>BSBN01000747.1:2500-1202500 GCA_027924645.1 Cunninghamia lanceolata
CTCCTAATATCAGTTTAATAGGTCACATTATTTAATTAATAAATCTAACCGTTCTTCTGACATTAATTAAACATTACCCCTTCCTCTAAAGTCTCATCCTTAATTAAATAAATCCACATTTATTTAATTAAATCAATCACCCCCAACATTCCCACACAACTAAATAAATACATATATATCATGGCCATTGTGAAACAATCTTGACTATTTTTTACTATATGAGTGTTTTTGTTTATTATCGTTGTCCCGCAGGTTAATTGATTATCTTTTGCGATTATGTGGGAACAAGAGGAATGAAATATGGCACATACCGCATTCCCGCAGAGCATAAAAGAATAGTTTGCAGCTTGGCGGTAGAAGCGGTTGATATGAAGAAGCTACCGCTACCCCGTGGACGGTTCATCTGATGCTTGCATCTTGGTGGTGTTAATCTGACGCTTGGCGGTGTTAGTCTCTTCCCGCAGTCCCGCAGAGGTTTGAAAAAGTAACCGGCAGCATTGCGGTAATAACACTTACTATGTCCCCTACCAGGGTTTCAACCAACACCCGCGGTAGAGTGGCAAGAGGAGAATGTAATGGGTTTTCGCCCCCACCGTCCCCGCAACAGTCATTCATAACATTTGTGGTTGGGCGGTAAACAGAAGGACATCAGGTAATAATTTCCCACGGTCCCACAGGGGTCAATCCAAGCATTTGCGGTCTGGCAGTAAAGGATGAAATAGAAGTGTAGTGGTTGTAAGCCACCGCTATCCCGCGCGGTCATTCATAACATTTGCGGGTGGGCGGTAAAGAGATGGACATCAGGTAATAATCTCTCGTGGTCCCGCAGGGGTCAATCTAAGCATTTACGGTCTGGTGGTAAAGGATGAAATAGAAGTGTAGTGGTTGTAAGCCACCGCTATCCCGCGATGGTCATTCATAACATTTGCAGATGGGCTATAAACATATGGACATCAGGTAATAATCTCCTGCGGTCCCACAAGGGTCAATCTAAGCATTTACGGTCTGGCAGTAAAGGATGAAATAGAAGTGTAGTGGTTGTAAGCCCCCTGCTATCCTGCAGCCGGTCTAGCCAAGCCTTGTGGCGACGTGGTAAAAGAAATAAATGGCAAGCACATTCAATACAGGATCACGGTTATCAAGAATTGCTATCAAATCTTGAGAAAGGAATTGAATACTGAGATTCCATGATCTCGTGGCATGAACCAGAGTAATGGTGATATGATGAACTCCTTGGCTGAATAAGATTCAAAGATTTCTTGGCATTTGCTTATTTCAGAGAATTCACAACTTGGAGAAGGCGCAACTCAGCTCAGTGTGTTTTCTGCAAACTGTAATTGACCAGATAAGTTCATCCTGCACTTTCTAATTAGAAGTTGGTGTATATTTCACTCTATTTTTTAGTTGTTGGTACTAGGGGTTCTTGTAATTACATCTTTTGTTAATATAAAATTTATCTTTTAAAAAAAGGTTGGGGCTCAGCTTTTGTGTTATACAGTAGGGGGGTTGTAGTCTGTTCTATCTCTGCTACTTGCAAAGTTCCCCAATTTGACTGTGATGCTGACCGAAGATACAAAACTTGTTCTTATCCATTCTTGAATGGGTTTATTTTTAATTTTAAATACTATTCTTTTATTCCTATGTCTACCTACATTAATTGGCCATGTCAAGTTCATTTGCTCTTTCACTTTGTTTTTCAGTTGCTAATATAGTAAGTTGAATTTTGAAAAACCCTAGCATGTTCAAGTCATTAAACATGGCACCCAAGAGGTCTGAGTCTACCAGTAAGGTGATGAGCCTATAGTTCCCAATAAAAGGCACTTCAACAATCTCTGCTAGAAGTATTGCCTCGGTCCATAGATAAGAGTCCAAAGAAGATGTCCGTAGATGCAGCAGAAGGATGTCGGGATGCTACAATCCCCTGTCTCTGGGTGGGATTTGTTTTGGTATTTTTATGTAAAAAGGGATGGCGAGGGACCAGTGGGAAATCCATGGAAATTGGATTTGGCAAAGTTGGTGGTGGCCGCTGTATTGTGGATGTGAAATTGATTAGGGCACTAGGACTATTTTACCATCCTACCCCTAAAATAGTCAGAATGCCAATGGATTTCCATTGGTGACAGTAGACAAGAATGTAATTGGTGACTATTTTATGTTGAACAAGCAAGCTCTCACTCAAGTGGATTTGGAAAGATTTGAACGAGATTACACAAGTCTGAGGAAAACATTTAGGAGAGATGAATTGCCAATATATATGAAAAGGGGGCCAACAACAGAAAAATTGAGATTCCATCAAATGCTATAGAGCCTTTCCCCTGTGGAAGAATTTGATGTATATTTCAAGAGAACCTATTTTGCACTGTGCCGGGTCTTGGGAATTGATGCACAAGAAGAATGCTAACTAGCCTAATGATGACGGCTATGAAAATACATCTAGAGGTGAATGCTAAATACGACTTTGCATCTCGTATTGAGAAAAAACTACATGAAGGATTCTTCAATGTGAAGGAGAACAAGCAACCCTTACTGATTTCAAATTCTATTCTTTATTGTGTCACTTGATTTTGTATCAGAATAGAGGGAGATGGTCAAGCAAAATGGATCTAAGTATGGTTGATGAGAAAGGATAAAGATTGCCGACTCAGTTTTGGTATTATAAGTGGGATTCATATTGCCGAAATAGTGACTACATTGTATTTCATGATTTTTTTGTTGTCAAGATATTGAATTCTCTTGGTATCTGGTTTCTTAGGTTGACTAAGGAAGTCAAGGTAATGTTGAGGTCGCTTGCACACAAACCAGAGCAGGGCCACAATCGTAATTTTGTTGATTGGTTTTTTATGTTAGATCATACTATAATTAGAGTGTATGGTTGCCCCAGCCACCTCACATATTGCCAAAATTTGTATTAGACAAAATTGTATTCATGGAGTTTATGTGGCAAATGATGTGGATGGAAAAGGAGGTAATGAAAAGACAAAAGAAAGGTACATTTCTACCCGATGCTACATTGTTTGGTGATTGGTCTATTGGCTCTGACACTCTTGAAAATTTGCAAGCCTTTTTAAAGGCAAAATATTATTTGAAATTGGGTATTGAGAGGAATTGTGACCCTAAGGGTCATATGAATCTTGTGAGACAATCAATTCTGACTAAAATGGTCATATCCCATCAGATATGTTTGATCAGGATATGATAAGAAATCTTGTCACTTGTGATGAGGTATGTAGTAGGAAGATAAAATGGGATATCTTGAAAAATATTGAAGATGAAAAAGAAAAAGTAGAATCCCCTATTTCTTGGATTCTTTATTGAAGAAAAAAGACCCTCTGAAGAGAATTGATGCAATCATTGATAATTTTGAAAGTATTTATGGTAAATCTAAGAAGCAGACTCCTAAGGCTACTAAACTTCCAGTGAAAAGGTCTACAAGGATTGAGATTCATGAGTCTACTCCTGATGTTATGTTAGTGCAAGATCCATAGGTCCCAAAATCACCACCAGCAAAGAAGCAAAGGACAGAAGAGGTATCTCCACTTGTCTCCTATGAAATGACTGAATAGGTGGGGGATACTGATGAGGTGGCTAACATCTTGAGGCACATGGAGATGAGCAAGAGGTTGATCTGCCATTGGTTGGTCAACCCACTGATGCACATAAGCCTGAGGCTAGGAAGGGTGAGCAAACCCAAGTTGAACCCAGAGTTGGAGGAGGATGAAGGATTATAGCATCCATGAGGTTCATAGAAGATGATGATTTCATCAAAACTCTAAAAGTTTAAGGATTTTTGGCTAAAAATTGAAAATGAAAGATATATAATGAAAAAGTTGCAATAAATAAAATGGTGCTGATGAAACACAACGTGATCAAATCATTACACAAACTTTCAAAGAATTGAAAGTAGATGAAATTGATGTGATTCTAGAGGAGGCAAGACAAATGGTGTTGAAAAGCAATATGCTCATCATCCCTGGCCTTGAATTGAAAAAGGTATTTTTTCTTGACCAAGTTAGAAGTCAAGATGATCAACAACTTGTTTCAGAATTTGATTATGAAAATGGCATAAGTGGATGTGGTTTTAATCCAAAGACAGAGATCCTTACAATTTGGATTACTCAGAAGAATACAAGCAAACCAAGATTGCTTGATATTGTTCAAGAAATGAGGGGTACAGCTGTGGTAAAGACTTTACAAGATACATCAACAACAGAAGCAGTTGCTCTAAATGTTCATACTGCTATGTTTACTCATGTTGTTGTGAAGAGGTTAGAACAAAGGCTAACAGATTATGAGCAAACTCAGAAAGGAATGAATGATGAAGTAAACAAATTGTATTTTGAAAATGTAAAATTAAAGAAACAATTGCAAGATGTGAATTCTTCTCAAGGTCAAGCCATTGTACCCTATCAGCCCCCTGTGCCACAAATAGCCAATGATGTCACAATGTCTACTGAAGAATTTAATGCAACAAGATTGAAATTTGAAAAGGAAATTGAAAGTTTGAATAAACAAAATGAAATGACAAAGAATGAGGCAAAGATGAAAGTTTTTGAAATTTTTGAGAAAATTTTGGAGCATAGAGTAAAATTGGTTGTGGATAAGCTTGGGAGTGTGCATGATTGCTACTCTTCTTTATCTCAGGCCATTGAGAAATTGAAGATAAACTTTTCTGTTTTGGATTTGTTGTTTAAAGAATGGCAACCCTATCATCACAATTTGGTTATGATGTGCTTAGTAGTGCAAAGGAATCTTGATGCCCCTATAGCTTTGAAGCCCACTGAGAAAATAGTCAAAATGATCATTGATGAATACCAGTATGTGAATGGCAAAAGCTAGAAGATGCAAGCAAAGGTTGAATCTTTTACTACGTTCAAGCATAAATTTATTCCTTTCATACTGACAGAAGAAGAGAAAATCAAAAGTCTTGACACATGGAAGATGGAATTCGGCCAAATAGTATTCCAAGTTATGGATTTTTTGAAGAAGGATGGAGATGTCAGCATTCTTAGTTTCAACATGATATTGGACCGAGTAATTGCATTGGATGCTGGGTATGCAAAATTTGTGATGGATGTCAAAGCTTTGCTTGATAAAAGATTGAAAGATCACCAGAAGAACTTGCTTCAGATTCAGACTTACCATTGGCCTGGTGATTTTACAATATATAAATGGGAGGAGAAATATCTTAGAGATGAATCATCAGTAGCATAGGTTGAGGTGTAGAAGAGAAATGAGCCATATGATGGCGTTAAATAGCACCACCACATCTTGAACGCTCTCTTTTTGTCTCTTTATGTTTTCTTCATGTTTTCAAAATGTATTCAAATATATTTGAAAATCTAAATCGGACTTATAAAAGACAAATATTGTAATATCAAGGGTTAGGAATACAAAGAGTCATTTTGAATGTAAAAGGTCTGAAGCTTGTTGCTTCCTTTATAAAAGAAAACCAAGACCTTATGGCTCGGAATCTATCTGGGATTTTGATTTTTTGAAAGAGACATTACACTGCATGTACTTTGAAGCAAATCAATATAAAAGTTGCTATTCTCTGGTGGTCAACTTTTGGTTATCATTTGTTTGTTGAATTGGATTACTAATAATTTATCTGGTTATCTCCAATTTACTTTTTCTTTGTTATTCAAATCAAAAGAGACCCCTACATTCACATTACAAAAGAGGATAGGTAATATTTATCAAACTAAAATTATAAAGTAATAAGTTATATCTCAAAAGATATTTATATTATTTAAAAATGAAGGAAGGATATTCTAATGTAGAACATTTTGACACCTTTAATATGATTTTGAGTCAAATAGGTTCAATAAATGTTAAACTTGATGAGGAAGACAAATGTATCTTCTCTCTTTTTTCTTTACCCAAAAATTAGGAGAACATAATGCTTGTTATAAATGGTAGTGTTGCAAAGGTGACTATGGAATCCTTTATTGTTACAATGCTCAATGGAGATATGAGGAGAAAGTTCAATGATGAAGGTTCTAAGGATGCCTTGCATGTTCCGCAAAGGCCCAAGGACAAAATTGGATCTAAAGGGGAATGGTATAAATATCATGTTAGATTTAGGGCATACAACTGAGAGGGGGGGTGAATCAGTTGTGCAAAAACTTTCTCCAATTTACACACTTAAATCCTCTTAGTGATTAGCAGTATATTAAACATAAAACATAATACATTCAAATCAAAAGCAGAAACTCATCAACACATAAGACACCAAGATTTTGACGTGGAAAACCTGGTTAAGGGAAAAACCACGGGGTGATTAACCCAAGAATGTATTCTCTGTTAGAAGAATAGAAAGAACAAAATGGCACTTGCCAATTAGGGCTCACTGCCTACAATAGACACACTGTCTACAAAGAAATAAGTATCACCTTCATGAACTGGAGAATAGCATCTTCACCATGCTTGAATCAATTCCATTTAAGCCCAATACTTCTACTCTGCCTTTCGCACTTCTCCTCGCTACCACACACTCATCACCACAAGACCCGCTTTGAAATGACTTCACAATCCCTTACTTATACAAGGCATCAACTTAGGAACAATCATCTAAGTCGGCAAGCACCTACAAGAACATCTGCAAGATGTGTAATACATCTGGTCAGCCAGTCTCAGGAAGAACACCAACATCTGGTGGTTATTCTTCAAATGAGAGCTTTAACTTCAATGCGGACCATCAATATGAACTTGACATGATCCATAGATCACCAAAAGCTTTTCTGAATCACCAAGAACATCCGCACTTCATCTGCTTACTGGAATCCTTTTCTCCTTCATTCGGAACCTAAAGAACACAGTCTGTCATCACTATCACAAAGGAATAGATTCTTCCAGACCTTCAAACCATGAACCAATCGATTTGACACTTCACAAGGACGTTCTCAACACTTCCTCAAATCTGCCAAATGGGATAATGCATTTCTGGATCTCACCAGATCTATCTGTGTCACTCTGTCACCTCTGAACACCTGTCGGAACCGGTTCTACTTGAGTGACCATAACTTCTTTCGATCTTCATGTGGACCTCTGAAAACCTGACTGGAGCATCTCAAGACTTATATCTACAAACCCTTTAAACTGCATCCTCTGATCCTCAACCTATCTTGGGCGTTTACCTTGTTGTCATCACTGTTCTTCACTGTTCCTGATTGAGACTATTTTTCTCAATATCCTCAACACACAGCTCATCCAATCCTTATCATTAATGCAACATGAGTATGTTGACATCAATGACAACACCAGTTAGACCCATACTTGCAACATATCAATCCAAGTCGAGGAAAATCTAGAATCCCTAAGAAGATAAGAGTAAAGTTTTGGAAATATGGAAATAGAGGACAAGTGAGAAGGAATGCAAAAAATCAATTAATCACTGCCACAATCTCATGATCATTATTCTATTAGAAAATCCTAGTTTTCATTCTTTTTTCATAATGCATTATTTAATCGCACACTTCACATTTGACATCATGCTAAAAAGACCAAATAAGTTTTGTATTTCTTGTCAACTATTTCATTTCTCTATCTTAATTACTTAATATCTCAATGTTTTATTCTACTCTCAACTCCTTGTACTTTAAAGTTTAATTAAATCTAGGATTGGACTTAAATATTCTATTATAGGGTATGATTTATTTCCCTACATTTTTTTGAACTCACAATTTCCATGCCTATGTTTAGGATAAAAAAAGATTGATTTTTTTATCTTGATATTTCTGTCGTTTGCATTTGTTGGAAACAACCCAATGCCTTTAATTCTGCATTCCTAAGAAACACCTATGATCCTTATGTCCCCTTCAACAAAGTACTAGGTCAAACCCTCACCTTGCAAACATGACAACCTCTTTCTCCCACTTCCTATGACGATCACATGTTGCATTCTAATGATGATGAAGAAGAATATTATGATCATGATGTCTTTATTAAAAGTGTTGAAAATGAATAGAAACATGAGATCGTTGATAAATTGAAATATTTGTGCAATCAATTAGCTAATATAGATGATAATATGTCCACTTCATATTTCATTGATGGTCTTACTCAAGTACTTATCACAAGATAACATGGCATAGATACAATTAAGGATATATATGAAAAATAATTAAAGATAAACAAATTCCTCATGTGGCAGGCACCGGTCTTTCTCTTTTGAAAATCATTCCCTTGTATATATTTTCAAAATCCAAATTTGTTTTTCTGTTTTAGAAGTAGGGTTTAAAGATTTATAGAAAACATTAATCCAAATCATATGCCAGATTGGGTTAAGTGAAGTGGATGATTTAACTAACAAAATTACATAAGCTCCTTAATCTGTTATAAAGTCACCAGCAAACTTGAAAGTAAATTGTCATTGGTGAAACAAGGTAACACCCACTATTTAAGGAACTTGATGAGCTTATCCTTTGACCTATATCACTTAATACTTCCATCACATAAGGATTATCCATTAACAAGTTATGAAGAACATCAATCAATCCATTTAACTAACATTATTGTCAACAATTCATACCAAAGATTGAACAATTTAAGGATATTGCAATAGGTAATTTGTCAACAATTGAACAATCCATTTAATTAACATTATTGCCAACAATTTAATCATCCTTTTTTAAACATGGATTGCAAATAATTCTAAAAATTTAGAAGTGTAGTGCCCCTCAACTTGTCGTCTATCAGACTGATGTTTGCTTAGTAGTATTAGACTTTATGATAGTATCTTAGACCGTAGATGATGGATCTCTTGTTATCTTGTTAATTCATTATGGACCTAATCAGTATGATAACAGTTGTTGATGTTGGATTCTATTATTTTATGCTTTAGAATTTGATAAATGAACTAGATGTTACAGATGTTTTGATGTTATTCACTATATGGGATTGTGAGACAGTTGATCATTTTATGTTGATAACTAGTAATCAGATACCTTGTTCAACATAGTTAATTGTTTATTCATAAACGTGAATGGAATAGTGTCGTATTACTCACTCTCGAGTACCCTACCCCACTGCGATTTCCATTCACTATAGGACTGCATGTGGATATATATATATATATATGTATTTTGTTATGTTTAACCGTGCGTAGCTGCAGGATGCAGGTACTAGGCACCGACTCCACCTGATGTACCAGGTCTGAGCGTGCCTTCACCAATGGATTAGTTGTTTGGAGTTAACGTGAGGTCCCATGTCAGTGTTGTCTGGTTGTCAGTTTATCCTTTTGGTCATTGTCTGTCATTCGATCATGACTTGCTGACAGGTAATATTGCACCTTGGAGTCTAACTAGGTCAAAAGGTGTCTAAGTGTGTAAGGTATCGTTGTGCATTAAATAGAATCATATTACGGAAATTATAATGTTGGTAATTAAATATATTTATAAAAGATAAAATTGAGCATAATGTCGATCGTTGTTAATTATTGTTGTAAATAAATTATTATTTTATTAGAAGTATAGTTGTTAAATAAAGATTGTAAGAAATTTTGTATTATTTAATATAATATTAATTACAATAAATATTTAAATAAATCAAATAGTTATAAGTTATGTTGTAATTTGTGATTTACAACTTAATTAATAAAATAAATTAAAATATAGTTGTACAATTATAGATTGTTGTAATGTTATAACTTTATTAAATATGGTTGGACGGTTATAAAGTAATTAAATTTTGTCGGAACTGTGTATTAATATTTAAAAAAGTAACCTCTTGGGATCACTAAATTAAATAAAAAATATATATTTTGAAGAGGGAGATGCATGGGATCGTGTGCCGAGTTCCTTTGAAGGTGGAAGGGACTGTTTTATAAAAGGGGAGTTGCAGAGGATTGAGGGGGGAGAAAATTGCAGGTTTGGAGCGGAGAAAAGGTGGGAGCTGCAGGCTGTGATTGGGAAGCAGCATCAAATCTACTGATAATCAGGCACTCGGTCCAGGTTCCATCATTTCTATTTTCCATCGCTGATTTGGTTTGAAATAAATATTATAGAATTGATGCCATATTTTCCTTCCGTTAATGCTTTTGGTTGAGTAATTGCAAAGCCCTTTCATCAAACCCATTTTGAACTAGTGTTGCTTCCAAATGCTTATCCGATTTTACGTCCCTCAGTGGCATGTGCTTAAACCCTCCATCTCTCCAACCATTTAATCTCCACCCTATGTGGCCACTTATGCATAGATTTTGAGAGAAAACAATTTCGTTGTGTGCATATTCCAAAAATCATTTCATTTCGAGGGGTTTCAGCTTCCTGTGGCATTTACTCAATAGCTAACATGTTTTGCCCATGCTTCTACAATTCACACGACTAGTAGGGCCGATGCAACTATAACAATTAACAAATTTCCTCTATCCTGCTCACTTGACGAATGTGTTACCCATTTCCAAGCTTCTGTTTTGGAGCAAACTGGAAAGACGCAGACAAGGTTGTAGATCTGACGCCATCCTCCGATTGCATATGCTTGAAAGTGATAATGGCCTCTCAATAAATGCATTTTGTGCATTCCTACTAACATAGAAATCCATAAGATGAAGCCACAGTCTACAATGAACGCCACTATATTGGTGGCTAAGATTTAATCCTGTCAATCGCCTTGTTGAAATTGTCACAGAGGCCTGTTCAACGAATTCATTTTTATATGTATCATGCATCGATAAAAGGGAATGTGAACACATTTTGTAGTTACATCTAAATAAGCAAAAACTGTCGCTATGTTTCCTGCCCTGTAGGCAAGTACCGTCCATGCCATGAATTACTAGCCTAGCCGTTGTTACTAGCCGTTTGACCTTCTCTCTCTGATCCGTATCCATTATATTATCCAACATCCAGGGGAGGAATATCGCCATAGAATAGTAGGGCACGGGGCAGATTACATTCTAAGTCTGACATTAATTCTAATTTGAGCAAGGGATTCCTGAGGCAGATGCGGAAGTAGCTCCAGCAGTGATACCAGGAAATGACGCTTCTTTCAAATGGAATCGTTGAGCACATAACATTGGGGGTGGGGCGCACATATATATAGCTGCCAGACCTAAGATGGCATCGAATCTTGGTTATGTAGAAGGAGAATAGACATAGAAAATAGACCGGGTGTTATAATTTGTATCTATTTCAAATCGTAATTAAAACCCTATCAAGAAAGCCGAATTTCTAAGATTCACATGTACCTTTGACTCAGGTCAATATTTAATTAGTTGTTCTGTATTCACTTATTCTGATAAGCTTGTTTATTTGTCAAACCCTGGGTTGTGCTTGAATGTGTTACACGATACATTATTTCACCGATACCAAGAATGAGATTGAGATCATCTTAGATGAATATTGCACTTTTAACTGGAAGCCGCAAACATTCTTGAGCCGGTATTCATGTATGATCTACAATCTCCAAGGGAATGCGTTCAAAAAAAACCTACACAAATTTTTTAGGTATCTCAATATAATGTCTTGCGCTGCCCTTGTAACAAATCCGTTTTGTATATATCCGGCAATCCTTCTATATTTATAGAATGTTGTCCTCAGTTGGGGTGCACTCCTGGAGGGATGCCATATACAGATCACATCTTCCTTATTGCAGCTCAATGTGGATCAATTCACCAGCCGACGACTGAGTTCACTAGAGGTCATCCCTATAGTGTAAATCACACCATGATCTGGGCGTTCTGACTAGAATGGATCACTGCCTTCACAGTCAATCCAGTTTACATATATTCTACAATCATTCCATGCCCTTATATTCAGTTCGATGGTATCTAACACCAATCCTCTCAACCAGCACAAATTTAACAAGTATCTCTTTGATAAGTTCAACGTTTACTTCAAAAACAGTCCACAAGCTAGTGCAGACTTAATAGGTAACTCGATGAGATGTTTAGTGTTGTCCTCTCTTAAAATTATGACATATCATTATATCACACATATATATGGAATTATATTCATTGATAATAAATAATCATTGTTAAGTGATGTTCAGCGGTGATTCATTGCTTTTGTGTAAAGCTTTACCTTATTAGATAATATTGGACAATAGTAAACAAAGCCCATACAACCATTGACAAATATCAACAAGGTAAATATCGCGCCAATGCTCAACCCGACTATATGATTAGACAGACATGACTAAATGTATAAACTTATGTCAGTCAATAAGACCAGAAATGGAGGCACTTCTACTATAGTTTAAATTTGTATTCTTACCTTTCATATTTGGAAATCAGCTCAACTGTAACGAGAATCTTTAGGCGTTGGGTATAGAAAGAAAGCCAATAGAAACCAAAATAGTTTATTCAACAAATCCAGTTTAGCTTTTCCTAAGAATTATTGCTACTTCTAACCCATCAATGGAGAGAAAAACTATTTAATGGTTTGATGTTGTCAGTTATATCAAATTTGTAAGTTTGAGGGACGCTGCCAGAAGTCACTAATTTAAGAAAATATCATCCATTTCAGTGGTTAAACAGTCAATAACAATTTTACACCTCCTCTGCGACATATGATTGTTGCTCAGTAGATAACAACAGCTGAAACGATTGTAGTAGAAGCATTTGCGTAGGAATCGAAATGGACGGAAACAAAAAAAAGTAATAACTACAACGATCAAGTGATGATCGCTTATGAAATGACCATTCCGATCTTTTTGGCAGAATTAATTACTCTTAGTAAAATCTTTTCCGAGACTTCGTTATGATGAAGACATGCAAGCATCTTATCTGGTTGAGGTTGACCGAATATCTGGAATGACCGTATGAAGGCAAAGTCTTGAGGTAAACAAAACAATAATGTTCATCATGGATGATTTTTCCTCGTTGTAATTGTCGTTTAGTTATACTTAACTTAGCGTTCTTATTCATTTTATTACTTGAAAGAGTTAAGTTAATTGGGCAAGTTTGAAAGATAGATGATAAAGATCGTATTGATAATGAGAGTGTGTAATGATAAGTAGGAATTAAATAGTATAATGGTACTAAGTGATTCTTTTACAAATGAAATTTAAACTGGATGAATTTAAGAACTCTTGTTGTCGTAATATGATAAATTGCTAGTGGTCAAAATTCCAGAGGCATAGTATGTCGTGTCTGAGTACAACCAACATGTGGATAGGTGTTCTAGTGTTGTGTTGTCTTAAACATGTGATTCTAATTGAGTATGATGTACAGTTTATTACGAATGAAGAATTGTCGAAAGTTGTTAATGTATTTTGTGGATATAATATTCTCTGGATAAGATATTTATCTAGTTGTGACTATCTTGTATCCGTTTTGTTGTAATTGTCGTATGGAGAGACCTAGAATCTGTAAAAAGTAAAGTGTTGTAATGTTATAAGCATTGGATAACAATTGGTGTTATGATTCTATTTGTAATGCAAGAGGGTTTATGTCTTGCAGTGGACATGTATGTGTTTGTATGATGGTTAAGGTATACTAGGTGTTAGGAAGGAGAGTGGCTTTCAATGTGGGGCCGGCGCCCAAAGTGGCAGTCAGGATAACCCGTTGAAAGTAGATTAATCAAGTGATAACCTAAAATAAACTAGGGGGTTAAGGGTAGATTTCACATTAAACAAGATTAATGGATTCCTCTCCCATGGCCTGTAGTGCTTGTTTAGACTAAGGATGGGTAGAGAAGGCCTGGTCGGCATGATTGACTTCCTTGTCCTCACGAAAGGAAGGTCGATTCTGCATGTGTCACCCTATGGGGCCGGCACCTAGTGAGAGGCTGTCAGGATAACCATAGATGGGGGTCGGCGCCTAGTGAGAGGCTGTCAGGATAACCCATGCTAGGACCGTGCGATGACACTCTCCCTACTACAACCTAGCATTCCTTGTTTGGTCTCTCCACACATGTTAAGTGCTGCCTCTGGAAGTTGTGTTGTGTTGTTATGTTATTGTCATGTGTTGTATTGGCGATTGGTTATCCTTTGTTCATGTTAGTCTTTGTCTACCTGACTGTCATTGTTTGGGACCTCATGTTAACTCCTAGCTCGGGGGGTGGACCTTAGGGTTCCACATGGTCAGGTGGAAGAGCTTCCTTATCCATTGGTTATTCTTTGTCAAGTTCATGTGCAGAAAAGATTTATCCCAGTTTTCAGACAATTGTACTTGTACCAGTTGATGAAGATGTATGTGTATAATCTTGTACCTGATTTGTGTAACAGATCATTCATAATGTATGTATTTTTGATGTAGTCAGAAAATGGCAATGTAATGATGTAATGATGTACTTATGTGTAAGGAAAGTATTTCCGTTATGTATTTAATCATGCAGATTGTATTATTTGACGATA
The DNA here is from genome assembly GCA_027924645.1 of Cunninghamia lanceolata. Classification (NCBI taxonomy): domain Eukaryota; kingdom Viridiplantae; phylum Streptophyta; class Pinopsida; order Cupressales; family Cupressaceae; genus Cunninghamia; species Cunninghamia lanceolata. The sequence continues at coordinate 16,790 of BSBN01000747.1, forward strand.
TGTAATGAATAAGATTATGTTATTTAAGTGTGCGTTGGATTTAGATCAGTTACTGATGTATGTTAGATTATGTTAGTTGAATTGCTAAGTAATGCAGCCTTGAAACCTTGGAGAACATGTCGTGAGTTTAATGGTGTAATTAGTTATACTAACATTACTTGTTATCTTAATCATTTTTAAAAAAAAATTCCTATGTTCATATAGCATAAATGTCAATTTCTCTAAGGTGTTCAAGGCGGGGCGTTACAAGAAGTTTTGGTCATTAACATTATTGTCTGCTACAATGTCATCCAGTGTATCATTGTCAATGTTCATATGTTCTTTCAAGTATTTAATATTATCATCATCCTCATCTTAACCTCCATCATCTTCATCATCATTGAAATCTAACTATGGACCATCTATATTGTTACCAGATGTATTTGGATCATCATTTTGTATACCATCCATATTGTTGTCTTCCATAACATCATCCAACTCTGGATTGTTGTCTTCTTGTGCTTGAACATAACCATCTTCAACATCATCATGGATGTTATTGGGAATTAAGGTGTCTCAACCTTGGTAATTCCTTGTATCATTTTTATTGTATTTGTTTATTTATCACCTATATTGTAAATTAAATTGTAAATTCATATTGTCATCTTGTGGGATGTGACACGGTGATGTGTCATCCTACATGGAAGATGACAACTTGTAATTTTGTCCTCACATGAGGAGATAGGTGTCCCACTTTGTGGTAGGAATATTTTTCCATGTGTCGGCATCTTGGATGTTGTGTAAGGGAATATTGACCGTAACTGTCATGACAGATTCTTATGACGAAGTTATGACATGTAAGAGTCAGAAATAGGAGATTATATGACAGGTGAAGACATGTGTCGAAGAGCATCTTTGAAAAAGGCATCTTTGGGTGCCCCAAGGTGGACTATTATATGTTGTAAGAGAATATACTATTTATAGCCTGTGTATGACAGATTCTCTTATAGCTGTAAGTTGTAACTGCTATGATAGATTCTATGACAGTTGTAAGAGTCGTAAGAGCATCTGTCATAGCCCATTTTGGAAATAGACGACCTCTTTGGGATGGGGTATGTGGACAAGTGTCAGAAGCATCTTACAGTTTTGACCAAGTGTCCATAGGCATGGGTTTTGTTCCATGAGGCCAAGTTGGACGCCCATTCCAAGATAGAGGCAATTTTGCCTTGTATTTTCTATATAAACAGGTGCTTGGAGGAGATGTATTACAGGTTTGACAGGTACTGTTATGCTGCCAGTTTGTCTCTAGATACGAGTGTCAAAGACTCCTAAGAGATTGCATTGCAAATGTATTGTAAACTATTTCAGTTTTGTTAATACATTGTGCAGGTTTTGGAGTGTGGGGTTTTTCACCTGATAAGGATTTTCCCCACATATATCTTGTGTCTCTCTTCTTCTGTCTCACTTTCTTGTTTATGTGTTTGCTGCAATATCTCTGTTATCTCTGTTAGTGGGTTTGACATTACTATAATAGTAAGGATAAAATTGAATTTGCACTCTCCTCCCCTCATTAGATTAGTGTAGGAAGCGATTTCTGCACACCTAGCTTCCTTTCAGTTGGTATCAGAGCTTCATCACCTTTGGTCCTAGTTGTTGGGTAAAGATTTTTTTAGCTAATCTTAGGTTGATTGGGAGTATTGTGCAGAGTATTCTATATCTTGTTGCAGCAAAGAGATGGCAACCACATCCGGAAGGTTAGAGGTTGAGAAATTCAATGGCACTAATTTTGAGTTGTGGAAATTGAAGATGGAGGACCTACTTGTTGATCGCGACCTATGGGAAACGGTATCCAGTGTAAAACCCACAGCAATGCAACAAGCTAATTGGGATCTCAAAGATCGGAAGGGTAAGGGTCTCATAAGACTCTGTTTAGCTGACTCTGTCCTATTGAATGTCCATGAGGAGAAGACAATGAAAGATCTTTGGAAGAAGTTGGGTGATGTTTATGAGGCCAAGTCCTTAGTAAACAAACTATTTCTAAAAAAGAAGTTGTTTGCTCCTAAGATGGAAGATAGAGGATCTGTTGTGGATCACATGAATGCTTTCAACATGATCGGTGCACAGTTGACATCTATGGGTGTGAAAATGGAGGAGGAGGATCGATGCATGACCCTACTTTGTTCTTTGCCAGATTCATGGGATCATCTTGTCATGGCTATCAGAAGCACCACTACCACCTTCAAGATGGAAGATGTGGTATCTTCACTGTTATCTAAAGAGATGCGGAGAAAGTCTTCTAAGGCAGCCAAAGAGGCTCTTGTGGTTCGTGGAAGACCCAAAGAGAAAGGGAAGAAGAAAGACAAGAAAGGTGAAAAGGGTAGATCCAAATCCCATGGGAGATCCAAATCTCCTAGAAAGTCCAAGGCTCTTTGTTGGAACTGTGGTAAAATCAAGCATTTATGAAAGGAATACAAAGAGGAGAAGAAAAAGAAGAAGAAAGCTCATGATTCATATTCTGACAAGTCACAAGATGATGGTGATGCCTTCATTGCAGCCCTGGCCACCCATGCATCTGATGATGTGTGGTTGATTGATTCTGGTGTATCATTCCACATGACCTTGCAACGAGATTGGTTCATGAAATATGAAGAGTTTGATAGTGGAAGAGTGTACCTAGGTGACGACTCTCATCTGAAGATTGTTGGTCGTGGAAGAGTCTCAATCCGATTCCCTGGTGGATGAGTGAAGGGGATCACTAGAGTTATGCACATTCCAGGCCTTGCACAAAACCTACTTTCTGTAAGTATGTTGAATGATGTAGGTGTGCAAGTTGTCTTTTTGAAGGATGGATGCAAGATGACTAGAGGATCTATGGTGCTTACGAAGGGTACTCAAAGAGGTACTATGTTTTAGCAGGAGGCATGCACTACACAGTGCAATAGTTCTTCTGACTCAAAGAAACAAGCTGCAGTCATTTCATCCCCACCATCTAAATGAGCAGTGAAGAAATCTGTTGTAACTAGTTTTGATGGTAGTGCACATGCTATGGAAGCTAAGCTTCCTGCTAAAAAGACTATGTTATGGCATTTGAGATATGGCCACATTGGTGAGAAGGGTCTATGTACCCTAAAAAATAAAAACCTCATTGAGGGGTTAAATAATTGTAATCTTGAGTTCAACTTTTGCAAACATTGCATTTATGGAAAGCAAAACCGTGTTCAGTTTTACTCTAGTTCTCACAAGTCTTCTAGTGTATTGGATCTTATTCATTCTGATGTGTTTGGTCCTATTAATGTTCCTTCGATTTCAAAATCTATATATTTTGTATCTTTCATAGATGATTACAGTAGAAGGACATGAGTTTATTTTATCAGAAGCAAGACTAAAGTCTTTAGTCAGTTTAAGGAGTTTAAAGCCTTTGCTAAAAATTAGACTACTAAAAAGATTAAGTGTTTGAGAACTGACAACGGTGGTGAGTTTTGTTCGGCAAAGTTTGATAAGTTTTGCAAAGAGCAAGGGATTGAAAGGCATAAGACAACTCCATATACCCACCAGTAAAATGGAGTTGCAAAGAGGATGAATAGGACACTGATGGAGAAGGCTATGAGTATGCTTAGTGGAGCAAGCCTTGAACAAAAGTTTTGGGCTGAAGCTGTTGCCACTACTTGCTATCTGGTAAACAGATCTCCTACATCAGCTCTTGTTGGTAAGACACGTATGGAGGTGTGGTCTGGTAAGAAGCCTTCAGTTAGACATCTTCATGTTTTTGGTTGTGAGGCATATGCACATGTGCCTAGGGAGAAATAGTCTAAACTAGAGAACAAGGCTATTAAATGTATTTTCATTGGCTATGGTGTTGGTGTGAAAGGATACAAGCTTTGGGATCTGGTGGCTGAAAAAGTGTTGTATAGAAAAAGTGTTATCTTCAGAGAGATAACACCTTCTTCCATTGTTCTACAGCTAGAACAAACAGAAAAGAAAGAGGATGTGGTTCAGTTTCCTTACCCCTGAGAAGACTGAACAAACAGACCCTGTGAGACCTGATGATGAGGAGAGCTCTAGCAGCTCTGAAAGATCAGAAGAAGAAGCAGAACCTCAACCTCAGCCATTGAGGAGGTCTACATGAACAAGAAAGCAACCTGATAGGTTTGGTTATTCATTACTTGATTCTAGTTGTGCTTTTGCTTTACTTGCTAACACTGATGAACCTAGAACTGTGTCAAAGGCTATGGGTATGAAAGATGCAGGTTCCTAGAAGGAGGCCATGGAAGATGAGATGGCTTATTTGGAAAAGAATAAAACATGGGACTTGGTGCCTTTGCCTGATGGACGGAAACCCATTAGATGAAAATGGGTGTTCAAGAACAAATTTGGTACAGATGGTAGTGTTGAAAAATACAAGGCCAGATTGGTTGTGAAGGGGTATTCACAAGTGGAGGGAATTGATTATGGTGAAATTTTCTCTCCCATTGCAAAGCTGACATCCATTAGATTTATGTTATCTCTTGCAACTACTTATGACTTAGAGGTAGAACAGATGGATGTGAAGATAACTTTCCTTCATGGTGATTTGGAGGAAGAAATCTACATGTCACAGCCAGAGCATTACATAGTGAAAGGTAAAGCAAATTTGGTTTGCAAATTGAAAAAGTCTTTGTATGGTTTGAAGTAGTCTCCTAGGATGTGGTACTTGAAGTTTGATGCCTTTGTGTTGTCAATTAGATTTGTGAGATCAAAATCGAATCACTGTGTGTAATATAAGTTTGATGGTGATCGTATTCTCATTGTTGCATTATATGTTGATGATATGTTGCTGATTGGGTAGGGTAAGAATATGATTTCTAATTTTAAGTCTCAATTGGCAGCACAATTTGAAATGAAAGATTTAGGGGTAGCCAGGTACATTCTAAGAATGGAAATCAGAAGAGACAGAACTAACAGGAACTTTGGTTAAGCCAGAGTAAGTATGTGAAGACCATGTTGGATAGGTTCAGCATGGCAGATTGTAGACCATTGTGTGTTCCTGTTTCATTGGGGAAAAAGTTATCTGTTAGTGATTGTCCAAAATCTCCTAGTGAGGTGGAGGACATGAGCAGAGTATCTTATGCTAGTGTTGTTGGCAGTTTGATGTATGCCATGGTCTACACAAGACCAGACATTGCCCAAGCAGTGGGAGTCCTTAGTCAATTTATGGCTAATCCTGGACGGGTACATTGGGATGCAATTAAGAGAGTGTTCAGATATTTGAGGGGTACTTCTGAGTATTCCATTTGCTATCATGGCAATGCTACAGGACCTCCGCATTTAGTTTGTATTCATGGATTTGTGGATTCTTATTGGGCAGGTGACACTGACAGTAGGAGATCCACCAGTGCATATGTGTTCACAATGTTTGGCGGTACAATTAGTTGGATAAGTAAGCGACAACCTATGGTTGCCTTGTCCACTGCAGAAGCTAAGTATATGGCTGCAACTCATGCTTGTAAGGAAGTCATTTGGCTTAAGAGATTGTGTTCAGATATTGGCATTGATGCAGGACAGATTACGATTTGTTGTGATAGAGTGTGATTTGCCTTGTGAAGAATCCAACTTTCCATGCCAGAACAAAGCATATTGATGTACAATTTCACTTCATGTGAGACATGGTAGAGGATGGGAAGGTAAATTTGGAGAAGGTCGATACTTTGAAGAATGTTGCAGATGCATTGATGAAGCCAATGTGCACAGAGAAGTTCATATGGTGTTCGGAGTCTATAGGCCTCTCGGCCTATAGCAGTTAAATCCTGTTAATTCTATTGGATCTTACAAGGTGTTCAAACAAGTGGGAGAATGTTGGGAATTAAGGTGTCTCAACCTCGATAATTCCTTGCATCATTTTCATTGTATTTGTTTATTTATCGCCTATGTTGTAAATTAAATTGTAAATTCATATTGTCATCTTGTGGGATGTGTCATCCTACATGGAAGATGACAACTTGTAATTTTGGCCTCACATGAGGAGATAGGCATCCCACTTTGTGGTAGGAATATTTTACCATGTGTCGGCATCTTGGATGTTGTGTAAGGGAATATTGACTGTAACGGTCATGACATATTCCTATGACGAAGTTATGACATGTAAGAGTCAGAAATAGGAGATTATATGACAGGTGAAGACATGTGTCAAAGAGCATCTTTGAAAAAGGCATCTTTGGGCAGCCCAAGGTGGACTATGATATGTTGTAAGAGAATATGCTATTTATAGTCTGTGTATGACAGATTCTCTTATAGTTGTAAGTTGTAATTGCTATGACAGACTCTATGACAGTCGTAAGAGTCATAAGAGCATCTGTCATAGCCCATTTTGGAAATAGGTGACCTCTTTGGGATGGGGTGTGTGGACAAGTGTTAGAAGCATCTTAATATGTTGACCAAGTGTCCATAGGTGTGGGTTTGGGGCCATGAGGCCAAGTGGACGCCCATTCCAAGATAGAGGCAATTTTGCCTTGTATTTTCTATATAAACAAGTGCTTGGAGGAGGAGATGTATTACAGGTTTGACAGGTACTGTTATGCTACCAGTTTATCTCCAGATACCAGTGTCGAAGACTCCTAAGAGCTTTCATTGCAAGTGTATTGTAAACCATTTCATTTTTGTTAATACATTGTGCAGGTTTTGGAGTGTGGGGTTTTTCATCCAATAAGGGTTTTCCCCACGTATATCTTGTGTCTCTCTTCTTGTGTCTCACTTTCTTGTTTATGTGTTTGCAGCAATATCTTTGTTATCTCTGTTAGTGGGTTTAACATTGCTATAATAGTAAGGATAAAATTAAATTTTCACTCTCCTCCCCTTATTAGATTAGTGTAGGAAGCAATTTCCACACACCTAGCTTCCTTTCAGATGTCAATTTCTTCGATGTTCTCTAATCCCTCTCACTTTGTTGGCCATTATTGTTTTTCTCAATATCCACTAATGCATCATCAAATACATGCCTTACTCTTGGATCATAATACCTGCACATGAATGACATACATATATTAGACGTATGGCATAACAATTTTATTGATTAATGAACACATGTATATATTCGCAATAAACTATGAATTAATAGATTAATGATCACTACCGCTTCTTGTTTGAGTTAAAGAAATACCTACTCACAATGAATTGGTAGAACATAAGGCTCCTTATCCTCTGGTAGGAAACATGATGAATCTATAGAAAACAATCCACTATGGGTATCATGTCTTCATGTCCTCTCAAATGCTTCATACCATCTACACTTAAAAATACAACATTTAAAAGAGCGGTAATCCAACTCAATAATTTCTTTTATTTTTCCAAAATATTGTAGATTCCCTTCAATTATATTCTTATCTTTTGAGCTTGATCGACTGGATTGCTTGAAGTCAACCATGTTGCCACAATCAAAGGATCGTCTCTTTACATCTACACTTTCTACACGATAATGTCGACCATATGCCCACATTGCTGGATATTTCCTCACCTGTGAAAGACCTTTTATTTCAGTGAAAACAAATATAGTGACGAATATTAAAATAGTTAATAGTGTCAAAGCTGTAAGGAAACAACATTTTTTAAAATTCCAACTATACCTTTCTTTCACATCCTCTAGACATGTTGATTTCATCTTCTGTTATGTTTGAATCTATACCTGCATCTTCTATTTGATTTTGAATTTGTTCAGTAACCCATTCTAGTGTGCAATCTTTGCCCCATTCCCCAAGCAGATCAGTGGGAAGTGGAGTATTCCTTGGGTTTGATCTCTTAAATTGTCTCCTTGCTTCTAACACTTCTTCTCTCTTTTTATCATACAGATCAATCCATTTGTTCATAAAGCCCATGTGGTACAGAATGAACTTGTTGAGTATAGCACTTTCGTCTTCACCTATTACATATCAACATGTTTATTTCAAACTCCAAATCTCATGTTGTTAATTTGAAAAATAAATTACAAAGTAAATTAATGATTGCAAGAAAAAAAACCACACTGATCATGAATTTACTTACTAATTTCTACTTGAACACCATTAGATTGTGGTTTTTCTCCATCAATAATATCTGATGCTCGTTCTTCATCCTAGAAGTGTGGCCCATCTTCAAAATCCTTACCAAGGAATTCACACAAGAAGAAAAATGCTTCATTCAATACATACCCTTTAGCCATGCAACCCTCTGGATGTGCCTTTTGTCGGACATATCTTTTTAAAGTTTTCATATACCTCTCAAAGAAAAACATCCACCTCGTTGATACAACACCCGCCAATTCAATGTCATCGACTAGGTGTATAAGTAAATGGACTTGTAGGTCCATGAAACTTGTAGGGAGCTCCTTCTCAAATACACATACAATTTCTGCAATTTCCTTCTTCCATTTTGGCACTTAACATTCGTGGATCTCCTTAGAAGTCACCCACCTAATATAAGAATAGTAAATTAGTATGAACCTTTAGTCAAAAATTAAAATCCAATATAATATATCTATGTCTCTCACACATTAACCACATACCTTGTAAATGCTGACAATCGATTTATGGCATTCCTTAAGTCAACTGTAAAATAGATTCCCCCCTAATTGCCAATGGCATGATATGCTATGAAACACATTTATGAAAAGGTCATTAGTAATGTTTTCTCACACAACATAACAATATCAAAATATATTTAGTAATTAATCAATGTTACCATTAAATTTTAAATAATGATATATAATACCTTCATAAAATTATGAAAATCATGTGTTTTAAATACTGTGAGATGTCCATCTACTGTAAAAGCTTTAGCCAATGATGACCCATAGCCAGTAGGTGTCCTTATTTAATGGATGACATTTTTTAGTTGGTCTAGCTCTTTTTTTTCAAAATCCATGGAGCTTCTGCATATGTTTCATTTTCCCTGTTTGGCCACAAATGTTTTCTATCAATTTTGGTACGTGAAAGAGCAATATCTCTCCTTGAACACAAGGTGTCCTTCTCTTTGCCTGATATATGTCGAAATATAGAATCTGGGACATTTTTGAAGATGTGCATAGGATCTAATAGGTGAGATATTAATAGATCCTTCCAGTAAGGGAGCTCATAAAATATGGATTTCCTTTTCATTCCTTCTAGCATATTAACTACAACTTGTTCTGGTTCTTCAATTGAATCACCCCGATCAAAAAAATCCTCCCAACCTTTCAATTTAGCATCTTCATACTTCTTAAGCCAATCACCTAGACCCATAATCATGGGAGGGCCTCTATTTTCAACTTTTCCATCAAATTGATTCTTCAGTCAATTTCTAAACTTATGATCTAGTGGTAGAAAAACCATGTTATTTGCGTAAATAAATTTATGTAGATCTTTAGAATACCACCCTTGAAATTATTCTGCACATCTTGGACATGCAAATATCCCCTTTGTTTGAAGCCCTGCAATTCAATAAGTAATGTTAATAACATTAAAAAATAAGTATAAAACTAAGTATGAAAATAAATTATGAGTGTAAATACGTAAATATTTTATCTTACCAGAACAAAAACCAAGTCCTAGGAAATCATGAATAGTCCAACATAGCACACCGTACAACATGAAGGACCTATTTGATGGGGGATGTGATATGTCATACATTCTTATGCCTTTCCATAGCAGTTGCATCTCATGAATAAAAGGCGCAAGATAAACATCCATGTTTTTAACTTGATGTTTTCCTGGAACAATGAGAGTCAGCATAAGGTGTTCCTTTCTAACACTCATCCATGGGGGAATATTGTATACTATCAATCCGACTGGCCAAACACTATAATTTGAGCTCAGGAAAGAGAATGGGCACACTCCATCAATTGTAAGACCAAACCTGATACTACAGGGTTCATCTTTGAATTTTCTTGGCTATTTTTCCTCTGTGTTTCATTGCTATGGAGTCAGCCAAAATTCGCATGAATCCATCTTTACTCCTGTTCTTTGCATGCCAGTCCATCAATTGTGCAAGTGACTTGCAATGATACATTCATTGAAGTCTAGGTATAATTGGCTGTTGGAATTAGACCAGACAACTGAGAGGGGGGTGAATCAGTTGTCCTACAATTTAAACTTTTTCTGCTTTAAACCTCTTTTATTAACTTGCTACCAGATTAATGATGTAAACAATAAAGCATAGATCAACAACATAATAGCAGAAACATGATCAATACACTTGACACCAAGATTTTGACGTGGAAACCCAGTTAAGGGAAAAACCACGGTGGGCATTAACCCACAAAGATTTGTACCCTGTTAAAAGTAATTTAGAAAAATAAAAGGCACATGCCTTCAGGTGCACTGCCTAGAGCTCATTGCTCAAAAGGGAGGCTCACTGCCTACAGAATTTATTTAGAACAGAATGAATTAACTAAGGAATAGCATCTACTTCATGCTTGGTTTAGTTTCAATGAATGCTTAAAGACTTCTCCTTTGCCCTGAATTCTTCTTTACCAACTTCACACTCTATGATGCTCTTGCTCCTTATCTTCTCTGTTCTGCTTCTGATCCTTTATTCAAATTTGATCTGTCTTGCACAAGGATGATGTTTGACAACTCTTCAACAAGTATTAATACACTTCATCCATCTTGGAATGATCAACAAGGTTGGCCAAACTTAACCCGGATCTTTACACTATCAGCTAATCATAGATAAGACTTGAATCTTCCTCTATTAACACACCAGCTTCACAAAATGATCTTTAGATCATTCACAGCACGCTAAGAACATCCGGTCAGCCAAGACTAGGAAAAACAGCAACAACTAAGAGAAAAATTCAATCACAAGCTCCTTTGTCAATGCGGACCTCCAACACAATAGCCACACGATCCAGAGACCACCACAAGCACAAATAAGTCAACAGGAACAGCCACAACACTTCGCATCATCAAAATCACTTGCATCTTCGCATTGAACCTCAAGAACACACACTGCCATGACTGTCAAACTAAAAAGATTGCTACCAGACCTCCAAACCACGAACCACTCGAGTTGAGGGAACACACCAACATCCCAGACAAGCCTCTAGATCTGCAAATCACAATATGCTCATACCGGACCAACTCCTTTCCACTCTGTCATTATAGAACAACTACATAAACCTATTTTACTCAAAGGGCCATAACTTCGCCAAATCTTTATGCGGACCTCTCAAATCTCAGCTGGAGAAACAATAGACAACCCAGTACAGGCCCTTTAATCTACATACTCTGATATTCACTTTACTGGAAATACTAATCACTCCTCTGCACTGTCTTCACTATTTCTAACAAAAAGATATGTTGATATCAATGACAACACATCAGGCACATATTTGCAACATTGGCATGTGACATAAAACCTTCTTTGGAACTGTAGGACCTTGTACATCTGTACAATATCTCTTCTCTTTGCATACAGGGCATTCTACCTTGTTTTGATATTCATCTCTGTATAAAATACAATCATTTTTACATGAATGAATTTGCTTATATTCAATCCCCAACTCAACCAACAACTGACACGCCTCTCTGCAAGTTGATGGCAACACATTTTCTTTAGGGAATATTTTAGTTTTTAGTGCCTTGTAAGATTGCCAGAGATTAAATCAATTGAATGTTTGACTTATGATGAACATGTTTGATATGTCAATCTATACTAGGACTGTTTATATACAATATATGGTTTTAAAATCCCCTTAAAGAAATATAAACGAAGTTGATGAATGTTTACGAATTATGTACACCAATTGACAATTGCAAAGTAAGAAATAGATTTCAACTCACTTCAGTAGGGTAATGAATCCTTTGTCTGACCAACCAAATAGTGACTTTATTTCTAATAATATTAATGTGCATGCTAGTTTTGAGGTTCTACTTGTACCCAATTTGAACACGAGTGTCTTCACTGCTTCCTTAATGGAGTCTTTCAGGTTGTTATCATCAACATTACGTTGGTGGTAATTACCCCTGCTATCATCATTACTGTCAACCATATGATCATTATTTTCATCATAATTTTCATCCCCAAAGAAATTTGTAAGCATTTCATTCAATCCTTCTTCATACACTACATTTACACTATCATGATCATCATCATTAAGGCTAGTTGGCATGTCATCAATGTATGCGGATCTCATCAACTCTTCAAATTTCTTAGCTGATAGTATTCTCTTCAACAATGCTTTTTTCGCCCTGGTATTGTTTAGAGGATGGTTTGGATCATCCCGTCCAAATCTTAATAACCCAGTTGGATCTTGGGTATTAGTATGTGTTTCATCAACATCTTCTACCTATCAACAAACGCAAGCATTATTTAATGTTTGGTAACAATTGGATAAATCATAAATGTATCAATTTCAAAGAAATATAATCAAATATGGCTTAAAAAATAAAAATATTGGTTGTATGAACATATATACATCAATTGAATAATGGAACATTATTTTATAGACTACCTTTTTTATACAATAATTTAAATAAAAAACAATTTGGACAACATAGTTTATAAAACATCAGTCCACACCCATTTATTATTCTTTAGTTTTATACCCTTAAGAACATCCTTCAGGAGACCTTGTTCTTCCCTCTTCTTTCGCACAGGAGTGCATTTTAAGAAGGGGTAATCAATCAATAACTCATCCCCAATGGTAAGGTCCATAATAGCCTCAACCATTATCAATCTATCAACCTCTCTTTCCATATATCCATCTTTATCATTTATAACATCAACAAATTGACAATTTGGTCTTACAGTAGGGCCCCTTCCCTTACTAATATTTATAAATCCTACAATATTTTTGTGTGTATGCATGTCCATCTATATACATAAGATGACCTCTATTCATTTCTTTTCCACTTTCCAATTGGAGACGATGTGTATACATATTCGAATTTAGACCATATGCTGACATGCTAGGCTTATATTCTACTAGCCTTCTCCATTCACCACTGTAATATGATGGACCATAATGTGGCATTAATCTCCTAGTGGTTTGTTCTGAATTGTTTCTATGTTTAAATCCCACATGTACATTTTGGACAATAAAGAGGCCTAGATTCACTACATGAATATTGGAGGGTCGTATCATGTAGTTGTATCCCTAAAATTGAAACACCTTGTACACTCTAGGTAGTTGTTGATCACTAGGCCAAGCACAATATAGTCGATGATCAAATATCTCTTTGTAAATTGATCTCAAACTCAGGGGAAAGTCATCATCTTCATCACATTCATTCTCATAGGGTATGTAGTCCACCTTCCCCTTGTCTTTAAGCAAATTATGCATCTTTAAACTGGTTCTTGTTATGTTGCTTATTTTCATCAATTCCTCATCTTCCAAGATGGTATATTGGCACTTATTTTTGTTAGATGGATCATCTAATAAATTATCATTGCCCTCTAGGCTGGAAGTCGGTGATCCAAGAAACTTTAAACCAAGAAATTTATCCTGCAAGTATCCATTAAGAAAAAAATTAGTTATTTAAATAATATAAAACAATGTTTAAACGAAGTCTACATGTTATTTATATCAATTTGGAAAATTCCTTACCACAATTCCTATTGGATTTGAATCGATTATAGGAGGCATACTATTGACTATAAGCTCATCATATATGTAATGTCTTTGTACAATCACTCATTTGAATTGTTTCTTTCCATGACATACAGAACATCCACAAACACCAATTTTCTCAAAGCATTCATCCCATGTACTATAGTCCTGACCAACCTCTTGTTTAGTGCAATCATTGGTTGTGTCTGCAGGATCCATTGTCATATCCTCTTCCACCCACTGTCGCCTATGTGATTTAACAATTTTAGGTCCACATCCACATACATATATTTTTCATTTTCCAGTTGAATGCTCAGGCTCTGCATTTGCTCCAATCTCCATCTAAAATAATCAATAACATGCATTAATTTATGTCAAGATTGGATAATACATTATAAATTTCAATAATACTGTGAAAAAAGATGGAGGTATCACAAAATGCCATCAGATCATTTTTTCCTAAGGAAATTGGATTTTAGTACATGATTTCCTACTTCATCCGTTGTCTCCTCATTTGATATGACATGATCTGTTGCCATGGCCTCGTCTGGCACCTATAATACACAACATAGTAAATAATGTTTAGTACACCAATTATATCATTTCAACGAATATGCTATCCAACACAAAACCTCACTTTAGTCATATATTTGACATATTGATATCATGTTTGGCCATCCTAATTTTCAAACTTTTCCCTCAATCATAGAATCACATTTAATCCTCTATGTTGTAGCATTTGTGAATTCATAAACACCTTCCTCCTTTGGTTGAGGTTGCTTTCTCTTCTTACCTCTATTGTATCTGCAGATTCCGTTGTCATATCTATTTCCACCCACTTTCCTCTCTTTGATTTAGTAGTTCTACGCCATCCACGTCCTCTCTCCATGGCCTCCTCTAGATCCTGTAATACACAACAATGACAATAGTCACATAACAGCTATGCACCAAGAGAATATTCTTGAATTTATCTTGTTAATACACTCGCTTTTTATTAAGACACACTATGAAAAACAAAATAGGACATTGCAACACTTTGCTCTTCAGAAAAAGTTTACACGCGAAATCTTGACAACTAGAGCTCAAATCTTATGATTACAAGATGACTACAAATTCACATCAAAAAGACATTTATTTCATATTTGACTCTCCTTTTTCTTTTATGGGTCATTTTAAGGCAATCTATATCTCTCCAAGTGGCCATAAAACCCTCAAAACTATCATAGAACCCTCAAAACAGTCTCAAAGAGTCTTTGGCACCAAAATTTTAAATTCTTGATGGAGGGAAGGATAATTTGGATGTTATTTTTGAAATCACGTCGTTAGATCTTTGTTAGGTTAATCCTAGCCATTGGATATTCTTTAATTATAGATACATTATGTTATATTTCACCATTACCTTTCACTCCAAAATTAATGGTTTCCTTTGAAAAGAAAACCCTCCATTAGCTATCATAACCCCAAATATCTATTGAAGTGAAATTAAACATTATGTGCAATTGTCATTGCTCATATTAAGCACCTACCTCCATTCTTAGTGGTCCCACATGTGTGATGTATGTGAATGAGTCATATGGTACCTGTGCTACATGTTTAAAGTTTGAATTTTGCTCATATTGTTGGAAAAAGGCCCAAAAAGACCTTTGATTTTTGATTTTTATACTCTATAACATGCATCTCCTTGATCTTTTCATCTAATCTATGACATGTTTTCTTTGCATTTCAATGAGATCAATTCTTGAAAAATGACAATCCAGATGTTAAAGAGACAAGTTGATACCTTACCTAAGTTGTCATGTTCTTGAAACCTTGTCACTATAAAGAGGAGATATCTAGAGTAATGTCACAAGGACATAACCAAGGCATGCACTATCATGAGCCATAGGGACAACTTACTACACCATCCAAAACTCCATTTGAACTAGCTACTATCAATAATTCACATTATTAGGGATTGTCATGAAGAAAACACCATGCATAGGACTGTCATAGTCAAAGTGGAGAGGATTGTCTAGTCATTGTATGACTGTCATAATAGCTAGTGGGTTAGTTACCATGATTCAGCCTAAAATAGGTTAATAAGAACATAGAAATGAAAATCACAATACCATAAGCACACTCCATAAGCTGCCAATATAGTCCCAATATCATGTCATCATAATAGTAAAATAAGCGTTGTTTGGTTTTTCCAAAGCCATATCACTTGCATAAGGATTGTCACCAACCATCTGTGTAAGGTCATGAAAGAGTGAGTCATTATTCAACTAATCATAAGAGAAGAATGAAGTCAAAATGCTATCATAGAAACAAGATATAGTTACTTATTATAAGGACAATCCAAATTTGGTGAGGTTGCGTTTTTATCAACTTCTAAGTAAAATACATCATTTTGCACTTATTGGCGCTAAATTAGGCGCACTTTGCACCACCTTTGGCACCCCAAATAGATTACATTTTGGCCTAAAAGTCAGCGCTAAAGTCGACGTTAATTGCTCCGACTATAGCGGCGACTACTGGATCAAAAAAAATTAAAAAATTCCCGCCTGCACATACCCCAAAACAAATAAAAACAAAACAAAACTTTATTGATTTTTGGTGTTCATTTTTTGTTTGGAGATCGAGCGTTTGGGTTGGAGTCCCACCTGAATTATATGAGAAATTTGATAATTACAAGAGAAAAATGTCGCGCGAAGAGAGGAGAAAAAGGGAAAAACAAGCAAGTAGATGAGAAATTCGATTTAGTTTGCGACACCATAGGTAAGGTTACAATTACAATAAAAAAATTTCATTCTCAAATATATTTTTATTTCAATTAAATGGAGAGGATTGTGAAGAAAGGGTTGTGAATATTGTTTTGTTTATAGGTGAATCGTTCAAGTCTCATGTGGTTGCAAAGGAGGAGGGTAAAATTGTAGACACTACATTATTTCCTCTACATCTGAGAGTAGTGAACGCATTTTTCAAACCCCAATGCCCAGGTTCGCTTATCATTACCATCAATACCTTTCTTTGAACACAACTTTCTCTCTTCCTTCCTAAAAAAGTAGTCGAGTGCTTTAAGACAAGTCGATTGTGAGCAAATTAAAATTAGGGCTTTTGAGACGAAGGTGAGTAAACTAAAACAAAGGTTGGTCAAGTTAATACGAGGAGATAGGGATTTTGAGATGAGGGTGAGAAAATTAAAATTAGGCTGGGAACTATAGATTCCCTCCTAAGGCACCAATTGATTCATAGGAAAACAACTTCATGATTTGCTCTACAAAGTAAAGGTCAAAAACCTTGAGGAATACAGAAAAACTGGACGAAAACTTTCATACCTGGCAGTGTGTACTTCATTTGCCTCCACAGACTAAACAAAAATAATTTGCCCTAGGTCACCTCAAAATGTCAAGCAATAGAGGGAAGAGAGAAAAGGGAGCAGACTCTAGCCACAATGAGGTAATTCATTGTCAATGTATAGATTTGTAAATGTTTCCATTGTTTCTTTGATTTTTAGTTTTTAGTTTTTTATTTGTAAATTTAAAAGAAGAAATTTATTTTATAGGAACATGAGACTGAAAAAGATAAAGAGGCATTGGCTTCCATATTGGGGGTAGAGGCAGTGAACAAATTAGATAGTGTGGACTTGACAATGCTTGCCAAATACATAGAAAAATGATCTGGTAAAGCCCCTGAAACATTACAACCAAATCAACAGTGTCAAAGGGAATCAATTAATTCCCCAACCAATCATGGATCGAGCAAAAGATCTAGGAGGAAATCAATAACAATAACCTCTAAGAATGTGGAACAGGGAACAGAGGCTTCCAATGTCCCACCCACTCCTGGGACATAGACTTCTTCGACCACCACGCCATGTTTTGCATCTTGCATTGGTACCTACGATACCAAGATAGAATACGATGTGGTTTCAGGGGACGTCCAAATGACAGATGCTAGAAAAACATTTGTGAATAGGTTGAAGGAATCATGCCTTCAATGGTTCAAAGACCATCTACATTTGCCATTCTCAAAGATACCCATGCACCTGCAAAAAGTAGTTATCCAAGACATGGAGACTGAATTTGGCACAGGTTGGTCTGTAAAGAAGATAAAGCTATGAATGTCTCAAAACTGCAAGAGATTTCAGCTCAACCAAATAAAGAAGATAAAAAAACTCCCTCCCGACCAAAGGCTCAAAAAAAGGCCAATTGATGTAAGTTTGAAAGTATGGAAAGAGCTTGTAAAAACATATGAGAAGTCTAATGCACGGAGGAAGTCCGGTGAGGAGAGTACGCAAGTATTTGAATTTTCTCATAAGATTCTATCAAATTTATTAAATGATTTTTAAATTTTATTTGTGCATAGTTAAATTGAATTAGTATATGTTTCAGGACAAGGCCTCCAAGGTTAGGCTTGACAAACTTTGTGCCACGCATCACAGTGGCCAGAAAGGTTTACAGGCCTTGATTCGTACATTTGTAAGTATATTTAATAAGTTAAATGATTTTTTTTAAATTTCCTAGGAAAAAGTAAATGCTTGCATATTAATTAGTTTAACTAGTTCATGTGCCATGTTTTGACAGGAGGAGAAATATGGCCGGCATCCAAGCCAATTTGAAAAGGAAATGTTACAAAGCAAAAAGTGGACCGATTTTGTAATTTGGATGGAGAATAAGGTATCAATAGTTGACTTTCAATAACTTAGTTGGATATTGTTGTGTTAATATGTCAATTTGAATTTCTTGTGTTGAGTTGTTTATTGATGTGTAGGATGAGTTCTAAAGTGCTTCTCTATTGGCCCTAGCGCCCTTAAATGTAAGATTTCTCTTAGATGACAAATGATTACTCTTATATCTTTGGGGACCCTTCTTGGGGCCAATAGGATCATAATGAGTATACTAGTCTTGTGCTTGCTTACAACAAGTGCTTGTAATTAACCTAATCATGTGGTCATTATCCACAACATTTTGTGTGTGCCATGCTTTCTCATATGCTTAAGTTTAATGGGCTAATAATGAATAGAAAACCCTTGTTTGCCTACCTCCAACTAATGGACTTGTTGGAACCTAAAATTTCCTACAATTTTTTGTAAAAATTTTAGGTTCCCATGATGAAAAATCTGACTGCAGCACCCAGAAATGCACCTGTACAATATTCTTCAATGGCCTACTTTGAAGGGTTATAATTCAAAGCCTATTCATTTTTATGTCAAACCACTTGGTAGGCATACTTATCTGTCATATGTGAGTGTACATGCTATTTCAGCTTCCCACGATCAGATTGGACAAGGTTTTATAGTGCCAAGTTAAAGGGTTCTGGTGGTACCCACCTAGGGTTAGGGTTTTAAGTCAAGTCTACAATCCTATATGTTTATTCCCTTAAACCCCTTAAGGCCTTAAGTTTTCTTGTCCTTTGGCCTCTTACACTTTATCTTTTAAAATTGCATTAACTTTTTGTTTTGGGCAATTGTCTTGAGGTCTTCTTAGAGGGGTGATATGTGACTAGGTGGTGCAGGAGCACCTAGAAAATCATGTTTTCTTTTGTAATAAGGTCTATTTGACCAATGCATTTTTCATTTTAGTTTGTCTCTAGGTCCTTCAGGACCTAGAACCCATTTTTGTAAGTCCAAAGTGACTTAAAACACGCTTTTGTCATATTGCAATCACATAGTGCCAAAATAGGGCAGTAGGACAGTTTGAGGCAGTTTGGATCGGTTGGTCTCCCAACTGTTTGCATCGGTTGGTTTTCCAACTGCTGGCAAGTTGAGTTGATAAAAACTAGAGGAAGGAACCATCTGAAAAGAGAGGAGAAGAAGTGTGAATGTGATTGTGCACTGTTCTGAGGAGGAATAAAAAAAATTGTTAGGTTCTGTCAATTTGGTTTTCCGTTCCCTGTAACTACAATTTGTATAACTGTAGATTTCTATTCTTTTTGCACTTTCCATCGTTGCAGTATGTTGATGTGAAGCATTCCACTGATACGATTTCTATCGAAATCAGTGGAATGGCTTTGTTGTACAAGTATTCATTTTTGTTTTCTATTTTGTTTTCCTGTTCAACAGCACAGAGAATCCAAACGGAGTGTCTTGCACTGTAGATCCCCTAGCATCTCCATGTGCTAGGGTTTGGTTGAAGAGTAGATGAACCACATAGTTGGAGAGACACAAAGGTCATCGTCCGTCAGACCGGGACCATCAGGGAGTAAATCGGCCATCAGACTGATAATGGTTGTTTGACCGAAATGAGGAGACGGAGAGATTTCTATCGGCGTGAGTTTTGTCTCGTTTCACCGAAGAAAGTTCCAAGTGAGCCATTGGTGTGTCTCGGACCAATGGAGTGAGTTTTGGGGTTCTGGCCGATAGTGAATTTCTTGTTGATAGTGACATCGGCGTATCACCAGAACCAACAGCCGAGTCCCACCAAAACCGTGGTGTTCCGCCGAAGTCAAATGGAGTCAAGGTGACAATAGTATCGACATATCCGCCTAGCGAAACTGGAGTTCACCGATAGAGTTGAGTCTCATCGAACTTGAAGTCAGAATGCATCAACACATCAGAAATAACAAAAGGAGATTTGCCAATAGTAACGAGTCTTACCAAAGATAAATGCCATCGGCGCATCAAAAGACAAGTTCAAAGTTTTGTCGATAGAAGGGAGTCATACCGACACAATCACGGTTAAGACAAAAAGGGATATGGGTTAAGGCATCGTGGCATCGGCTGAAGGATAGAAGTAAGTCTCGGCGAAGGAAGTTTCATGGTTACATCGGCGTAAGTTTGATCACTGAGAGACTTAAGAAACTCATTCCGACCGATGGTTATCTGACCGATCGAAGTGTATCGGTAGCCAGTAAGTGGAGTCTTGCCTACAGAAAACAATTTTTGATTTTGTCTACGTTACCACTGTGCACTCCTCATCATATTGGTATCAGAGCCATAAAAGGTTATGTTATTGATCTAGTATATGTCAATAGAGGAGAGTGAAGGAGAGGCTAGCATCATGCCTCCAAAGGGGATGACAGTAGAAGTACTTAAGAAGTTCCAAGAGATGGAAGAGATGATCAAGATTGAAGTCAAGGAAGCACTCCAAGCTAAGTTGAAGGCACTAAAGATAGGAAAGAAATTAGATGATGAATCTGATGGAGAAGAAGAAGGGGAAGAAGGAGAAGAACCCCAAGGGCAGGAGGTAGAGATACCTGCAGATCAAAAAAACTTTCTTGAAACCATCAAGGCAATTGGGAAAGACTCTTCAGAGGCCAATATGGAGATCCCAATGTTTAGTGGGAAGATGGATGCCGAGGAGGTTGTGGAGTGGATTGAGGCTCTAAACAACTACTTTGAATACAAAGAAGTTCCTGAAAATAAGAGGGTGAAGTTTGCAAAAACTAAACACAAAGGTGCTGCCTTTACATGGTGGAATTACACCCAAGGAGAAAGGGTAAAGAATGGGAAGAGTATGATCTCTTCATGGAGTAGAATGTTGGAGAGGACCAAGTCCCAATTCCTTCCATCAGACTATGAGGTGTAGATCTACAAGAAGATGCAAAATCTCAAGCAAAAAGATATGGATGTAGCTACTTACACCAAGGAGTTTCACAAATACACTCTTCGTTGTGAGTACATGGAGGAGGAAAAAGCTAAGGTGGCCAGGTATCTAAATGGTCTGAGGTTCAATATTCAAGATGAGATAAGTTTATTGACCCCTGAAACTGTGGAGAAATGCTTTCAAGTAGCATTAAGAGCTGAAGAGAAGCTGAAGAGGAAAGGTGAGCAGCAAGGTAGAGGAGGAGGTGGCAGAAATTTTAGAGGCAGAGGTAGTTTTAAAGGAAGAAGTCCTAACCAGAGGCCTAATGGTGAGTCTAGCCAAGGAGAGAAAGTTGGGGACTCAAGTAACAGAGGAGGCTACCAAGGAAGAAGGCCTAATGGAAAAGGTGGGACAAATGGATCAGGTAGAGGATACAAGTTCTCCAAAATGAGATGTTATAACTACAATTAGATAGGGCACCCAGCATACAAGTGTCCAGATGAGGCCTCAACTTCTCATTACAATGAGAGAAGAACCACATTGACTCAAGAGGATGCAAGGAGTGTGACATCTCCTGAAGTGAATTTGACATCAGAGGTGGGAGAAAATTTGATGATCAAGAGGATGCTGCTCAAAGAACCAGTGCAGACTAAACTGTCACAAAGGAGAGCACTTTTTAGGACCAGTTGCAAAAGCAAAGGTAAAATATGCAAGGTAGTCATAGATTCTAGTTCAACAGATAATATGGTGTCTAGGGAAATGGTGGATAAATTGAACATAGAAAGGATTCCTCATCAAACTTCTTACAAAGTATCTTGGGTAACTGATAGTCAATCACTTTTGGTAGATGAACAAGCATATGTTGATTTTGAGATTGGAGAATATAAGGATCGAGTTTTATGTGACATTTTGCCCATGGAATGTTGTCACCTACTTTTAGGTAGGCCATGGCAATTTGATAGGCAAGCATTATATGATGGATATGCTAACACATACACCATCAAGAAGGATGGGAAGACTTTTTTGATGACACCATTGCAGGAGGATGCTGAAACAAAGAAGGTAGCCAAGGTCATCTTGGTGGGTAAGAAAGAGTTTGTGAAGATCAATGAAGAAGAGATAAGGAAAGTTGAGGATACCTCAAGGAGTGGGGTTGCCAAAGATCAAAGTTTGAAGGTGGTTTCAGTTTTGAATGATGGAGATCAGATGGTGATGTCTAAGATGGATCAAAAGAAGGTCAAAGAGCAGGTCTACAAGCAGCCACAAGGTGGTTGGAAAGAAGAAGATACTATCATAGTAGGGACCATTGTTTGTCCTCTAGATCCAACAAGAGTTGAAAGGCAAACATACTCTACCATAGCAGTAGTACAAGAAGCATCAAACAAGGTTTTGAATGTAGGTGTTCAGGCAGATATGACAATAAGCAATCATGGCATGCAACATCCAAGTTTGATTGCAAGCACTCACTCATGGCAAGGTGTGAGTAGAGCCTACAATGCTAGGCATGAGTTTTTGCTTCCATGGAAGAAGGTTGCAGTCTAGAGATCATGGAGAGGACATGGAAAAGCAGAGGATCACGGTGGAGCAACATAAAGAACCAACTCATGTGACATGAGTTCTTTTCTACCCTGAGAGTATGGTAGAGGAGCACCTAGAAAATCCTATTTTCTTTTGTAATAAGGTCTATCTGACCAATGCATTTTTCATTTCAGTTTGTCTCTAGGTCCTTCAGGACCTAGAACCCATTTTTGTAAGTCCAAAGTGACTTAAAACACACTTTTGTCATATTGTAATCACATAGTGCCAAAACAAAGCAGTAGGACAGTTTGAGGTAGTTTGGATCGGTTGGTCTCCCAACTGTTTGCATCAGTTGGGTTTCCAACTACTGGCAGGTTGAGTTGATAAAAACCAGAGGAAGGAACCATCTGAAAATAGAGGAGAAGAAGTGTGAATGTGATTGTGCATTGTTCTAAGGAGGAATTAAAAAAAACTATTTTATTTTGTCAATTTGGTTTTCCATTCCCTATAACTGCAATTTGTATAACTGTAGATTTCTATTCTTTCTGCACTTTCCATCGTTGCAGTATGTCGACGTGAAGCATTCCACTGATACGATTTCTATCGAAATCAGTGGAATGGATTCATTGTACAAGTATTCATTTTTGTTTTTTGTTTTGTTTTCCTGTTCGATGGTGCAGAGAATCCAAACAGAGTGTCTTGCACTGTAGATCACCTAGCATCTCCATGTGCTAGGTTTTGATTGAAGAGTAGATGAACTATAGAGTCGGAGAGACACAGAGGTCATCGTCGGTAAGACCGGGACCATCGGGGAGTAAATCGGCCATCAAACTGATAATGGTTGTTTGACTGAAATGAGGAGACGGAGAGATTTCTATCGGCGTGAGTTCTGTCTCGTTTCACCAAAGAAAGTTCCAATTGAGCCATCAGTGTGTCTCGGACCAGCGGAGTGAGTTTTAGGGTTCTTGCTGATAGCGATTTTCTTGTCGATAATGGCATCGGCATATCGCCAGAACCAATGGCCGAGTCCCACCAAAACCATGGTGTTCCGCCAAAGTCAAATGAAGTCAAGGTGACAATAGTATCGGCATATCAGCCTAGTGAAACTAGAGTTCACTGATAGAATTGAGTCTCACCGAACTTGAAGTCAGAACACATCGGCACATCAGAAATAACAAAAGGAGATTTGCTGATAGTATCGAGTCTTACCGAAGACAAATGCCATCAGCGCATCGGAAGACAAGTTCAAAGTTCTGCCGATAGCAGTGAGTCATACCGACACAGTCATAGTTAAGACAAAAAGGGATATCGGTTAAGGCATCAGGGCATCGGCTGAAGGATAGAAGACTTCGCCAATAGAAGTCAGTCTCGGTGAAGGAAGTTTCATGGTCACATCAGCATAAGTTTGATCAGGGAGAGACTTAAGAAAGTCATTCTGACAAACGGTTATCTGACCGATCGAGGTGTATCGGTAGCCAGTAAGTGGAGTCTTGCCTACAAAAAACAAAATTTGATTTTGTCTGCGTTACCACTGCACGCTCCTCATCACTGGGGTATGGAGACTAAGACTTTGTATGTAATCTTAAGCCCTCCTTTTGGATTTTTTGGAAGCCTTCTTCACTAATACATAAGGACTGTCAAGACTCCTATGATAGTGCATTAGAGAGGCATTGAAATCACAAAGGAGATAAATGTTATTAGGCCATCACCCAATGGAGAAGGGATTGTCATAAAGAGCATGACAATGTTACCTTGTCATAGTCACAAAGGGGATAGTCTTTGTGGTGGTAATTAAAGTCACTAAGTTTACATCCACCTTCCTAGGGTCTACAGAAATGCCTGAAGTTGAATATGCCTATTTTAAAGATCTTGCCATGAGTATTTTCCATGTTTTTACAAATGGAGAGCTCCCCAATCCTCATCTCAAGTTTCAAATGCACAATGAAATGATGGAGGACAATCATAACTGTCATAATAGTACATTAGCAATTTTTTTGTCTCAAGGTGGCACTTGAGACTGCCAAGGGGATGGATATAGAGTTGGGATTATGGTTTTTGTTTAAAAACCTTGTGTCATTGACCTAATATTTATTTGTGGCAAGGATCCCAATAGTCTAAAGATTACAAATTGTTGTCAAGAAAGGACTGTCATAGTTAAGTGTGGTACAGTGATACAATTTCATCTTGATTGAGTATTGTGTAAATCTCAAGCTATTTAGAATGCATGGGGTATTAGGGTGTGGTATCACTATATAGGTAACCATCAAGTGATTTCTTCAACCCAATCTTGGCCTATATAGTACCCAGTGTGAAGAACAAGATAGTGTTGTCCAAGAACCTTGTTACGGTCACAAATTAGGGCAGTCTTAGCTATTGTGACCATAGTTGGAATCCCTTGTTGTTACCATAACATACGTGACCTAAAACCATGACTCTATGAGTATGAGTTGTTTGAAAGCCAAATTCCACAACATTTTCCAACATTATCCCTGCCTGTGTCAAAATGGGAGCTTTGGAATAGGGTATGGACATCCATCAATACATAAAGGATAGAGGAATTTTGTCAGATGTTGTAGTTGCAACTGCCCTGTTAGACATGTATGCAAAATGTGGAAGCATAGACAAGGCACATGAACTATTTGACATAATACCTCAAAGAAATGTGGTCTCATGGACTACAATGACTGTAGGATATGCACAAAATGGATTTGTTGAAAAGGCTTCAGAAATTTTAAAGCAAATGCAATTGGCTGGTGTAAAGCCAAATTCCACAACCTTTGCCAACATCCTCCCTGCCTATGTCAAAATGGGAGCTTTGGAATAGGGTATGGACATCCATCAATACATAAAGGATAGAGGAATTTTGTCAGATGTTGTAGTTGCAACTGCCCTATTAGACATGTATGCAAAATGTGGAAGCATAGACAAGGCACGTGAATTGTTTGATAGAATGCCTCAAAGAAATGTGGTCTCATGGACTGCAATGACTACAAGATATGCACAAAATGGATTTGTTGAAAAGGATTTAGAAATTTTAAAGCAAATGCAATTGGCTGGTGTAAAGCCAAATTCCACAACCTTTGCCAATATCCTCCCTAGCTGTGTCAAAATGGGAGCTTTGGAATAGGGTATGGACATCCATCAATACATAAAGGATAGAGGAATTTTGTCAGATGTTGTAGTTGCAACTGCCCTATTAGACATGTATACAAAATATGGAAGCATAGACAAGGCACATGAACTGTTTGACAGAATGCCTCAAAAAAATGTGGTCTCATGGACTGCAATGACTGTAGGATATGCACAAAATGTATTTGTTGAAAAGGCTTCAGAAATTTTAAAGCAAATGTAATTGGCTGGTGTAAAGCCAAATTCCACAACCTTTGCCAGCATCCTCACTACCTGTGTCAAAATGGGAGATTTGGAATAGGGTATGGACATCCATCAATACATAAAGGATAGAGGAATTTTGTCAAATGTCGTAGTTGCAACTGCCTTGTTAGACATATATGCAAAATGTGGAAGCATAGACAAGGCACGTGAACTGTTTGACAGAATGCCTCAAAGAAATGTGGTCTCATGGACTGCAATGACTGTAGGATATGTACAAAATGGATTTGTTGAAAAGGCTTCAGAAATTTTAAAGCAAATGCAATTGGCTAGTGTAAAGCCAAATTCCACAACATTTTCCAACACCCTCCCTGCCTGTGTCAAAATGGGAGTTTTGGAACAGGGTATGGACATCCATCAATACATAAAGGATAGAGGAATTTTGTCAGATGTTTAGTTGCAATTGCCCTATTAGACATGTATGTAAAATGTGGAAACATAGACAAGGCACGTGAACTGTTTGACAGAATGCCTCAAAGAAATGTGGTCTCATGGACTGCAATGACTACAGGATATGCACAAAATGGATTTGTTGAAAAGGCTTCAGAAATTTTAAAGCAAATGCAATTCGCTGGTGTAAAGTCAAATTCCACAACCTTTGCCAACATCCTCCCTGCCTGTGTCAAAATGGGAACTTTGGAATAGGGTATGGACATCCATCAATACATAAAGGATAGAGGAATTTTGTCAGATGTTGTAGTTGCAACTGCCCTGTTAGACATGTATGCAAAATTTGGAAGCATAGACAAGGCACGTGAACTATTTGATAGAATGCCTCAAAGAAATGTGGTCTCATGGACTGCAATGACTACAGGATATGCACAAAATGGATTTGTTGAAACGGCTTCAAAAATTTTAAAGCAAATGCAATTGGCTGGTGTAAAGCCAAATTCCACAACATTTGCCAACATCCTCCCTGCCTGTGTCAACATCCATCAATACATAAAGGATAGAGGAATTTTGTCAGATGTTGTAGTTGCAACTGCCCTGTTAGACATGTATGCAAAATATGGAAACATAGACAAGGCACGTGAACTATTTGACAAAATGCCTCAAAGAAATGTGGTCTCATGGACTGCAATGACTGTAGGATATGCACAAAATGGATTTGTTGAAAAGGCTTCAGAAATTTTAAAGCAAATGCAATTAGCTGGTGTAAAGATAAATTCCACAACCTTTGCCAGCATTCACCCTGCCTGTGTCAAAATGGGAGCTTTGGAATAGGGTATGGACATCCATCAATACATAAAGGATAGAGGAATTTTGTCAGATGTTGTAGTTGCAACTGTCCTGTTAGACATGTATGCAAAATGTGGAAGCATAGACAAGGCACGTGAATTGTTTGATAGAATGCCTCAAAGAAATGTGGTCTCATGGACTGCAATGACTGCAGATATGCACAAAATGGATTTGTTGAAAAGGCTTCAGAAATTTTAAAGCAAATGCAATTGGCTGGTGTAAAGCCAAATTCCACAACCTTTGCCACCATCCTCCCTACCTGTGTCAAAATGGGAGCTTTCGACCAAGCAATTTGTAGCACTTAAGGTTATGTAATAGAATTTACAGTTGATAGTTAAATTTACAACAAATTTTTTTATGATCTTTACTAACGTTTATTAGAATTGTTGCATGTTTTACATCACTGGAATGACATATTAGCTGTAACTTTTTTGAAATTTTATTATGGTATGTGCACTTTGATATGATGTAATATGATTATGGTTTCGTTTCATATGTTGTAATATTAGATATATAATAGAAAAATAAATTATTGCATGAAATAAATAATAACTTTTCATTTTAAATTTTTTTTTGCAAAACACGGGTCTTCCAGAAGATCAAGATGATCCTCATGATAGAGATCAAATTATGTTCGTTCTGGTACAAATCACATGGCAGAGGATGATGATGATGCAGATATAGAAGACACTGAGGCCGATGATGATGATGATGACGACGATGATGATCATGATGATGATGATGATCACGATGATGATGATCACGATGATGATGATCATGATGGTGATGATGATGATGATCACGATGGTGATGATGATGATGAGGTAGTTGCTAATAGTAGCCAGTGACATTCATGATCATATAGACTGCATCATGGATCATTGTTGATATGTCGTTATGATGCCTCTTTTCATAGTCGCTAGCTATCATATGTATCATTTTCACGACCTGCAATACCATATTAATGAGTTGTATCATAAATTTATGTATCATTTTGACTTATATCATTTGGACATGTATCATCTTGACTTGTATCATTTTGAGTTACGTAATTTATCATTTTTACTTATATCATTTGTACATTTATCATTTTAAAATGTTATTGATTTACTAGAATATTTGACTTTCACTTGTTTTAGTTATATATGATGATGATCTTATCCATATTGACTTGTCAATTTATATATATTGAAAGTGGTCGATGATTTTTGGATGGATATTTATTACGTATGATGATTTTAATTTACTACTCAGGATGGATGTTGTCAAATTCAATTAAATTATAGATATTTAACTCACTTGTTTTAATTATAGATGATGATCATGTTATAATAATTATCTTGTTATTTAATCATATGAGTTAAATAATTAAATTACTTACTCTATAATCATATGAGTTATTTAAGAGGCATGATATATTTAACTAATTAAATTGAAATAAAACATATTAAATTAATAAATGTAAGCAAAACAATAAGCATTTTTAGAAGCAACAAAAGACACAAAAATAGAAGCAAAATTGGAAGCAACAAGCAACGTTATATTGGAAGCAAAACTGCACGCAAAATTGGAAGCAAAACCAGATGCAAAATTGGAAGCCAAACTGGAATTAAAACTGGAAGCAAAACCAGAAACAAAATTGGAAGCCAAACTGGGAGCAAATTTTGAAGCAAAACTAAAAGCAAAACTGGAAGCAAAACTGGAAGCAAAATCGGAAGCAAACTTGGAAGCAAAATTGGAAGCAAAACTAGAAGCAAAACTAGAAGCAAAATTGGAAACAAATCTGGAAGCAAAACTAGAAGCAAAACCAGAAGCAAAATTGGAAGCAAAACTGAAAGCCAACCTAGAAGCAAAACTAGAAGCAAAATTGGAAGCAACAGTGGAAGCAAAATTGGAAGCAAAATTGGAAACAAAATTGAAAGCAAAATTGGAAGCAAAACCAGAAGCAAAACTGGAAGTAAAACCAGAAGCAAAATCAAAAGCAAACTTGGAAGAAAAACTAGAAGCAAAATTGGAAGCAAAACTGGAAGTAAAACTGGAAGCAACACAAGAAGCAAAACCAGAAACAAAATTGGAAGCCAAACTGGAAGCAACAAAATTTGGTGCTAAATTCAGCATTAAACCTGGCACTAAAATCCGGCGCTAAACCCGACGTTATAATCAGCGATAAATCTGGCGCAATAGTGAGATGCTATTGGGCGCCGAGTTTGCTGCCGGCAAAAGTGTCCAATTCATGGACTCAAATGCACTAAATTTTGACGCTATTTTAGGCGCTAATTGCCTATTCTGTTGTAGTGGATGGAGAAGAGCAGGATGATGCATTACTTCAAGGCAACATTGATATCATAAATCCAGTTATGCAAGAAGGAGACCTTGTTGTTGCTGCAGACAATGGAGGGATAGTCCAAATAGGAGGGTTGTTGATTGATACAAATGAAGTTTTTTTAGAACAGATGACTGATTTAGATTCAAGTATATCATGTGTTCCCCATGCTAATCACGTTCATACTTGCATAGAAGAAGATCCCCACATGGTTGATATTGATCTACTAGTGACAAATGAAAGGAGTATGTAATCCAAGAATAAAAATCAAGCAATCATGCAAAGTGGTGGCTTGGAATTTTTTTCATGTCAATCACTTGATCACATCAAAAAAGATGGTATCAAGAATGAGCAAGGATATCCTATTGCATGGGAATTCACCACACATGTCAGACTTTGCTTTAGTCAATTCATGCTAAATTTATCCAAATGATCCACATTCTAAAGAAGGTTGTCCAGACTTTCTATTTGCTTGGGAGATTGTTGTAGAATTTAGTGATCCAAAGGTATCTGATGCACATGACATGATTCACCATGAACTGAGACCTCCTAAAGGTGCAAAAGTAAGTGGCATAATGCAGCAAGGTGATGAACTTACATCTCCAAATGATGGTACTGTAAATCAGGTTGTATCTTCCCTCTTCTCATTTGGTTTTGACAGTTATAAATTTGATTATGATAATATGGGTAAGACAACTTGCATCTGGATTGATCATGGCCCTAATGATCTACCCCAATTGCTGATTTTATGTAACTGGTACCCTGAACATGAACCCAACCTGTCTATATCCTACTTTTCAAAGTATAAAGATGAATTTGCCAAACTTAGGACATTAACATGCGCCTTGTTACTCCTGCATGTCCTGAGAAATAAATCACGAGGGAGTGTAAATACTTGTTGTCTAGGGCCTTTGTACATAGTTTTGCTTGTTTTCAGTTAGGTTTTTGTTAGTTCTTTGTTGTTTTAGTTTAGTTTTTGCTTTCTGTTTTTATTTTTCCTTAGTTTTTAGCTGTTGTTAGTTGTTGTTTTTTCTTTTGTTGCTCTCTTGTTGTAGGTTGTTAGTTTGCTTTGTTTTGGTTAGTTGCTTTCTACTTGCTTTGCTTTTGCTTTCTGCACTTGTTTTGTTGGGGTTCTCCATTTATTAAATAAGGTGGCATCTCTACAGACCTCCAAAAGGTTCTCTTTGGGTAAATAATCTGGGGGATTTCTTTGAGAAGCTTTGGTTTTCCACATAGGTCTTCACATGGGTTCTATTGTTACTACTGGGTGGTATGATGCTTGTTCATGGCAAAGGATTCATTAGTTTAGTTCACTTGAAGTATTTTCTAGTCCAATATCTCTCACATCTTTAAATAATCCTAAATCTTGTGAAGGAATCTTGGTGATCTTGGGTTAAGTGAAAAATCTTAAGATCCACCTTTTCCACCACTATGATTCCCAGCCCAATGAAGTTGAACCGATTCATAGCCCATGTAATATTTATCATGTGTTGCAAGGGTATGTGGTATTTATCAATACTCATATCAAAAGCTAAGCTCAATGAATTATCAAATAAACAATCCTCCAAAATAATACTTCCTAATTTCCTTATAAAATGTTAAATCAGCTGGAGGATTCAAGTAACTCTATCAGGGGCTATGGACGCCTAATGCATAGTAGAGCAATGCTTGAGCAGAATCATAGAGACAACCTCGTTGGGGCTATACACGCTTGACTAGCACCAAGGCAATGTCCAAGGTAGTTCAAAAGGTGAGTATCATTACGTAACTTAATGCAAGTGAGCCTTGATGATCTTAGTTACAAAAGGATGGTAATGAATGCAACTGCACACACTTAGAATTTCAAGATATGGATGGTTGTGTTGAGTTAGTGATCTCTGTTCCTCTGATCCTATATCATGTTGTCCAATTTAATAAGTGGGAAACATAGAGATTCTGGGTTTGAAACTGATGTTTATCATAGAAATGCTCTCGAGCATTTCCCCAGTAGAGTCACCATTTGTTGTGCCTTGTACACACGCCCCATTTTATCAAATGGAGACCCCCTCTTTTTGCTTTGGCTTGGAGTTTCAACCTTTCCTCCTTATGATCATGAGAAAGTGAAGTGGTGCTTAGAATGCAGGATTTGTTCTAGATTTGATCTTTTGGCATGTTTGAAGTTGTTTGATGCCTTTCATGTTTGATTTGGAGGAGTCTTGATTAGGTTTGTGCTTAAGAAATAGACAGTTGTTGCCTTTTGTGTTGAAAGTGGGTGTTACTGTAGCTTGCGTCAAAATGTTGTGTTACTGGATATAGCCCTTAAAACTGCTACTACAGGAGGTATCATGTTGGGTTTCCTAGTTTCCATGCCTTAGAATTACAAAATCATGTCAAATTTCAGAAAATTTCACTAAGGGGTCCTTGTGCTTTCACCCTAACCATGTTCCTGAAGCCCTGAAATTGGCTAAGTCTGAAGCCTTGAAACCCTAAAAATTTGGTTAAGTCTAAAATCTGGTGGATCCTCCAAAATCTAGAATCTGCATATTAAATCCCATGGATTTGGGACCTATCTCAAACATCTTGATAGTATATTTCAAAATATTTAAAGTATAGGAAATTCAATATATTTTTAAATATACTGTCAGTCGGGGACTTTCAAAATCTGGCACTAAAAATGCCCCTTACTGCATTTTGCACTGATATCATGTCCTACTGGATATTAGTGCTAAACCCTTTGCACACCTTTCAGGGCTAAAAACCACTTCAACCGGACCGGCGCTAAATCGCCTTCAATAGGATATATCATGTCAGTGTTGAAAACCTCGTCGATCCCGTTGCTTTAAAATCGCCATCGGCGAAGGTTAAAGTATTCATTGAGTGTTAGCACTAAAAACCCCTCCAACATGATATATCCGGTAGGAGACCAAATCCGTGCTATCATGTTGAAGACCAAATCTCTGCCAAGGCACTTAGGAAGCTAGCGCTAAAATTGACATCCACTGCATCTATCTGGTTGACCTTAAAAATAGTGCAAATCCAGTTGTAGATGAATTCCCCACTAAAATCATTTGAGATGTTAGCGCTAAAAATGACTTCAACAGGATATATCTTGTTGACCTCAAAATCCCCATTTTTTGATAATTTGGGCTGAGAAATTGATTTTAAGGCATGAAACTTGCTTTGATTGAAGCATTTGATCTGCATATCAATCTATTACATCATTATCAACATTTTTATCATGCTAATATGTATTTTGAGCATGTTTTGCATCAAATTAATGCTACTGCACATGGATATCCCGTTGGCCCCAAAAATCATGTTTTTTACAAAAAAAGGATGTAAAAACATGAAATAAAAGTATCCTACTGAATTCTAATGGTCACCAAAACATTCCAAATCACCATAAACATGAAATGGGTACTTGAAAATGATGAAAAACTTATAAAATCATGGGAAAACCACTGGATTTGTGAAGATGGTCATAAAACAACAAGATTGATTGTGAGCTATCTTTGAGTGATCCATAGCTACAAATGGATATATTTTGATCTATCTTGATGGAAAATGAGTTTTTATGATGAAATTGATGCTTGGCATTGTGAATTGCAGGTCTGAGAGGATGAAGGAGCTAGCTGGAGCCATCATGAAGGATGAAAACCCAGAGATACTTTGCTGACCCAGATATGAAGAATCTTCATTTTATCAACCAAATTGCTGTGGTATCTACAAAGGGAATTCAATATGATGTCAAATATGATGGAGATAAGTCCCAGGAGCTAGAAGACATACAAGATCAATTCTACATCACTGTTGTTCCTGCAGATCCTATCCAATGTCCAGGACATGTTCACATTTGTCCCAGTCATCCAATCATCAAATGTCAATCCAACAAGCATCCAATTGGATAGGCCTTCATCAAAAAATGTGCCACATACTCCTCTTAACAAGTCAACACATTGGAAAAGTCATTTGTCCCATTAGACAACTCAAAAATTTGCTATTTCATCTTGTTCCCATGAGCTGAAAAGTTGTATTTTTGTCTTTTTCCTACAAGGCAAAGGCAAATCCAGGATTGTAACTACCCACTAACCAAAACTAAATGCCATGTAATCTAAGCCATTGGTGTTGAGTTAATCTCCACTGTTCATTGAACAACTCAATATGCTTGTCTCTCTATATAAAGGCAACCTCTCTCATTGTAAAGGATATAAGGGAAGCACTAAAGAAAGAATTGTTGAAAC
Organism: Cunninghamia lanceolata; assembly: GCA_027924645.1. Taxonomy (NCBI): domain Eukaryota; kingdom Viridiplantae; phylum Streptophyta; class Pinopsida; order Cupressales; family Cupressaceae; genus Cunninghamia; species Cunninghamia lanceolata. The sequence goes on from BSBN01000747.1 coordinate 50,498, forward strand.
ACTGCCTTTTTTTGAATCAATACAAATATAATTTCATATGTTGCTGCCATTTGAGTTCATTTTGTTGATTGGATATGGTTATTATCATTCTTCTTCACCTTTCCAATTAGTTATTTAGTTGCATTTGTGATTAATTATTCAGATATTTGATGGATTTCCCATCCATACCACTAATGGCTTGTTGATTGTATGTCATTGTGCATGGTTAGTCTAGGCATATTTTATATGATCTAAGTTTGATTGTGTGAGTTCACTGAACTGCGCCAGGGATTGGGTGTTGGATGAATCTTTCACAGTTTGAAAAGCCGTGTGTTTCCTTAGAAGCTTGCACAATCTCTATGGCATTGTGGGTTACCTCGTTAAACAAAGATTTGTTATTGTTGGGAATCTGTCTATCTATGTGTCGATCATTTCTGCAATTATCTATAAAATCTCTCTATCCCTCTTTCTCTCCTTTCCTTTTGCATTTTCTTTATTAGATCCTGTTAGATTAGGTTTCATAAACTTGCATAGTGTTGTCATAGATTTCATGTTTAGTGAATGCAATTTGGCAGATTGTTGGTTGCATGCTGAAATCACATATCTTATAGAAATCAGGTATATATCAGTTCGTTTATGCATTGTCAAATCACAAAACTAATCAATGTCATGTCAATCAAACCCTAATGTACTAAAGTTTGTTTGCATTGCATGTAAATCCCCTTGGTTGGAACAACGAATCACATATCCACTGAGTTATCTTGCGAGCTAAGACCTAGCTGTATAAACCTTGGGACAATCCTATTCTGAAGTTTTGGGATAGGATTCCTTTCAAGAGAGGTGAGATATCATGTATCTTACCTACAGTGTTGCGTGCTAAAAACACCATCAACAGTGGTGAGTAGAAGTGTGTGTTTACAAAAGGAGAAAATAATGAAAATTTTAGAATTTCAAGAAAAAGAGAAGAATGAGGAAAATGATAATACAAGGGAAATTCTTAATGAGTTAGCCATCAACACAATTGAATCACTTGGAGAAGGATTGGATAGTCATGCATTATTTAACAAGATGTCACTAACTAATGATAAATTATGAAAAGCTATATCTCTTAAAATCAAATGACCCCTTAAAGAGGTGAACCTCTCAAACCAAGAGTCATCCCCCATGCCACTTAAAATGAGAAGAGTTTATTCCAAAGATATACTTAGTGGACCCTTCTGGATGGAGGAAGAGGCAAAGATAAGATAACTTGTGGTTGTGTGTGAAGAGATATTGGCCAAAGAGTTCTTTGATATTTATTTTCCTACGGACAAATATAAAGTGACGAAGTTAGTCAAACAAAAAAAAGTTGTTAAGTGTAATAGGAGTACCAAGAGTTTTAAGAAGAGAAAACTTGCGAAACCAAAGACAAACAAAGAAGGCAAAAAATGAGCGAAGGAGAACCTTCATCTTAACAATGGCAAACCAAAGGCAACTATCACTCACAAAAATGGAATGGAATTGGATTAAACTACCCATCTTTGACAAATACACCAAGGAATCTACTAAGCATATATTTGTACTAGAGTCCACATGTAGAAGGAATGGGGTAAGGCAAATTAGACACAAGTTATATGACTTTGTGGGAACACTCAAAGATGATGCCCTTAAGTGGTACATGAAGGAATGCCCTTGCATAATAAAGAATGGGGTGAATTAAAAGAACATTTTTTAAGTAAATTCTAGTGTCCAAAAGTCCCTTCAAAGAGCATAAGAAAAATGAGAGAAATGTTACAAAAGTAGGAAGAAACAATAAGAGAGTTTGACCAAAGATTCAAAGGAGTGATTAGAAGAATGGAAGAACTACTCACTAAGAAGCAAAGAGTAGAATGGTTTATGTTTGGTTTTTTGACTGAAATCAGAGCGTCATTGGGTGCCAAAGATTTTAACACATACTTAGAAGTAGTAGAGTTAGCTTCTAGGATAGAAGCCTAGCCTTGGAGGAGACAAAATATTGAGAATGAAAATAAAGAAATAGAAAAGCTAAGATTGGAGTTAGAGAAATAAAAATAAATTAGCCAAGGGAGATAGCCATCAAGTGGTATCACCTATCCGAAGGAAGAAAATATGGTGTACTTATTACTCAAATCAAGGTCATTTAAGGAATGAATGCCCACTCTTAAAGGAGAAGAAAAGAGTTGTGACACTAAGAGTAGACTTTACAGAACCTCCAAGGAGGCTAAAGAGTGTTTTCTATAGAGTTTTTGGAGAATGGGATGACCATAAAATGGATGATTGTCCCTCATTGTTATTCTAACTAAGAGATGAGTTTGAACACAAACCTTGGTGTAACTATTGATGATTAAATTTACATCTAACTACCAACAATGGGAAATCTCATAAATGTGGGACTTGATTCATGAGACAACCTCCAGATTTTATAGAAGTTGGCTCTTCCTTGAATATTTAATAAATGGAAGAAAAGAGAGAAAAACTGCATAACAATCAACTGCATATAAAATCTAATCTATGGCAATGCATCGAAATATAATTTCACACATAAAATATATAATAGCACAACGCATCCAATTACTGATAATAACAATGAATCATAGACTTCAAAAGAGTATATACGCATGATTTTCCAGTGATATTCAAATGTCACCACTTTGATATTGAATCACATAGGCCAAATTATATCACATACAACAAAAAGGAATTCTGAAACAAATTAGCACGGAACGTCACCACTCTTCATTGTTGATTGGAGAATAAAATATGAAAGGCCAAAGTTTGCACAGGCATACAATATTCAATCCTATCTAAGAAATGCTTGTCAAGGCTTTTACAAGATTCTTAATATTTTATGGCATTTTCTACATGTATTCTAACTTTTGAAACAATGTACATAAGCTTATTTAAACCAATCCCAAACCAAAGATTTTGAAAGGAAACAATAGTCTACTCATAAACTAACTAAAATTTTAAAAAGCATCCAAAATGTCGATGAATGTCCAGACGTGGCTTGAACATTCCCATGACTCTGCATCAAGAATGAGTCATTATGTTAACTCCAACTTGGACCAATAACGCAAGAGAAAATGTTGTCAGAAACCTTTTACTTTAGAGATGCGTGGCACTACCACGTGGCCATTTCCTTTTCTTTCTGCTAGGACCCATCATATATGATGCATGGTGTTGACACGTTACAGACACCAACCAATGGTGCACCAATATGTATTGTTTCCTTTTTAAAACCCCATCTTGTGCATGGTGATGCCATTTGTATATCCTAAGCCAATGGCGCAACACAGTATACTGTCAGGACTGTCAACCTTGAAATGATACGAAAAAAAGATGGAACATAGGGAAACCATGCCAACATTTGTCAGTTCAAAATGATGTGTCATGGTGACACGTTACATCCTCCTTCCAATAGCGCAAAACAAACTTTGTCGCAACTATCAAACTCAAAATGGTGTGCCAATATGACACATGGAACTTCCCTCCTTTATTTGATTCCACAAGAAACTTTTGCAACAAGATGAAACCGTCATGGATTCTTTTGACGCCTTGGGCTCTCATTTGTCTTTGATTCATTGTTTTTATTGATGCCTCAAGACATGGACTAGTATACACTCCCAAAATGACTAACCCTATCAACTAACAAAATAAAGAATGCATCAAAATGTAGGGATTTTGCTCTATAGTTCTTGGTGACTCATCAAGGAATCTGCACCTATGGAGACGAACTCAAAAATCTTTGAAACAACAAAAATTATAAGAAACAACAAAATTGTAGAAACACACCCTAAATCTACCTCAAAGTTTCTGAAGAGTGATCTGTAGAGACATGCACTCACTATCAGGTGGTTCAACCTTCTTTTTTAGAGCTTCAAAAACTCTATCCAAATCAATAATCTCCTTATAGGAGAAACTTTGCAAACTCTAAACTGTAGCCTTTATCTGAAACTCTAATTGAGCAAGCGGTTGCAAAACTATCTCCACCTATGCAACACTTGGCATTTGGCTCAATGTTTGAAAGGATGTCTGATCATTCTACTTATTGATCAACAGGGCCTTAATGTGTTCCTAAGTCAAAACTATTGTGTTATCGATAAATGGGGAGGGGAGTCCTAACTGGACTAGTTGTTCAATGTGTCCCTTCATTTCTTTTACCACCTACTCCAAAGCATTCAGGTGAGCCTTGCATTTGAGAGAAGCTTTATTTCAACTCAGAAATTCATTAACTTTCACTACAATCATTCTTCTATTATCTACCCCTGATACTTGAAGAATTTCCTTAGAGGCACTATACAGCTTTTGCACTAGCAATTTGGATTCAGAAACCTAGGGTAACGGATCAGAGAGTCTGTACAATGGTTGCACCTACTTCTGCACTAAGACTATGAGCATCAAAGTTGAATTTTAGCATAGGCTTGAGCTTTGAAGTTTCTTTAGATGTGCGCCCCCAATATAAAACATATAACTCTTAGATAATATGAAATACCCTAGAAGTTGATGGCCTTTGTGCAAGCTCTTGCTTCAATTACAAAATATGTTGTTCCTTTTCCTGAAGCTCATTACGGAGCTTCTTATCCATTTGATCTAAGAGACTCTTGTGCAACTGAGTCACCTCATCCTAACTATCACGAAGACTCTTCTCCACCATGCTCTTTTCTTGCCTTAATGATTCAACTGAAGCTTTGGCAACATCCAATTATAACTACAAACCTGCTTGTTTGGTCTGTTCTGCTTGGAATACTTCTTTCGGTACTCTTCCTTGCAAATCTAGAGTCATCCTGATAATCTCCATATCCTTCACTTTTTCCTCTGTGTTTAGTCGATCCACAGTGCCTTTTACTGGCGACAGCTCTAGTCCCTATTTCTCTAGTTTCTTGCTCATTTTAATGAATTCTATAGTCATAGACTTTTGTGTCTCTTCCATGAGCTCAGCTTTGTCATGTGGCCTAGCTTGTGTTAGATTCAAACCAACTTCATGTATAGAGTAATCCTCTGGTCTCGTCTATTCCTGTGGTTTGATCACAGTAGGGGTCATATGTGCGATCATCAACAATTGTTGTGAATGGACATATAATGACCGCATGCACGGAATTGCATGGGCTCTCCCTTCCTTTCTCTTATGTTTCTCTAGGTGAGCTTCACGCGCCTTCCGAGTGGTTTCAATTTGTTGATGGAAATCTACCGAGGATTGAAACACTCCACCAATGAAGGGGAAACCTTGTTGCAAACCATATGGAATAGTTACCTGTTGTTGTGTTGAGGCAGTACTAAGACCAGCTGCCAATGGTGATTGCATCATTAATATAGAAGGGAAAAATAGTGGTAAATTCAAGAGGAGAGGGGCCAACAACTGTGAGGAGAGAGGTGAAGAGAATGAAGGTGATGGAGTCATTGGAGAAGTGGAAAATAATGGAAGAATTGAAGAAACAAGGGGTGCCACTTGTGGATCAAGAGAGGGTTGAGAAGAAGAAGAGGACATAGGACTGCTTACTTGAGTGCCTCCCATAATTGTGGTGCCAAATGTTGGCCCCATTGATGGTGTTGAAATGATAAACACTTCTTCCTCTTAGATTATTCCTGCAACTTGAGCTTCCTCCTCTTCTTTGCTGGTCCTTGCTCTTTCTCTGCTCCTCTTGTTCTTCCTCTTCTTCTTCTCCAAAAATATTACTTACATCATATGGGGAAGCAGGTGGTTCATGCTCATCATCTTACAACTTTTGTTAGGTTTCATTAGTGCTAACATCATCAAAATTTCTCTCCATTTTGAAGATTTCTTGCCTATACTTCCAATAGGCATTGATCTTTTATGTGCTCCACTCCTCTTTCATGAGAGCTGCTCTAAGATCATGAGTCATTAACCTGGAAGGATCATAATCCCTTATAGGTTGATAAAATGCTTCCCATTGATGCCAAGATTCAGCTGGAATCTGATTCAATTCAATATAAACATCATCAGAATCGATCAAAGATGACCGTCTGGCCTCAAAGAATGGGAGAACCTGATGTTTGAAAGGAATTGGGGACTTTGATTGGAATAATCACCTCTTCATAAAGCCATATGGTTCATATACCCATTGATTCTTGACCTGATCAAGACCCAAGTCCACAAGTTTAAACATTAACAGATGATCTACTTGCCTCTTAATCATAGTGATACTACCCTTGGAAAACGGGATGTCATATATAGCTTTCTTCTTCCTCCTAGCTCCAAACTCAGATTCTACCACGCCTAACTAGCGAGCCAGTTCAATAGAAATAATTCTATTAGTTAAGAATTTGGGAAGCCTAAAAGGCTCTTCTTTGAAACCATGGACTATGAGCATAGTGTAATGAGCCCCGAAGAAGCAGTCACAAGGTACACGAGTGTTGGATAATATATTTCCTTGCTTATCACTCACCTTGAAGGTATATTGTCTAGGCTAAGGTCAATGAGAGTCGAAGCCATGAAACATTTTGAAAACTCATAGTAATCAGTGGTGACTAATAGCAAAGGAGTCCATGCCGAAACAAAAATAATCTATTGTGCATCTACTGAATCATCGCTCATAACCAGTTGCATGTGGGGTTGAAAAAATTGTGGATTCTAAAACAACATTAAATGCAGTAACAAGGAGGAATACCTAAAATATTGTAGGTGACCAAAATGAGCCAATTGATAAGTTATCTTGTCAACTATGACTTATGAGAAGTTCATTTTGTAGGCATGCTTCTTGGTGACCATCTTGAGACAAAAAATAATTGCCAACTAGAAGTCATGCACATTAATGTCATCATCAAGGTCGAATATGAAGGCCAACATGTGGAGCATGCATCTTGCACATCACGAGTGAAACTAGATATTGCAATGGGGAGGTCTGGAAACACTTGTTGGGATAAGTTGCCATTAACTTTGCAATCCTAACCAATTTCATGTGTCTCCAAAGTTCTTGGAATGTGTTCCTGTAAGCACAAAAATCACACATAGCCTCCACGAGGACCCCTATGATGATATATGATCCTTGTCACATACATGGAAGTGTGAAATAATGTCCTCTAAGCAAAAAACCTCTTAGTAACATGTCATTTCTTTTGTCTTGTGTTGTTTCCTCTTTGCTGTTTTCCCTCTCTCTTTGTTGTCAACATTTTTGCTACACTTGTTGATTTGGATTTTGTAAGCTTTTGACCCTATTCCTAAGCCTTGTATGCATCTTGTAGGTGAGTTTTCACCTTTCCCCTATGTTTTTCATCCTCTCCACCCCCTAGAAGCCTTCTAGAGGTCCCCCGGACCCATCTCCCACTTTCAGTTTTCAGTTTCACTCAACCAATCCAAATCTCCCCCTATTAGTTCTAGATCTCTTGTCGGGAGATCCTACTTTACAAGTGGAGATTTGGATTCTTGCACTTGATTGACCTATTTCTAGAGGCAGACCCCATCCTTTTCATCTCCTCTACCATCTCCCATCATGCATTTTCAACCAGACCCCTTTCTTTCCGGATCTCCCGTTGGGTGACCCTCAAAAAGCAAGATCTCCCCCCGGGTAACCCTACTGGAAAAGGGGCAACCCATGGGTGACCCTATTGTGTTCCCAGACGTAGAAAAACTTGAGTTTCTAACTTGAAATAGCTTTGTTTTCACCTGTTTTTCTTCTATTTTGCATGATTTTTGATGCCTAATTTAGAGTTGACTATTTCATGCACCCACACATGCATAATTAGCTCCATTTGATCTAAAATTAACAACTCATTATTTCCCATGCATTCTTCTAACTCCATTTCTTCTTTAGTGATAAGTTATCATTGCTTCATCACTCCCTAATTAATCCAATTCACTCCCCAATCAATCCTTGTTAACTCTTCAATCAATTGAGTTAACTTCTCAATAAATTCCCTTCTTCCAACCTATAAATAGCCCCTCCCTCAAGCACAAAGGGAGGAAAATTCATTGTGCATCTCCAATCAGCATACTCATACTCACATAGGATGAAGGTGCCTTTTTATTTGTTCATTTGTTCATCAATCTTTCACATAAATCTTTTCAAGCATCATTATGTTGCTTCAATCAATCCATCATGCTCATCAACAGCTCTCATTGAGCTCATTTCGCAAAGCTTCTAAAGCTTCTTTGTGTTGTCTTGTCACTAAGAGGTCTTCCCATTGCTTCAAGAGGATACGAGGTTGCCATCAAGGATCTCTGAGGGTAATGGAGGCACAAGTCTTCTTTATTTTAGGTTCCTCTATGCTTTTTGTCAATTGGTAGTAATTAGAAAATTGAAATTGCTCTTGGGATTAGTAATTTATTGCTTTTTCCTTGATATAATAGTCAGATCTAGCATTATAGAGTAATTTGCATTCATAGTTAATTTATTTACTTGCAATTTCCTTTTCTAGATTAAATCGTTTCAAAACATTCAAAAACCCCAAAAACATAGAATAATTGCATTAGGTAAAATTCATTCTAGTTGCATTCATATTTCCTTTCTTAGATTAAAAAGCATCTTTTATTTCTAGAAAATACCAAAAAAAGTACAAAAACAAGTTTTGCATGTCATATAGTTGCATAGATAAAAATATAGAAAAGAACACATACATTAGGCACATAGATAACTTGCAAACCCTTGATATCATCACAAGATCAACCACAGTCAACTATTTGGTCAAACCCTTGGTACTATCACAAGGTCAACAAAAGTCAACACACAACTAAACCTTAGGTCAACTCAAAACCTTAATTCAAAGCCCCAAAGTCTAGTCAAGGTTAGTCCACATACACCTATCTCTTGTCTCATCTCATGAATGTGCCCAAGATTAAGAGGTGAGTGGGTGAGGGCAGTCCTCGGTGAGATTGAGGAAATCCATCCGAGACCACAACAAGATCCATTTGTCTTACAACAACTAGAAGCACTTAGACAACTTCAAATACAACGAGCGATCATCCAATTAATTGAAAGACAAGAAGCCATCAATGAAAGTAACAGTTTACCCGCACAGAGGTAAAACAGCAGAAACCCCAATAGAAGAAGAGTAACTAGTGACCCTTCAGGTCATACGGTTATCTCTATAACAACAATCATTGAATGAAACATCCCTATTAGCACACAAAAACAAAGCCCTAGGACGTGTCGACCCCTCTTCATGAAGTCCAGCTCTCGAATGAGCCAGACCACCGACGTGTCTCGCCTCCCCTCGACTAGCTACTTCCACGAGAGCAAGAGTGACATGGCGGTTCATCCTGTGGCAAGGAGGGAAGGGTCCGTGTGCATGCCAAAATCTAACCCAACAGCCCCAGGCAACCGAAGTCACAATTTTGAGCGTACATATCTTGGTGAATGCGACGTGAACTACAAAGCCTTCTGGTTATGTTGTTTGTATTCCCATTACTTGGATCTCATTATCATTGTCACATACGCCATCAGCTTCACCACATATTTTGGTGAACCTGACGTGAAGAGCAAAAACCTTTTGGTTAAGCTTTTTGTGTTTCCATTATGTGATCAAAATTCATTCATCATCACTTTCAAACTTATGATGGGATCTTTTGCATTTCTGTGTGCTTCTTTCATTCCAAGCTCATCTTTCATGTCCATCTTCATTTCAATCCTTTCATGGTGTTTCCTACACCCTAGAACTAGGTCAAAATCACACAAAGTTCAAGGTAATTACCCCTCCAATGAAAGTAGCACATGTTCAAATCCAATAGCTTCAATCTCAAATAAGTCAAACTTGAAAGACTCAAAGGGGATACAACAAGATCCCCACAACATTGACCAAATCAAAACATACCAAGTAAGTGTTCGGTCTAAAATCCATCAACAAGACCAACTCATAACAAGCGATACAACAATGGCCACCCAAATGGACAAGGAGGTAAGCCATCAAAAGAAAAGCTTACAAGAAGCTTGGGGGGCATAGAAAACCCTCCATGTGGCCCATCATGATAAAAGACTCATGACATGTCAAATATCATCAAAAGGAATAAGTGTGGTCAATCAAATCCCAAAACAAAGTAATTCATATCAAGGTTGTAAAATTCAAAGAACCAAGGAAGCCTCACTCACAGACCTTATAGAAACCTTGGTCCAACGAATCAAGACCCTTAAAGCTAGAAATGGGTGTCAAAGTGAAATTCAAGAAAAACCTAGGGCACAGGGAAATCCTTTCATTGATGAGATCAAATCAAACCAGGGGGCAACACAAAATACCCCTCATCTAAACTTCCATTTTGATGACACACATAACGAGGCATTCAGGCCTCCCTTGCTCTCATCATCCAACATGAAAAGTCCCAATCAAATAGTTGGGATTCCTATAACACAAAATCAACCACAAACAATCCCATCCAATCTTCAAAACATAAACATGACACCGTCTCTTCATCTAAATTTTTTGGGATATCAACAATCTAGCATACCCTTTCAACAAATGCATCAAGCTCCACCTGAAGGGTTAATGTTTGGAAGAACAAAACCCTCTACACATAACCCCCTATTAGGAACATACCTTAAGTATTTAAAAGAGCCTCTTGACTACAACATTCGTCAGGTTATACTACCACAGCCTCTCCCTAAGCTTCCAAAATTTAAAGGAGAAGGTGATCCCAACTCTCATATCAAAGCTTACATCACGGTAGTGCAAGAACTCCTTCCATGGGATGGGGTGGTAGCAAATATTTTTCCAAACCTTTAGAGGGTATCGCTCTAGATTGGTACTATCAACTTCCAGAAGCATCAATCCACTCTTTTAGGCAACTCATCAATCGATTTATGTCTGCCTTTGACATAAACAAACTAGTCAAGACAAGAATACAAGAATTTTTAACAATCAAACAAGAAGCCAATGAGTCAGTTGCACATTTTATCACACGATGGAGGAAAGTTCTCTATTCTTCAACTAGCACATCAAACATGGATCATAGAGAACTTTGTGATCTCTTCTTACATGCTCTCAACAATGACATACGAGAACAAGTCCAAAAAGCTCCTTTATAAATCATACAAAGAAGCACTTGAGAGTGCCCTTAGAATTGACCAAGCTCTATTGATAGCGGAAGAAGGGAGTATGATTCCAATGGAAGGTTGATAAACCATGATACAAATGACAAATCCTCGATAAACGATCAAGACATAGATGGGTCAACAAACACTTCACCATCTAGAAATAACAATAATTGTGACTACAATAGTCATACAAATTGGGGAAATGAAAATGCCAACAACTATCCCTTGAGAATCAACAAGAAGTCGTACAACAATCATCATAAACCTCAAGATCACAATCATGATAAATATTTCTCATTTCACAAGAGAAGGGGGCATGAGATCAAGTCATGTCAGGGGTACCATCGCTTCATATCAAACCTCCTAAAATGTCAACAAAAAAATTTATTGACACATTCTCACAAGATGAAGAACTTAGTCTCAACATCCATCAAAACACCTTTGATAAAAACACCTTAAGCCTTGTGGAATTAGATAAAGATCAAGAAATTTGTGTCACCCAAGGACCAGAGCGACCAAATGACACCTCCAACAATTCAAATTTTTCTCACATGCTAGATCTTATCAAGATTTCTCCTACACATAAGAACACTCTCCTCAAAGCCTTAGATCTAAGCCATCTAGTTCAAAACACTCCAAGTGAAAAGTGTTCTTCTTCGACATTTGATTTTGAAAATTTACCATAGACAATGACATAGCTAAACAGGGTGATCTCCCCCTCCATCTGATAATCCAAGTTCAAGACTATTCCATTAAACATGTAATGATCGATGATGGGTCTGCAATCAACATAGTCTCCTTTTCGCTTCTTCAAAGAATGGGTTATGACAAAACTCAAATCACAAAACAAACTTCCATCCTTAGAATTCATGATAACCCAAACACTCAAACCATGGGTAAGGTCAATCTTCAAATCACATTGGGTCCCAAAACCCTCCCAACTGAATTTTATGTCTTAAACAAAGAAACCACTTACAACATGATCCTAGGAAGGCCTTGGATTCATAGTATGAGGGCCATTCCCTCCACATTATTTCAAGAATTACACTTCTCATACATGGGACAAACCCACGTCATCAAAGGAGATCCTGATCCTTTCAACCTTTTATAGAGTTGAACAAGTCAAAAAGAAGGGAAAGTCCATGGAAACCTCTAGCGACCCAAAAATGGACACTTTTGAAAAAGGAGAGACATCAAAACAAATTGCAAACGTAGCCAAGACCTTAAAATGTATAGAAAGGGGGGCAACAAGAGAACTCCCCTTCGATCCCAACTCAACAAAGTCTTATGTTCCATTCAACTTAGTGGCCATTCCAATTGAACCAGACATAAACGTCCCTATGGTTGAAATCATGATTGAAGAAGAAGAACTAGAATCTACACAAAAACTAGGAGAGCCAACACCAACTCCAATTGCCCTTCACAATTTCAAAACAAACATGGGAACTCAACAAGAACAGAAAATGATAAATCTAGGGGGCAAATCATCAAACAATGAAACATGTGAGTATACAAAACTCCTCAATAAATACAAGGACATTTTTACACCAAGTCTTTGAGTGTCCTTGCAAAGACTTCCAAGTGAAGCTTAGAACAAATTGGATAGGTACACACATAGTTAAGGAAGATGTCAAAAACAACGCTACCTCTTGTGCATTATGGAAGGAGAAGATCTTAGCATCTCATAAAAAGCATAAAACAAAAAAATATTAAAAAAATCAAATATCCCAAAAAAACAAAAAAAAATTACAAAAATCCAAATGTCAAAAAGAATTTATTTCTTGCATTTTAGTATCATTCTATTCACCTTGCATTATAGTCAATCACTTGCTCTTATGTCATTTTCATTTCAGTAAGGAGTCTAAGGTTGCCTAGGTATATGTAATTCTTTCAGGACCTAGGGATTCCCTATTTTCACAATCACCATATCCCTTTTCATTCTCAGTGATTCTAATCAAAGCCTAGCTCTTAGATTTACACTAATCCCAATCTTAATGAGCCAAGATGTTAGAACTAAACAAAGTCAGTATTCAAACCTACAGTGTTCAAAGGAAGCTTGCAAGGAGACCTTCCAAATTTTTCCCTAGTAGAAGAGAAGTCCAACCAAATTACAAAAACTTTAGGTGGCGCTCAGCCCCTTATCTTTCCTGGCCAAAAAAGTTAGGAGGATCAAAACTCTGAAGGAAGCAATCTAAAATCTAAGTGAATAAAAAAATGAGTGATCAAAATAAGAGTATTGATAGATCAAATTGTTGCATATCAAAGTTCCAAAAGCATTCATTTCTTGAAAAGTCAAAAATCCAAAAAAATGAGAAAATCAAGTGAGGCATTCTAGAAAATACAAAAAAAGAGATACAAAAAAAGAGTGAAAGAGAGAAGATTGTTAAATGTCTATACTCTTGGGTGGAGATCAATCTAAGCTCGAATCCTCAAGGGTGACATTCTAATAGAGCAAATAAAAGAGAAAGATACAAAGCACACACACGCACTAGCTGAGCAAAGCCAAGAGTCTACTAGTATTTAGGATCATTTTCTATCTAGGGACCCTAGTTCTTTCCCATTTATCCTTTACCTCGGGTCTATCTTGCTTGCCATTTATGATCTAAGTCTAGCGAACATCAATAAAATTTGTTACTTGTCTAAGTTGGAAGCTTGTCAAATTGTCTTATCTAGATAAGGATCAGTGTTTAGCCTTTAGCAAAGCCCAAAATCAGAAGCACTCCATTTTCACTCCCCCTCCCCACCTAATTTATAAATACCTATCTCACAGCCTTGAATAGGTCTCTTATACTAGAACAACTTGCAATCCCCTAGATTGAAAATCATATTAAAGAGCAATCATATTGTTTATTCCACATTGCATTCATACCAAAATCAGAAAAAGAGTCTCAAAGCAATAAAGTCAATGTCACAACTCATGACATTCCATAGAAGTAAAAGTTTCATTTCAAGCATCCCTTGTGTTCTTGTATCTGCATATCGTCACCTGCATATATATTTTGAAAAAGACAAACAAATTGCATCATCCATATGTGATCATCTTAGGTATGCATTCTCATAAGAAAAATAAAAATCTCTATCCAACCATATGCACAAGAGGGAAATTGAAGTACAATATGTCGACTAAATCTATGTATGGATCTCATCAAATCAGGTCTTGTAACAATAAAGTGTAAAACAATGTCTGAGCGCAAGTCACTCCAACAGGTCAAAAAAGCAAAACTGTGTAGTCAAGTACATGAGTCTCCCCATGCAAGGGGGAAAGGGTAGAGATCCCTTCAATAAATACAGGTCTTCCAAAGACCTCAAAGAGTGTTAAATCAAACATTTGCAAAATTTTTGCAAAAACCATAAAAATTAGAAAAATCAAAAAAACCTAAAAAAAATTGTAAAACATCAAAATCCTTAAAAATCAAATATGTTCTTCAAAATCTGCAATAAAATGAGAACTTGTTCTCCCCTCTAGCTTAGCATGTCTTCTATTTCCTTTATGCATTCTTAGATTAGTTTTTTCTTTTATGCATCTCTCGTGCGTTCGTTTTGTGTGCATTTCGTTCCTACAGGTCTCACCGACAAAGGCAAACAACTAGTCGAACCCTCACGATCTATGGTAAGTTCATCATTTCAGTTTCATCATTCATTTTGATACATTCAAATGCCTGACTAATACTAGTTATTGCAGGTACAATTGCGGAAAATTGACAACAGGTAAGGCCTAGTTCAGGAACGGTACCTACCTTTCATGTAGACTACCGTCCCCGAGGGGGCAAATATGTAAGCACAAAAATCACATGCAGCCTCCACGAGGACCCCTATGATGATATATGATTCTTGTCACGTACATGTAAGCATGAAATAATGTCCTCTAAGCAGCAAACTTATTGGTGACGTGTCATTTATTTCATCTTGTGTTGTTTCCTCTTTGTCATTTTCCCTCTATCTTTGTCGTCGACGCTTTTCAACACTTTTGCGACACTTGTCGATTTGCATTTTTTGAGCTTTCAACCCTATTCCTAAGCCTTGTATGCCTCTTGTAGGTGATTTTTCACCTTTTCCCTATGTTTTTATCCTCTCCACCCCATAGAAGCCTTCTAGAGGTCCCCTGGGCCCATCTCCTACTTTTGGTTTTCAGTTTCACTCAACCAATCCAAATCTCCCCCTATTATTTCCAACCCCTCCTTTTCATCTCCTCTACTATCTCCTATCATGCATTTTCACCCAGACCCCTTTCTTTCTGGATCTCCTGCCAGGCAACCCTCAAAAAATAGGATCTCCCCCCGAGCGACCCATGGGTGACCCTACTAGTGAAAAGGGCGACCCATGGGCGATCCTGTTGTGTTCCCAGCCACGGAAAAACTTGAGTTTCTAACTCGAAATAGCTTCATTTTTGCCCGTTTTTCTTCCAGTTCGCATGTTTTTTGATGCCTAATTTAGAGTTGACTATTTCATGCAACCACACATGCATAATTAGCTCCATTTGATCTAAAATTAACAACTCATTCTTTCCTATGCATTCTTCTAACTCCATTTCTTCTTCAGTGATAAGTTATCATTGCTTCATCACTCCCTAATTAATCCAGTTCACTCCCCAATCAATCCTTGTTAACTCTTCAATCAATTGAGTTAACTTCTCAATCAATTCCCTTCTTCCAACCTATAAATACCCCCCTCCCTCAAGCACAAAGAGAGGAAAATTCATTGTGCACACAGCTCTTGCTAATTTTTTTCTCTTCAATCAACATTCTCATACTCACACAGGATGAAGGTGCCTTTCTATTTGTTCATTTGTTCATCAAGCTTTCACATAAAGCTCTTCAAGCATCATTATGTTGCTTCAATCAAGCCATCATGCTCATCAACAGCTTTCATTGAACTCATTTCACAAAGCTTCTAAAGCTTCTTTGTGTTGTCTTGTCGCCAAGAGGTCTTCCCATTGCTTCAAGAGGATACGAGGTTGCCATCAAGGATCTCTGAGGGTACTGGAGGCTCACAAGTCTTCTTTATTTCAGGTTCCTCTATGCTTTTTGTCAATTGGTAGTAATTAGAAAATTGAAATTGCTCTTGGGATTAGTAATTTATTGCTTTTTCCTTGATATAATAGTTAGATCTAGAATTATAGAGTAATTTGCATTCATAGTGAATTTATTTACTTGCAATTTCCTTTTCTAGATTAAATCATTTCAAAACATTCAAAAACCCCAAAAACATAGAATAATTGCATTAGGTAAAATTCATTCTAGTTGCATTCAAATTTTCTTTCTTAGATTAAAAAGCATCTTTTATTTCTAGAAAATACAAAAAAAGCACAAAAACAAGTTTTGCATGTCATATAGTTGCATTCATAAAAATATAGAAAAGAACAAAAACATTAGGCACATAGATAACATGCAAACCCTTGATACCATCACAAGGTCAACCATGGTCAACTATTTGGTCAACCCCTTGGTATTATCACAAGGTCAACAAAAGTCAATGCACAACTAAACCTTAGATCAACTCAAAACTCTAAGTCAAAGCCCAAAGTTTAGTCAAGGTTAGTCCACATACACCTATCTCTTGTCTCGGCTCATGAATGTGCCCAATATTAAGAGGTGAGTGGGTGAGGGCAATCCTCGGCGAGATTGAGGAAATCCATCCGAGACCACAACAAGATCCATTTGTCTTACAACAACTAGAAGCACTTAGACAACTTCAAATACAACAAGTGATCATCTAATGAATTGAAAGACAAGAAGCCATCAACGAAAGTAACAATTTACCCACACAGAGGTGGAATAGTAGAAACCCCAATAGAAGAAGAGTAACTAGTGACCCTTCAGGTCATACGGTTATCTCTACAACAACAATCATCAAATGAAACATCCATATTAGCACACAACAATAAAGGCCCCAGGACGTGTCGACCCCTCTCGGTGAAGTCCAGCTCTCCAACGAGCTAGACCACCCCCGTGTCTCGCCTCCTCTCGACTGGCTACTTCCACGAGAGCGAGAGTGATGTGGCGGTTCACCCTGTGGAAAGGAGGGAAGGGTCCGTGTGCGTGCCAAAATCTGACCTAATAGCCCTAGGCAACTGAGGTCATGATTTTGAGAGTATAGTTCCCCAACACATAAGGACTTGAGAGATAAAATAATATTTAATTATATCACTTGGCATGTTGTAATTAACTCCTAAATGGTAGGGTCAAACTTGGGGTGGGGTCCATGAAGACCTGTTTCCTAGTAAGTGAGAGTTAACATGGGAACCCACTTTGGAGGTGTCTTATATTTAGACTAGGAATTTGCTTTTTGTTGTGCAGGAGTGGATATTGTTGATACACTTTACATCAACATGATGTAGCAGTTAACAGTGGAGTTAGAGATGCATTATATTTGCATGAACATGATATAGCAATTAATAGTGCATTCAGAGATGCATGATATTTGCATGAATATGATGTGGCAGTTAATAGAGGAGTTAGAGATGCATGATATTTGCATGAATATGATGTGGAAGTTATCAGTGAAGTTATAAATGCATGATATTTGCATATTGCTTACATGTTGTTGCATGTCAATTATATGGACTTGCTTATTGTTGCATGTCGCTTATATGAACTTGCATGTTGTTGCATGTTGTTGCATGTCACTTATATGAACTTGCATGTGCTTGCATGTTGTTGCATGTCACTTACATGTGCTTGCATGTTATTACATGTCACTTATATGAACTTGCATGTACTTGCATGTTGTTGCATGTCACTTGCATGTGCTTGCATGTTGTTACATGTCACTTGCATGTGCTTGCATGTTGTTACATGTCAGTTATATGAAGTTGCATGTTGTTGCATGTCATTTATATGGTGTTGCATGTATCTTGCATGACACTCTAACTCAAGATTAGTTTTGGATAACTCTTGCATGGTTCTATAGGTGTTTGCATGTTTCTTGCATGTTATAGAATAGGTTGATTCAGAATAATATTAGGGACATCAATCATGCATGTTGTTTGCATGAGATTGATGTGTGTTGGTGTACTTCAGTTGACTAAAATAGATTGGGACAACTTGGGCACCCAATCTTGAGACTTTCAATTGTGCTTTTATTTTTGAAAAGATATTTTTGTTGACTAAGTTTGAATGGGACAACTTGGGTGCCCATAATTAGGACTGGCAGTTAACAGGTTGCTTTCTATTGTTTGACTTTGGAGTTCTCTATTTGGAGCACTTGGGTTTTGCATGAGGACTTGTCTCATGTTATCAAAATACAATTTTATTGTAATTTGAACTTTAAAGCTTTCAATATAGAAGCTTTGAAGTTGTAGGAAAAAGCATCATAGGATAATTGTATAACAGGTTTTGAAGATTGAAGAAGCAAAGGAGCGCATCAGAATTCAAAGAAGATTTTAGTATTATTATAAAGCCAATTACAGGAATTAATACAAGAATAAATCTCCTTGGGTGTGGAGTTTTTTCCCGCAAGGGTTTCTCCACATAAATCTTGTGTCTTCATCTATCATGTTTTTTCTTCTCCTACATTGATTAAATTGGAGAAATGCTATTACATCTAAATTAAAAGTAATTTTCAAATTTACACATGCTTTTATTTCAAATTTGAAAACATTTAAAAGCTACATAGCTACAATTTTACCTTGTTCTCTCTCCATTTTTGCAACATTGTGTTATCCAGCTCCAAGTGAAGCTCTATATTCAAGAAGCTAAGTCTATTTTCCCTTGTTCCCAAATCTTCTGCAACTTTGTAAGATTACATAAATCAGTTGTTGGGTCATATTCTATTCTTTACATGTCCCATACAGCATGAGCACCCATCAATATTTTGATGTTTCTTCCAGTGACTGTCCTGGTGCTCTGATCATAGCTACACACACAAGCATCCACCAATTTAGGACATGGACGAACCAGAGGGACCATGAACTGAGCCAACCTAAAGCTCCATATTTCTATCCCAAAGGTTTATGAGTCTCCCACCTTAACCTTCTCGAGCATGCATGCATGTGCTCCTTCTCTCAAGTTATTGGGATTCTTTATGAGTACATGCTCATATATGTGATCTGCGAGATCAAAAACTAGGGTTGGATCATGACACTTACCCTTCTTGAGTTGTCTAATATTTGGCAAATTAGGCTTCAGTTGTGTACAATCTAAGGCATATGACTTGTTTTTCATCAACTCTGGAGAAAGATCCTACAATTTCTTTACTATTGAAATCCTTGACTTCCTTGGAGTCTCGCTTCCAGAAGTTGATTCTAGTGATTCCATTTCATGACAGCATTCTCTATGCTAAAACAGCAACCTCTCTTAAGAAAATTTGAAACAATTGAAACACATATCACAGAATGTTCTTCCTCGCTGCTTGAAAATTTCTCATATCTATGATTCTTCTAATGACTGTTCATCATCAAAATTGGATTTATATAGCCGCTCCCTTCATGTGCATTTATGGCTCTGACTTTGACATTGGTGCCTTCTCAAAACTGACCTAAATTTGCACGTTTTAACCTCTCGTCATTAGAGATTTCTGATATTTTCATGATGGCAGTGGCTTTAAGAGGGCTTTATCATTTAAATCCCCATCATGTATGGTAGTTGAGTTGTCCCTCCAAGTTGAAAATTGAAAACTCTTGATGAAGAACAGACATGTGGCATCTCCAATCCAGTTTTATTGAAACCTAAAACATTGTGTGGCCAACACTTATTTGAAAAGAGGCGGCAAATAAAAACCTCATGAAAATGTATTCTAAACTAAATATATACATATGTCACAACCTTATTTAATTGAAATGTTTAGAGAAAATCATGTTGACCGAGATCTTTAAAATCTCTCCAATTTCACTTTCTAACTCATATGCATTACTTTCTTTGTAGGCAACAATCTTGAAAGGGCCTCTACATAGTGAATTAAATTTTGCATGTTGCCATGGTTTGGCTACTCTCTCTTCCCATTTCAAAACCCAATCACCCACTTTGAAACCCAGTACTAAAGTTCCTTGATCAAACCATCATTTCACTGTCAATTGGCAACTAACCATCGCATCATGTGTTGATTCTCTTTTCTCTTGAAGATCCAACAATTATGCAAGTCTAACATGCATTGCTTTGGTCCTCTTCCAAATCAATCTACTTAATAAGCTAAAGGGTTGGAATTTTGATTAATATTGGTATTGAGGCTCTTTTTCCATATACCAGTTCATAAGGAGATGATTTGATGATTTGCTTTGGAGTGATTCAATCTGCCCACAATGCTATCTTTGGATACTTGTGCCATTCCTCCTAGTGATCTGCTCCCATTCTCTTAATAAGCCAAATCAAGTTTTTATTCATTGATTCGGTCAAATCATTTCCCTGTGGATAATAATTCAAATATTTTTTCAATAAAATACCATTCTTCAGGGTGAATTTGGAGATCTTTGACCTAAGAAATGCCTTAGCATTATCGGATATAATTGTATTAGGAAGACCAAACCCAGTGACGATTTCCTCCATAAAATTAAGGATAACATTCTCGGTGGGTTCCTTTAATGGCACTGCTTCACTCCACCTTGTGAAATAGTCTGTTGTTAGTTGATATTAGGTTAATCATCCCTATGAAATCTAAACCACATTGTGCAAATGGCTCTTCTACCATGATTGGATTAAGAGGCGTGGTGGCATTTCTTATTTTTCCTAACCATTTCATGACAATCTGAGAAGAGGGTTGGCCAATAATATCCTGCACAAACTATTTTTGTTGATGTAATTTTTGCTGATAAGTGTCCCCCAATTGTCCCATAGTATGAGTCATACAAAATCATATCGTCTTCCTCCTTTTCTACGCATCTAAGAAAAATGCCATTGAAATTGCATCTAAATAGAATGTCTTCAATCAAGGAATAAGTAGATCCTTGCAATCTATAGAATCTCCTTTTATGAAAGGGCATATGACTTAGATATTGTCCGGTCTCCATGAATTGCACTCTATCCATTATCCATGAACCTAAATCCTCCTCTTGATTAGATAGTGTCATTTTTGAAGCTTCTTCAAGTTCTGCTGAAGGATCTAGAATTTGTGCCACATACTCGTAGAGTCCCCTACCTCTAACAAGTTTAGTCGACTTAACTTCAACATCATATTCCAAAATATTAGTGATCCAATTTGCCCTTTTCTGAGTAATTTCTCCTTTCATTATATATTTATAGACACTCGGATGAGGCACAAATATCAAAATTTTATTTCCTGTTACCAGATATCAAAATTTATTCAAGCCTTTTACCGTTGTATAGGCTTATTTCTCTACAAAATTATACTTTGATTCATATCCTCGCAAGGTCCTCGAAAAGAAAGCAATTGGATGCTCTTTAGCTTAAGTCTCATCTTTTTGAGTTAACATTGTGGCTATACTATGCTCTCCTTCGTACACATACATCATAAAATCTCTTGTGAATTCTGGATTGACCAAGACTAGGGTTGTCGAGATAGCCATCTTAATCTTTTCAAAAACTTGTCTGCCTTCAGGGGTCCATTTGAAATTTAGGTTCTTTTTAAGCATCAAAGTGATGGGTCTAACCAGTCTTGCAAAGTCTAAGATGAAACAACTTACAAAATTGATTTTTCCTAAGAAAGATTGCACTACCTTCTTATTCATTGGTAAGGGTAGATCCATGATGGCCTTGACTATGTCTAGGTCTATCGAGATTCCCTCTTTAGAAAAAATATGTCCAAGTAATTTACCTTGTGGTACACAAAACACACATTTCTTTGAATTCGGTGAGATTCTAAACTCCTAACACCTTTGAAAGATCATCTCTACATGATCGAAATGATCATAATTTGATTTGGTGAATATAGTGAGGTCATCATAATAAACCAGGATTATTTTATTTATCAACCCACTGAAAATAATATCCATGGCGCACTGGAAGGTTGCTCTAGCATTTGAAAGGCCAAAAGGCATTTTTGCATAAGTGAAAGTTACCCATTTGGTAGTAAAAGTAGTCTTATGTTGATCCTCTTCTTTCAGCCAAATTTGATTGTACCCTAAGAATCCATCCAGTAAAGAGAATCTTTCTTCTCTTACCACCGTTTGAAGAATATGCTCCATTAAAGGAAGAGGGTAGTGATCTTTAAGGGATGCCTGATTCAAATCCCAAAAATTGACACATAATCTAATTTCACCATTTTTCTTTCTAACTGGAACTAGGTTTGGCAGCCATGTTGAATGCTTGATTGGAAAGATGATTTTAGATTCGATCAGTTTGTTGAGTTCTTGGGACATGAGAGATTCAATCTTTGGGTTAACAGGCCTTTGTTTCTATCAAACTGGTTTTGACCCATCAACCAACTCAATGGTATGCTGCACTATCTCTTTATTATAGCCCTGAAGATCATCATAGTTCCAAGCTATCGCCTTATCATATTTGTCACACAAAGAGATTAACTTATCTCTTTCAGCTTGGGTAGTAACATTCCCTACTTTGATCTCCTTACCATCATTGACTTCTATTTTAGAATAGTCATCCTTACTTGCCATGAACTTTCTTTTGTCTAATTTTGTATCATCAGGGTCAAAAAGACTCTCTAGAGTTATCAATCCTTTTAGAATTTTATTTGATTTCAGTTGAACTATTTGATCACCATAAGCTTCTTCAATTTTGGATTGAAGTTGATCAGTAAACGCGCCTGATTGTTGCAAAAATAAGACAATTTGGGAGTCACTCTCAAAGACTTTCCAATGATCTCTGTTGTCTAGATAGTAGGTCGAATGACCATTTTGATTGCATTTTCATTGATCAAGAGATCTTTCGTTGGGTCAAATTGTGACTCAATCTGTGCCATCTTATCAGCTTCAGTGTTTTGAGCCCTTGGGATTACTTCAATAATGAAAGCATCAAATCCCACACTCAGTGATGATAAGATCTCATCCTGACATTCTTAGCTACTACAATTCCTTAGACTTGTTTAATTACTAATTTAGAATCCCCAAACACTTTTAACTGTTTGATTCCCATTTTCTCAGCAAGAATTAAACCATGAACTAAAGATTCATATTCTGCTTCATTATTTGTGAAATTAAAATGAAAATAGAAAGCTCTAAAAACCTTCTCTCCTTCGAGTGAGATAAGACATACACCAGCCCCAGAACCATTTCTGCATTTAGCACCATCAAAATTTAATGTCCAAAGTGAAGAGTCACCTTCCAAAACTTCCTTCACTTTCCCTGATGCACTTTTCACTTCTAGAATCAGAGGATCTTCTTCAAAAATCACATGTCCCTAAACCAGTAGAATCGTAGTTTCCATAGGGATCATTTTGTATAGATTCTAATAGAAGAACTTGTTCTTCTTCATTTCAATCACTTAATACAACCTCTTCATCTAACATTTTCATGTTAAGCCTCTTATCTTTTGTGATCATGGCATGAGTTGCTTCAAAAAAATTCATTACTTCTTTTGTAATATGTTCTTTATGTAGTGGTTCTGACCACACTTTCATTTTAGAGCCATATTTGGTTCTCAAGATTAAATGAGACCAATCTAAGGAGAGATAAGCCCCAATTTTGGCTATAAAATCTTTAGATAAAAATAAGCCAAAGACCAAAGGAATGTCTATTATGAACACTTCTTGCAATACAGTGATATTGGGACATGCATACAATGTGAGTGGAAGTTCTTTGGTAAATCCCACTATTTGCACCTTCTTTCCATCTAGTTGCATTACCCCCTTTTCCATTGGCTAATATTTTATTTGAAGGGCATCAACTATTTGTTTGAGCATTACAATGGCACTTGTGCTTGAGTCTATTGTTGAATTATGTAACAATTGTTTACCCACTATGAGCATCAAATAAAAGGGTGTGGGTTTGGTTTTACCTACCTCTACCTTCAAATTCACAAGAGAAGCTGCTAGATGTGACTAAGAGGTCTTCATTAGTTGATCCCTTTTCCTTGCTGGCATCTCATGTGGGAATTCTATCCACTATTTTTTCCTGCTCGTTCAATGCTTCCCAAAGCAAAGTCTTTTGTTCCGGAATGGACAACACATCCCATAATGAAACATTAGCAATCACTTTCTTTAATTGCTCTACTACATTCAAAGGGCCAGGCAATTGTCATCTCAGGATATATCTGGTGTATTTCATCATTTCAGCAAATGGATTTGGAGCCCCATAATTTGGTGTTATCGCAGCATTGTCTTGCTTCTACATTTGTGGCTGAGTAACTTGAATTACCAGGTTCTTCTTGAATGTAGTCTCTGGACGTAGTGTGATTTCTGGAGTTTCAACAATTTTTCCTTTTGATCGGGTGTAGTAATCTGGTTGTACTTGCAGATCCTTTGAAGCTGAGGCATCATTTGCAAACACCACTTCTTCTTCAATCCAGGAGAAAAGTGTGTGTTCTGGAGCAATTTCTACTTCTTTCTCTATAGACATACCTTGCATTTGAGCTACTAGAACCACATTTTGCATGCCAGGTGATTGATTCTGATATTGTGCGAGTAGTGTTTCCAATTGCATTCCTTGTCTTTGTTGTTCTGCCACCTTTTGTTGCAAGCTTCCTCTGGGACAATCTCTAGGCATATGGACGTTGTTGCAAGGGAAACACCATGCATTTGATTCCTCCACCAAATTATTTTGACCCATAACTAACTCTCTATGAGGATTTGGTGCAACAACCTACAATGGTGTTGGGACTAGGAGAATCCAATTTGATAGATATGAATGATTGGGCCTTTGGGGTCCTTAATAATGGTCAGATTGATGAGGAGGTTTAGCTCCTTGGAATCCCTGATATGGAGGCCTTGGGTAAGAGGCATGTCGCCTTTTAAGGTTTATGATCTCATTTGAGAAGCTCTATAGAATATTCTTCATATCCTCCATCTCTAATGCTGGAGGCATTGATACTAAGGCTGATGGGATTGGAGGCAAGGGACAGACATACATGGGAGAATTGGCTTGTGGGGGATTGGAAACCTCTCCTTAAATAGGGATTGATAACTCATGGAATACAAGCATAGGAGGTCTCAGAGGAAGCTTTCTGGCATCTATCAAGTTGTTCTCATCCCTTATGGCTAAATCACAGGCTATTGGAAGAGTCTGTCTACCTAATGATCAAATCATGACTGATATATCTGAATTCAAAGCTTTTACATAAAATACGATTGCCATACCTACTGGGGTTCGAGCTTCCACTAGAACCCTTTGCCAAGTTTTTTGGAATCTCATGTTGAAATCTGTAATGGTTTTTTGTGGGGCTCTTTTAATAGTAATCAATTGTTGCAGAAGTGATGACCTATCTCCTTTCTCATTGAACCTGCTAAAAAATAAATCTCCCAATTGGTCACATGTGCTAATGGAGTTTGGCTAAAGACATTGATACTAGTCTAGAGCTTTCCCCTTCAAAAATGTGGCAAGCAATCGTAAAGCCACATTCTACTCCATTACATGGTGAACTATGCACACATCTACTACGTCTTACAAGTGTTCAACTGGAGTCTTAGAGTCTTCTCCCATGAATTTAGGAAGTGCCTTTAGAGCATTATATGGGATAGGATCCCATGTATCTAGAGCTATTGGATGAATAAGCGAGCTACCGCTATTCCAGTTCGTTGGGACCTAGAAAAACCTAGTCCCCAACTTGCATCATTTTACCTCAGATTCATCAAAAAATTGTACCTTATGCCTATCTCTTAAACCCATTATTTATACTCGATTTGAGATTACTTTAAATGGGTGCATTTTAATAAAAATTCTAAGAATACCCCAAGTCATTATAATTTTCTTCCTTTGAAAATTCTCTAAGTGTTGGTCTTTGTCGACAAATTGGCCAATTCGCAAACTGCTAATTTCATCGACTAAGGTTCCTTGGTTCGCCATTTTGCTGATTTGTCAGTTTGCTAACAAGGTGAAGGGGATGAGAAGAAGTATGAAAGATATAAAATAAAGAGCAAGCCAAGTCTTTGTCAGCGAATTGGTCGGTTCGTGAACTGCTAATTTCACCGACAACAGCTCACCAATTCAAGGTTTCGTCAATTGGTCAAAAGAGAAGTAGATGAAGAGAAATGAGACCTTTGTCGACAAAGTTGGGAGTTGGCAAACTTGAAGGTTTGTCGACATCCCATTTCGCCATTAAAGGAAGGAAGAAAGGTGAAAAGAAATATAGGTAGGAAGAGGAAAGAAAGAGAACAAAGTCTTTATTAGTAAAGTTGGAAGTTCATGAACTTCTGATTTTGCCGATAGAGAGAAAATGACAAGGCACAAAGAGAAAGAGAGAATGAAGTCTTTTGTCAACAAATTTTTCGTTCGCGAACTTAATAGTTCACTGACTAGAGTATTTGTTGCCAGAGAGAAAGAGAAAAGAATAAGGAGAAAGCGAAGGAAGGAAAAAGGAGTGGCTCCATTGGCAAAAGTGTGAGTTCACGAACTGTTGGGTTCACCAATGATAGGGTTCATCAATGGGGTGAACCGCCGACAAGGGGAAAAAAGAATGAAGAACAAACAAGGAAGAAGAAAGAAGATGAAATAGATGATTTGCATCGAACCGAATTTGCCGATAGGAAAAATTGTCAACAAAACCTGGCAGAGATGAAGTGTCGAAAGATAAAGGAAACAGAAGATGGTGCAGAGGTTCATGATAGAGGAAATTCACTAATAAAGGGCAAAATAGAGAAAAAAATCCAAGGGAAATCAAATGTAATGTAAAACACGATATAAATGAATAGTTAGAAATATTTTAAAACTTGTTTTAAAATATTTTAAAGTGTTGTAAAGAATTTTAATGGGCGCAATTCCCTGGATTGTCTGAAATCATGCCATGAATGTGGGGTAGTGCAGGTGGATTGTTACCATGCAATTAATGTTGTAGGCCAAGGTCATACAGGTGGTTGAAACAATGATGGTCTTCAATGTGCTAGTACTCAAGGAAGACAAAGTGGATGAAGCAGGTGTTGCAGGTGTCAGGAAAAGAATTTAAACATTCCCTCATTAATGCTCTAGGTACCTAGGGTGTGTGGGAAATCTTCCTCTGGAAGTTTTTAGACCTACCAGGGTATGCGTATTCTCCCAATCATGCAAATTTTTTGACAGGGCCATGGGCCATATTAAATGTCGCATGGGCATACGTGTTGATTGGTTTTCTAGCGCTTGGAGCTGCACGGGAGCAGAATACTATATATACATGTTTCAAAGACATTTGAATTTGTTGGTTCATTATCGGTGGCTGGAGATTGTGCAAATTCAAAAATACTTCTAGGGCTCCAAATCATGCCATGTCTAGTTGCAGAGAAGTAATGGGGTGGTGAAACAGATGAAAGATAGTGTGCAATAGGTATTGTGCAAAGAATGTCTCCATGATTATTTGTATGTATTTAGGGTTTTCCTCTTATCACATTTGTTGATAAGTTTGTATTGGGCATTTGAAAATGTGACAACATTTTAAATATATTACAAGCTTTATAATTTCCATTTGTTCTTTTATGTTTGAATGCATGCAGTTTTTTTCTGGATTACTAAGTATGTTTGAAGCACAAACCTGCAATCTGATATAGCATATGCTTAGATCAAATTTTCTTTGTTTCCCTTCCATTGTTTGATTTTCTGTCACTTGTGACTCTGTAGCCCAATTGGATTGGCACCAGTCTTGGCTCCATCAGACCAATCTCATATCATTTAAATCAACCATCTACCAATGGTTTAGGGGAAGAGCCATCTTTCATGTGCATGCATATTTACACAGTTTGTATCAGCCATATAGGGTTTTTGTGACAACTAGTTGTTCTTAGTTTGAAGTGATAATATTTGGAGCCAAGACAACGATTTGGATTTGGTTGTTCATTTGTTTTTAGTTGTTCGTTTGGTTTTGAAATCAATACTTGTTAAGGTATACCCCTTGGAATATCCCTCCAGAGTCTAAGTTGAGCTTGAAGTGTAGAGGAGCCTATCCACTCCTATCAGTTGCCCAAAATTGCCCTTAACATGTTGATAACATATTTCAATCACCTTGATGACACCCCTGGCCTAGGTGATTTTGAAATGTTTTAGGGTTCTGGGTTGCAGCTATTTTGGGACCCAACATATTGGCATCATTCTCATCTCAAGATTGTTGCTGGGTTGGAAAGAATTTGAAGACTATGTTGGTTGGAGAACCTAGAATTATTTTGCAACCTTGAAGATTGTCATGCTTCAAGGATTTCCTCTTTTTAGGAAGAGGTGGAGAATGCTAATGTTGTGTGCACATTTCAAAGAGACTACAGCTAGTTAAGGTACATGTTTTTTTCTTCCATCTTTGAACCATGGTTTCTTTCTCAGTAAAGAAACATGTTATTTTCCTTCCTCTATCCCTACACAAGTGATTTGTAACTAGCTATGGCTGAGTGGAATGGGAAAGTTTACCCTAGGGAAAATTTTTCAAATGTATCATATGATGAAATTCCTAGATACTATGATAGAGAGAGTGTCCATGAGTATGATGAGGATGAAGGTCCATGTTGTTCATATAGTCCAACACCAAAAGGAAACTCACATTCATGCTTGCAGGCTTCAATACGTAAAAACATGTTAAGGATAGATGCCCTCAATGAGATTGAAAGACAATGTGAAGAAAGACTCAGGGCCCCACAATCAAGTCAACACCCTACTCTTATAGAAAAAATAGATATCTCCAACCCCGGTAGTTCCACTTGACCCCATTTACAAGCAACTTGACCTTTCTTGGGTCAACTATGATAGGCAAGCAATGAAACTTGAGATTTTCATATTGATGTCGAGATATGATGGGTATTACCTTCAAGCAGGGGATGCACATGTCGAAATGTTATATGGTTTCATGGATGAACATAAATTCAATGATGAAGACATGTGGATGAGGTTTTTTGTTAGGTCACTTTGTGGAAAGGAAAGTGACTGGTACCAAAATTTTCCTAAACATTTCTTTGCTTCATGGAATGCACTTATTGTTGCATTTGAAGATGTGTTTGTATTGCATCTAGATTCTATTGACCTCATCCAAGAATTAGAATCCATCAGGTGGCACGAGGGAGAGTCCAATATGTAGCTCAGCCACATATTTTTGACTACCTTATCTCACATCCCAGAGGATTTCAGACTTGATCTACCTTCTTGTATTGACATGTATCTTGGAGCCTACGATGTTACCTTAGGCTCAGGTTCTATACAAGAGAAATTCAATCTTTTGAGCATGCAGTAGGCATACTTGTTCATTGATTATGTTGACAGAACTAAAGGGGATTAGATTGCAAAATCCTTATCCTCAGATGCAGAAGTGGTTGGTAATGAACAAGTACGTGGATGCTTCATGTGATTCAGGCATAATCTCAAGTGATGATTGTGTGCAAGAGGGTAGAGGAAGGTGTTGATGCAGTGTACGATAGTGATACAGATGAAAATAGTCATGATTACACCTGCATTCAATTGGATCAGTCATCAATGGATGATGAAGATGAGAAAATTAATGATGATTCCCAATTTATTGAAGAGGATTATGATGGGCTACTGCTTGTTGTAGTACTGTGGACCACCGGGAAGGTATGAGCATAAGGCACAATGTCTTTTATGAAGAGAATGCAAGTCCATTAGGTAGTAGAATTCATGATTATCATTGGTTTATGGATAATCCTCTTTTTGAAAATTACTTAGAGTTTAATGGGTTTGAAGAGCATCGACTCACAGAGCTATCAACTTTGAAAATGGAGAATCAAACGCCTCATTATCAATATGACCTGGCTACCTGCAGACACCAAGTGGACAAAGAGGAGTGTGTACACAATGATGAAGAGCTCACTCAGTCAGTTCTTAAGGCTAGTTATGTTGAGTGTACGCATGAAAATGATATGGAGAGTGAACAAGAGGCTAGTTTCTTGTATATTGTACTTCCCCCTTTTATCCCTAATAATGACATTGAGGCCATTAGCACCTACTTGCATGAGGATGATGTAGATCTGGTTGCACTAGATGATAGAGTTTCAAAGATAAATGATGGTGCAGCCAGTGAGATTCGAGATGAAGACCTTACATGTGTGCGATGTGATGATGAAGAGCATGAAGATGTATGTGAGATCCTATCTCAACCATGTAAGGTTCATTTTCATTCTCATGCAGTTTATGCTTCAGATGGACTTCATGGAGGCACTACTACAAGTAACAGGGATCTTGAGGTAACAGTTTCCAACTATGAAGACTCTGTCACAAATGCATTTTTAGAGCTTTATTTGGGACAGTTATCTCTTGTTGATGTGGATTGTGTTGAGAGCACATTTTTGAGCTCATTGGTTGGGCTTGATAACATTGAAGTTGGGTGTTCTCGTGTGGGTCAAGTTTTTGATCTGCAGAGTGAGGAGGAGAAAATCATGAGTGATTTTCTTAGCAATAGTTTTTACGTAGCAGAGTGTGTCAAAGAGCAAATCATGAGTGAGACTTCACTTGAAATGCCTCAAATTTTTGATCTATATGTTGATGGTGTAGAATTGGACTTGAATCAAGTCTTTGATCCAATCATGGAGGAATACATTAGCATTTGTGGTGTAGTTGGGTCACAAGAACTTGAACAGTCATATGACATAGCCCAGCTTGAGGCCACACTTGAACTGGATGTTTTTCATCTTCATTTTCAAGAGGATATTTTTCTTCATGTTGATACTTATGCAGGTCTAGATATGCATCATACTAACAAGGATCTTGAAGGTGAGTATTTCTATGTTAGTTCACATGATGATGGGCCCTATTATCTATGGCTGCCATGTCCTGGTGATAGTCATTTCCATTTTCAGTGTAATGGTATGAATAGTTGTAGTTTGCATGTGCATGCATGCAAGCTATTTTTATTGTTGATGTTGGGTGATCAATGCAACAAAGGGTGGAGGGAGATCAGCTCCTTCAATAGGCTTGTCTTAGATAGGGGCAAGTAGCTTCATCAATCTTTTGTAGGGTTGGCCCAGGCAATGTTTTGAAATTTTGAATACAGTCAACTTTCTTATGTGCCCTTGACCCTTTCACTATATGTTTCCTTGTAAATATGTCTTGTGTTGTTCCCCCTTGTTTGTTTTTGCCTTTTTGGTCTGCCCGAAGATGTTCTGGATTCTCGTTGTGCCAATTTTTCCACACATCCCCAACCAGAGCCACTGTTGGGACCTAAAAAAACCCAGTCCTGAACTTGCATCATTTTACCCCAAATTCATCAAAAAATCCTAGCTTGTGCCTTTTGTCTCTTAAACCCATTATTTATACCTGATATGAGATTACTTTAAATGGGTGCATTTTAAGAAAAATTCTAAGAAAAAATCCCCCCAAGTCATTATGTTTTTCTTCCTTTGAAAATTCTCTAAGTGTTGGTCTTTGTCGGTGAATCAGCCAGTTCGCGAACTGCTGATTTTGCCTACTAAGGTTCATTGGTTCGTCATTTTGCTGATTTGTTGGTTTGCCGACAAGGGGAAGGGGATGAGAAGAATTTTTAAAGATAGAAAAATAAAGAGAAATCCAAGTCTTTATCGGTGAATCGGTCGGTTCGTGAACCGTCGATTTCACCGACAATAGTTTGCTAGTTCAAGGTTTCGCAGATTGGCTGATAGAGAAGTAGATGAAGAGAAATGAGGCCTTTGTCAAAAAAGTTGGGAGTTGGTGAACTTGAAGGTTCACTAACGTCGTATTTCATCAATAAAGGAAGGAAGAAAGGCAAAAAGGAATATAGGCGGGAAGAGGAAAGAAAGAGAACAAAGTCTTTACCGGTAAAGTTGGAAGTTCGTGAACTTTCGACTTCGCCAATAGAGAAAAAATGGCAAGGCACAAAGAGAAAGAGAGAATGAAGTCTTTTGTCAATGAATTTTTGGTTTGCGAACTTAATAGTTTGCCAACTAGAGTATTTTCTGTTGGAGAGAGAGAAAAGAAGATGGAGAAAGCAAAGGAAGGAAAAAGGAGTGGCTCCATTGACAAAAGTGTGAGTTCACGAACTGTTGGGTTCACTGATGGGGTGAACCGCCGACAAAGGGAGAAAAGAATGAAGAACAAATAAGGAAGAAGAAAGAATATTAAATAGATGGTTTGTGCTGGACTGAATTCGCTGATAGGCGAAATTATCGATGAAACTAGCAGAGATGAAGTGCCAAAAGATAAAGAAGGAAATGGAAGATGGTGCAAAGGTTCATGATAGAGGAAATTCACCGATAAAGGGAAAAATGGAGAACAAAAGTAAAAATCAAAGGGAAATCAAATGTAATGTAAAACACGATATAAATGAATTGTTAAGTCTTTTAATGGGTGCAATTCCATGGATTGCCTCAAATCACGCCATGATTGCAGGGTAGTGCAGGTGGATTGGTACCTTGCAATTAATTTTGCAGGCCAAGGTCATACAGGTGGTTGAAACAATGACATGGTCTTCAATGTGTCAGTACACAAGGAAGACAAAGTGGATGAAATAGGTGTTGCAGGTTTCATAAAAAGAATTCAAACCTTCCCTCATTAATGCTCCAGGTACCTAAGGTGTGTGAGCAATCTTCCTTTGCAAGTTTTTAGACCTGTCAAGGTATGGGTATTCTCCCAATCATGTAGATTTTCTAATAGGGCCATGGGCTTGATTTAATCCAGCATGGGCATACGTGTTGATTGGTTTTCCAGCGCTTGGAGCTGCATGGTAGTAGAATGCTATATATGCATGTTTCAAAGACATTTGAAGTTGTTAGTTTGTTGCTGGTGGCTAGAGGTTGTGAAGATTCAGAAATACTTCTAGGGCTCCAAATCACACCATGTCCAGTTGCAGAGAAGTAATGGGGTGGTGAAATAGATGAAAGATAGTGTGCAGTAGGGATTGTGCATAGAATGTCTCTATGATTGTTTGTATGTATTTAGGGTTTTACTCTTATCACATTTGTTGATAAGTTTGTATTGGGTATTTAAAAATAAGATAACATTTTAAATATATTACAAGATTTGTAATTGTCATATGTTCTTTACATTTGAATGCATGCAATTCTTTTCTGGATTACTACGTAGGTTTGAAGCACAAAACCTGCAATCTGATACAACGTATGCTTAGATCAAATTCTCTTTATTTCCCTTCCGTTGTTTTCTTTTCTGTCACCTATGACTCTATAGCCCAGTTGGATTGGCACCGATCTTGGCTCCATAAGACCAATCTCATATCATTTAAGTCAAACATCTACCAGTGGTTTAAGGGAAGAACCATCTTTCTTATGCATGCATATTTGCACAGTATGTATTAGCTATATAGGGCTTTTATGAAAACTAGTTGTCCTTGGTTCAATCATAGTCTTCGGGGCGAGGACAATGATTTGGGTTTGGTTGTTCATTTGTTTTCAGTTGTTTACTTGGTTTTGAAATCAATGACTGTTAAGGTATACCCCTGGGAATATCCCTCCAAAGTCTAAGCTGAGATCGAAGTGTAGAGGAGCCTACCCACTCCTATCAGTTGGCCAAAATCACCCTTAACTTGTTGATAACCTCTTTCAATCACCTTAATAACACCCCTAGGCTAGGTGATTTTGAAATGTTTTAGGGTTTTGGGTTACAGTTGTTTTGGGACCTAACACCGTTGGCAAAATTCCTAGGGGAACTAGTGCAAACATCTATAATGGTAATGTGCCTAATCTGGTTGTCCTCCTTCGAGTAGCAGTCACCAATAGTAGAACTAGAAGCCCTAGGTTATTGGTTAAACGAGCTCTCGTCGTAGGTCCTTGGTTCATGCGATTTGACTCCTAATGAGGAAACTCAGAATCTTGGTCCCACTGGGCGTGCCAAAAACTGTTGATGATTAAATTTGCATCTAACTACCAACAATGGGAAATCTCATAAATGTGGGACTTAATTCATGAGACAACCTCCAAATTTTATAGAAGTAACTCTTCCTTGAATCTTTAATATATGGAAGAAAAGAGAGAAACACTGCATAACAATCAACTGCATATAAAATCAAATCTATGGCGATGCACTGAAATATGATTTCACACTTAAAAGATAAAATAGCACAATGCATCCAATTACTGATAATAACAATGAATCATAGCCTTGAAAAGAGCATATACGCATGATTTTCAGTGATATTCAAATGTCACCACTTTGATATTGAATCACTTAGGCCAAATTGTATCACATACAATAAACAAGAATCCTAAAACAAATTAGCACATAACGTCACCACTCTTCATTATTCATTGGAGAACAAAATATGAAAGGCCAAAGTTTGCACAGGCATACAATATTCAATCCTATATGAGAAATGCTTATCAAGGCTTTTACAAGATTCTTATTATTTTCTAGTATTTTCTACATGCATTCTGACTTCTGAAACAAATTATATAAGCTTATTTAAACTAATCCCCAACTAGAGATTCTGAAAGGAAACAATAGTCTACTCAAAAACTAAAACTTAAAAAGCATCAAAAACATCGATGACTATTCAAACTATGGCTTGAACATTCCCGTGACTCTACATGAAGAATGAGTCATTATGTTAACTCTAGCTTGGACCAATGGCACAAGAGAAAATGTTGTCAGAAACCTTTTACTTTAGAGATGCGTGGCACTGCCATGTGGCCATTTCCTTTTCTTTCCTTTGGGACCAACCATATGATTCATGGTGTTGACATGTTACAGACTCCAACTAGTGTCGCACCAATATGTGTTGTTTCCTTTTTAAAACCCTTTCCGATGCGTGGTGATGCCACGTGTACATCCTGAGCCAATGGCACAATGCAATATATTGTCAAGACTGTCAACCTTTAAACGATGCAGGAAAAAGACGTGTGGATTCCACTATGAAGGGCTCAATGAATGGTGCACAAGGAAACCCCACCAATATCTATTAGTTTAAAATAATGTGTTGTGGTGACACGTTGTATCCTCCTACCAATAGCACAAAAGAAACTTTGTCACGACTATCAAACTCAAAATGGTGCACCAAGATGACACATGGAACTTCCCTCCTTTCTTTGATTCCGCAAGAAACTTTGACAGGAAGATGAAACCGTCATGGGCTCTTTTGATGCCTTGGGATCCCATTTGTCTTTTATTCATTGTTTCTATTGATGCCTCAAGACGCGGACTAGTATACGCTCCCAAAAATGACTGACCCCATCAACTAACAAAATAAAGAATGCACCAAAATGTAGGGCTTTTTCTCTACAATAACCATAGGTGTGAAGATAATGATCTCATCCATAAAGGGATGGCGAGAGCCAAGGGACCATCAAAAAGATCCTACCATATGCAAGATCATGGGTATCACAAGTCGCAATGGAGAAACCAATGCACAATCACCCCAGTTCTCAAATTAAAGGTCGTATACTAGTTACAAG
Source organism: Cunninghamia lanceolata (assembly GCA_027924645.1). Classification (NCBI taxonomy): domain Eukaryota; kingdom Viridiplantae; phylum Streptophyta; class Pinopsida; order Cupressales; family Cupressaceae; genus Cunninghamia; species Cunninghamia lanceolata. The sequence goes on from BSBN01000747.1 coordinate 85,744, forward strand.
GATGAATATTGACAAAAGGATAATAGAGGTTACCACAATGAGTATAAGGGAGGATGCAGTAAAGGAAGAGGTTGACGGTCAAAGAAGAAGAGAGGATGTAACATGTTTCAAATGTGGTGAATCATGACATTACGCCAATGAATATAGAGGCGCGGTACTATAAGAATGGCTAGGTGCTTACCAAGAGTGAGGAATTATTTAGGTTGAATGTAATGAGAGGGGCCAAAGTGATAATGAGAATACCAAAGGAAAATCCCCTAAACACTCGAAGATGCCAAATGGCAAGTGGAAGATAAGGACGAAAAAGAGGAAAACTACCTAATAGGAGAAGAATAGATAGAAAAGGAATATCTGAAGAGAAAAGAATTGTTGTGAAAGAAATCCATAGTGGAATATATGAAGAAAATAGAGTAGTAGTAATAGCCAGGGGTTGAACTGATATCACAAAAGGAAAATTAGTCATGGAAGACTCAAAAAAATAAGATGTGGAGGAATTTCCCATAGAAAGAGGCCGTGACTTTATCATAGATAAGGCTAAAAGAGTCATTAAGGAGGAAAAACAAAAAGACGACTATCTCAAAGCAAGTTTCTCAGAGAAAGATGCTCAATTATTAAAAGAATTGGCCAATTTTGCAAAGGAAGAAAACAAATTGAAAAAATTGAAGCAATTTATGAAATACTGGAATAAATGTAAAGAGGACAGTACAAAGGGACATGTGAGAAGAGTGGTGAAAATAAGAAGGAAATGATGGAAACGTCATGTTTTGATTGAATTAAGAGTCCATGACAAATGGATGATAAATGTGTTAGTAAACATAGGCGTAGATGTGAGCATCATGCCTAGAAAGATGTGGGAGAAACTAGGAAGACTTGCATTACATGATAACCCATACAATATTGCACTAGCATATGGAACATATGTGTGTGCTAAAGGAACTTGTAGAATTATAGAAGTGAATTTGTTAGGAATAAAGAGGAAGGTGGATTTCGAGATACTAGAAATGAAGGAACACTTTGATGCATTCAACGTCTTGCTAAATTTAAAGTGGTTTGTTAACTACGATGGAGTATTTGATTTGCATGAGGAAATAATATTTCATAGGGATGGTAGGCTTCTACGCATACCTTTGTATATAGACATGAGTGTCGCATAAATTGAAGTAACATAGGAGGAGGATACTAATGAAAAAAGATGAATATAACGGAATATATTCGCTAGTAAAGATTTCAAAAGTAGAGACCAATAAAGATTGCCAATTCTAAAGAAGAAATTATGGTAGATGGTAGTGAATCTACTACTAAACTTCAAGATAAGGTGGAACCTTGGGAGTTAGATGAGATATAAATAAGGACAAGGAAGATTCCAAGCATTAGGAAGATATAAAAGAGGGTGCCAAAGAGCATTGCAAAGGAAGAGAACCTACTTTAGAATAGAACTAGGAAAGCTTTGGGTATAAGGATTTGGGAAAAAAATAGTGGAGGGTACTACAAATGTAGACAAGTTGCCATAGAAGTTAGAAGGCATATGATATATGACAAAGAGGATGGAGAAAGAAGGTGTGGTACCACAAAATGGTTGTATTCAAGTAAGGAAGGAAGGGAAGGACCCACATTGGGAAGATGTGTTGCAAGTATGTGCCTAATCGGTGTTGTCATTGATGTCAACATATCTTTGTTGTCATTGGTATCAACTGTGTTCTATTCTATTACTTGTTTAGAAGCCTTGTGTGTTGAGGATATTGAGAAAATTGGCCTCTCCGGAAGAATCAAGTGAGTTACAGTGAAGTGCAGTATAGACAGAGAGTTGTATGCTGAAGAACAATCTGGTAGACTGCACCACATCTCCTATTGGATGAAGATCTTGGTTTGCGGATTGGAAGTTATTTAAAGGGATGTCTGAAGAAGCTAAGTCCTGAGTTTGAGCTTCCGGTGTGAAGTTGTGAGAAAGTTACATTCACCAGAGCAAAGCCTGCCCTTTTTGATTATTCTCTGGTGACAGGGAAAAAGTATTATGCTTCGCATTCCTCCGCAATAAATTATTTTGCTCTGCGGTTCTAGAGGGAAGTCTGGGATGATGATAAGTGCCTACAAATGCAGTGGTTCATGTTTTGGTGGTCCACAAGCTATCCTTCTTTCATGTCATTTGAAGATAGTGAAGTTCATGCGGTTGCTCCTGATGATTGTAACATGCTTGTGGATGTCTCCTAATCATGTTCCTATCTTGACATTGGTCCACGTTAAGAAATTGAGATCATGTTTGAAGATTGTTCCTAGATAGTGTAATGTGTAACCAGTCTTAGTTGACTTGGTTAATTCCAGTTATTGTAGAGATTCCTTGAAGATTATGGAAGCGTGTTGTGGTGTGGAAGATTGTGTTTGAGTCCTAGCTAAGGTTTGGCATGATCCACATACATATTTACTTCATTTCCTTTGCTTAATATTGTAATAGGTCAGGACCTATTTTGTAAGTGTTTGTAATGCCGACCTTGAAGATTGTTCCAATGGTTGATTCTAACCTTGATGATCATTCCAAGGTTGATGAAGTGTATAAATACTTGTAGTTGAGCTGTGAAAAAGTTGTCCTTGAGCGAAAATGGAAAGATAATAAGAAAGGTCCAAAAGGTAGAGCAGAGAAGAGGCAGAGCAGAGCAGAGGAATTATTGTACTTCAACAATAGACATAAAAAGGTGTTGATCATGGTAATGAGCTTGGCAATAAGCTGCCAGTAGAGTTTAACAACCCTCAGGGTTTAACAGCCCTTATTGTAATCTTGCTAGGTTTAGGGTTGAGGTAGTGAGCCTACTAGACCTAGTTGTTCTTCATGGCAGTGAGCCAGTATGTTTAGGCCCGTGGAGTGACCGAGCCTGAACATCATTATTTCAAGATTGCAATATATATTGAGAGCTAATCCTCTCCATGGTTTTTCCCCACCTTGGGGTTTTCCACGTAAAATCTGGTGTCTCTTGTGTTTGATGTTGTATCTGTGGTTAAGTTTATGATTTCATGCATTCATTGTTAAATCCTAATAATTGTGGACAAGTGATTGATGTTTAATTGCAGAAGTGTTTCACTTTTTGAGACAACTAATTCACCCTCCCTCTCAATTGTCTAGGGCATATTAACAATTGGTATCAGAGCCACGTTCCTCAGAAGAAAGTTTAGCAGCTTGAGGAAGATCCAAAATGTCTTACAAGAAGGAAGCGTTGCATTTTGATGGAACGAATTATGCTCTCTGGAAGGCTCAGATGAAAATCCATCTTCTTTGTCTTGGCTACAAAGTATGGAAATATGCAGAAATAAAATACACCGTGCCTCCAAATGGTCTGATGATTGAAGATGAAATCAAAGATTATGAGATGGATGTCAAGGCAAAAGATGCTCTGCTAAGCTCATTAACCGACTCAATACTGACAAAAGTTGTGGATCTTGAAACTGCAAATGAGTTATGGGAAAAGTTGAAAAATCTGTATGAAGGAGATGATTCTATGAAGGAAGCCCAGCTACAAAGTCTGAAGTGAAATATGAAAGTTTGAAAATGAATGAAGATGAAAATATATCAGCCTTTATGGAAAGAGTTGATGAACTTGTCACATGGATAAAAGTCATGGAGAGAACTCTCGACGATAGGGAAATTGTGATGAAAATTCTCAGATCTCTACCTAAGTCCTACTATCACATGGTAGCTGCAATTGAAGAATTCATTCAAGTAAAAGAAGTTGATAGGGACTAGCTACTTGGTAAGCTTACTGCCTTTGAAATGAGAGAGTTTGGTGATGCTCTGTTGAAAGTTGAGACGGCCTTCAAAGCCAGTACTCTTGGAAGAACTTCCAGATCAGAAAAGTACAAGGTAGAATCTGATGATGAGTTTGATGAAATTGAAGCCAACTTTGTGGACAAACTGCAAAGGGGATCTGGTAAGTATAAAGGCAAATTACATTTCAAATGTTTTTCTTGTGGTAAAGTAGTCATTTTGTTTCCAGATGTCCTGAAAGAATTGAAAGAAAGAGAAAAAGATATGAGAACAGGCCTAAGATCCAAAAGAAGTGTTATTATGTTGAAGATTTTGATGATGATGGAGTATCAGATAATGGTGAACTAGATAATGCTAGTACTTCTGGAAATGAATGTTTGTTTATTGCTATTAAGGAAGATCCTATGTCTACTAATTCTACTAGCTGTGTGAAGGAAGAAAAAACAATGGAAAGTGCTATGGCTGCTTAGGTCATTAAGGACAAGGATGAATGGGTTATTGATAGTGGCTGCTCTCACCACATGACTGGTGACAAAAGTAAGTTTGTGAGTTTGGAAAGATATCGTGGTGGACTGGTTAGGTTTGGAGATGATACAGCTGGTAAGATTTGTGGAAAAGGATCTATCTCTTTTGATGGCAAGCATAATACTGAAGATGTCTTGTATGTGAAAGTATTATAGCACAATATTTTGAGTGTGGGTCAGATGTGTGACAAGGGCTATGATTTAAGCTTCAAGGACAATGGATGCAAGATCAGGGAAAGCTCCAGAACAGTCATTGCAACTGGTAAGAAGACCAAAGGTAATATCTATCACTTGAAAGGAACTGATAACTATTGCTTGTTGGCTCAGACTGATGAGAGTTGGTTATGGCATAGAAGGTTGTGTCACATAAATTTTGATAACATTATGAAGATAAGTACTACACAGGCTGTCAGAGATCTATCTAAGCATGTGAAGCCTACTAATACTATTTGCAAGGAGTGTCAATTTGGGAAACAAACAAGAACAAGTTTCAAAAGCAAGGACCAATCAGTTGGAGGACTAATTGAGCTAGTGCATACAGATTTATGTGGACCTACCTGAGTAAGAATTTTGCAAGGAGACAGGTATTTCATGTTGCTTATTGATGATTATTTTAGAATGACTTGGGTCACCTTTTTAAAAGAAAAAGTTGAAGCTCTAGATAAGTTCAAGGCATTTAAGGCAATGGTTGGAAATGAGATGGATTTAAAAATCAAATGCCTGAGCTCAGATAGAGGAGGAGAGTTCACATCAAATGAATTCAATTTCTTTTGTGAAGAATATGGAATAAAGAGACGGCTATCTGCACCTAGAAATCGACAACAAATTGGAGTTGTTGAAAGGAAAAATAGAATAGTTCAAGAAGCCGCTAGAACCATGATGAAGGAAGCTGATCTTTCGGAAGCATATTGGAGAGAGGCAATTCACACTGCTGTATATATCCTAAACATAGTCCAAGTAAAAGGTAACAGTTCTAAGACTCCCTATGAATTGTGGCATGGTAAAGTTCCTCCTATGAAATATTTCAAAGTTTTTGGTAACAAATGTTATATCAAAAGAGAAGAAGATTTAGGCAAGTTTGATGCTAGATGTCATGAAGGAATCTTCCTTGGTTACTCCACTAAGAGAAAGGCCTACCAGTGCTATAATAAGAGGCTGAATAAGATCATTGAAAGTGCAAATGTTAAAGTTGATGAATGTAAGGAAAGGTCTTCAGAATCAAGAGGATATGAATCAGATGGACCAGATGTTTCAGAAGTGGTGCAACATGAAGACAACTCAGATGAAGAAGAACAAGCTCTGGTAAGTGCTACCAAAACTCCAAGGTATGTAAGACTTAGTCATCTTGAAGATCAAATCATAGGAGATAAGAGCAAAGGGATATTAACCAGAAGAAAAGCTGCAGAGGAACAGGTAAATTTCTATCTGATTTCTAAGATTGAACCTAAAACTGTGAATGAGGCTTGCAAAGATGAGAATTGGGAAAAGGCTATGGAAGAGGAATTGATGTAGATAGAGAAGAATCAGACTTGGGATCTTATTCCCAGACCAGCAGATAAAAATGTTATTGGCACAAAGTGGGTCTTCAGAAACAAGATGAATGAGAATGGTGAAGTGGTAAGAAACAAAGCAAGGTTGGTATGCAAAGGATATGCTCAAGTTGAAGGAATAGACTTTAAAGAAACTTTTGTTCCAGTGGTAAGGGTTGAAGCAATAAGGATGTTTTTGGCCTTTGCAGCCTACAAAGATTTCAAGGTTTATCAAATGGATGTGAAGTCTGCCTTCTTAAATGGAGAGTTGGAAGAAGAAGTCTATATTGAACAACCGGAAGGGTTTCAGTCATCAGATCAAGGTGACATGGTATGCATATTGAAGAAATCTTTGTATGGACTAAAACAAGCCCCCAAGGCATGGTATGCACGATTGGACAAGTATCTGATACAGATAGGGTTTAGTAAAGGTACTACAGACAGCAATCTCTACTTCAAGATCAATGATGAACAAATCCTAATTGTTGCAGTCTTTGTTGATGATATTATTTTTGGAGGTAATGAAGGTATGTGCTCAGGTTTTGCTAGAGAAATGCAAAGTGAATTTGAAATGTCCATGTTTGGAGAGATGAACTTCTTTTTAGGTCTGCAAATAAGTCAATCAGATAAAGGTATCTTCATTTCTCAGTCTAAGTATATGAAAGAGTTGCTAAAGAAATTTGGGATGGAAGACTCTACACCAGTTTGCACACCTATGATAACTGGTTGTAAGTTAAGCAAAGATGGTAACTCACCCATGGCATACCAGAAAAGGTACAGATCTATGATTGGAGGATTACTTTATCTGACTCAAACCAGACCTGACATAATGCATGCAGTATGTCTTTGTGGCAAGATTTCAAGCAGAACCCAAGGAATCACATGTGATGGCAATCAAGAGAATTCTGATGTATTTAAAAGGTACAATGGATTATGGTTTGTGGTACCCTAAGGATAGTGACTTTACTCTTAGTGCATATGCTGATGCAAATTGGGCTGGAGATGTGGGCGACAGAAAAAGTACAATTGGAGGTGCATTCTTCTTGGGAAAAAGGTTAGTATCTTGCTTGAGCAGGAAACAGGATTCAATAGCCCTGTCTACTGCAGCAGCATGTAGTTGCACTCAAGTGTTATGGATGAAGCAAACTTTGAAGGACATCAGAGTTGTGTATGAGGATCCAATTGCAATCTTTTGTGACAACACAAGTGCCATAAAGATATCAATGAATCCAGTGATGCATTCAAGTACAAAGCACATATCCATTAGGTATCATTTTCTGAGAGAAAAGGTGATAGAGAATAAAGTCAAGTTGGAGTATGTTTCTACCAAAGATCAGATTGCAGACATTTTCACCAAGCCTCTGCCTAAGGATGCCTTTGAGTATCTCAGAGAAAAGTCAGGGGTCATCACCCCTCCTTCTCTAAACTAAGATGCACAAAAGTAGATTAGTCCGGAGGTGCTCAGAGATCTGGATTGATGCCTTTTAGGGCTACTTCTTAGGGGGAGTAGTCAGAGAGTTCAGAAGAGAGATTGAATCAGAGCAGAAGAGTGCAAGTATGTGCCCTTTGCCATTGATGTCAAAGGGGGAGAGAAGTCATGTGAAAAACTTAGATAGATAAAGAGTGCAGATGTGTAAAGAGAAAGGGGGAGAGTCTTGTAGAAAGAAAGAGTACAGGTGTCTAAAGGAAAAGGGGGAGAATCTTGTCTTGATGGTTGTTGCAGTTTTTCACATCATATGTCGCCATCAATGACAAAGGCGGAGATTATTGCAAGTATGTGCCTAATCGGTGTTGTCATTGATGTCAACATATCTTTGTTGTCATTGGTGTCAACTACATACTATTGTATTACTTGTTTAGAAGCCTTGTGTGTTGAGGATATTGAGAAAATTGGCCTCTCCAGAAGAATCAAGTGAGTTACAGTGAAGTGCAGTATAGACAGAGAATTGTATGTTGAAGAACAGTCTGGTAGACTGCTCCACATCTCCTGTTGGATGAAGATCTTGGTTTATGGATTGGAAGTTATTTAAAGGGATGTCTGAATATGCTAAATCTTGAGTTTGAGCTTCCGGTGTGAAGTTGTGAGAAAGTTACATTCACCAGAGCAAAGCCTGCTCTTTCTGATTAATCTCTGGTGACAGGGAGAAAGTATTATGCTCTGCATTCCTCCGCAATAAAGTATTTTGCTTTGTGGTTCTAGAGGGAAGTCTGGGATGATGATAAGTACCTACAAATGCAGTGGTTCATATTTTGGTGGTCTGCAAGCTATCCTTCTTTCATGTTAGTTGAAGACAGTGAAGTTCATGTGTTCCGATGAGAAGATTCCTATGGATAAAGTGGTTAAGGTTCGTGCAGTTGCTCCTGATGATTGTAACATGCTTGTGGATGTCTCCTAATCATGTTCTTAACTTGACATTGGTCCGCGTTAAGAAATTGAGATCGTGCTTGAAGATTGTTCCCAGATAGTGTAACGTGTAACCAGTCTTAGCCGACTTGGTTAATTCCAGTTATTGCGAAGATTCCTTGAAGATTGTGGAAGCATGTTGTGGCATGGAAGATCGTGTTTGAGTCCCATCTAAGGTGTGGCATGATCCACATACATCTTTACTTCATTTCCTTTGCTTAATATTGTAATAGGTCAGGACCTATTTTGTAAGTGTTTGTAATGCTGACCTTGGAGATTGTTCCAATGGTTGATGCCGACCTTGATGATCATTCCAAGGTTGATGAAGTGTATAAATACTTGTAGTTGAGCTGTGAAAAAGTTGTCCTTGAGCAAAAATGGAAAGATAATAAGAAAGGTCCAAAAGGCAGAGTTAAGAAGAGGCAGAGCATAGCAAAGGAATTATTGTACTTTAATCACAGACAAAAATGTGTTGATCGTGGCAGTGAGCCGCCAGTAGAGTTTAACAGCCCTTATTGTAATCTTGCTAGGTTTAGGGTTGAGGCAGTGAGCCTGCTAGACCTAGTTGTTCTTCATGGCAGTGAGCAAGTATGTTTAGACCTATGGAGTGACCAAGCCTGAACATCATTATTTCAAAATTGCAATATATATTTAGAGCTAATCCTCTCTATGGTTTTTCCCCACCTTGGGATTTTCCACGTAAAATCTGGTGTCTCTTATGTTTGATGTTGTATCTATGGTTAAGTTTCTGATTTCATGCATTCATTGTTAAATCATAATAATTGTGGATAAGTGATTGATGTTTAATTGCAGAAGTGTTTAAGTTTTTGAGACAACTAATTCACTCCTCCCCCCCTCTCAGTTGTCTAGGGCATATCAACAAGATGAAGGTCCTAGGAATCAAGATATGCATGTCAAGAAAGATGAGAGATTGGTAAGAGTCAAAATGGAGTCGATGGCAAGGAATTTTACAAGGTTGTCTTGAGGACAAGATAATGGTTTAGGCTTGGGGAGGATGTTGGTAGGTGCTAGTGATAAAGTAAATAACATTATATGATATCATCATATACAACAAAGGATTTGTAATATCATACAAGAAGAGTTCCACATCCTACAAAAACACAGAAGTAGAGCATGCAATACTACACGCTACACTAATGGCCTTGTTGTACCACATATGAGCATTAGACACTAAGTAGAGGGATACAGGAGGTTGTGTGGCATCACACAACCTCTGTAGATGTCATTTGGATCATTCCTAGATGCATATATGGGTCATATATCCCTCAAATAGCCTTAAACACACCTTAACATTCCTAAATATGCTATAATAAGGATTAATATTATAAAGAGATGAATTTGTGGGAAAAAGATAATTAAAAGAGTATTTATGAAAGGTTGTAAAGAAAAGGCAAGATGAAAAGGTGTTAAGAGGCTATATAAGGAAGAGAAAAGAGAGAGATAAGAGTATAAAGGGCATGGATGAATAAGAGGAAGATATATGAGAGATATGGGAGCATAAGAAGAGAAGACATATGAAGAAAAGATAAATATGTGATGTCCCAATATTTAGGCATTGTTTAAATTAAAACATGTCGTCATGTACCTATTGATTATATTCATTCAAATTTAAGATATGAATAAAACCAAGATATTATTAATAAAAATATTATTATTAATATATCCATAAGATATTATTATTTTATTCATAATAAAGACATTATATAAGATATTATAAAAATATTACTATAAGTATAAATATATAATACGCTTGTTTTAGAATTAGATGAAAGTAAGTGTAATTATTATTACTACAAATATAAATATAAATATTAAACTATGGCAAATTGATCAATGATAAAGACATATTCATAAACAATGATTGATAACAATATAAAGGAGGTAGTGAATCTAACATGGCTGACCCTTTTTAAGGCAATCGCTGACCATACTATTACAGTGACTCATAGATAATGCAGTGAGGGTCATTATACAAGGAAGTAAATATATCTTGGGCAGCGATCAAGTTCCATTTATATGGAGATTTACTAAGGCAATGGATATATGGAAGGAGGCATATTAATAAATATAAACATGCAATTAAAAGGGTTGCAATTAGTAATTAAATAGGCAGCAATCACTATGAGGGGACATCCCTCTTCAAAGGGATGCCCCTCTTCATGGGAAATATAATATATAAGATGAGTGAGAGTTAGAGGGGTAGGGAATAGCGATAGAAGAATCTAATTTATATAGAGATTAAAAATGCATCTTATGAGTTTAATATATATAGGGAATAATATATATTTTCCTGAGTTAGAATATATTTATATATTTTGAAATTATAGACATTTCTGACTAAGCATAAAGGAGAGAAGAATACATATATATATTATGACTTTATCATGAGGAAATACAATATAGCAGACTTAGATCTGTATGTATATATATATGGAGAGTTTTAAGGAATTATTATTGAGTTTATAGCAGAAAGAAAAGCAATGAAAATCTTTATACAAACAAGATAATGCAGACGTATGGCAGATAAAAGGTAGATTTATAGGTAGATGTAAGGTAGATAAAAGTCAACACTAAAGGAAGATAATCCTCAAATCTCCAAGGATGCAAAGGCAAGGATTATCGTGGTATGATGTATCTAACCTTATGTTTATTATGATGAATGTCATGTGGTAAGTAGTGACAAATGCATATAATTGAAATATTATCATTAGACATGTATATATATAAGAATTGTGAAACTTGCTATGAAATATATATAGGAAAACATCAATAGTTCATGCACATTATCATAATTCATTATGTATTATTGATATGATTGTTTGCAACTGTGAGTTTGATTAGTTTATTATGCATTAGTGTGGATTCTTGTGTGAATGTTATGATGTCTATGATGAAAGGGATGGATACAACAGGGGTGCGGTGATGGGGCACTCTCCTAAGTACGCCACTCCAAGGGGTTTGGATAATCCCAAGGGGCCAAGGGGGTACAAGGGTACTACCCTTGGGCTTAGAAGATATGGCTTCCAGGGCACCATTTTGTGACCTCATTCTCCTATCATAGACATGCAAGTTCAAGAGAACCAATCATAAAGAAGGGGAAAGGAAATGACAAGACAAGGGGGAACAGGATAACGAATGCCTCATTAGGTACACCACCTCATATGGATGGCATGCGCCACATGAGGCCAAGGGGGATGGTATATCCGCTCTTGGGCCTAGGGTAGAGGATCTAGGACACCCCATCGAAGTCACGTTCTTCAATTCTCTTATGGTTGAGACTCCTAGATAGTTAAATCTTTGAATTACTACTGCTATTATGAATATGTTAACTTGATTGTCAGAAATATTATTGTAAGTATTTTCTAACCTGTTTGCAGGAATTAAATCGAGCCAAGGTACTCTCTAAATCTTTGTTTGCTTGGAAATTGATAATTTAGGGAAAAATTAATATTGTTCCTATAAGGGACATTACAAAATATAGAGAAGATATAGTGAGAACATATATATGTGAGAGATATATGTACGAATGTCAAATGAGAATATATGTATGTTTCCCTTTGATTATTCTATAATCCATTGTACATGTTTTGATTCTCTTGTTTATCCATCACACCAAGGTAAATTATAACATAATATAGAAATATCACAAAGTTTTAGTCTATGCTTTTGTGTCAACATTTGGTACCATTGTCGAGACTCGAACCTAGATCTTTCGAGTGAGAGTTGAGTATCCTGACCAACTAGACCTAGTGAGAACATATAGAGAGAAGATATAATGAGAACATGTGTGTGAGATATATATGTGTGTGTGAATAGTGTATAAATATATTTATGTTTTGTTTTGTATTTTTCATAATCTACTGCATTAATGTGTAATCCACCACACACGTTCCAATTATTTTCCTTATCCATCACACTAGGGTAAAATACAACATTAACATAGATAGGTCAAAACCTAAGTCTACACTTCCTCTTGTCAACAAGGGTGAATGCATCTTTATTAGGATGAAAGATAAGTTCACCCCTGTTGAATCGGTGAATTCATCAAATTTATGTTTTTAAGTAGCTCTATTGCTAACCACCTGAATCAAATTCTTTAGGGATGTTCTAGACCTTCCCTTACATCTTCCCAACCACTTTGCTAACTATTGTTCACTTCATTTTATTCAATTCAGCAACGATTTGGCTCTCCCAAGTCAAGTCTTATCTAGTGACTTCTATGATTACCCCAATAGTCCAACATGCTTTGATCCAATTCATGGATCATTTGTGCTTTATCATGGATATTTCTAGATTGGATTTTTCATTTACTATTGTTATAGATAATGCTACATCTTTTAAGAATAGAGAAATGAAAAGTTTTTAAAAAGTTCCATTTTTAGGCATTTCAATTTATTAGCACAAATGCCCTAGAAAGGCAACACCTTTTTACCCCTTACTACCCACAAGGTAATGGTCAAGCCGAAGATCTTAACTAATAAAACTATTAAGCAAATTTTAAGAAAAATAATTGATAATCATGGTATTAATCAGCATACACAACTTGTTCTTGCATTATGGGCTTATCGTACTAATATTCACACTCTTACTACGTACACATCTTATTCATTGGTTTATAGTATTGAAGCTATCATGCCCCTTAAGTCTGAGATCCCTTCTTTATATGTTCCTCTTCGTCGTATTATTGATAATACTATATAGAGCAAAGATTATAAGAACTCGAAACACTTGATGAAAGGAGTTAATGCGCTGGATAATCTCTAAGCATATTAGAGACGATTAAAAAAAACTTATAACTACATCCTCTACAAAGACTTTTAGCTTGGTGACTTGGTTCTTTGTCCTAACTGGTTAGGTTCCTTCATTATCATTTCCTAGTTTCGAATTGGTGATTTTGATTTAACTACTCCCAAAAGAAAATTGATAAAGATCCAATTAATATCATGCATTTACGCTACTATTATTGTTGACTATCGATTCAACAATTCATTGGGTAGTTACTAAATGTGTTCACACTTTGGGCCCCTTATCCTTCACTTATTTCTGCTATTCATTGTTACATCCTTCATCAAAGGGGATCCTTTCACTTGACTATCCTACGTGCCTTCATGTTCACATCTTGAGATGATTATCTTACATACTGCAATTGAAATTACTTACATCTTACATCTTACATGGCATTGACATGATCGTGGGTACCACAAGGTATTATTTTTTTGTGCTTGCCTTTTATTGTTTCTGGTCGCTACCCTTGCCGGTGTTGGATAGGGGAGTAGGGGAGGCAGACTGCTGTCTAAAAACAAATGCTACAACAATAGAAGGATAACAAGAACAAACAAACAAACATAGAGGAGAGAGACACTACACAAATGACAGCAATATATATTATATATATTTTCCTCCATTAAAATTACATTCAAACTTGATACAAACTTCATTCAGATCTGCTGCTCTATTTTCTGATTTGCCCAATCACTGGAGCTTCCACAAAACAATTTATGTGCTACTGCACATTCCCTTCTGCTGGTGCAATATTCTTCTTCTGTTGTTTTCTTTCTATTGTTCTTTGTGTTCTCTACTGGGACATTCCCTTTTGTTGTGTGCAAGTTCTATTCTCTTAGTCTTTTCTTCTGTTGCTGCAGGCTTCTCTTTTCCATTCTACAAACAACTAACTTTCCCTCTCTTTTGTCTCTTCTAATTCCTTTCCAGAAAACTGGCGCTCAACTCAATTCAAATTCAAACTTACCTACCTAAATTAATGCTGGCAGGCCAACGGTTGTTGGGGCTGATTTTGGAGATCCCCAGGTCTAACGCGGGGGTGGCTAAAGTTAATGCACTGGCAGAAGATTAAATTCTTCCAACACTCACCCTTAATCTGAAGTCAAATGTCATTCATCAATTTTCTTTCCAGAACTGATCTCCGGAGATATACCTTTGCATTTGTCTTTCTGGAGCAGATCTCTGAAACTATTTATACCATTCTGCATCATCTCCGGAGCTGTACTCTGCATCTCCGGAGCACTCTGTTTGCATCTCTGGAGCTGACTTCCTGCATCTCCGGAGCACTGTTTCTGCATCTCCGGAGTACCTCCGGAGCATCTCTGGAGCTGACTTCCTGCATCTCCAGAGTTCTATTTCTGCATCTCCGGAGCTGCACATACCTTCCAGAGTTGAACCTCTAGAGCTCTCATGTTGTCTTTCCGGATCTAAACCTCTGGAGCTGTCCTCTTTCCAAACACCTCCAGAGTTGTCAACAATGCCTAACCTAACTCTTAGGCGTTCAAAAGAATCTTTTGGCAAGGCCTTTGTGAAAATGTCAGTGAGCTGCTGCTCGGATCTGCAATACTGTAATACAATCTCACCTCGTTCTACCAACTCCCTTATGAAATGATAACAAATCTCAATGTGATTGCTTCGTCCATGGAAGACTGGATTCTTTGTCAGGGCTACTAATGAAACATTATCACAATGAATGGTTGTACCATCTTCTTGTTGCTCATTCACGTCTGCAAGGATCCTTCTCAACCAAATAGCCTGACATGCTACTGCATTTGCTACAATATACTCAGCTTCTGCTGTAGAGAGAGAAACAATGGGTTGCTTCTTGGATGCCCATGATATCACACCTGAACCCATGTAAAACACATAGCTAGATGTGCTCTTCCGGTCATCTACATTACCTGCCCAATCATTATCCGTGAAACCAGCCAACTTAAACTCATTAGAAAAACCATATAAGATGCCATAACATGTTGTGCCATTGACATACCTCAGGATCCTCTTTCCTGCTTGCCAATGTGAGTCCTTAGGCTTCTCCATGAACCTAGAAATCAGGCTTACAGCATACATCAAATAAGGCCTAGTGGCTGTCAAGTACATGAGGCTTCCAACCATGCTCTTGTAGAGGGTTGGGTTTACTTCATTGTTGTTGTCCTCTTTACTCAATTTTAGACTTGTACCTATTGGTGTAGGGGTAGGTTTACTATTCTCCATTTTAAATCTCTTCACAATCTGTTTGGCATAGTTAGTTTGCAAAATAAATATGCCATGCTCTGTTTGTTTGACCTCAATGCCAAGAAAATACTTTAGCAGACCTAAGTCTGTCATCTCAAACTCATTCTTCATTTCCTCTTTGAAATCTGCAATCAAAAGATCACTATTGCCAGTAAAAATTAGATCATCTACATACAAAACAGCTATCAAAATATTACCTTTAGTTGCTTTGATGTAAAGAGTGGGCTCACTACTGCTTTTGCTAAAGCCATTACTCACTAAATATGAGTCTATTCTGTTGTACCATGCCCTAGGTGCTTGTTTCAGCCCATAGAGGGCTTTCCGGAGCTTGTATACTTTGTCCTCTTGCCCTGGGACTTCATAGCCAGGTGGCTGCTCCACATACACTTCCTCTTTCAGCACTCCATTCAAGAAGGCTGACTTTACATCCATTTGAAACACCTTCCACTTGTGTTGGGTTGCTATTGCTATGACTGCTCGAATTGTTTCCAGCCTTGCAACTGGTGCATATGTCTCATCATAATCTCTTCCAAGCTATTGTTTGTACCCTTTGACAACTAGCCTTGCCTTATGTCTTTCAATCTTTCCTTCAGCAGTAGACTTGGTCTTATAGACCCACTTAACTCCAATCACTTGTTTACCCTTGGGTAAATCAGTTAGTTGTCATGTGTCATTCCTCTCTATGGCATCCAACTCTTCATCCATGGCCTTACACCATTTCTCTTCTTTCACAGCTTCTTCAAAGTAGATTGGATCACTACAAGAAAATAATGCAAAATTCAAATCCTCATCATCATCAGCATACCTTGTGCTGTCATAAATCTCCTTCACACTCCTTGTCCTCTATTGCATCAATGATGTGAGTGTGGGGTCTGAATTACCTCCGGAGCTGCTGCTGTTCTGACCTCTGGAGCTGCAGATCTCTGGAGTTGCAGACCTCCAGAGCTGCTGTGCTGCTGTCCACCTCTGGAGCTGCTTTGCTATACACCTCCAGAGTTGTTCTCTAATGCTCTATGGTAGTTTCTCCCCAAGTTGCTGCTCTCCGTAGTTCCTCCAGAGTTGTCCTCCGGAGCTTCTTCATCTTCAAGAGGTATTGTGACTGAAATACCTGTGGTGCTGTCCACCATTCTATCCCATGCTTCATTCTCAATGAACTCAACATCTTTGCTGATCACAACCCTTTTGGTGATAGGATTATACAGTCTATAGGCTTTTGACTCTTCACTATAGCCTGTGAAGATACATTTTTCACCTCTATCATCAAATTTCTGCCTCTTCTCTTTAGGCACGAATGCATATGCCACACACTCAAAGATTCTTAGGTGTTCAACACTCCATTTGTTATTTGTCCACGCCTCTTGTGGAATCCTATCACGAACGGCCTTTGTAGGACACCTGTTCAATAGGTAAACCGTTGTTGCTACAGCTTCACCCCAATAAACATGTGATAGTCCTTTTGCCTTCAGCATGCTTGCTTCCATCTCTTGAATGGTTATGTTTTTCCTTTCAGCTACTCCATTTTGTTATGGAGTATACCTAATTGTAAATTGTTTTTGTATACCTTCATACCTGCAGAAATTTAGAAATTCTTTAGAGATATACTCTCCTCCTCTATCTATTCTTAGGGCTTTGATATAGTGGCCGCTTTTCTTTTCAGCTGATGCCTTAAACTCCTTAAACTTCTCAAATGCTTCTGATTTGTTCTTCAAAAAATAAATCTAAATTTTTCTGCTGTAATCATCTATGAAGGTCATGAAATATACATTCCCACCTAGTGTGGGAGTCTTCATGGGGCCACATAAATCTAAATGCACCAACTCCAATGGTGCTCTTGCCCTTCTAGAATACCCTGATTGAAAGGGTTGTCTCTGCTGGTTTCCTAAAATGCAGGCTTCACATTTTCCATCGGGCTCTACAATGTTTGGTAACCCTCTAACCATGTCTTTCTTGGACAATAAACTCAAACTAGAAAAACTTAACTGCCCATACCTCAAATGCCACAATTTGGATGGGTCTTTAATGACTATCCTAAAGGCAGATTGTTGTCCCACTGCTGTGAGCACCGGAGATAGTGCAGAAAACTGCGCCAGAGATAGTGCCAGAGATGGCGCCGGAGACTCTATGTGTATCCTAAGAGGAAACATTTTGTTCCTTGTCATCTGCACTGCTGCAATCACTTTCTTACTGCCTCCTTTGTCAAATATTGTGCACTCTCCATTTTCCATCAGGATTCTATAACCGTTTTGGACCATATGTCCAATGCTCAATAGGTTATGTTTTATGCCAGGAGCATAATATACATCTTGGATCTTCCTCCTTTCACCATTCTTAAACTAAATGTTGACTATACATTTTCCCATGACAGGAACTTGCTCATTGTTTCCCATTTTTATTTCAGTCTTGATGCTGCTATCTATGGAGGCAAAAAAGTTTTTATTTCCACTCATGTGGTTGCTACAACCGTTGTCTAGATACCATACTTCACTACTTCTTTCAGCAAGGTTGCAAACAATAAAAACATTTGACTGTTTTTCATTTTCAATCTTGTTCTCATTTGTTACATTAGCATTTTGGCCTCCATGATCACGTTGTTTCTTTCTACACTCACTAGTATAATGATCAAACTTATGACAGTAATAGCATTGAACATTGTTTTTTTCATACCTTTGATTAGAACTGTTCTTCTTCTTCTTTTCTTGATAGCTTGGTTGTGAGTTGCTTGTCTCTTCTTGGTTGTTTGAAACACCTCTTCCGGAGTTGCTTCTTCCTCTACCTCTTTGACCCTTACCTCTGCTATTTCTTCCTCTTCCCCTACCTCTTGCATTGGTTTGAGCCTTGAAGGCTTGCTCAAGGGAAGGAGCGGATCTATTCAACCGCTGCTCATGGCTTTGTAGAGAGCCCATCAACTCATCCACTGTCATCTTGGACAGTTCTTTAGTCTCTTCAATGGTTATGACAATAGGGTCAAATCTAGAAGGTAGACTCTTTAGGATTTCCTCAACAATCCTTTGTTCATCCATAGTTTCTCCATTTATCCTTAGCTGATTTAACATGGTAGAAACTCTAGTGTGAAAGTCTGAAATAAACTCACTCTCCTTCATCTGTAGGGTCCCAAAATCTCTTCTAAACAGCTGGAGTTTGACTGATCTCACCTTATTAGTTCCCTTGTAGCTGTTCTGCAATATTTCCCATGCTTGTTTTGAGTAGTTTGTTGCTGCAATGCGGGGGAAAATAGCCTCTGTCAAGGCTGCCTCAATTAGACTTAGGGCTTTTGCATCCTTCATTCTAGTTTCCTTCAACTGGTTTCTTTGAGCATTAGTAAGGGCTACATAGGCTGTTGGGTCTGTGGTGTTTGTAAACCCATTTGTAACCAAATCCCATAGGTCATTAGCAACCAAAATAGTCTTCATCTTCTTAGCCCAAATATTATAATTCTTCCCATCAAATGTAGGTGGTTGCTGCCATCCTTTGCTGTTCCCACCTGCCATGCTTCTCAAATCTGAGAAGGCTGATAATGCCTAAACAAACTAGGGCTTATATAAAACACCCACTTGAATCTAACTGTCTAGAAAAATAGGGCTCTGATACCAATTGTTGGACAGGGGAGCAGGGGAGGCAAACTGCTGTCTAAAAACAAATGCTACAGCAATAGAAGGACAACAAGAACAAACAAACAAACATAGAGGAGAGAGACACTACACAAATGACAGCAATATATATTATATATTTTCCTCCTTTAAAATTACATTCAAACTTGATACAAACTTCATTCAGAGCTGCTGCTCTGTTTTCTGATTTGCCCAATCACTGGAGCTTCCACAAAACAATTTCTGCACTGCAGCACATTCCCTTCTGCTACTGCAATATTCTTCTTCTGTTGTTTTCTTTATGTTGTTCTCTATGTTCTCTACTGGAACATTCCCTTCTGATGTGTGTAGGTTCTATTCTCTTAGTCTTTTCTTCTGCTGCTGCAGGCTTCTCTCTTCCATTCTACGATCAACTTTCCCTCTCTTTTGTCTCTTCTAATTCCTTTCCAGAAAACTGGCGCTCAACTCAATTCAAATTCAAACTTACCTACCTAAATTAATGCTGGTAGGCCAACGGTCGCTGGGGCTGATTTTGGAGATCCCCAGGTCTGACGCGGGGGCTGGTTGAAGTTAATGTACTGACGGAAGATTAAATTCTTCCAACAACCGGTACTGGCAGATCTCTGTATGGCAGTTACACTTGCTAGCAAAATATTCCTTGTCTAAATTTGGCATTGCTTTGACTGATTATAACCTTGAAAAACCTGACTACAGCAGTCAAGGTGTTACCCTCTGCTAGCCGCTAGATATTAAAACTTTCTCTAAATATGTTTTTTTGAATATAGTATCCACCCGTGTTCCAATAGTCGTCATGGTGCGGCGCACCTAACCTCCCAATTAAATATATGAAAAGAATAGTAGTTGAGAAATAATATACTAGTCAATCATACGGTGACATATAAGGTAATCATAAGGCGATCGATAATAGGTGTGCCTTGGTGCACATGTTTTGGTCTAACATTTTTTTGGGTGTTTTTGGACAACTCGGTAAAGATGTGGCTAATTAGGTTACACTGTTGATACGCAGAACTCCAAAATAATATGTAAGGTGAACATACCATACGAAGAAACCAAAAAAAAGTTGTAAAAATATGATGTACCATTTAAGAGCTTAGAATACACAAAGTTAGGGTGGGTGGGTAGTGGGTCCTCTCCCCTATGTGGAAGATGCAATGGTCAAAAATAATATGTAAGGAGACTATAGAGAAAATAGAGGGGAATATCATTCCAAGTTGTGAGATAAGAGAATATATAGGATTCACTAAAAGTTAACAAAAGGTTGTGATGAAATGATACAGAAAAAATTCCTCGTTAGACTAATATCAAAGCTTGTTGATGTATGCCATGTGAGTAAGAAGTGTGAATTGAGAGGATTATACAAGTCCTTGATGTTGGACTTGGACTTTATGCATGTAAGGCAGCATGAAATCCGAATTATGGATAACGTGGGAAAATTGTATTTCTTCCATAATATGTTTAGGAAATGGCTTGTAGCTCTTTCTTATTTTTAAATTGGTTGTAACTAGTTATGTGTGAGGTGGATAGTATTAGCTGCCCTTCATTGGGCACCTAATCCTCGTCTACTAAACAAAATATCTCATCCTTATCCTTTTACTTTTAATGTTTATAAAAGATAGTTTCTTTTAACAAGTTGTGATTTTCATTTTTAAATGTTTAACAAATGTTACTTATTGCATGTCTTTCTATTGTGCATATTTTTATAGAGTGCTCATTGTGAGAAGAGTTCAAGGATAATTTGCTACATTATACAAATTTGTATCCTTTAGTGTGGAAAATATTTTTTACATGTTGATTGCTTGTTTTACTTTGACGTGATTCCATACAATAGTTTGTATGCACATCAAACTGGGGGCAAATTGTAATAGTGAAAATTGAATACCCATACCCTTCTCCTTTATGTTTTGTGCCCACTTTGATTAGAGTGTCACAAATGCAATAATAAATATACAAGTGGCATATTCTTGTTTGAATTTGGCTTATCTTATATCTCAATCCCATCATCACTTACCCTAAGAGATTTGGTCTTGATCCCTAGATCCTCCATTTATCACCCTAGCTCAAATTTGTGGGTGCAAACTTAACCTAATTCACTTCCACGGTCATGAATTTGAATCCTAAACTTTTATAGTTCAAAGCATGTTTGTGTTGATTTGTGTGATTGGTTGTTGTATTTAAACACATGCATTCACTCATTTGAAATCATGTTGGATTATGAAAAGAACATATAGGTCAAAGAGCTTCCAAGAGAATCTATTCTACATTGTTTGTTTGTGGCATCATCCTAAGTCTATTGTACGCTTGCTTGATATCTTTGAATCTTCTCATAGCCCTAAAGTCAATCCAGTGAGGGGTTGGATTATGGAGAACATGAGCCTTGCAATTCAACAAGGTTCAAAAGGTATTCCTAAATACCATCAGTCATTACACAAAAAGAAATATAGAAAGACCAAGGCAAACAATCTCCAACAGCAATCTACCAAAGCAGTCCAATGAGTTACACTTCAAAGGTTTAGGTCCACACATGCAGAGATCAAGTTTGCATGCATGTATTTGAACTAGGACAAAATACAATTAGTTTGTAGAAGCCTCAAATAGTCATCCTTGCAAGCACTTAAATTTATTTGTATGGTAAATCAGTTTCAAACATCTTCAACTCCACTTTCCTGCCTTCAAAATCGAAATATCGTAATTTAATCTATTTAACATTTAATGTCAGTATTTACTGCTTACAAACCGAGCTCATTACCTTTAAGTCAATTTCTTTATATTTGTGATTTAATTAATTATCTTGGGCTAGTTTATGTAGGATGTGTATTCCCCCATTACAATTATATCTCCAAGAGTCGGAAGAAATATTAATTCATATTAAGTAACCCAAGAAACCATTGGTTTGCTGTTTATTTAGAACCTTCCATTTGCATGGGCTTATCTACACATTGGTCTATTAAGCAAAGGGGCTTGTGTAGTAAAATTACTTACTTTCAACTACGTTTTAGATAAATGTAAAGACGCCGTCTTAGAGATTCAAACTAAGTTTGATACATCCATATTAATTCACCTTTTCACGAGATTTAGACACCTTGGCCTTCAAATTCTACAATTTCACAAGCAACTATATTTCCTAGAACCTCTTGCCCAATTTAACACTATGATTTGGATCAATACTTAACAGTTCGTTACGAAGACCAACTTTTAAACCCCCTCAAATTATTAAATACCAAAACTTCATTTTCAGAATATCATTACAATCCACCATAGATTTCCCGCAACAAAAGTTAAATCCTGTTCTGTCACATTCCAATGCCACAGGGTATTTCGATTAGGGCTTCATCTTTTTTCAAGACACGGTTTGACCCAACTTTAATTGCCTTTCGTGCTATGCTCTGAACCACATTCTTAAGATTTAAGAATTAACACACATGTAACCCATATATATTATAGCCATCGGTCTTACCAATTTAAAAAGAAAGCCAATAAGAAA
Organism: Cunninghamia lanceolata; assembly: GCA_027924645.1. Lineage (NCBI taxonomy): Eukaryota > Viridiplantae > Streptophyta > Pinopsida > Cupressales > Cupressaceae > Cunninghamia > Cunninghamia lanceolata. Next base: position 108,076 of record BSBN01000747.1, read on the forward strand.
GCTACAGGAAAGATCCCAAATAAAGGTTTGATCTGATCCCTGTTTTAGTTGTTAAAAGGTTTTCCAGACCAAAAAATAGAGTTCAAAATTCTTCTTTAGAATGAAATATTGTATCTGCATCTTAATGTCTCACGCAACTTGTTGTGTGGACTCATAAAAAGCTGATTACATAAATAGTACTCAATCTATGGCCAAGAAAAGGTAAGATTTTACTCATTGCTACCAAAAACCTTAAAAGAGACATATCATTACATATGCTCAACGATGAATTCACATAAGTTGTAACACTGATAAAAGCAAATTCATCTTCCGAGCAAATTATTGACAATCATATGTATGGTACTTGTTAAAATGAACATTCCAGCAAAGTACATTCCAAGTGGCATAAGAATCCAGGGAGTGTCTTACAGGCAAATTCAACAGAGGTAGAATGAAATATCCAGTAGATCACTTTACATGAATATTTTGGTCACAGATAATTGGGAATTGAAAAGCTATACACCAAAAATTTATTGCAATGAACCTCTTTAAGAAAGCGCACAGCATTCAGCCAGCAGAAGCTTTTCCGTGGGAACTGGAAAAGGTTGAATTAGTGGAAGTAAAACTTCACATTACAAAAACATAAAACAGGTCCACAAATCTTGCAAAACTAACATGAGCTCACATTTAAATAATATTATTTTTCAAAAACCGAGCCTTTATAATTTACATGATACAAGAAAGATGTTGAAGATCTTCAATTTTGTACAAGGCTTGCCGAAAAAATCAGCTAGTGCTCAACAATACCCGAAGAGATTTTGATAAAGTTCAAAAAAACTATTGCCGTGCCTGCTTTACATTGTTATTCTGCTTAGTTTTAAGTAGGTTTGACAGCTCTCTGAGAAGAAATGGCAAATATTCAAAATTGGGAAAATTTGCGAGTTAGTAGACCAGGGTTTGAACCTTGAACAGAAGAAATCTGTCCAATCTTGTAGTGACACCATTTGTCCATATAATGCCCTTTTAGATGCTCCAATATTTTATTGTGTAGAAGAAAACTTAGTGTCAAATGAATGCCAAAAACAGATTGATAAGACTGTCCTCCGATTTAGACCAACTGGCTGTTACGACAATCATGGGGCCATGAGTCCTTCAATGGTATAGGAAAGAGATTTTGCCCAATCAACTCTGAAAAGAAGAGTGTTCAAAGTGTCCATTATGTTGTAATCTGGATCCAGCTTACGTTGCCATCCCTGCAAAATCCATATTAAAATAAAGTTACCGCCATAAAGTTGGGTCAAAAGAAGTCAAACTTTCTGTATAAAGATACCATTTCCATTAGAGTCACCAAACACTCACAAACAAGAAATCCCTCACTAAGATCCTTTCTCAACTCTTTATAACATTTTTTATGACATACCTCAAGAACCAATGTTGTCACCATCACAGTACATACATTTCCATCAATGTTCACTTTATGGTGTCTTACTTGGTCGAGCAAGGCGTGCATGCAATCAGCTGGATGTATTACATCTCCTTCAGGTGAACCCCAGAACTTGAATGAAGTCTCCACTTCCTATATAAAACCCACTTCAGTGTAAATAACAGGATTGAATCATTACAGCTTGTTGCACCAAAATGAAGAAAAAGAATTTAAGTTTCAAGAGAACTCGATAGTTTATAAAACTGGTCTTGAAGCACCTCACCAATAGACCCATAAAACTTTTATTACTTTGACTGAATATCAAATTTGAGTGGAAGAGAAAATCTATGGAATTGTGCGAACAAGTAATACAATGTACAGACTAATGCATTGCAACGGTTGCATGTGGCATTAGTTAATCCATGGATTTAAAACTTGCCAATGTGCAGGGCCGAGTTTCGGCAAGTTTTTGGCAAGTCCCTCAGTGAATTACTCACGAATCAGTGTGAAAAGCTCACCCACGGTCACATTATGAGAGTCATTTTTGACAATTTTTTCTTTTGGCTCACACTTATTCAACACATTGACAAAATCATCAAAACTCTCTAATCTCAAGGTCCGTGTGGTCTTAAAGGCCTTAATTTGGGTTTGGTGGCTGGGCTCCGCCCCTTGACCCCACCTTGTATCAGGACAGGGAACACGCCAGGGGCACTTCCCCTCAACCCTCAGGTCCCTGCTCTGGCTTTAAAAAGTAAAAAATAAAATTTGTTTTGGGCCTATGTTTTCCACTGATGAAACTTGTACAAATAATAATACAGATTTGTAATTTACAATCATGACACTATTATGTGCAGTAAACTCATTTTTTGATCTATAAATGAAGGAAAAACTACTCTTGAATTATGTAAATTCAGTTTTATGCATGTTTGTAGAGATTATTTTACAAATTTTGTGGAGTCACCAAGTCCAAGTCAAATTTGGGTCTGCCAAGTTTTTGTCGAGTCTTGTGTTTTTGAACTATGGGTTAAACAGTGGCACAGGTTCAGCAACACCCAATCCAAATACTGATCATAGCTAGGCCTGCATATGAGCACTACAACGGCCCCAATGTTGAGATTAGCTAGAAGTTTCATGTAGACCAATTTTTTTTTCTCGCATACCCTCTACAAGATACCTAATTTAGAAAAAAATATTTCTACATTGACCTTTGAAGACAGCAAATCTGCACGGAAGGTGTAGTTCAAGATCACAAGTAGAGACTCTCTTGATCCAGATAGGATAAGGTTCTCAACGAATATACTGGACTGACAACAAAGTTTTAGGAAAGTGTCACAATTATGTGCAGGCCTCCACATAGAGAGTCCTTATGAAGATTTGAGAAGATGGAATAAAGGAAGCCTACAAAAATTAAATCTAATATAAATGAGCGGGAGGGAAGGGAAACAAAGTAGATGGTAGCCACAGCTGCAATTCCAACCCACATTTACACATTATCATCTCTAGTCATAATAGATGTATTAACCAACCAAGGCTTCCCAGATATGCTCATTTCAGAATGGTAAAAACCAAAAGAATCACCAATATAGGCGAGATCTACCTTAATGAAGGAATCTGGATCTGGGCAGCTCTGAAATCTTGAAAACTTTAAAGTACATTCTGCAGCTGTCCTCCCATCCCTTAGAGCCACGGCTTTGAAGAACTCCAGTAGATTCAACCGGTCATTATTGGAAAGCTCTGCTGTCATACCTACATCAAGGAAGATTACATGGGGTCTAGATCGGAAAAATCGTTTGTTTGAGGAGTTGCTTTGGCCCACTCGCACCAAAATATTTCCAGGATGCATATCGGCATGAATGAAATTATCCACCTGGCAAAACAAGAATCATAAATTACTTCAAGTTGACTTAGTCATGATAGTCCTCTAGAACTCTTTCCTACATACATGTAGCTATAAACAAAAACAAAATGAATATATTTAAGGCAAATTGAGAATATCCATTTGTGACATTAGTTTGGTAATAACTAATATGTACATATCAATGATCAATAATGTTAGAAATACCCAGAAATGTTTCTGAGAAGTAACCAAACTATGCAATAATCCTATTACCCATGACTAAAAAGTCCAAGGCCCTTATTCTACAAAAATAACCTCCAAATTAAACATGAGCAAACCTCTTATTCTACAACATACAAAAATTACTTTAGACCAACTTTTGCTTTTATACACAGACTCACTCTCACTCTGCCACAAAGGAATTCTGAAACAAGACAGAAGCCTCTTTTTAAATGTTGAAGATGAAGAAGCTTATCTACTAAGCAATAAGAGATGGATGTTACAGTTGCTACTTATAAAATCAAACTCCACAACCAGATGTTCACTATAGCGTGAAAGGCAGAAAAAAAGTCATCAATTAGAAGATAAAAACTATCATTGATACGTCTGGAACTCCTGATGAGATCCCTCCAATAGCTGTTGCTCCACCACAAAGAGACCCACTTCCTAGTCCCCAAGATCATTTTTCAACAAGTCGTGATGAAGATAATTTCTTTAGGGCACTTTTATGAGGAACCCCTCTTAGTTATAGCACATCCTTTCAGATAGCAAGGTTCTCTTATAACTAGTTTCAGAGATAGCTCAAATTTTCTACAAAGATGCTTCTACTCTTGAACACACACTGCCTGCGGTTCCAACAATCCCACAAATAGCTTTAACTTTTCTACATCAATTAAACACTTCCTACTATACATTGCTTCTCATTGAAACTGAAAAAGAAACAACTACATCAATGAGTATTACTTTAACTTCAGAAGGGTTCATTAGAGATTACTACTTTTCACTGGCAGGAGGAGTTGACAAGTTTGAAAATCGTACTTGATAGTTTCTAGTGGTAGTAGCAATGTATTATTGTCTCTGTCTTAAGTCCCTAATGTCTAGCAGTTCAAAGTCAAAGAAGATACTAACTTTCTATGTCCTATAAGTTTTATTTTCTAAAAATTTGTTTGCAACATAGTTGCCAGGAGATGGGTACCAGTATCGGTACATCATTTTTGGAAAAAATAGGAGACAGGTACTTGGAGACACCTATATATATATATTTTAAATATTAAAAAAATCTAAAACTTCTAATTTAAAAATTAAAGTTAAAACTTATAAGTTTATAACTTAAATTATTAAAATTTTAGGTTATACTGTAGAACTTAATAATTATAAATTTTAAGTTCTAAAGTTCAAAACTTATAACCTAAACTTATAAATTATAATTTTACAGGACTAATATTTTTTTTAACCTAAACTTTTAACATTTTAAGTTTCGTAAATTTAACCTAAACTTTCTAAGATTCCCGTGTATACTTACCTACGCAGCTGTAACTAACAGAGAACAAGGAAACCAAAAAAATAAAACAAAACTCAAAAGTCTGCCTTTAAGTTGCTATTTCAATCACTCTCCCACTGTCGCTTCTGTGATCACTCTGCCACTTTGCCATGTTTGCCGTCGCTTGTATGACAGTAATCACTGTAAAGTAAAATCTGTCTGTCTGTGGCTTTTATCACTGTAAACACTGTGCTCAGAAGATTTCTTCCACTCTGTGCTCATAATGGGAATAATATGGTCAATGATGAAGTGCATTGTTAACAACTTTCAGGTTTTTTTTTCCCTTTTTAAAGATTTTTTGTTTTGTTTTAAGCATTTTTTCCCCGTATTTAGAGTTTTTTTTAGAGAAACGTGTGGAGATGTGGACAGGACGTCTCCTGTCATTGGGCATCTCCATGCCCGTCTCCAGTACTGGAGATGCATCCCAAACCTGGAAGCACGTCCCAGAGGGTGGGAGACACGTCTCCCTGCAACAATGGTTTGCAAGCATATAACAAGGACTGGTGAAAAGATTGCTGTCAGTTCAACAAAAATGTCTTAGATTTAAACCTGGACACCTATGCCTACAAACAGGGCACCCCCTTTTTCCATCCTTGAACTTGAAATGGCAAGCTTCTAAGTCCAGGCAAAGCATATTCAGGGAGTCACTGAAGCTTCATTTTATTTGTAATTCTATAATCTGTCCTTTGCTGAGTTGCGCAGAACAAGATACAGTATCAGATATGGATATGGTGAATTTTCAAGACCCCCTAAATACAGATATGGCTGGATACGGGAGTTATAAAAATACACATATTTTCAATTATTAGTACATCTAAAGGCATGGAACATAACACAAATTATTTATTTATATATTTTGGTTTTTGTATTTTAAGTTCATAATTTATTTTGTTATATTATATTTGTGCCTTTAGTAATTTATATATAAATACGTGAAAAAACTATTTTTTATCTTTTGTTAATGTTTTTCCATAACCCTACACTGGATACAGCACCAGACAGTGTGGTACCGAATTCAAACATATTGGATACAGCCAAAATACAGGTTCATATCCCAGGTGTATCGTATCTGTATCTGGTATCTGATACGTTGATAGACATATCTGGAACTTTGTTAATAGAATGTGTCATTTGATTCCAGAAATTGAATTCTTTTAAATGCACATCTAATCAATGACCTATTTGACAGGAGTCAAAGCAAGGACCTATTGCTTTTAAGATTAACTTAATCCAAATAAATCATTCAGATGAAATTAAAAAGGGGTGGGGAAAAGAACATCGTGAAGGATCAACTTGTCAAGGTGAAAAAAAAGGAATTCCAAAAATGGATAGAGAAAAATTGAAGCTTTTAACCAGAGGAAGATTTTGAGCGTGGGCTTAAGGAAATCCGTAGATAGATGCTAGCAATGGGAATGAATAACAAACACTTGGAAGAAGAGGCAGGGGAGGGAAGTATTCAACAACTATGGTCTTTTGTTAATAGAGTGTATTGCATTAATGTCCTTGACGATCATTTGATTGCAGAAATTGAATTCTGTTAAATGTACATCCAATCATCGGCCCATTTGACAGGAGTTAAGCAAGGACCTATTGCTTTCAAGATTAACTTAATCCAATCTGGTTATAACAAAAAAATCATTCATATGATATTCACAAGGGGTGAGGAAAGAACATCATCGGGGGTCAACTTGTCAAGGTGAAAAAATAGGAAATTCGAAAGATGGGTAAAGAAGAATAGGAACGTTAAGCAGAAGAAGATTTTGAACTAAAGCTTAAGGAAACCCATAGGTAGATGCTAGCAATGGAAATGAATAACAAACAAACCCACATCACAATCAAGGTCCACTTTGAGGACATCCCTTAACCATCCAAGAAGAGACTCTTTGGTACCATTATTTAACCCATGGTATTCTATAGCTCAGAGATTTGTTGGCCTCTAGTCCTGGTCAGCCTGAGCAAGCATGCATTGAAAGAGTGAAAAATATGTTTTAGGAACATATTCATTGCAAACAGTCCATTCCCTCGAGCATAGTATAAAAACTCACCGAGTACCCACGAAAATCACGAGTGCTCGCGAGTCAAAACAGGGGCCTAGAAAACCACCAGGAAACTCATGGCCGAACCGACACAAGTCTGAGGCACGGCCTCATTGCAAGTACTTACAGCCCACGGATACTCATTGAGTCACAGGTCTTGCCATTGGGTCTGCGACACAGCCCATGGCCTACATATGCCCAAAGAGCAGGTTAAATGCTTAGTTTTTTGCCCTTATAAACCCTGATTGACCTGCATTTCATCTCCTCTGAACTTTTTCTTCTGTTGATTGAATGCAATTGTGGAAGCAAGATTTCTGCAATTTTCAAAGTTTCAGGTATGTTTCCTTTTTTCTTTTTTCTTCCAAACTTTTCTATATTCCTTTACATTTCTAAGTTCTTTCCTTGCATGTTTATTCATGTTTCACATGTTTTCAAATAAAGCTACAGTTTCTGCATTTAAATTTTGTTTTATATTTTTATTTTTTCAAAAACACAATTCTGCAAAAAAAATTATTTTTTCAATGCTAGGATTTGCAGCAATTAGATTTGCTTTTCTTATTTTTTCAATGCTAAGATTTGCACTTTGTATCCAACCGCATCAAGAAATGGAACTCGAAAAGTTGGCAATAGGGAAGCCACTTGGAAACGTGGCATATCAAGACTGACCACAAGATCAATCATTTGCAACTGTTGTAAGTTGAAGATGAGTGAAGGTATCAATCACGCCAAATACCACCGTCCACGGATTGATGGACACAACATCAAATTGTGTCCAAACACTAAGTCGGAGGTTGTATGAGAGATGAAAACAGCCCTTGTATTAACGAACCTGTCATGTCCCCTTCTCGAGCATAAGCCTTTCGGAGACCCTTAGCCTATCTCTTTTATTTCCCGTAGGTTATAGGGGTGAAATCAGGGAAATATTTTAATAATTAAACTTAAGTTGTTTCAAAAGTAACTTTGCGTTATATTTAAAAAGAACAACTTTTGTTTATTATTAAAAATGTTTTTTTTTTAAAGATGTGTTTATAAAGTGTCGCAAGGAGTGGGGTGGAAAAGATAACAGCACTTTATGACATTTAGTGGAGGAAAAAAAAGGAAAAATAATTTAAAGTTCATTATTTTCTCCCAGAAGGCTATTTAAAAGGGTTTTGTGCACAAAAAAGACTTCTTCCTTGCTAATTCATTTTTATTAAACTAAATATAGTATTTCTATATTAATGGTCAATCTTGTTTTACTTTATTAGCTTCAGCTGTTTGCTTTATACAGCGGTTTGTCTATTCTTAGTTCTTGTAAATTCTTTATAAGAGCATTCACTCTTCTTTGTAAGGTATTGTATTATTCAATAATATATGTTCATATTTTCTTGTAACATGGTATCAGAGCCAGCACGATTTTTTCTGTCTCTCTGCTCTGCAAATTGATTCTGTTTTAATTCCTTTGTTTTCTTTTTACTTTAACATTCTTTCCTCCCTTTGTTCATGTATGGAGGTTCTGATCAGACGTTAAAGCCCACATTTTTTTTAGCATCTGAAAATCGCGATTTCTGTTTCTATTCGTGTTTTGCTCAGATCCTTTGAAACATCGAAGGGTTTTATGCTCCTGCAGTCGCGAGTTCGTTTTTTTGTGTTGCTAAAAGGTCACGCGAATCCCTTGTGGGTTTCCTTGTCAGCATTTTCCTTTGTCCAAGTTCCTGCGTGCATGATATTTGATCACAATTTCTGCCTTTTGGGTCTTGTATCGCCGTTTCCTCCAACCCTCCTTAGATCGTGATTTGCAGCCACTCATCTTATGCAAAGGCTTTTTTTTTTTTTTTTTTTTTTTTTTTTTTTCCCAGGTCAAAGCCTCCTGGTCGCGGAACTCAGTTCCATCTTCTTTCATTCCTATAAAAGCATTCATTCGTTGGGCGATTTGACCACATTTTTTTGTCGGCTCGTTCTTTTTGTGATGTAGCGGCATTGTTTTTCTCTTCTCTCGTTTTTGCCTTTCTACAGTTGCGATTTCTTAGTGGCCACTCGGCTTCCTTTTCTGCTATTTGCATCGCACAATCAACCCTGGAATTTGCGCCCATCCTGCAAATCATGATGTCTTTACCCCTTGAGTGTTGTGCCTTCGGGTTTACCTGTTTGTTTGGGTTTTTTCTATTCCTGTCCATTTCCCACTATTTTGCTTTGTGTGCCTCAAAAACCATGAAAACGATGTCTTTTCCCAAACAGAAGAAGTCTGCATTTTCCACCTTTATGGCTAAACGCCCTGCAGATCATATCAAGTCCTCTGCCTGGTACGTTGATTTGGGTGCTTCCCGACATTTCACACATCGGCGAGACTGGATCACTGAGTACACGCCATTCAAAGACTCTGTCGTCTTTGGAGGAGGTGAAGAGTATACCGTTGTCACAAAAGGCACCGTGCAGATTCAATCTGGTAGGAGAAATTTAATATTTCTCAATGTATACTTCGTTCCTAGCATGGCACTGAACCTTCTCTCAGTTAGTCAAACCATGCGACACTCACCTCATCTGGATGCTGTCTTCAGCATGCACTCATGCAGCATAGTGGACCGTAAGACACACAACACCGTTGCTCAAGCTATTGAGGATCATGGTCTATATAGACTTGTGGATTCTAATGATTCTCCAAAACAAGCTATGACAGCCAAAATCACTTCCATCAGTAAACTCTGGCATCAGCGTTATGGGCATCTCAACATGCACTATCTCTCTCAGTTAGCTCGGGAGAGTCTGGTTGGTGGCCTTCCAGAAATTCAGACTCAATTTCCTGGGGTCTACAATGCATGTCAGGCTTGCAAATAGCATAGGACTCCGTTTTCTGATGGTGACAAATGGAGAGCATCCAAGGTTTTACAGTTGGTTCACGCTGATGTATGTGGTCCAATGAACACTCCCTCAGTTACTGGGTGCAGATATTTTTTGCTTTTTGTTGATGATTTCAGCAGAAAGATGTGGGGTGTATTTCTGAAAGAAGAAATCTGATGTGCTTAGTACATTTCAGCAGTTCAAAGCCTTGGTGGAAAAAGAGTCAGGCTCTCCAATCATCTCTCTTCGGTCTGATAATGGGGGAGAGTTTTGCTCCTCCAACTTCACTCATTTCTGTGCTGCACATGGCATCAAACGTCAGCTTACTACACCTTACACACCTCAACAGAATGGTGTTGTTGAGCGTCGCAATCGCACTATTACAGAGATGGCACGTTCTATGTTGGAACATAGAAGTGTTCCTAAGAAGTTCTGGGCTGAAGCAGTTTACACTGTTGTCTATCTTCTAAACTGGTCTCCCACATATGCCGTCAGAAAGATGACTCCTGAGGAAGCCTGGTCAGGACGTAAGCCTCGCGTCAACCATCAGAAGATTTTTGGCTCAACTGCTCATGTTTGGATCCCAAATGCCAAGCGCACTAAGCTAGACCCCAAAAGCCAAAAATTCATGTTCACTGGGTATAGTGAAAATCACAAGGCTTACAGACTGATTGATGTAGACACTGATCGTCTTATATTCAGTTGTGATGTAGTTGTTGATGAGACTACTGGGCCCTTTCTGCTATCTACTTCATCTATTCATACTGAGGATTAGTCTTTGGAGGTTTTAGAGTTAGGTGTTCAAATTCCATTAGTTGTGCCCGCACCTCCGTCTAGTGTTCAAGTCCCCGCCCCTCCTCAAGATATTCTGGATCCTCCTAATCTTGTTCCTGTCCCTCCTGGTGATGCTGATGCACCTATTTCAGGTGGTGGTTCACTTGCTCTTCAGCCTAAATGGTGGGCCAAAACAATTGGTGATCTTCATGATAATGAACTAGTCGAGGGTAGATCTGCTCAGAAGAAGAGCAAACTGCAAAATACTGCCAATTTTGCCCTCATGGCCAATCTTCACAGCATCTCAGAGCCTCAAACATATTTTGAGGCTAAAGGTGTATCTGAATGGGAAAAGGCTATGGATGCCGAGCATCACAGCCTGCTGAAGAACAATACCTGGGTTCTTGCTGGTCTTCCACCTGGGAAGAAGCCCATTGGTTGCAAATGGGTGTACAAAGTCAAGTACAAGGTTGATGAGACTCTTAACAAGTATAAGGCCAGGTTGGTTGCCAAAGGATTCTCCCAGCAAGAAGGCATTGACTATGAGGAGACCTTTGCCCCCACAGCCAAAATGAGTACCATTCGGCTTCTCCTTGCTATGGCAGCCCAGTTTGGGTGGAAAGTCCATCAAATGGACGCCAAAAGTGCCTTCCTCAACAGAGATTTGCAGGAAGAAGTCTACATGACACAACCTCCTGGCTTCAAGGTTGCTGGTAAAGAACATCAAGTGTGCAAATTGGTGAAAGCTTTTTATGGCCTCAAACAGGTTCCCTGGGCATGGTACATAAAAATTGATCAGTACCTCGTGGATCATGGCTTTCAGCGGAGCCCTTCTGATTCCAATCTGTATGTCCAAAAGTATGCTGATGATAGTCTCTACATTGTTGTCTATGTCAATGATCTCATTATTACTAGCAGCTCAAAGCAGTTGATTCAAGAAATCAAACATGATCTCAGTCAAACCTTTGACATGACAGACTTGGGCCTCCTGCATTATTGCCTGGTATTGAGGCACCCTGACAGCATCTTCATCTCTCAATCCAAATATGCTAGAAGTCTATTGGACAAATTTCGGATGACAGACTGCAAACCCGCTTCTACCCCCGTGGAGAAAGGGCTGAAACTCTCAGCTAATTCCAACTCTCCTGTAGAGAATGAATCTGCATTCAGACAATTAGTTGGCAGCCTCATTTATCTTACTGCCACTCGACTTGATCTTAGTTTTGCAGTCAGCTACATCTCTCGCTTCATGGCTGCTCCTAACACTACCCATTGGGTTGCAGCAAAACGTGTGTTGAGATATGTGCAAGGCACTTCAGACTTTGGCATTCTGTATGGCAAGTGCAAAGATCCTCAGTTATTTGGCTTTACCAATTCAGATTGGGCAGGTTCTGTTGACGACAGGAAGTCGACCTCTGGTTATGTTTTCAGTCTGGGCACAAGTGCAATCACATGGACCAGCAAGAAGCAACAGGGAGTTGCTCTCTCCTCGACAGAAGTTGAATATAGGGGAGCTGTGCAGTTTGGCTTCGTAGGATTCTTTCGGAAATGCAAATGCCTCCAACAAGGCCTTCACCCTTGGATTGTGACAATCAAGGGATGCTGAAACTTGCCAAGAATCCTATCTTCCATGAACGAACAAAACATGTTGATCTCTCTTGTCATTTCATTCGCCAGTTGGTTGAAGACGGATCTATTGTGTTGCAGTATGTTTCTACATAGAATCAGATTGCCGACATTCTCACTAAGTCTCTGGGCCCAGATAAGTTTGTCAAATTTCGAGGGCATCTTGGTGTAGTTGACCAATTGACCATTAAGGGAGGGTATTAAACTAAATATAGTATTTCTATATTAATGGTCAATCTTGTTTTGCCTTATTAGCTTCAGTTGTTTGCTTTATACAGTTGTTCGTCTATTCTTAGTTCTTCTAAATTCTTTATAAGAGCATTCGCTCTTCTTTGTAAGGTATTGTATTATTCAATAATATATGTTCATATTTTCTTGTAACAATTTTGCTCTAAGTAAGAACTTCAGTTCTTATTTCTTGAGGACGAAAACTCTCTTGGAATACCAGTTTTGGAGACGAAAACCCTCCTAGCTAGATAGAGTGATTTCATCTTGAAATCACCTTTGGTTGCAAGTGGGTTTTACTATTTTGCTAATAATAATGGATATGTTTGATGTGTTCTGATGGGATTCTAGAATGCAAGTTATTTGGAATTTATTGTTTTAAGTGTTAGTATTTCTAAGTGAGTTTTTCTAGAGTTTGCTGGAAGGCCATACCATATTCCCAGGTGGCCATATTTTAATTTCCTTGAGCTGGGTGTTGATTTTGCTTATGTTAAGGACAACATAAGAGGTGTCGTACATGTTAAAAGTAAAAGAAATGAATTGAAATTAGAAATTTATTTACTTCATGTTGGTCGTACTATGTTTAAAAAGGGCGTGGGAAGTCAATTAAGGATGTGTTTCCTTCTTTGTCTTTTGTGAAGGGTGGTGGGGTCCACCATACCATATCCAAGTGAGGCGACCAAAGTCACTTGTGTTTTTTTATGCATCCTTCATTAGTTTGGTGGTGTCGTACTCTAGGTAAAGCAAGCCGTACATGCTTGGAATAGGGACATGAGTTTGGGAAAACTCAAGTGCTGCACTTACACTGTTTTTCTTATTGGCTGTTTGGAGGCGCTTGGGTCTGAATATATCAGGCCGCACTATTTGAGGAGGTACTTTGCGGTTTGGAGTGATCTTTGCAGACCATACAATGGGATTTTTGGAGGTTTCAGCCTGATACAATAACAGATCAGTTCAGTTTTGCTCAGTGTTGACAGCAGACTAAGTGTTTATCAGACATGTAGCATCCTTTCCATCGTCTATCAGTGGCATATTTCAATGGGTTGCTTACTTAGCCATTGTAAGCATGTGTTCCTTTATGATTTCCTGAGTTTTCTGCGCTAATCTTGTTGCTACAGCAGTCTGAATTTATGATTAGAAATATATATCAATTTGTTGCAACTATTTACTTGTAAAATTATCATATTGTAATGCGTTACATGCTTGTTTGTAACCCCGGATGGTAGTACCACAAGAAGCTTGTCGTTGTATGCATTTCATATGATAAAACTGGATGGTTTACCATCAGTTCGTATAACATATCTTTCAGCTTGTTTCGGCATTGAACCAGCTTGCTTGTTATCGACCATTTTGGTCTGATCAAGCTTCGACATTCTGCTAGTGGCTTTGCATTTACGCACGCTTGTCCGCCAAAGAGGTGTAAGATTTGGGTTGGCTCTGCCGCCTGCGTGCTCTGGTAGGCTTGCTGCCTTCATTTTGTATTTGCATACATCTTAGATAGCCGTGTGGTCCAAAGCACCATATGCTCTCACGTTGCCCACACTGGGATCTTGATAATCAGAACGTGTTCAAACATTGCATCTGCATTATTTATTACAAAAAGTTCCAAAAAAAATGGTGTGGGTTCTTACAAAACCAGAGAAATACAGACGATGAGAGCATCTGTAGCCATTGTAGCAATGATGAATCTCAACATGGCGTGGGAATAAGAGACAGATAGACATAGGTTACGGACTCCACATCCACTTCATTGAGCTCTTGAAAAATCCAATCTCAAGGTTTTTTGTTCCACAAAACACGCAACAATCGCAACCTTCACTTGAAGGTATAGGTTGGAACAAGGGCAAGCATGACAAAGCAATCACAGTGTGTGCAAATTCTTGGCACTACAAGAACCTTTCTTTCAATGTGGCAAAAAGCCCATATTGGAAGAATTTGGTCACAATGTTGACCATTGTAAGGAAAGGGTAAAAGGCACCTACTTCACAACTTAAGTGGGTCTTTGCTTCAAAAAAGAATGGCAAAAGTAGAGACAATTGTGGAAAAGCAAAAAAATATTGACACAAGTATGGATGCACCACATTATCAAGTGGGTGGACAAATGGAAGGAATCCCACACTCATCAACTTTCTAGCAGCTTCAAATAGTGAGATGGTGTTCTTGAGGTCTATCTTGGCTCCTCCAAAATTTCCGTCAATGTATAATAAAGATTTGCCCTCTTTCTTTTTGTCAAACTACTCAAAATTCCCTCCATGATTCACAGGCTGGCGGGATCACAACTCTAATACCACTATAGTAAACCCTACTAAATGCACAAATAACAAACACAAAATACTCCAACAACAATTATAGTTGTAACTTTTTTATATTTTTTATAATTTTCTGCTGACATACATTCAAAGGGAAATCTACCAATCTAATACAACTTATTGAGTACTAGCTTACAAACTCTATACTATATGATATGTACTGCTCCTAAGGGTTTCCATCCCCAAGATGATAGTTTCACACCGGAAGGGTTTCGTCTCCAATGCACCCAGCTGTTGTAGCAAAGCCATTAACACTGAAATGAGAATTGAATGTTTGTTAATTTGTAAAAGATGCCTTCTCTTCTACCTTATGCTCTATATTATAGATCCAGTTCCCAGCAATCCTCAATCATGGGAAGTCAGTCCACATTAAACTAAGCAGTTCTTTCCTCAATTTCAACATTTAACTAAGCAGTCCTTTCCTCAATTTCAGCACATAATTGAGCAATTCTCCTCAATCGATGGAAGTGTCTAAATAATCAATTGTCAAAGCCACTCCTCAATCAATGCAAAAACCAAACAATTAATTGACCACCTTATCCCAATCCACTGCAAATCTAACTATTTGACCACACACCATCTTATTTCAGACCTAACTATCTGACAAAAACTACAAACACACCCATCTATGCTACTTCTACATTGACAAACCACTCTGTCAAAATGGGTATATTACAATAGAAGGGCAATTATCAAAAAGAAGGATTCAACTCACACCCTTAGAAAGGTACACCACAGCCCTTTGCAAGGAAGAAATTGGATGATCACACCAGAAATGAACTTAGAAGGAAGCTATGCTTCTCTTGCAAGAAGCCATGGGAACCTAGTCACAAATGCCTTGACAAGGGCCAAGTGCATTATATTAAGGTGGTATTTGATGAAGAAAATGGCCCTGAAGAACCAGAACTTCAATAAGATATAGAGAAGCAAATCATCGAGCATGAACCTAAGAAAACAACAGGTGAAGATGCAGACAACACACTCGCAGCTCTTTCGAGAGCACCACAATTTCACCCATTCATTCGTGGGGAGTAATCCAAGTAGCGGATTATAGTGCTTATTGATAGTGGGGCTACCCACAACTTCATTGGCGAAGGCTTCGCGATTAAGAAAGAATTGATGGCTAAAGACTTCACCAAATTCAATGTCATTGTAGTTGATGGATTCACCATTCTATGTAATAAAGTAATTCGGTAACTCATTGTCTTTTGGTGATTACAAGGTGTGTGATGATTTCTATGTGGTGGGATTAAGAGAAGCACGTATGGTCGTAGAAATACAGTGGTTGCACTCCCTTGGAGAAATTTCACAAAATTATCAATTTATGGAATTAAAATACAAATCTCAAGGGAAAGATATGGTGTTTAGAGGTATTCCTAAGGGGTCACCACAAGTAATCACATTGTTTGCCACCGAATTGGGGATTAGAACACATCATAGAGTCGGAACCAAGCTCTACACCTATTATGATCACCCCTTACCACCACCTACGAATATATAAAGAAGAGATAGAGAAGACCATCAAAAAACTATTGGAGATGGACCACATTAGACCCAATTCAGCCCATATGTATCATCAATGATCTTGTGAAGAAAATGGATGGCACAATGAGGATGTGCATCGACTATAGAGCATTGAACAAAAAGACTATCAAAAATAGGTATCCTATTCCCAAGATTGATGAGCTCATTGATGAGTTGTGTGGAGTAGTCTACTTCTCAAAGATTGACTTGAGATCAGGCTACCATCAAATCCATTTGTGTGATGAGGACCTACAAAAGATAACTTTCAAATGCCACTTTGGACACTTCAACTTCCTAGTCATGCCATTTGGTTTGACAAATGCCCCAACCACTTTCTAGTTTGCCATGAATCAAGTATCCAATGGTCAATTAAGAAATTTGTTTTAGTGTTTTTTCATGATATATTGATATACAATAAAACATGACAAGATCACTTGAGGCACTTGGATACAATCCTTGGCATATTGGAGCAATAGGCTCTCTTTGCTAAGGAATCTAAGTGTGAGTTTGGGGTTACAAAAATTTTGTACTTGGGCCATGTCATTAATGCTCAAGGTGTTCAAGTGAATCAACAAAAGATCCAAGCCATCTTAGATTGGCCAACTCCTACCACATTGACATAATTGAGAGGATTCTTATGCCTCTACAACAACTACAAGAGGTTTGTTAGGGGTTTTTCACAATTAGCGGTACCACTAACTGACATGACCAAGAAGGGAGTTTTCTCCTAGAATGACCAAGTTGGGGCTTTTGAGATGCTCAAAAGGTAACTAGTTCATGCCCTATACTTGTTATTCCAGATTTCTCACAACCATTTGTTGTAGAATGTAATGCCTTGGGTGAGGGAATTGGAGCAGTACTTATGCAAAAAAGGGCACCCCATAGCATTTGAAAGCAAAAAGTTGAAAGATTCTAAAGGGGGTTTTTCTATCAACGCTAAGGAGATGCTTGCCATCATGCATGCTTTAGCCAAGTTTAGGCAATACTTAGTCTATAGAATATTTGTGATGAGAGCAAATCATAACAGTTTGAAGTTCTTCCTTGACTAGTATGCCCTGAATGATAGGCAACAAAAATGTGTGAGTAAGCTTCAAGCTTATGATTTTGATATAGAGTACATGAAAGGTAAAAAGAATGTAGTTGCTAATGCCCTCTCTAGAATGTCACTCTCCATTCCATTTCTGCCATTTCTGTTGATTGGAAGGTTTCTATTATAGTAGAGTATACTAAGAATACATTTGCTACTAATACCTTACATGGACGTGTGAAGGATAACAAATATTTAGTAGCAAATGGTCTCATCTTGTATAAGGATAAAATCTTCCTAGTGCCCAAATCGAAAATGAAGGAGAAGATTTTGAAAGCATTGTATAATGCACCTATGGCTAGACATCCAGGATTCTACAAGACTTACAAACAAAGAAGAGAAAGGTTCTCTTGGAAGGGCCTTAATGTAATGTCCCGCTCTAAAGGAGACATTACAACTCCTATATTGAAAAGATATAAATTAATGGACATTATGAAAGGGATGTCATGCCCCCGATAAGGAAAATAGTTATTAAACAAAAGAATTAATAAGACAAAGTAAGCGCTAGAAGACACTCAACCATAATAAGACAAAAAAAAAGTTTGAAAGATAGAAAAAGACAAAAAGTTCGAAAAAGACAAATTAATTAATTAAAACTCCAAAAGGCAGTGGTTGCATAAGGGAAAAGAAGTGACTTTTCAAAAAGGCAGCATATGATTCAACAAATAGGATATAAAAAGGAAATCATCAAGGCAATTGGAGGAAGGAAGGAAACATATCACTGAGGAAGATCGATCAAATCAGCAACAATATGAAATGGGAATAAATATGAAGACATATTAGATGTAAACAGCCACAACCATTTGATGATAGAGATGGACGCCTTTTAATATGAACTTGGCACTTAAGTAATATATGCGATTGGGTTTAAGAAGTTATTAAAATTTTATAATAGTTTACCAACAGCCGGAGGTTGTATGAAAGATCGTGTCTCATGAATAATAAGATATATAAGAGAGATCACATAATGGATAGAAGCACAATCCCTTAGATCAGGCAAGAAGAAATATGTATAAAAGCATGTCAGGTTGAATAGGTCCGTCTGTTAAGGTGTAGCATATTCGGAATATGGAATATCAACAAGGAAGACACAATGTCATTATACAAAGTTGAGTTTCAGATTACAAGAACAACCTAACTCAAGATATGGATCAAGCAAGTAATTGATCAAGGAGATTCAAAATAGGACAGCAAAATCAGCAAGAATCAATAAATCAAGAGATGGAGAAAAAGGAAATAAAGGGAAGAAATGGAAATACATACAGCAGAGAATTATTTATTGCAGCCATTCTATCATTCTATAACTCTATCATCCTCTCATTCTATTAATCTATTATTCCATCATTCTATTATTCGATTATTATATCATTCTTTCATTCTATTCTTCTATCCTTCTATCATTCTATCATTCTATTAATCTATTATTCCATCATTCTATTATTATATCATTCTTTCATTCTATTCTTCTACCCTTCTATCACTCTATAATTCTATCATTCTATCATTCTATTATTCGATTATTCTATCCTTCTATTATTCTATGATTCTATTATTGAATCAATCAAATCAGCAAATATTTAAGATATCAATTAGCAATCAAAGAAAGCTATCTTCATTGGAAGAAAATCATATAAGGATCAAGCAAAAGGAAATATATCAAGTTATATATATATATATATAACAAGTGTTAACAGCAAAAAAGGATAAGTTGCAATGCTTGAACTGAACTTGAAATCCATCAAGAGGTACACTATATCAACCATCTAACAAATTCCCAAACAATCAGTTTTGAATTCAGGGAGGCGTTTGCAGGTAGGAAGGATGGCCCTTCCAAGTTCACGAGAGATGAAGAGGATGGCCCTCTCATGCTCTCATCAAGTCGGCCAAGAGATGAGAAGGATGGCCCTCCAAGGTGGACTGGGAGCTGCAAGGCAGATGGCCCCCTTACATGCTCTCGGCAATATTAAGGATGACCCGCCTTGATATTGCTACTTGCAAATATTCCTAAGGAACTCACTATAGGCTTGAGGGATTGTGTTATGATGGATTGAACCAAATATTGATTATGTTATGAAGTATTGATCTCATTATTAACTATGCTATGATAGATGAATTTAATATGAATTATGCTATGAACTGAATTTTATCTTAATTTATTGATCTTTAATATTTCAATGTCCTTTTCTAGTAGTTATTATTGTATGTAGGTAATGAAATCAAGAATATCCCAAAGGGGGACATTACACTTAAGGGAGATGTTCTCAAACATATCAAGGAGTGCACAACTTGCCAGAAAAATAAAGTAGAACACATTATTCCTATTAAGTTTGCTACAGCTATTACCTATTCCCGACCAGAAGTAGGAAAGTGTATCCATGGATTTCATCATAGGCCTCCCAAAGGTAAATGGCAAGAATTGCATTTATGTTGTAGTGGATAGATTAACTAAGTATGTACACTTCTTTGCCATTCCTAAAAAATTCAGAGTATACCATGTGGTTGATTTATTTTTTAGGGAAATATTTTGGCTACATGGATTGCCTAAGAATATTGTCAGTGACATGGATAGTAGATTTCTTAACTCATCTTGGTAGGAATTGTTATGTTTGACTAGTACCAATCTCACTCCCAATACCAATTATCAGCCATAGACAGAGATAGTGAATAATTGGGTTGAAGGCTATTTAAGAAACTACATCACAAACCAACAAGAGCATGGGTCAAGTAGTTGCACCTTGGATAATATTACTATAATACCACCCATCACATGTCCATTGATATGACTCCTTTTATGGCTTTATAAGGATATGATGCACTTGCCTTCACAGATTTGGTGTCCACTACCAGCAAAGTACCAACAGCTAGTGACTTGGTAGAGCATAGCCAAGATATTTTGAGGTCAATCAAAGATCACTTATAGCGGGCTCAAAATCAAGAAAAGTTTTATCTAGATCAGCACCATATTGAGAGGTCATTTGAGGTTGGAGATATGGCTTTTCTACGCCTTCATCCTTATAGGCAAACTTCAATAAGTGAAACGGGGTTAGAAAGCTCAAACCTTGTTTCTATGGACCTTACAAAATTATGAGAATAGTTGGTGAAGTGGCTTATGAGTTGGGATTGCCAACAAATAGCAAAATTCAAAATGTTTTCCATGTGTCTTGCCTCAAAAGGGCACTTGGACAACATAATACACTATCCATTGATTTGCCACCCCTAGATGACAAAGGGAAGCTCATATTGGTGCCAAATGTCATCATTGATACACAGGAAAAGAAGTTGAGAAAGAAAATAGTCACAAAATACTTGTTTCATTGGAGGAACCTACTTGTAGAAAATGCTACTTAGGAGGGACCAAAGACTCTTGAGCACCCAACTCTTTATTTGTGGGCAAGAAATTTCAAGAAGGACAAAATTGTAATATCTCCTTTTAATTAATTTAGTTTATGCAAGCCCTATCCTTATTCCCAATAGGGATATAAAATATTTTAATAAAGGCACCATGAGTTGGAGAAATAGAACCAATAAATAAAATAACCATACAACAATAAAAGAATACTTAATTGTGAGCATCTCTAACTGGGGGCGTCGGTTTCCATAATGGAGTTTTGCAACCCCAGAGACACTAGGCAGCTACATCATGACGAATTCTATGACAAGTCAATTAATGGGGAGTTACAAGTTGGCATTCAAGACAACATGGGGCTATTTTTGGGAGGGAATCTTATTAATATTTTAATTGCTATTTTTGAAAAGGAAATGGGGCATTGGAATTTGTGCTTTCCTACCACTATAAAATAAGGTGCTTGCTTGGCCTTGGGGACAACTACCATTTTTCATATATCTTTGTCATAGCTTGAGCCTTGTGTTCGACTATCAATTCAAGGACGAAGACCCTTGGGTTTAGAAATCGGAGGGCAAAACTCCTTTGGTTTCTGGAGGGCAATCCTATCCAGAGGTTGTATTTGTGCTTATAACTTTTATTTTGTTTAGCAACAACATATTGTGATGGCAGATTTGATTCATATTTGTATGTTGTCTATTTGAAGTATTCCAGCATGTTTGAGTAATAAGATTCAGCTCCAGCATATTTGTGAAGATTTCTATTGTTAATACAATTTATTGCCATATCTTTCATATATTGTTATTTGATAAAAATAAATATATAAAAATTGTTATTCGTCCACCATATGCTCTCACCTCACCCTCACAGGATCTTGGTGTTCAGAAAGTGGTAAATATTTTATATTAAAATTTGTTGAGGTCATTACATAATAAACTTGTAGAGGGCCATCAGCTACTTAAACATTAAGCTGTTTGGAGCTTAACTCAATACCTATCTAACTGCATCGATTCTCCAGATTTCTCAATGCAGGAAACAATCTATTAGTATAATAATAATATGCATCTGCTCTGCAATTGATTTCAACTACCATAGAAAGGCACGTCCAGGGCCCAGGCATTCGCCTATAACAAACAACAAACAAATATGAAATGCCAGCTGCGGAAACACCAACTACACCTAGCTTTGCCCTGCTTACATCAATTCTCATAAAAAACTGTGGCATTTTAATCTCATATTAGACGTAATGAGAAAGACTGAAAACTACAGTATTCGTGATCATAATCCAGGCATCTTAAGGCGTTTAAACTCTATTGTCTCTAAGTTCATGGTCTCTGATGTAACACATATGCATGTTAACATTGGACCAAATGTGATCAGCAGAAAAGTATTTAACAATATTGCTCTTACTTTCATGGAAGATAAAGTTGTCTTTCCATCCGCTCTCTTCATGAACCAAATGCCATTACATATATGCTCTTTACCATAAAAAAGCATGAAGGGTACTGTAGCATTCCGCTATTCCACTTTATTATCAGTAGAAAGTTACACTAATGTCTATGTCCTCTCTTTCTTACAAAGTCTTAATCACTGGAATTAATTGTTCATCAACGAAATGGATTTAGAAGGAAGATCGTTGTTAAAACTGCAGCAGTTGTATCTTAATGGCTAATAATAGGCTACTAAGACGAACAAAGTACAATTGACAGCAGTCAGAATATTAACAAAAGAAAGCATACCAGTAGCATCTTCAGAAGAGTATGTGTTCCAATGTGAGCAAGTGATTTATTGATCCGATTATTTCCTTCTGGTTGGTCAACATAGCGTGCCACACTCTCTCCTTGTTCATAGGTCTCCACCAAAACTGCTGGGTGTACAAGTGGATATAAGGGCTTTGGAAATGACACATCTTTCCACCTGCGAAAATTGTAAAGAAAGCGGCTCAAATGCGCAGCTTCTCTGGCAAGGTCAACTTGAGATAACATAAAGACAGCAAATTGTTGTACACTTTCATCGAGTCTTAGCCACTTCAATGCAGGCACCATGGTAGAGACCTTAGCAACCCAATTTATTATCACAAAATCCCTTCGAATCACTTCACTAACTCCTGGATGCCTGACTTTCACTGCAACCATCATAGGCTTTACCTTCTGACCAGGATATCGAAACTTCAGAGCAGCTCTATGCACTTGGGCAATACTGCCAGAAGCCACAGGTTCCTCTTCAAAATCTTCAAAAATTTCATCAATCTTACGGCCAAAAGCCTTTTCTATAGTTTGACGTGTATATGAGAATTTATGTGCTGGTGCTTGTGTATGCAGTTTTGTCAACTCTTTACATAAATCTCTAGGAAAAAGATCTGGACGTGTAGCTGCCCATTGGCCCCACTTGATAAACGCGGCCCCAGCTTTCTCCAAAGTTTTGTGAACAAGCTGCAGCCACAGCTGTCTATACCTCCCCCCATATATATCTGCAAATGGAGAAAGAACAATAGCTGGACTGAATAAAATTATTAAATAAAGAGCCCTTACTATCAAAACAATTCCCTCCATGAGTGACCAAAAACTTGTAGCAAAAGTGCCATGTCTATTGAGTGCTTGACCATTTGTAGAAAAATTTGCAAGTGTCTCTTCTGATTCAGCCAACCTATTATGTGCCCAGGAAGCTTCCCCAATAATCAGAGCCAAGATTCGGGGGGCAAGATGTGATCTGAAACAAGCCAAGCTTACAGCACGAGCAATCCTACTAATAGGTAAAAATGTAGGACCCCCATAGCAGCACATCAGTGAAAGTCTCCTCCATACAGCTTGAGCATTGTAAGCCATGACAGGACTTTCTGTTGTTGAAAAAAATGCTTTGGAATTCTGTTGCCAAAAATGATCCTTCCTAAATTTTGAAAGCCTTAGAAGGGTTGGGATGGACTGTGCAAATTTATTATTTTCCTGCATAGATCCATATTTCTCATCTATCCTACACCAATACGATTTGTACTGTGAATGATAAAATCTGAGATGATTCCACAAAATTGCAGGTAACCCAGGGGAAGATGGATTTCCATGTGTCCTTACTGCTACATCATGCAAAGTTCGAGTTGAGAAACCATGTCCTACTTTCTCAATGGATCCATAAGCAAAGTACCTGCACCCAAAGCAGTTAACATCTTTATTCTCTGACTTTCTCTCTCTATCTCTCACAGAAACACATAAACACATAGCCAGAAACATTCCATTCATTCTCATTTCCCTTCATGAAATGCTTCCTGTGCAAGCAGATAACCTATCTGGATGAGATAGACAAAATATTTCAACCTTTCTGGAAAACTTGGAATTCACTGAATGATTAGATCTAATTTGCAGCAGGACTGCTACAAATACTTGAAAGTTTAAACTTTAAAGAAACAACCAGGCATCATATAGCTAGTAGGATTCACATCCTTCTCGTGGATTTTAAAGCATGTCTAGTATAATCGAAGGAGGCGTTAACATGATTTTCATTATTTCCAGATTTTAAAGACATAGCAAATCCATGACATATCTTTTAATGCCACTTAACTTTCAGGACACGTCTATTTCTAAAATGAGTTTAGAAATATTTTAAACTTCAAAGAAACAACCGGGCATAATATAGTTAGTAGGATTCACACCCTTCTCATGGATTTTAAAAGAATGTCTATGTCTATAACAATTGAAAGAGGCCTTAACATGATTTTCATTATTTTCAGATTTTAAAGTTATAGCAAGCACATGACATATCTTTTAATGCCGCTTAGCTTTCAAGGCACTTCTATTTCTAAAATGAGTTTAGATCTTCTGGCAGTTAACCTATGCTGTTTTAGGTTGCCATTTTAATTTGAATTTACATATTTCTGTTGATCTATATAGACTGTTACACTAGCATAAAAGCGAGTTATTCAAATCAGGTAAAGAGTATGCATTTTATATTATAATAAAAATATAAAACAATAGCCACAATATTAAAATGTTAGTGTCCTAGCCCCTGTTGAAGGGATAATCAAAAATAAGATAGATCAAAGGAATAGCAAGTGAATCCCTCCTATCGAGGGCAACCTTAAATTTAATTTTGAGGGAGCAGCAAGGGGTAATCCAGGGTTAGCAGGTGCTGAGGTTGTATTGCTGGGATGAGCATGGCAAGTTTGTCAAAGGATGTTCTTTCTTTTTAGAGCATAAAACTAACAATCAAGCAGAATTTCTTGACTTATTGGAAGGAATGCAAATGGCCAAAGTGGTGGGATGCAAGATGTTAGAAGTTGAAGGTGATTCTCATGTGGTTGTAAATGGCTGTCTGAAAGGGCAAGTTAATGATTGGAAGTTAAAAAGCATTTTAAAAGAAGTTCAGATGCTAGGGTACAATTTTCAGTTTATATCATTTAAATATTGCTTTCAGGAAAGAAACAAGTTTGCTGATAAGTTAGCAAATGCGGAGACTGATCAATTCCCCTTCTTGGCAAGGGTTACTTCAGAGTTCAGACCATAGGTTAAAAAACCTCCATGACATGCGAGTCCAAAAAAGCCAGGTGAGTAAACTCTGCAAAAACTCGAGGACGATTTTAGTGTTTAAACTACCATGATTTTTGCATGCAAATCTCACGATTCCCTAGCAAAAATTGTGCCGACTCGCCCAGTGTTCAAATACTCGCCTAAAATTAGGTATAAAAACAGATTTCAGGTTTTTATTCTTTTATTTTCGTACGCATTTTGGTCTGGAAGTGGATGTCTGACAGATTGAAAGTGAAACCCTTGCGCAATTCAGGTAAGTTCAAACCTTCTCATTTGCTGCAACCTGTCTGTGAATTCGTGAGTTCGTGAGTGGTATTCAAAATTTCAACCATCTCATAAACCTAAAAGCTTGCTCCTGTGAGTTGAGAAATAGAGTAACTGTTCTAAAACAATGAACGGGCATTGTTATTTTACCGTAAAACTACATAATGGAGCAGGCCCCTTAGTGATGACCAACCAAATTCATGATGATCAAAAGCAAAACTAATAAAAGGGGTGCCTATAATAGCTCAGCCGACCAGCACTTGACAAGAGAGACATCTATTTATAGAGGGAGGTGTCCCTTCTGACTTCATGCAAATATAACCTTTGAAAATCGAGAAGGATCTGATACATTAATATAGAATTATGCCCATGCAAGGAAAATCCTTAAATAAAGCAAATCTAAAGAATAGAAAAAAGCAGTTGATATGTTCAGCAACAGCGGTGCCTCACATGGAGAAAGTTTTATGTTTAAAATTTTAAATAACGCTTCAAATCTTTCTCACATCACAGCAGTGATTTCTGAAGCTAAACACAAACAGAAGAATGCAAATTCTGAATCAGCCAAAATCATTCTAGCAGCCATTTCAACAGAGCAGCATTGAATTCTGGCATAAAGAGTGATATCAAGTATCAACAGCTGGAGGTCATCATGATTCATAACAGTAGGGTTTTAGCAGCAAAATATTTAATAACCCTGTCTTAGCATTCACATCAGTAGCATATCCATCATAAGCACCTGTCTTTTCTTATATTTCTCTGTGGATATATATATGTATGTGTGTATGATCAATCATAGAATGCTCAGCATAAACATATACAGAGCTTGCCAACATGAAAAGCTACAGGTTGTAGTAAAACAGAACTCTGTGAATGACAATACTAAAGGGTTTCGAGAAGTATAGAATTGATTACATAAGAACAATAGTATAACTGAATAGCAAATCAACCTTTTAGACACAAAGAAGGTTCAAAATCAGATGCAAATCAACCCAGCTTTTGGTTTCAGTTCAAAACTTAAAAGAACTCGACATTTTTAGGGAAGATTTATATGAAGTTATGTTTATAACTTTATATCAGATAAGTAGAAAAAATGTATATGCTAAAGACCTCAACTCGTAATCTTTACAAACTTCAAATTTTCTTTACAAATGTATATGGCATATGCTAAAGAATTGAACTTTTCTTTTTTGGCAGGCTTTATTTCCATCTTTCTAAAAGAATATCGCATCCACGTCTACGACAACTAGGAAAGGTGATGGTTATTTGCATCTATTGTACTAAAGATATGAGAGGAGGTATAAATCGGCGGAAATATCACCTTGCACGGGTTCCTTGCCGAGGTGTTACACCATGTACTAAAGCAACTTTGGAGGTTTAAAATGAGGCAAGAGCTCTCTTTGAACAATATGAGCAGAAAAAAACAACAAAAAAGAGGACAACAAAGATAATGGGAGCCATTGGACGAGATATAGAAGGCTCTAGTTCTTGCCTTGAGCCAGGAATGCAAGGATTAAGCAATGTGGGCAGCGGTGCATCTATTTTTTTCGTTCCTCGTAACACTCCCGGTGCATAACTTTCGTTGGAGGGTACTTCATGGAATAAGGAATTGCATCATGAAACAAAGTTGGCATGTACCAAATTCTTGTACTACAATAGTATTCCATTCAACATTGCTTTGAGTCCTTATTGGAAGGGGTTGGTTACCACATTGACCATGGCAGGTAAGGGGTTCAAGGCCCCAAGCAATTACAAATTGAGTGGCCCATTATTGGAGGATGAGGTCCAAAATACATATAAGCTAGTAGAGCAACAAAAAGATCTTTGGAATAGCAAAGGTTGCAGCATTTTATCTGATGGATGGACAGATGGCAGAAATAGAACGTTGATTAACTTTTTAGTGGCTTCAAGATGATAGTTGGGTCTTTTTGAAGTCGGTGGATGCCTCCAGTCAAGCAAAAAATGCAGAGACCTTGTGTAGCATGTTGGATGAGGTGGTGATGGAGGTAGGAGTGGATGATGTTATCCAAATAGTTATAGACAATGCATTCGCATATGTGCCAACTGGCAAACTATTAGAGGTGAGGCACCCTACATTGTTTTTGAGCCCTTGTGTGGCCCATTGCGTTGATCTTCTCCTTGAAGACATAGGGAAATTAAGGTGGGTGAAGAATGCAGTGGAAGATGGAAGAAATATAACCAAATACATCTACAATCGCACATGGGTCCTGAATCCAATGAGAGAGCACACTAATGGCAAGGAGCTCGTGCGTTCGGAAGTGACACACTTTGCCACCAATTTTCTTACCTTGCAAAGTATAGCAACCACATTGCCCAACCTCAAGCGTGTGTCTGTGAATGAAAGATGGTTGAAGAGTCCTTATTGCAAGAAGGCTGAAGTAGAGAAGGTCGTGAAGACCATTTTTTATGATACACTTGTCAAGACCTTGGAGGAGATCATCAAAAAAAAAAAAAAATCTTATTTTTAAAAATTTTTTTACAATGTTACAAGTTGTTGTTTTTGTAATGTTTTGATATTTTAGTTTGCTGATTTTAATTTTTTTTAATTTTGATTTATTTTAATTAACTAAATTTGTTTTCATTCACTCTCTTGTTTTAGGTGTCAAAACCGTTGGTTAGGGTTCTGCGGTTGGTGGATGGGGATAAAAACCCCATGGGGTATTTATATGAGGCCATGGATAGGGCCAAAGAAGCAATTCAACATTTGTATGGGTCCAATAAAGCAAAATATGAACCCATCTGTAATGTCCCCTTTTAGGATATTCCTGATTTCTTTACTTGCATACAATAAGATCACTAGAAAGGGACATTAGAGATATTAAAGATCAATAAATTAAGATAATATTCAGTTCCTAGCATTATTCATATCAAATTCATCTATCATTCATATTAAACTCGTCTATAATAGCATAATTAATAATGAGAACAATACTACATAACATAAAAAATGAGATAGTGGGAGGCTGGGGGGGAGCCTTGCCACCTCAACATGAGGTGGCAAGGTCATGCTAGGGGTCTAGGGGCAGGAGTAACGATATTCTGATAAGGTGGGTAATGGCACGAGCAGATTTGATTGAGGCATTCATTCCCTACAGTGGCCTCGCATGACGGCAGTTGGCTTCCGCTCTACAGAAGGACTTCGCGAAGGTTCGGACAGAAGTGTTTTAAACCGGCCAATAACAGTTTTCCACAGTATTCTCTCCATTGGTTTCAGGTTGATGCCGACTTATTTTGCTGTTATCTTCTCGGCAGACGTGGTTCGGTGTGGTGGAATGGACACACCAGTGCGCCTCACCAGTCGAAAGCGGCAGATGGCCTTCCTTGGAGCCATCACTGACCTTCGGATAGTGAGAATGTTGCACAGGTCCAATGGCTTGATGTTGGGGGCGGTGAAGATGCTTCTAGGTAGGACATTTTTGGAGAATGGCAAGCGTTACAGAGTGGACACAGATATCACTTCCAGGGCTATGGCGATGCTGCTCGAATTGGGCACGAATAAACAGTTGGTGAAGTCCATCATGCAGGGGGTTTTCAATGCCGAGCACCTAGGGGATATGGAAGTCACGTTGCAAATGGCGAGCTTGGGGTCTGGCGTTCCGTGACCGAAGGACTGGCATTTGTTTGAGGATCCTGGAGCAGTCATCAAGCTTTACCCCTTCATCTTGGACGTCCGGGGATTTGATCTCATTCTTCTAAAGGACCAAGCGACAGTGGCAGTCAACTATATCAAAAAGGCTTTGGGATTGGAGGTGGTCGACGGGCTTGACTGGGTGGAGGATTTCCTTAAGCATCTTGTTTCTGCTAATACTTAGCTCAGATTACTCCAGTGGCTCCATTTTGTATAGCTGGAGATATGTTTTGATAATATGGGTTTAGCCTGGTGGTGATCGTTTGGGAATATTTTGTATAGTTGAAGACATGTATTGTTAGTATGGGTTTAGCCTTGTTATGATCGTATAGGCATAGTTAGTTTTCTCTGTAATTATGCTCAACGACCCTGTGTGGTCTTCATATTAGCTTTCTCAGCTCTCGTAGGTATAATGACTATCTCAAGACAGCCATGAAAGGCTGATATATTGTAATCTTTTTTGAAACTTCTCAATATAATATAGCTATTACGGACCAAAAAATAAAAATAAAAAATGAGATCAAATAATCATAGCATAATCCACATTCAGTTCAATTCATAACACAATTCAATATCGACTATGTTCAAGTCTTAATCCTTACTTCCTTTGTAATCCTCAACCATGGATGGGGATTTACTTGTCTAGGGCGCGATGACACCACCTCCATGGATGGATTTACTCCGCCTCTCCCTAACAACACCTCGCCTCTCACTAACAAGTTGGAGGCAATAGAAATAACTAAGGATTAACTTGATCATACTTCGATATACTTCAACATACTAATGATCACATTTATTCATAGCACATTCTGTATTGGCTATGTTCAAGTCTCAATCTTTATTTCTCTTCTAATCCCAAACCATGGATGGGGATTTACTTGTCTAGGGCGCGATGAGACCACCTCCATGGATGGATTTACTCTACCTCTCCCTAACAACACTTCGCCTCTCACTAACAGGTTGGAGGCAATAAAAATAAATAGGCATTGAGTTTGAACATACCACTACTTCAATGTGTTGTGAATATAATCTATTGATGTTTCCCTTATATATAGCAAGCTTCACAATGCTTATATATACATGTGTAATGATACTAATAATAATCTTTCAATTATATACATTTGTCATTATTCACTACATGGCATTCATCATAATAAACATAGGGTTAGATACAGCGTACCAAGTATATAATTCTTGCCTTTGTATCCTTGGAGATCTAAGGATTGTATTCCTTTCTTTGGTTTGATTGCAGTATATAATTCAGATCAGATAAGTATATATATTTCCCTTTGAATATATATCTCCTTCAACTTAGAAATATATTTCTTAATCTGTATATAAATCAAGTTATTCTTATTTTTATTCATATATCCCTCTAACTCCCACTCATCTTATCTTTTATCTATTATATTTCCTATGAAGGAAGGCATCCCTTTGAAGAGTGACGTCCCTTCATAGTGATCGTTGCCTCTTCAATTACTAACCGCAGCCCTTAGTGCCAACGCTGCTTTGAATTAGTTTGTAATGATACATGATGATCGCTGCATGTTAGGAATCGCAGCCTTTTTTCATAGACAATGAATTGTTTATATTATATTTTGATAGTATATATGAATCACTATTTTCATTATCATTTCTTCAATCGCCGAATATCCTCCTTGTTTTGCACATGTAAATCGCAGCATAGGATATAAGGTATTGTCTTCTTATATATTCGCTGCTCTTTCTTCCATGTGGGTCGATCTTTGTTGATCATCACTGCCTCCCATTTTATTATATTAATAATCTTAGTTATATTTATATTCATATTAATAACCATGTATTGTTATAATAATATTTATTATGGTAATTATAATAATATCTAAATTGTTGATATTAATATTTTATATTTATATTTATATTTATTATTTATAAATACAATAAATATATTATATTTTAATTAAATATTTTATATATACACAATTATCATTTAAATTGGAAATTTTATCGTTTATCATGATGTTTAAATCTTTAATTTAAACAATGCCTTAATATCGGGACATCACACCATTTGGCGCATAGTTGATCAGAGGTGGAATTGACAACTCCACCGACATATTCATGTTGTTGCATATTATTTGAACCCCAAATTCTTCTTCTCCCATTCATTTAGAGCAGATGCAAAGGTTATGACAACCTTCGAGACCTCATACACGATGAGCTACAGAGTTATATGATGGCGGAGGGGGTATTATTTTCTTCATCTTTATGCATTCGTAGCAGAGAGACTCTGCAGCCAGGTAAAAAAAACATTATGTTTAATTATTGTTTTTAGTTTACAATTTATTTTAACTTTTAAGCTTACTAAAATTCTTAATTTCTTACGAAGTTACAAATGTTGTCCTTGCAGATTTGTGGTGGGAAGATTTTGGTGCCACAACACCTAATCTTCAAAAGCTTGCCATCTGCATTCTATCTCGGCCTTGTAGCGCTTCTGGTTGTGAGCGCAACTAGAGTGTTTTTGAGTCCATTCACACCAAAAAGGGCAACAGATTGACTCAAAAACGCTTGAATGACCTTGTGTTTGTGTAATACAACCTTCGACTACATGAAAATAAGGTACAGGGGGAGGAGTCACATCAAGCACTTGACCTTGATGGCATTGATCCATATTCAGATTGGGTTGCTAAGGATATGGATACTCTGCTTACAGCTGATGAGATTGCTGATTTGGAAAGGGAGCAAGCTGAATGGCAAGCAAATGTGGCAACATATGAGGCTTCAAAAGATGAGTCTGGTGAGTCATCAAGGGTAGGTTTGCAACATACAGAGATTGGTCCCATGCCTAAGGCTCCCATTGAGGCTCTTGTTGAGGATACTACAGCCATACCATCAACTTCCACGGCACCCACACAGCGGCAATAGACTTTTTTGAGTTTTAGTAGCAGAAGAAATTTATGATTTGTAATTTTTTGTTGATATTGAAACTAGAAGTTTATATGTATTGAAACTTGAAGTTGGAACTCGATTTGTGGTCTATGAAGTGCATTGAACTTTAATTTTGATATATATATGAAGGAAATTAGTAATATGATTCACAAACTCAGTAAGATGCATGTTTTTAAAGCATATTTTTAAAAATTAATGTGTTTTTTAAAGTTCAATAACTTTGTTGAGTTATTGCCAAGTTTTTCCCCAAGTAATTGCCAAGTCTGAGTTTTTAAACTATGGCTCAAACCCATTGCAATGACAGCTAGAGGAGTCTATTCTATATGAGAATATAGAAACATGAAAATTCCCCCAATTCCAACATTCCAAACACTGGAATTATAATGTTTATTAAAATGCCTTGTGAGGTTATTATGGTTGGAGGAGGCAGAATAGAGTAATAATTAAGAAGGGTGGGAGATTCTTGCCTGCACATAGGAGTACCATTGAAGGCGACTAAAACGAATATGTGGCTCCTCAATTATCTTTAAAAGGTAGTAGTACCATTGCTCTGTGTAGGTCTGTTTTCATGTGCAGGTATGGAGAAGAAACAAAGGGGCAAGAGGATAGGCGTGTTGAGGAAAGTAATATCTGATGAGAGACTGAACAGAGTTTTTAAAATTGTTAATGCAGAATTTCTGTTCTTTGTCAAATTAGTATTGTGAGGGGATGGTTTAAGTGACTCTCAGCATATTGGAACAAACAATGATATTTATACAGATTCTGCAGAGAAGCTGAAGTAGATGGTGGGAGGTGAGGCTATGCAGCAATGGATACTTCATTCCCTGTCAAAGATAATAAACTGTTGTTCATTAACGAAAGAAGGTACGAGGAGGTGAGAAATTAAGCACGGTGTTGGGGATTTGCACGTTAAAACAGAGAGCGTCTCAGCTGGCTTGTCTTTAGTGGTTTATCGTGTATCTAATGTTGAAACTTTTTGTTTGGATATTGCAATGGTCTTGGACAAGTTAAGGGTGGTTTTAAGCTACGTTGTTGGTTCATTGGCATCTACACCTGGATCCGGATCCAGGTCTGATTCAAACCAGATTCGTGGTGCAGTTCGGCATAGGCAGAAATTCCAACAAGACACGTCCAAAACGCTATGGGTTCATCTCGAACGAATCTGGGTGAACCCCAAATGAACCAAGTAGGACCGCGATGAACCTGTTCATTTTTTGATGGATTTTTTTTATATAATTTCTCACATTTGACTTTGACTGTGAAACACCAAAACGAATCCCTAACCCTAAAAGTGCCATCTAAACCATATGAAACACTAAAACAAACTCATTTCACCTCATTTTGATTGCAAAAGACAAATACCATTCCCTTTTGCTGAAATTTCATTCTTGCTTGTCATTACACAAAGAGAGCTGAAGATTGATCATTGAAGGTTCCAAAGCAGTTGCATTGCTATTCCTACGTGTGTGCAAGAGTCCATCAGCTGCCAAGAAGATCATCAAAAAATATTTTTGAAAAAGAAATAATTTTTTTCCCTGTTTTTTTGTTTTAGAAACAAACTCTCTCGTTTTGCTTTCAACTTCTTGTTTTCCTTTCATTTTTCTAGAAATGCATCACTATGCTTAAAATATTAAAAGAATTAAATTATATATATATTGTTTTCATTTGTTTCAAATGTGTTGTTTATAAAACTTGTTGCCACAGGAATTACAATGGCAACTAGTTTTAGCACCATGGGCCGATCTCACTTCGAAACACCCAAATTCTCCTCTTTGGAAGTATGTTGATATGATACAGTTGGTTCCAAGTAGTGGGGGGTATATTTGGATTTGTAAAGGTTGTGGTGTCAAATATTCAAGCTCATATAGTCGAGTGAAAGCCCATTTTGTGTGGCATTCTTGGATAAGGCATCAAAGCTTGCCTTGGAAAGAATGGTGTCCATGTGCCACCAGAGCAAATGATAGCATATATTAATGAGCAAGAGCATGCAGATGAAGCAGCAAATTGTAGAGTAAATCATCCTTTAGCAAAGAGAAGATTTGCTCTAATCTTAGTGTTGTGGTAGAGAGCCACCCATTCTATAACACCCCTCAAAAACAAGAGACCTAAAGGACCTTTGGAAATGGCATTTCAAAATGAGTGTTGAGAGATTGCCGATCAACACATAGCAAGATGTATCTATGCAAATAGGTTGGCTTTCAATGTTGTTCTCACCATATTAGCAAGAAATGGTGAAAAAAGAAGATCAAGGGTACAAGAGCCTAAGTTATGAGAAGGTGCATGGCACCTTATTAGAAAAGAAGATCAAGCTTGTAGAAGATTCATTGAAGCCCATAAGGGATTCATGGTCTAAGAAAAGGGTGTCCATTATTTCCGATGGATGGAAAGATGCTAAAAATCGGCCCTTGATCAATATGATTGCAGTGTCCCCTAGAGCGACACTATTTTTGAGAATCATGGATTGTGAAGGGTGGATGAAGCATGGCCAATTTATTGCTAACATCCTCATCACAGCCATTGAGAAAGTGGAGCCTCATGATGTTGTTCAAGTCATAATGAACAACACAAAGAATTGTAGAGCTGCTAATTTGTTGGTTGAAGAATGTTATTCACACATCTTTTGGATACCTTGTGCTATCCACTCCCTCAATCTTATGCTAGAAAAGATTGGCAACAAAATTGATTGGATCAAAAAGTTGTATGCAGAGGCCAAAGAGATCCAAATGTTCATTACCAACCACCACATGTCATGGGGCATATTTAGATCATTTTCAAAATTGGAGCAGTTGAAGATACGTGAAGCAATATAAAATTTTACATTTCACTTTAGTTACATAAAAATTTATTTTTTCGAACTTAATTTGGTTATGTTTTTTTCTTTGAAGTTTGTTTTTATTTTTTATTTTTTATTTGGATAGGAATCTAAGACCCATTTTACCTACAACATAATCATCTTGAAACAACTTGTAAAGGTTCAAGAGGCACATTCGGGCATGGTCATTAACCAAACTCGGTCCATATGGAAGCAAGCCAATATTGAGAGGGCAACAAATATTAAACAGATGATCCTAGATGACTCTTGGTGGGATCATGTGTAATATCTTCTTAGTTTCACTGAACTTGTTTTGAGTATGACTCGTTATACCAACATGGACAAGCCTTGCTTGGGAGAGATATATGATGGCATCGACTCAATGATCGAGAAGATGAAGACCATCATCAATGACAAAGCAAAATCTTGAAGAAACTTTCTTCAAATAGGTGCACAAAATTATTGAAAAGAGATGGAACACAATAACCACCCTGCTACTTCTTTTTGCCTTCATATTGAGTCAAAAATATTATAGTGTTGATGCTCTTTTTGTGCCAAAAAGGATTGCCCCATAGAGAGATCTTTAAGTTGCTAAAGGGTACAAGGCAGTATTTCATAGATTCTTCCCTGATCCTAATTTGCAAGATGTAGTCACGAGTAAGTTCATTGATTTTGTACACTCCAATAGTCAAAGTATTGAAGCTCTTTGTGATAAGTTCAAGAAGGATCTTCATAGTTGGTGGTACTTCCATGGCCAACAATTACAACACCTACAACCTCTTGCAATCAAAGTTTTATCGCAAATAAGTTTAATAAAAAAATTTAATCTTTGAAGTTTTCTTTATAATTTTTAATTTTTTTATTTTTATAATTATAACTCTATCTCTCTACTTTGTTTTAATAGGTTGCTAGTTCATCTACATCTACGAGGATTGGAGCACATACTTCTTTATCCACTTAGTAAAGCACAACCGATTGCACTCAAAAACGAAAAAGGACTTAATATACATGCATTTCAACTTGCATCTCCTTTCACACAAACAGCATGGCTACAAGGAAGGGACATGAGGTTGTGGGAGATGGAGCCAAAGCATATTGACTTGGATGCTTCCACTTCCCCATATGTTGCATCTGAGGAGATAGATAGTGTGCACACTTTTAGTGCAAGTGGCAATGGCGCTACTTGTGATTCTTCAAATGTTCCTACATCATCTAATATCAATGATGATAATGATGTTGGTGATTTAGAAAACCTATATGACGCTGAAAACTGATTGTTGAACTTGACATTATTATTTTAATATTGAACATGAAGTTTGGACAATGAATATTTTATAATATTTATCATTTATATTTTAAATGGCATTTTAGTTTATGGTGGTTTTGTTGATTATGTGATGCTATGTGGTACTCTAAACTTAATTCCTGCTTTTAGGCAGCATATATATATATATATATATATATATATATATATATATATATATATATATATATTTTTATTTTTTATTTTTTTGTACGGACGAAATTGCCCAATCCACAAACCCGAACCCGAACCAGTAACTTAGGACTTCTGAGAGACAGGAATCTATAAATTTCCAGCTTATTTACAACACCTTCTATTTCTGCGGAAGGTGTAGTCAGAGCTGTACAGAGGGATCTTATAGAACCAGGATTTATGTTAGCAGAAAGGTAGAATTTGCTGTTCTATCAGCTGTTATATATATATATGATTTTTATATTTTTTTGTACGGACGAAATTGCCAATCCACAAACCCGAACCAGAACCTGCAACTTAGGACTTCTGAGAGACAGGAATCTAGAAATTTCCAGCTTATTTACAACACCTTCTATTTCTGCGGAAGGTGTAGTCAGAGCCGTACAGAGGGATCTTATAGAACCAGGATTTATGTTAGCAGAAAGGTAGAATTTGCTGTTCTATCAGCTGTTTTATATATATATATGATTTTTATTTTTTTTTGTACGGACGAAATTGCCCAATCCACAAACCCGAACCAGAACCTGCAACTTAAGACTTCTGAGAGACAGGAATCTACAAATTTCCAGCTTATTTACAACACCTCTATTTCTGCGGAAGGTGTAGTCAGAGCTGTACAGAGGGATCTTATAGAACCAGGATTTATGTTAGCAGAAAGGTAGAATTTGCAGTTCTATCAGCTGTTATGTTGGATATTTTGTAAAGCTCTCTTGTGCAAGAAAGTAAAGTGAAGCTACTTTATATATGGATAGTTTGC
Source organism: Cunninghamia lanceolata (assembly GCA_027924645.1). Classification (NCBI taxonomy): domain Eukaryota; kingdom Viridiplantae; phylum Streptophyta; class Pinopsida; order Cupressales; family Cupressaceae; genus Cunninghamia; species Cunninghamia lanceolata. Next base: position 145,015 of record BSBN01000747.1, read on the forward strand.
ATGGGAGCTGTACAGAAGGATCTTATAGAACCAGGATTTATGTTAGCAGAAAGGTAGAATTTGCTGTTCTATCAGCTGTTATGTTGGATATTTTGTAAAGCTCTCTTGTGCAAGAAAGTCAAGTGATGTTACTCTATATATGTATAGTTTGTATGGCATGTAGCCAAATGTTTTAGCACTTTCTTGGGAGTAGGACCCTATATAACCCATAGCTAAGTTATCTAAAAAAAATGTTAAGTGTCCGAGGTAGTTAGCTTTGGGGTTAGTTTAGGTTTTTATATTTTTAAATTTTTATTTTATGGTTTTTTCTTTTTTCTTGTCCAGAGAGGCATGAGGTACCCAGGTATGTCCTGGCACATACTCGGGCCTTATTCAGGGTGTATCCAGACCACAACTTCTACCTTGGTGTGGGTACACCCTAGATAGGTACAGAAAAAAACCAGTAACAAAGAATTAAACAATCAAATGATTAACTGTGTCCGAGTAAATATTGACCATGGAATGTCTATAAGGTCCCCACATCCCTATCAGATTCACGGTGCTTAGTTTAGAATTCTACCCATTTTAGAATAGAAGCTCTAATACACCCTTAATGAAGAAAAGAATTATGCTTTTTTCCTCTCTCCTCAAAGACGTCATTCATACCAAGCACTATTACAATTCAAGCTTCTAAGCAATTCTATTCCCAAAGAAAGGCTGCTAGTATCAAGTAAAATATATATTCCAAATTACAATGTCTGAAATTAGTTTGAAGCATTTGCTCCTTAGAATTACGAGCTTTTGCATAGACACAAGGTATGGACAAATGTCAAGGAGGTCCACCAAACCTTGACCGTTTTTCAAGGACCAAAGTATTTGATCATGATGCCGGTGTTTGTTTCTGCTGCAAAAACTCTGTTTACCAGTTTGTGTACACAAAGTCTCTCATTTCAGCCCCTAGGGTTGTTTCTCACCCTTGTAATTTTCTCTTTAATCTCAATGGCCTACTTTGGTCACTCATGGACATTCATATAATATTTTTCATTATTTCTTCCTTTCTACCTCCTTAACAGCCCAGATCCTTTGAAACCCATCTCTTCATCAGCCCATATATTTTTGTAAATCGTAATAACTTATAAGCATATAAATCTATAATCTAAATTCAAGATCACTGTAGTGGCAGTGCAGATGCATCGAATCAGTTAATGCCTCATAAACCAGCTTTTTCTCATAATTGTTATCCGTGTGGAATTCCTTACAATACACACACACATACAATTAATACCTATGTTACCCCAAGTTTCCAAGACGAGGCCGGTAGGGGACGGGGGGGGGGCATTTCGGGGACAGGGGTGGCAGGGAGGCCATTTTTTAGGGGACAGCTATTAAAAAATAGGGAAATTTTATAAATATAAGAAATTTCAAATATTCATACAATAACATTGACAAGGCATTCATCATATACATTATAGAATCTCAGTATATAAGAAATTAACATAATTCAATTGCTTTCATTATTAATGTCCATATAGTGTATAAAAATTACAACAGAATGCCCAAAGGCTGCAAGTTTCAACTACAAAATGACAAAAACTTAGAAAATATGCGCTGCCCCTAATTGACATCTACTAACATTGCATCAAAATCGGAGTCTAGGTCACTGCCACTATGAGGGATTGCCTCATCCAATGGAACCCCAACGAATCCCTTTGGTGTCTCCTCCTCATCACCTTGTGTGGCATCTTTGGGATTAACATCCCAACATGTGGTTGGCGCCAGACATTACTCAAGACTCTATCGGTCCTAAAGTCACAAGGCACTATGCACAACTTTCCAATCATCAAGAGGTAAGCCTATTCCTCTTGATTGACTATATGAAGTAAGCAGGTTTGAGGGGCAATACCCCTTGTGGGGTCTAGGGGTAGCAGCCCCAGTGGGGTCGAGGGGCAACACGCCTAGTAGGAGTTTGGGGGCAGCACCCATCGTGGGGGTCGAAGGGCAGCACCCCTCACGGGGTCCAGGGGCAGCACCCTTGGCGCAGTCCCTACCACAATATAGGGCAGGGTTGAGGGGCGAAGCCCCCGCCACCAAACCCAAATTAAATCCTTTGAGACCACACATCCCTTTATTTTTTTAAATCAATTTTGTGTTTTTTTTTTTAATTGAGACTTTTGAATGTCGGGCCATCCCTTTTTTTTTTGGCATCCCCAGGACGTTTCCAAATCTTGAAAATAATTGGGGGGGGGGGGGGGGGGATGTTTTCTACGCGTCCCCGGGTAACATAGATTAATACAAAGAAGGAAAGTGGACATTATAAACCTGGTTCTACTTTCTGTAATCAATGATTGCTCATACATGGTTAAAAAATTCCATTTATCTTATCTGTAAACCTGTTCTACGAAATTGTTTTCATACAAATGCAAACCTTGGTTAGTTGACACGAACAACGGGATACAGGCAACACCCATGAAAGAATATTTCACAAACTCTAATCAACTTCAGTAAGGAAGATTGCTTTTGGGAATTTTAAGGTTAAATTCTTCAGGTAATCGGAATAATTTGTGCAAGTAATACCACATAAACCACCTCTTTCTCACACTGGTTGTCCATGATGGATTCTTCGGGACATACTCGCATATAATTAGTAAGAGTTGTGGATCTTACAAACTTGGTCATACTTTCTGTAGTCAATGTTTACTCGAACCTAATTATTGAATTATCGGGGGATTTCTGACGTTAAGGAAAACCTTGATTGATTGAGACGAACAAGAGATGATAAGTAATGCCCATGAAAAAATAGTTCAGAGCACCTATTAGGCTTCTGCAATGACCCTACTTCCGGGGATTTTAAGGGCAGTTTTTTCATGTTTTCTGAATGTGGGTATTTGAAAAAATTTGCTAAATTTCCAAAGCAATGGACCTTAGTAAAAAATTTATCTACATGTGGCTATTCCAAATATTTGCTATATTTGCGAATTCAGTAGCCCTTGTAAAGGATACTCACATATTTCATGTCTTTTGTGGATGTGGGTTAAGTGAAAATATTGCTATATTCCCAAATAAGTGACAATATTGCTATATTCCCAAATAAGAGAGCCTATTTCATGGTTTTTACGTGTGGCTACTTCAAGAAATCGCTCTATTTCAAAAGTCAATGCATATTACTGGACCTTTTTGCATTCTACACAATGTCACGATGACACCATACTGCATGTTTTTCATGATTCAAAACATGCAGCAATCTAGAATACCAATGCTTACAACATACCTTGTGGGAGGGTTGTTAATGGTAGTCCTAGTTGTAGCCCTCCGAATCACTTCCTTCTCCAAAGCAATCAACCTCCAGCTCATCCTGTCCTTCTCCAATACAAATCAATTTCTGATTCATTCGGCCAACAAATTCTCTGTACCCCCTGAATCAGAAACCCCCATTTCTATGGTTGATCAATAAAATACAGAAAACGATCATATCATACAACTACATCTTTTCATTGCAGCGATTTTTATTTTTTGTTTTCTGAATGCGTGTGTATATGAGCAAACAAAACCCTCGTATGATTTTTATTGTGGAGTTTCAACCAGAAAATTTGGAGGCGTAACGGGTAAATAGAAAAGGATGTCAAATTTTTCATTAGGCGGCTTGAAGCCCTACTTCATGCAGAGGTTGCTTACACGTTTTCAAATGATGTTTGAAAAGCCATAAAACCCCAATTGGTTTGTGTACCATTTCTTGTCCATACAATTGAAAGGTCTTAATTTAGTTTTGTAAACTGATGACAAACTGCCATAAAGGCGACCTTAAAGTGTGTATGGTGAACTTCTCCCATCTTAAAGGTTATAGGAGCCTTGATAGGGATATTCTTTTATTCACTAAATTTCTAATAGGGGAATTAAGTTTAAGATTTATACTAGTTAGCCCATAGGCTTTATATGTGAGCATTATAGTGTTCGTAATTGTCTCACCCGTAAAATTCACATCGGAAAGTTTTCTAGAGTCGTCGGTTGTTCTTATGGTGTATTCCTTGAACCTCCTATGGGTGAAGTGCTAGTATGTTTATATTTAAAATATATATATCTAAGTACCGAAGATATATCATCCAATTTGTTTTTTGGTTTTTGGGTTTTTTTTTTTTTTTTTTTTATGAATTACTTGCAGCTAGAATGCAACATTTCATTTCCCATTAAATATATTTCTTATTCTTGGCATTTATTTGCATTTTGGTTTAAAATAGTAGAGTGGTGTCATGTTTAGTGGTGTATTTATTGTGGTGTCCTCTATCTTAACAAGAGACGCAATGCGTCATGTTCCTGCCTTTATGCGTTTAATGTTGGTGTAGTATATTGTGAGAAAGGAAAACTTGATGGGATGAGAATAGCTCATGCGAGTAATGATTTCATATGTCGAATTTAGTCTGCAGACCATCAAATAGAAGATTGAGAACAGAGGAAAAAGCATTAGATGAAAAATGTGCAATGAAATCTTAGATACAAGATAGTCTGAACAGATTATTTCATTATGTATTAAGGACCATAGTTCTTTTTTCTAAATACTTCGTGTGTACAGACTGTGTTGAGAATTAAAGCAAAAGAAATTGTTTGGGATTGCTATAGCAGTACTACTAATTATTGTAATTTCAATCTTCAACTGTGAGCCATAAATCATTCATCCTTGGTGTAAAAATCATGTTTGGCATCTACAGTTAAATATTTATTATTTGGAGATTAAAATAGCCACAATTGGTTCCTAAATTTGCGTCATAAAAGAGCAAATATTAATGCTTGCAATAAACTGCACAAGGAAATCTAACCTAAAGAGAACTTAGTGAGACGGCAAAACTGTGAACTGTTGAATTGATTGAACCAATGAACCGGTTCAATGAAGCGGCTCAACTGTCGGCAGAACTTAGTGAGGCGGCGAAAGTGTGAACTGTTGAACCGATTGAACCAATGAACCGGTTCAACGGACCGGTTCAATGAAGTGGTTCAATAGATGGGTTCAATGAAGTGGCTCAACTGTCGGCAGAACTTAGCGAGGCAGCGAAAATGTGAACTGTTGAACCGATTGAACCAATGAACCGGTTCAACCGACCGGTTCAATGAAGCGGCTCATCTGTCGGCAAAACTTAGTGAGGCGGCGAAAGTGTGAACTGTTGAACCGATTGAACCAATGAACTGGTTCAACGGACAGGTTCAATGGAGCGGTTCAACTATCGGTAGAACTTTGTGAGAGGGTGAAAGTCTGAACTGTTGAACAGATTGAACCAATGAACTGGTTCAACTGAGTGGTTCAATGAAGCAGTTCGACTGTCGGTAGAAGTTAGTGAGGTGGCGAAACTGTGAACTGTTGAACCGATTGAACCAATGAACCGGTTCAATGAAGCAGTTCAACCAAGCAGTTCAATCAAGCGGTTCGACTGTCGGCAGAAGTTAGTGAGGCGGTGAAAGTGTGAACTGTTGAACCGATTGAACCAATGAACTGGTTCAATGAAGTGGTTCAACTGAGTGGTTCAATGAAGCGGTTCGACTGTCGGTAGAAGTTAGTGAGCCGCCGAAAGTGTGAACTGTTGAACCGATTGAACCAATGAACCAGTTCAATGAACCGGTTCAACCGAGCGGTTCAATGAAGCGGTTCAACTGTCGGCAGAACTTAGTGAGGCGGGGAAACTGTGAAATGTTGAACCGATTGAACCAATGAACCGGTTCAATAGAGTGGTTCAATGAAGCGGTTCGACTATCGGCAAAAGTTACTGAGGTGGTGAAACTATGAACTGTTGAACTGATTGAACCAATGAACCGGTTCAACCGAGCGGTTCAATGAAGCGGTTCAACTGTCAGCAGAACTTAGTGAGGCGGTGAAACTGTGAAATGTTGAACCGATTGAACCAATGAACCGGTTCAATGAACCAGTTCAACGGAGTGGTTCAATGAAGCGGTTCAATTGTCGGCAGAACTTAGTGAGCCGCCGAAAGTGTGAACTGTTGAACCGATTGAACCAATGAACCGATTCAATGGAGTGGTTCAATGAAGCGGTTCAACTGTCGGCAGAACTTAGTGAGCTGCCGAAAGTGTGAACTGTTGAACTGATTGAACCAATGAACTGGTTCAATGGAGTGGTTCAATGAAGCGGTTCGACTGTCAGCAGAAGTTAGTGAGGCGGTGAAACTGTGAACTGTTGAACCGATTGAACCAATGAACTGGTTCAATGAACTGGTTCAACCGAGCGGTTCAATGAAGCGGTTCAACTGTCGGCAGAACTTAGTGAGGCGGTGAAACTGTGAAATGTTGAACCGATTAAACCAATGAACTGGTTCAATGAAGCGGTTCAACTGAGTGGTTCAATGAAGCGGTTCAATTGTTGGCAGAACTTAGTGAGCCGCCGAAAGTGTGAACTGTTGAACTGATTGAACCAATGAACCGGTTCAACCGAGCGGTTCAATGAAGCGGTTCTACTATCGGCAAAACTTAGTGAGGCGGTGAAACTGTGAAATGTTGAACCGGTTCAACAGACCGGTTCAATGAAGAGGTTCAACTGTCGGTAGAACTTAGTGAGCCGGCGAAACTGTGAACTGTTGAACCGATTGAACCAATGAACCGGTTCAATGAAGCGATTCAATCGAGTGGTTCAATGAAGTGGTTCAACAGTCGGTCAAACTTAGTGAGGCGGCGAAAGTGTGAACTGTTGAACTAATTGAACCAATGAGCTGATTCGTAGGGTGGCCTAAGACCTGAGGTCCACAAAAATAGATTTCCACAATCTCTTTGGAACTAATAAAAGTGATTACAAACCGTATTTTTTGTTGACTAACTTGGTAATTGCACATGAAATACGTGACTTTATGTATTTTCTAATGTCTAACCTAAGGTGTGGCCAAAATAAGTGCTTATACAACACTACAAGGGTCATTTCTACTCTAAATATCCTACAACCTTGCTAAAATGAGCCTCCCAAAGCAATTTCTATCTCTCTACCTCATGTAGAATGCACAAGTGCCCAATGTTGTAGGGAAGTCCATCCTATAAGTAGAAATCTTGAATTGGATTACAACAAAGCAAATTTTGATATATCTCAACAAAATCCTTGTTAGAAAGATAAAATTATAATCATGCATTGACTTTATGTTCAAAAGTGTAGAGAATAAAAAGGATAGATTGAAATGGTAAATGACTTAGATAATCTACAATTAGATTAGCACTTTCCTTCTTACACTTGATGTTTAGGTGGAACTGTTGAAGATAAGAAGATATTTTTTATGCTACTCATTATTGTAAATTATGTTTTATTTGTAAGAATTGAAGTGGCTTGTGATATATGCAGATAACTATCTCCTTTTCCAAATTATAATGCTTCCAATGTTTACATTCCTACACAATCACATAAAGGTCATGATTATATGTTGGGCATTTTATAACTAGTGTAATGAATATATCACTATGGTATTCAACCAAATGATCATGATGAGTTGGGACAACTCTAAGTGCATATTGTAATTCATTAGTATCAATCATAAATGGTTGCTAAAGATCTAATAATAAAAGTACTAATGCAAAATAAAGTCTATATTTATTTTAATTCTTTCTATTATGTAGTTATCTAGACGAACCTTGCTTTGGTGCAATATTTGGTAACCTAGTTTAGCAATTTTAAGTTGCATGCAAAAATCCAAGTAGAAACCTCCTATATAAATTTGTCAATCCTAAGAATCTATAGATCTATGTGAGATTCTTTGGTTGTGGCGCACTCATCATTTGACCTAGATGAATTGAATCTTGGTTGGGTCCATATGCAATTTCTATGCATCTACAATGTGTCCCAAATACCATGCCTCCTTCTTAGTAATTGAACACTTCTCCATGTTTGCATACAACTTATGTTTTTTGTAAATTGTTAAGCACTTTCTCAGTATGGTCCACAAATGTTAATTCTATTGGGACCCAACCTAAAAATGCAAAAAAAAATCCTAAGTCTATTGCCCCTTTGTTGCATTGACCCTTTTATGCCCATCATATATAATTGATCTGAGAAATCTTTCAATGGGGTTTCCCTTCAAGGTCAATTTTAGTCTTGGAGTTGTGCATTGCCTTTCCCATGTTCCTATCATATGTTGGAGTGTCCAATACATAAAAGTTGGAGTGAAAAGAGATATAGCAATAAAGAGTTAAGTAGTGATAGATATTCACATGCACCTTGTATAAAGCTATGGAATAGATTGTTAAATGTAAATGATGATTCAAATGCAATGGAACATGTTTTGTACCAAATTATTTGTGTTGAATGATGATTTGGTGCACTGTTGTGATAAATGTTTCACTAAGCCAATGTGTTTTTAAAAGTATAGATAGTTTTGTGCAAATTACTAACTTCTACTAAACACTTCATCCATGTGACACCACCACAACCGGTTTTTTTTTTTGTTTCTTTGCCGTGGAAAATTTCATGCTAGAAAATTTTCTTAACTTGTCAGTTGTTAAAGTTAGTGGAATGCAAAGTGTCCACACCAGTGCATACCACATAAACCACTATAATTATCCATGCGTCTCTATGTACTGTGTCCACCGCATGCTTAGCCTATGATTTGACAAATACAACATTGGCAGGCTTTAAAATTACATAATTTTGAAATACATAATCTCGCCACAGTGAAGCAAAAAATTCTTTCAAAATTATATAGATTGAATGGCTCTGTATTCTTATTTAATAGCTTGAACAAATTTCCCATTGATTTTAAGTTAAAGGCAAGCAATCTATTGCATGGTATGGTGATGCAATGGGTCGTTTTAGGGTTTGTAGCAGTAGCAGAGGCAATTATATTAGTGGTTTTAACAATTGCTAGAATTAGCATGCATTGTTAACTGTGGTACCTTTCAGCCTGTTTTTGCTGCTGAATATCTATTAGAAATACGAGGTGAGTCCAGCCTATTTTTTGTTTATTACAAGCATTGCATATACTTGTCAAGCATGGGATAGAGAAGAGAGCTCTTTGAATTTTTTTGCTTCATGTTTGATAGAGATTTTTGGTGTTCTGTACAGTGCTTTTCACATCTAATGTTTTAAGAAAAGTTCAAGTTCCTATCAGTATTGTATGTACTTTCAAAAAACTCAAAGTAAGGCTATTATGCAAACAAGTTTCTCCTAATGTCATTGAGCTCAATATTAAGGCTATTATGCAAACAAGTGTCTCCTAATACCATTAAGCTCAATATTTGTTTTCATTTATTATTCATATGGTGCTTGACCTTGTAGTGTTTCCATAAATAATGAACATGGCTTGGTTTAGAGAGTTCTTTTTTATAATTACAGTGCTGCTTGTTTTTCGTTAAGTGTTTCTACTGTAATTCACCTTGGTGCTTCGCCTTTGTAGTGTTTTCTTTGTATAATTCACATCAATGCTTGATATTTGTATTAGAATAGTTCTTAAGAATTTTGTTTGTCATGATGTTTAGGCATGATGTGCCTTAGGTCTCTTTTATTGTTATAGAATAAGAACAGCGACTAATTTAATAAAAACTTAAAGTTATTAGAAGTTACTACGATAATAATATAGCTATTTTTTAAAACAAACATTTTGTGCGCTAGATGCAAAAGGTTAAGAAGGGTAACCATTATTGTGGCATGCAATCAAACATGCAAATAAATGATTGCACATAACTATAGATAATATGTATTTTCCTGTGTTGCATCAGTAATTCAAAATTCGTATTTAGAAATTTTTGAATTACAGGGATTGGAAGTTGGGATGGATAAGTCAGGAAACAACACAAAATTTGGGGTATACTCCTTAAGTCAATCAACATAAAACAATATCAAAAAAGGCATAAGCATTTTGTAACTCCAACAATCACTGTCATAAACTTCCAGATATTACTAAAAACTTCCAAAAAGAAATTCAGGAATATGAAATCAAGTCATGGTTTCTTCTGGGAAACTTCTAAATTGGAGCCGTAAACTCAAGAAACCAATTTTCAATCCCTTTGTGATTTCCACAGGTAAACATTTTGAGATATACATCAGGAATCAACCATGTCTTCCAACATTTCGGGTCAAACTTCAAGAATCCTCTTCGAGGGTTTAGATCTTATTGATATTCTAACAATTTCCAGGTCAAGAAAACATCCAGAATCATCAAAATGGATTTCCAGGTTGTTGAGCCATTTTCATTTTTGTATTGCCATTCCATGGGAATTAAATTTACTTGTTCAAAGAGGAAGCAAAAAAGAGAAAATGGGAATCAAACTACTGTAACTGAAATAACTGAGAAATACAATATGTTTTTTAGAAGATCTTGGGTGACTATATGCTTGCTCTTCATGGTTTATAACTTAACAATAGAGACACCATAGCAGAACTAAAAGCTGCCACATAGAATCCTTATAAAACCTGGTCCTCTGCAAGCATCATAAGCTCCATTTGTTTCATATTTTCTTCATTTTATCTGTATAGATACTTGTGTGATAGTTGAAGAACCACCAATAGCTGGATATCTTCTATATATGTATTTTATGACCTATTCAAGATGCACTCGACCCAGTTGCCTAAATCTGTGAAATCCCTGAAGTGAATTTGAAGTTTTGTAAATTAGTATAATCATCTTGTAATCCCTGAAAATAGATTAAAAATATTTATTCATTTTTAAAATAACCCTAACTCGCTCTTCTCAAACTAATTGTTATCAAAAGCTTCAATGGTGTAAACGATCCTCAATGCTCCTATGTAATGAAGTCCTAATACTGTTTGTAACAGAGTCAAGGTTGGTCCAAAGCGTTGGGTTGTGAGTCTAAAAAGATGATTGTATAATGAATTAATGTTTATAGATTTGTTAGTTGTTGTGGAAACTAATATTTGTAGCAATTTGTCTTTGTCCAAATATTTTTTAAGATATTTTAATGAGTGAGATTATTTGATATTGAGTGCCTTAAGGAAAAAAGCTCATCTGGCACACTCCTAGTAGCTTTGTATTTGACATATGTCTCTTTGAATCTATGCCTTCAAAGGCCGTTCTTTGTTATATGGTACACTATTTCCTATAGCCTGGTATCACAAATTGTTTAGACTGAGCCTTGAATTGAGTTGTGGCTTTGACCTGCCAGAATGACAGCGTCTTGGCAGTATCTCCTTCCCTATGGTGCGTCGCTGATGAAAGGTGGAGTCTTCAAATTTATATGTTGAGACTTTCTTTTGAAGATAGTGCCTTCATCTTGAATACACTGCAACTTCCTTTTGCTTTTGGAGGCCCTTGGTCTCTTATTGAATGCTGGTTTCAACTCTTGGTATAGAGGCATTTCAAATAAACCAGCGTAACCCTAAGCAAAGGCGCTCGGCCTATTCGAAGCATTGCAACTCGTTCAGAGCATCAATGTTATAATATTGCAGGACTCGGCCTAAGAATTTCAACACTGACATTTTACAATGAGCATGCTACAATGGAATCAAAAGTTCCAATGGCACGAGTCACAGCTTTGAATCATGGCACTGGTTTTATAAAGAAGAATGGCTATCAAAATACAGGTGCATACAAATCTTTTCACATGTATGGCCCACCCTATCTCGGCCTCTATAAAGTTTCAATATTCCTAACCATTTGAAGATCAAACACAAAGGTGTTGTTACAGGAATGCATATCCATTTATATTGATGGTGCAGCTGTTTTGAGTCAAAATGGGAAATGCTACCATTGTGCAAACAAGCTCCAGCTATCAATAAGGCACGGCTTTTGAAGGACCATAGTAAACACACAAAAGAAACAAAATATATATATATATATATATATATATATATGGAAAAAAACCTAAATTATATTTTGAAACCATACATAAAAACATCAATAAGAACCTCTACAATTTCAAAGAATCTTAATTAATATAACAAAAATTATGACTATTCTTAAAACATTTTCCATTCAATAGTCAAAGGTTAAATTTTAACCAATAAAAATAAGAAAAAATATTTGCCAATTTTTATTATAGGTGAAGTGTAAAACTACTATAAACTATTTAACCACATAATAGTGTTTAAGTAGACTGAAAATATATATAATCAGTAACAACATCTAACACTTTGTATCCCTAAACAGAGAATCATAAACTCTAAACAATAAACAATAAATCAATTAACATTTTCAGATTAACTGTTCATTAAAGACTGGACTGTTTTAAATGAATTTCTGGGAAGACTGGACTGTGATAAGCGAAGACGAAATGACTTATAGACTTGTTTGCGGGTCATTAACGTTCTCACTCCATACTGGCCGATATTCCCATCATTGCCGGTCGTGAACTAGTGTAAAAACTAGTGTATTTCAACCTCATAAATATATTGATCCAACTCATAAAATGACATATTTCTTTCTCTTAATAAATTCTAAAATCAATAAGGCAGATTACTATATTCCACTAGCAATGATGTTTTGGAAACTTTCCAAAAAGAATAAATAAAAAAATAAATATTCCCATGCCTGTCGTGAACACTACTTTAACATCAAAAGCAAGAAATCGTGGTAGCAAATTTCAAGGGTGCGCACCTTATCGCACATATTATTCGTTTCAGATTTCTGAAATTTCAAATTTCGTTTCAGATTTCCAACCATAGTAGGTTCAAGGAATATGGTGATAGGAACAACCGACGAGTTTATAAAACTTTACGGCATGAATTTTTTTACGGCGTGAGACAATTTCGAGCACTATGATGCTCACATATAAAAGCCTATGGGCTAATTATACAGAATTAGCATTATATATATCCATTTCTTATTAGATAAGAAGGTCCCTGTATTATTATATTCCCTATCAAAACATAATGTATTTCTCCAAGGCAAACCAAATAATTATTTGTCAACCATACAGGAAACGTCACAGGTTTTAAATTAACTTTCTTTTGGTAAACGTGAAAGCCATCACAGATTACATCAAATCCCAAGGCTATAGAGGCCAAGTGCCAACGCTGCAGAAGCCAACCCTAAACCTTAATGCCAAGTGCCAACGCTGCAGAAGCCAACCCTAAACCCTAATGCCAAGTGCCATGACTGCATTTATTTAAAAAGTGGTTCGTTATAAGGACGACACCAAAGACCTATGACAAATTATTGTTGAGCTGACTAGGACTCATAAATAAGATATTAAGCCTGCTTATGCCTCACTCTCACTAGGGTTAGAAATTTAACCAGAGGATAGCTCTATCTTCATGTGAAACAGCCTTCAAGTCTTTTTTATTATTCTGGTGGAGAGCATGTTGATTTGCAGAGCTTAAAATGGCTTGTATGTCGAGCTGTACAGAAATAGGAATTCCCACGAAGCTTAATGCTCCGAACCTCACTTCTTCCCATTGTAAGTCACTGAAATTTTAACACATTAATTTCAATGACATGAGTTGATTTTTTCAAAATATGTTTTATTAATTTGTCCAGCTAATAATATCTTCTCTTTTTCGACTTTCAGCTCTACACGTGAGTATATTTTGCTTCCCTCTACAACAAATACACAATGAATATGTGTAAAACCTTAAAAAAAATTAATATATATACAGAGTATATGAAACCATTGTAGATACACAATGAATATATGCAAAACCTAAAAACATACAATATATAAACATTGAGTATGTGAAACCAGTTGTAGATACACAATGAATATATGCAAAACCTAAAAAAATTCAAATATATATATTGAGTATATAAAAACATTTTGAGATGAAACAGGGGATACACGACAAAGATTGCTCCAGCCATCCAGACGACATCAACCACGCAGTGTTGATCATGGGGTGTTCATCCAAAGAGGGCGAGGACTACTGGATTCTGTAGCAGCACCGTGAGCTCAATTTTCCAGAAAGTTGGCGAGGGTTTGCATGGCCTCAACCTGCATCTTGAGCGCCGTTATGTAATCCGCCATTTTCTCTAGAAGAAGTGGTGTGTCCAGGCCAAGGCTTCCTGGTAAAAGTGCCCTTAGGGTTTCTAACCTTCACACCATGCTTTGCTCTTCCTTGCTAGGGTTTCTGTGCCTCACAGGGCTTGCCTTACAAGAAAAAGAACTCAATTTGCACTGGTTGGCAGCTGATTTTGTTAAGCAGAATGAAGATCCAAGAAGATTGGTGGTAGATTTCATGCCCCAATGCAGATGGAACTTTGCCCAGTCTTGTCGTCCTCCTCCGCGGCCACCTACAAACAAAGTCTCTAAACTTTAGGGTTTTAAGCATAAGAGTCTATTGTCAATTGTTGAATTTCAAATGATATGTAATTAAGGTTGAAGATTGTAATTGGGATTTGTAATTAAATTATAGATTCGATGACGCAAGAGTTGTGTTTGTTTTGGATGGTCATCTCACCGTTCGTTTGTTTTCATTGTAAAGGACGTCCGTTGATTATTATCTGTGTGTATGTAATCTGATTCGCTGGAAATTTGTTAACCATGGATCCACTCAGCTTTAAAATCATAATAAATGATCTATTAAATGCATATAAAAGGTTTTTTGGCATCTTTGAAAATTCAATAAATTTTAAAATCATTATTTCATTTTTTAGACTTACTGTTCACAATATAGACCAATCAGAAAACAGATAAATGGTATTTTTTAAATGATTAAATAAAAATAATAATAATGAACTATAGCATTGTGGTTGCAAATTTTTAGTTCTTTAACATGATTAGACGAATAGTTTGGGAAATTGCATCTAGCCAATGCATTAGTATACCTGCCGAAGGCAGGAACTAATAATCTCATCCATATAAATCTTATTTTAGATTGGAATCTTATAAAATTAATATATTTTTTAATCTTGGCATTTATTTGCATTTTGGTTTAAAATAGCAAAAGCATCTTTGAAAGTGGTGTGAGGTTTAGTGGTGTATTTATTGTGGTGTTTCATTATAATCCTCTATCTTAATAATCCCATGCATATAAATCTTTTTTTAGATTGGAATCTTATAAAATTAATATATTTCTTATTCTTGACATTTATTTGCATTTTGGTTTAAAATAGCAAAAACAAGAGTGGTGTGAGGTTTAGTGGGGTATTTATTGTGGTGTTTCATTATAATCCTTTATCTTAATAATCTCATGCATATAAATCTTTTTTTTTAGATTGGAATCTTATAAAATTACACGGAATCTTGAAAATTTGGGATCTTTTTTTATGATGGTAGAGCACTTTAGGAATTGAAATTAAGTAATAAATAGAGGGCTTAAATTATGTACCACTACTTAATGAAAAATGTATCACTTCCCTCATTTTTAACATAATTATTTAACCTTTTTTTTGTGCATACTTGTTTTTCATTTATATGGTTAAAAAAGAAAACACAACTACTTCAAATAAGTAGCAAAATAAAAAAGCATGAGACTATTAACTCTAAAAAAATTCTAAAAAATTTGAATAGTGGCTACTGAATAAAATCAACTAAGCGGTCTCATGGGACCTAGTTGTTGTTCTTTTGTTTTACATTTATTTTAGGTAAGGATTGCATATTATTGTAATGGTGAAATTTGCATACGCATGTCATTTCTCGTTTAGTTTTGTTTCTACTTTAAGGGAAGTGCTTTAATACATAAACATATTGACAAATTGTGTAATTTTCTGTGAAGTCCAATCCCTTGCCCTATATTATCCACCTACCTCATTACACGTGTTCTTATGCACCTACCATCCATCCCCTTCACATAATCATACATCCTTATGCATCAACCCTATCCTCTTAATTATTACACCTATGCTCACACTCATTTCCATGAATGCTCTATCCACCAAGATCTAGCCCCTTTTATGACCTAGGGCTAGTTCATAGTTATGAGGTTGTCTTTACGATCGCAAACTCATCCTATCCAAATTTATATTTTAAAATTCAAATATAACTGGCTTCCCTCCTCTACCCTTCTTGCCTAGGGATGACTAAACACAAGTTTGCATGATATGTCGCTATGTCCTTGTGTTTAAAGGCATTCAATGCACTCGTCCTAATCATCTCCTAAGCATTGAAGGATCAAGAAATTAATTTGTATTTATACTTCAATTGGTGTTCTAAAAGAAATATGGCTTTGCACAATCTTTCTAGGATCATTCACATGACTAAAGATTGATGCTTTCAATTATTTAGATGCGTACATGAGGGTTGACCTAGGAGAACGTGTCCCCTTGTAACATATTAGTAGCCCCACAAAGGTATTTATAAATATCACCAGTTCACATATATTAGAGAACACCTATAAGGTTAAAATACATTAGGCAAAGCCAATAAGAGCACATTGTTGATTACATAAGACAAGTTCACAAGCAGTACTAGTTTATGGTTATGGATTTATACCTGACACCTAGATTCATCCCTACATAATGTCAAAAAGATTTTCTAATTCTGAGATGATTAGCAGACTATCATACACTACTCCTAACCCTGAGGCACATCAAATTCAAATCCATATCAGACTTAATGTGTTATTCTATAGTCAACCTAAGTATAATTTTTTCTAGTTATATTTATTAATTGTTGTAAACTATTAGAATATTAATACTACAATTCTTGTTTGTTAACCTAGGCTAGTTGTGTGTATTTGTATGCATTTGATTAGATTAGTCTAGGTTACACATTAAGGAATGGTTATTTTCATTTACATTTTAGTGAACCCAATCGATCCTACAAAACCTTATCTTGCCTTCATGGTTTTTAATTTACATTTTTAGATCTACTATAACTTTGATTTTTCATATATTTTCAAATTCACATAGGGTTTAATCTTTATATGCTTGTATCTTTTAATCAGGGTTTTGATGTACACATAGTGAGCTATCTTTCATTCCACCCTCCCACCCTAAATTTTCCTAACATTATAGCACCTATTTGTGCTTGTTTCATGGTTGATATGCATTCATTTGTTTTAGATTGTGATATATTTTTATCTTCCCTATCATATGACACATTTATCCTTGATATACTTATGGAATTTTATGTTATGGATATGCATATGTTTTCTATAGCTCGGTGGTGTTCTATCTTGTACTACATTGTGCATGTTCTACTGAGTTGATTAGTGCTTGTCTGGTGCACTTAGAGATGCTTAGTTCATTTGTTCACACATTCCATGATGATTCTATACCTTGTTTAGTGATGATCGCATATTGATAAATTATCCATCATGTGATTTACCTATGCATTGACATTGGCGTACTTAGTGGTGATACATCTCTTACATGTCATGATAATTCCATAGATTTGCATGCTTTACATGAATTATCTTCTTTATACATGACAATCATTCTTTTAAATCAATATTGAGTCTTATCTTTCACATTCCCTTCCATCACATGATGATAGTGTATAACTTGATGATACTTTGTTAGCTTCTCATGTTCATTCTATTAACATTTAATTTCCTTCACCTACATTGCATGATGATATTATAAGCCTTAGTGAGAAAATGTTGCATGATGATTATGATGGCTCTAGTGATGCATCCTTACATGTGAAATCTCACTTACTTGCTAATTATGTGTGCATGGTTGATGGCATTCTATTTATTAGTGAGTTCAAATTGTACCTAAGTGATAGAGTTTTATAATGGTGTTGATTCGTCTTGCTTGCTATGCACTTCTTTTCCTAGTTTGGTCGATTCTTCCATTATATATCTTTGGCCTAATTCACATGACGACAATATGGACTTAGAGATGTTCTCTCGTGATTTATCTTTCAATTTGTGTTCTCTTGATGTCCACCTAGCTTATACATGCAATAAACATACTCTTCATCATCACATACCCTATATTAAAGCTACACATGACATTAAAGAGAAGCCACCTAATATAATAGACGTGTTTGTTACTTAGATAACCTTATCATTACTCACCTTGTTTCAAGACTTTGTTTTATTTGCCTTTATGTTTCAATGATCCTAGTTAGTTTATGGATGACGCAGAGACACCTTTAGTGTTGTATGTTAGCACAAGTGACTTTAAACATGTGTTGTTCATGTCACTTCTTCCTTGTGTTTTGTATCATTTTTATATGAGCCTTTTTATTATACCATGTATGTTGTGATCCCTCTATTCTATTCTTCTATTTACCTTGTGTGTCCTTTACACCTTCTTTGTTATGCTTTTCACATCCATTTCACCATCTATCTATGGTTTCATGCTTATCTTCCCCACTTGGGGAGCCATTTTGGTTTCCATTTGCCTTGCTTAATATATTTCATCCCATTCTGTTTACATCCTCTTTATGCCCATGCATTTTTTACCATTGCCTTTTGCTTTTATTTCTCACTTGGGTTGCCCACTTGCCTTTGCTTTCATCGCCTTTACCCTTCTATCATATTACTTCTTGTTTCGTATCTCATGCTTATGCATGTGCTTGTTCCTTGACCTTTAATCATTACTTGTTTCCTATTACTCCTACATTGATATATTATGCTTCTTAGAGCTTGTTGACCACCAATCTGAAATAGCTTTAGTATGGCTTTGTGTGTTATTTTTATTCACATCTATGTCTTTGGTTCATGAAATATGCTCCTCAACCTACACGTGCCATTGTCATTTTTGACTTAATAAGACTTCTTTATGTATTTTCATGGTGACCTGGTTTACCAAAGTTCAATATGAAAGTCAAAAGCTTGATTTGTGTCTTTGTTGTTATGCTTGATTATTCACTTGCTAAAGCTATCAGTTTTATTTTATGTGATTCGTTTATTTTCATTGGGTAATCGGTTACCAATTTTTATGGATCTATAGACCAAACGAGCTAATAAAATATTCATCTTCTAATCCATTGTAACTATACATGTCATTGACATAGTAGGTACATCCAACACATAATTTTTCTACAAAGGCATGGTGGTGTTGATGTTTATGATTGGGCCTTTTAAAGAAATAGGTCTATGTTAGGAAGTACAGTTAACAAAGCAAGAAGGCCCCCCTTTCAACAATAGAACCCATGACAATGTGTCAGCTTTGTATTGACTTCTATAGATTAGCATATGACTAAATGGATTCCTCCAATGCTTTTAGATCTTCTCCAATTGCCAATGTTAAAAGGGAAGTAGATCTGAGACATTGATTGAAAGTAAAGTTAGAATGTATTGAGTAGTAAAATCAAACATACATTATGAGTACACATGTCCAATTCCTTATAAATTTAGTTCGTCGATAAAATCATATTGTAGACATTTTTGGAGATTTATAGATCTACTATAGCCTTTGATTTCAAAAGCAATGGATATTGAACATCAATTGTGATCGATGCTTAAGTGGGTTAAAATAATATAGTCAAGTATTTACAATGGAAAATATATGGCATGTTATGATTAGCTTTTTGTGGGGACAACAAGTTGCTTTGCGGAGTATTCAAGCAACCCCAACCATAGATCTTAAATATGTTGCAATGTGGCATAATCTTATTAAATCTACAAATTGATAAATCAATTATGGCATGCACCTTACCTTTCCACACATCTACCATAGTTGTTGATCCCAAACGATAATGAATATAGGTTGTTGATTAGGAATGAAGTTAAATTGCATTCAACAAAATGATCAAGTGACACCTATGAAAACATGTGGTATGATTTAGCCAATATCTTAGGTTAGTTGATCCAGTGGCATGCACTTTAGTAATCCTTGGATTAACCAAAGCTAATGGATTCAACAGGGAATTGATCTTAGACATTGATTACCACTTATGCTTAGCAAATTGGATAACATGGTCAAAGGAATATATATGATGGACACTTGGCATAGTGTAATTATTTTCTACAAATTAGAAATGATCGTGTGCATTTTCTCCAAGTGATTTGGACCATGGAATTATATGCCAAATTGGAATTATGCCATGTGGAATCTAATGGAAAAAATTAGTGGTGAACCCATCATGTTACAATTTGATCAACCTTATTAGATTGATAGATCGAATGGTGTGCACTTTTGGTAATCTATGGATGTACTGTAACCATTAATCTTCTTAAGAGGTGATAAATTTAGGCCATCAATTCCTATCAGAGTTCAAACTAGTTAATCTAATGTGATTATTTTTTGAATTTCAAAGGGGGAATGGTTGTTGATCAATCAATACAAGATGTCATTAATGCAGAATTTGTGTAATCTTTCAATCTATGCTACAATAAAGGTCAATTGAAAATAAGGCTTTTCTCGTCTACAAGCTAATATTCAAAGTGATAATGTGCCCTAGTTACGAAAGGAGCTTTTACAAATTGAATTATCATGCTTGCTTCTAATGATCTTAAAGCTCATGGTTCCAAGTAAGTACAAATATCCTTCTATGTGATTATAATACTTTCAACAGAGTTGAGCTTATGATTACCCTAGGTTGTTATAAAATTTAGCTAATACAATTATTGTAATTAGGTAGTCGAAGATAAGCTTTGATTGTACTACTCTAGGAATGTTGCAGTAATTTTACTATAGAAATTATTATCTTGCCTACAAACCCTAGAAAACCCCTTTTGTCTTGAATTACATTGATGGCCCCTAAATGAGCATCTATTTAAGATAATTATGTATCTATCCCATGGAAAACCAATATATGCAAGAATTCAACTAGGAAAGGTGAAGCCTCTACTAACCTCTTTGTAGACACGAGGGGTGATATCAGAGATCCCATTATTGAGTTGATTGTGAGAGAATTGTCCAAGAGCTTATATGACACAATGGGTTATCTAATCCTAGTTTGCAATGTCTAGAGATTTTATATGGAAAAGTTGTTTGTTCCAAACTACTTCCTTGCACCAAAAAATATGGAGTGAGCCTACAAATGTTATGATTGAATGACTCAAAATATGAGTAATGAAAATGGAAATCTCATTTTCACATTAAATAAAGAAACAATTTAGAAAGTGTTTGTATTAACACTCGAGGCAAGTGTAGAATTAAATTTGAGAAGTTTAGCCTTGATGTTTAAAAAAGATAAAAATTTACTACAGAGGGGTAAAGTTGCCTCACTTTAGGTTGTAAATTGAGAAAGAAGAACCTCCTTAAAAAATAATTATGAAGAGAAATAACCCTAAGATGATGACAAATTCATGCCCTACTTCCAAGATGCATCCCAAACTTTCAGTCAAGTTACGGATCAAGATGTGGGGAAAAGGGTATTTGCATTAGCATGTGTAATTTTGGAGAGTACTTAGCAAGGGAGATTCATAAGGAAATATTGCATTTCAAGAAGATGAATCCTCCTAGAATACTCAAGAGGTACTACATTTCCTACATGTCATGGTATAAGAGTGGGATGACATATTAGGAATAAAGTATACAACTCCAAGACTTCGCAAAGGATAGGTCAAGCTAATAAAAACATGGTTTATCAGTGTGGATAGACATCATGCATATTTATATTATCGTATTTTTGAGAACTACTTCATTGACCCTTTGTTCAAGAAGTTGGGAGAAAATAGGCCAAGGTTGAAAAAGGAGACAATGCAATTTATTACGCCCTAACAAATGGAGCCTAATGGGGTATTAAGGTATAACCAATGAGATTATTTTTTCTTCAAAAAGTACATTATAATAAAAATGTTTGGGGCCACTACCAAACCTTATATATTACCTCACATAATATATCCTATAATTGCTTTCTTAGAACCAACCAGGCAAATGTATTCTACAGACAAATCCCATTTCAAAGGTCACCAAAAGGGTGGGTTTATTCCACTTACCATGGAGATTGGAGATTTCCAACTCTTTTTATATATTAGAGATCGTTCATAAAAAGACAAGGTACAATATATGGAGCAACAACTCCATCAACAAAATTCATCACCAGCTAATAAGAACCACATCTAAGCAATCTATAGAAGTTTGTAATATCACCTATATAATAGCAAAAAAGAACTACCAAACTGTCTTAAACAATCATTTAAAACAAGTTATTCCCAACAGCATCTCTGATTGTTGTTATACTCGTACTTATCAAATTCAAAGGTGCTAATAATCAGATCTACCATGTCTTTGGAATCCAAGTCTTTAAATATATGTCCATATCTATCTCTCACTGTAGGTTCAGTCTTCTCCCTCTTTTTAGGCCTACCAATATTATGAGTCTCCATACAGTCTTTCAACACTTTCAACTCGCCCTTGTTTAAGTTGCTCCTATCTTGAGGCAAAAAATGGGCTCTTTTAATTTCGTTTTTATGCACCATGTTAAGTCCATCCTCCAACAATATCAAGAATCTTTCTTTTAGATTCTCAAGTATCATGGAGACCTGCAAAAGGATGCCAATAAAAGTGAGTTCACACTGAGACTCAGTAAGGTATCTTCTCTTGCCTTGGAAGACCTCCTCGTTTCTTTTCTTTTAGATATGCCACAATATCTCATTGGTTAAAACAAGCCAAAACTTATTGAGCTTGACAAAAAAGCTTTTGACATAGACAAATAAAATTTCAAACCAAGTAAATCCATCCTTAACATCCCAGCCCAAATAATTACCAAAAAAAGAGGACCAAAATTGAAAAGCATACTAACAGTCAAAGAAAAAATGCTCAAGGGTTTCTAGCTCATTGCACAAGCTATACATTATAACAAGGATACCAATGGAAGAAAACTCAGTGTTAACAACAATCTTTTTTAAAATTAAAAGCCACCTAAAACATGATTTTTTAGGTTCAATGATAAAGGACTAGATATTACCAAAACACAAGCCCATTTGCTATCTGACCACTTAAGATTCTAGTTAAGATTCAAGTTCATGTTGTATGCAATCAAGTGTGAACCATGCTAAACAAGCTAGAATAAATCTAACATGTTCAATTCACAATTGACCTAAGCATACAAACTACTCTAATTGCACCCTAATGACTCTGCATAGCTCTTGATATGTCCTAATTGATTACGCTAATATGCTAATTGCTAGTATATGTTAAGTGCTCAAAGAGGAAGAATTTACTTGCATTCAAAAGTGTTGTGAAAATTAGGGGGGTGAGCTCCAATACATAGATTTTTGGAGGCCAAAATGGAGGGCAAGGATTTGATTGATAGATCAAGGGCTTGTATTGCTTGAGATCTCTCACACAAGGAGAGATGGACAAGTGTCAAAAGGAGATTGCATGAGAGTGGAGCTCCAAGATTCAAGGAAAGATCTGTGTAAAGGATAAAATCAAGATTGAATGATAAGATCAAAAGCAATGAAATAACCAACAACTCAATCATATAACATAAAGAGATCGATCTAGGCAATAACCAAATCAATGAATAATGCAATTAATAATCGAAAGCTATCACCTAGATTGTATAGTTCTCTTTTTTAGATGTGGATTGCTCAATAACGTTGCGTACCCATGGTGTTGCAACAAGGGGATTTAGACAGTGTGCTCAAAGATTTGATGTAATGTGATCAACAATACGTAGTATGCTCAAAGCGTTGTAAGAATGCCTGTAGCTCAGATGCATAAAAGATTGGAGAGGATTTGTAAAGGAGATGAAGGGGGTTTATATAGGTCTCAATAAAGATCGATCAACGGTCTAGATAATTCGATAGAATCAATGGATGAGATAAATCTAGGATTCATGATGAATGTGCACCTGACATGTGTCACACAAAAAGATATTTTTATTAAGTTAACTGATTGATGAAATAAAGACATGATAAAGATAGGATTTGATTTCATAAAAATAGAAATGCTTTTTCTAATTTATGAGTTGTTGATAAAAAATAATAATGATTAAGTCAATTAACTCAACTTTAGATTTGCTTTTTGCATGCTTTGAATAAAATTAAATAATAAATTATTTAATTTTGTGTGCATGACAAATAAGATTTATTTTTAGAAGAAAAAGCAAATTAAATAAATAAATTTATTAAATTGTTTGTGCATGATTGAAGACTGGATAAGATTTAAAATAAATTAAACAAATAAATTGATTTAATTTATTTTGCATGATGAAGGATAAATAAAATATTTGATTTTATTTTATTTTTGGAAGAGATATTCAATTTAAATAAATTTGAATGAATTATTTAAATTTGGAAAAATAATTGATTTAATTAAATAATTTAGAAATTATTTAATCGTAGATAAGGGAATTTAAATGATAAATTAATTAAATAATTAGATTATTTAATTAATGTTGATTTGAAGAATATGAAAGAAGATAATGATTTAATTAAATAATTAAAATTATTTAATTTGGAGGAAAAAAAGAGGAACTTGATAAATTTGATGAAATTAATTAAATAATTAGATTATTTAATTAATGTTGAAATTAGGTGATTTAAGAGGAAATTGATGAAATGCAAGTGATGTGATAGAATGGTCATTTTTAGGTGTCTACAAGATCAAGGGTGGAGATTGCAAGTTTGAATGGATGACTAGGATTGAATAGGTGGATGATGTGTAAGGACTCATTTATGAAAAGGTAAGGCTTGGATTTTGTAGAGAATTCAAAATTGGAGGAATAACGCCACATGGAATTTTTAATTTGGTGAATAGTGAGACATGGAGTGGGTGAGAGGACAAATGGACTATTTGGAAGATTTGCCCGTGCTTCCAAAGTACCACTTGTCATGTACATGGAACGATAAGTGGACTTCTAGAAACATAGGGAGATGTAATCTTAGGTTAATCTTAATTAACCCATGTACACATGATTAAAAGGAAATTAATGATGATTACTAAACGTAATCAAAAGTGGATAAAATGAGGAATTAAATAAATAGGTATATTTGTTGAATTTTTTGGAATGGATAGTCCAGCTATAGTCTTTAAGATAATTTTATTTTTATTTTTGGACTATAGTAGAAGAAGAATAAATGATTAGTGATTTTTGGTGATAAGACGAGGTGGGGAAAATATTAATTAAATAATTAAAATTTATTTAATTAAATATGTGTCAGATGAAATGGATAATTGTTCAATTTAGGTTGACCAATTATGTAGATGATATCAGAAAGTGGTGTGACTATTTTTAGGTGTCTACATTTTACCCTTTTTTGATGTGGCATCATAAGCAAGAGGGTTGGTGGCATATAAAAAATCATATTTTAAAAAATTTTGCCCCAGTCGACCGACGGGAAGAAAATGAATGGATTTTTTAAAAATATTTTTTCTAGGTGATTTCTTGAAAGAAAGGATGGGGATGACAGAATGATAGAGGAGGAAGAAATAGGATAGAGGAAAGAAAAATGGAAGAAAATGTGTGAAAAATGAAGGTTGGGGAGAAAAAATGGGGTGAGGGAGTGAAAAATCAGGGCATGGAGGAAGGAGGGTTAGAGAGTCTATAAATAGTGCTTTGGGGGGCATAAGCCTCATTTGTACATTGCTAAGTTTAGAAACTTGTTTAAAGGAGAAAAAGGTGATTAGAGGAGATGACGCAAATCCTGCGAGATGTGCATCGAGGCGAGCGCGTGCGAGAGTTCCTACGGCCTACAGCTGCTGGCAAGCCGGTAAGTGACCTTTCCATGCTTTGTGATTTAGGTTAGGGGCATTAAATGTGGCGTCAAAGTAGGGGTTTATAGGTGCTAAAAGAGGTGGGTAGCACCTACATGTCACGATTAGTGCACGCGTCTAGATTTTAGCACCTAGTCTGACACTTAGCACATGTGTCAGGATGTAGCACCTATGAAGGGTGGTTTAGCACCTATAAGGCAGTTTAGGAGGAAGAGTGGCTTAGCACTCGGGTCAGATAGATGGGCACCTATGCACCATTTAGCACACAAGTAGGCTAAATTAGTGCCTGTGAGCCACTTAGCGCATAGGCTAGAAGAAGTGGCACATATGCGTTGTTTAACACATAAGGCATAGGTTTTAGGGCCCAGGGGGATGAATTAGCACATAAGGAGCATGGATCAATGCTTATGCAGGATAAATTAGCACTTAGGGGGGTTGACCTAGCGCACCTAGAATGGATTAGTGCCTAGGTGGATTTGAAAGAAAACTAAGTGATAGAGGGATAGAAGAACTGATGAAGCAGTTGTGGATGATTGTAGAATGACCTGGATGTAGTGCAGTCACGAGAGAAACGACCACTGACATTTTCATTACAGGAGCGACTACAAGCGATGGATAGGACATTCCTAAGCATGGTAGGATTACGGTGGTTGGCAAACATGCTTGAGATATTGGCTCACCGAGCCATGATGATAGCATTAATGGAGCAGTGGCAGAGAGATGCACATTCCTATTCCTGACAAGTGAGATGATGATCACCATAGAGGATATGTGGTGTATACTTCGCATCCCGATCCACGAGGAGTGGGTGGTATATGATCATGGGTGAGGCTTACCATTTTTTAGGTCAGTGTTTGCCCTTGTTGATGTGCCATTGGATTAGTGTCAGTTAGAAATGGTATGGTCAATGACAATGGGGAGGCTATATGGGCTACCACTATATGTGGTGGGGATTATATCAGGGATACTAGTTCTGAATAGGCATTCACATGGCTCTCCTATTGGCTAGGGGATTGTTCTTCAACAAATGATGCACAAGGGATTGGTATATGCATGGGGGTTGTGCATGTTAGCACACCTCTATCATGATATGGATGTGGCATTATATAGAGGAGGAGTAACACTAGGATGCGGTGTGACATTGCTCCACATATGGGCCTGGGAGCATATTACAATGACGAGGCTAGTTACTGTGAGGGAGCAAAGGTCTGGGAGGCCTTATGTGTATTTGTATAGTGGTATGTTGTGGTATAGTAGGCTGGGAGACTTACACTACTGGCGGTGAGTCTTAGATGACCTTGGGGTGGTTATCTAAAGGCCATGGTTGGAATGTGATGTGTGGATTGATGATGTTGTGCAATTGGAGTACGTGCGACAACCACGCTACCTAATTGGAAGGACAAAGCATATCGTTGACATATATATGTTAGAGCGGGTGTTGCATCAATTTGATGTGACACGGACAGTGCCACTAGAGGAGGCGATATTTCCTCCAGTGCAGAGGGATTCACTAAGATGGGGAATACCTATCAATCCTCAGTCAGTGATAGAGGCTTTTGAGGCATTGGCGCCTATGGCTTGGGACTTGTGGCTAGATGTGGAAGAGGTAGGGACTACAACTACCTAGGATGCATGGTGGGCTCAACAGCGGCTGATTTGATGACCATCCCATTGGAGCAGGCTGGTGGAGGAGATGACAAGGAGGAAGAGGATGTTGAGATAGAGGAGATGGATGTGGAGGAGGGAGAGGAGGAGGATGACAATGGACAGGAGGTTGTTGCCTTGCGCACAGAGGTAGCATAGTTGTAGGGCCAGGTAGCGCAGCTGCAGACGTAGTTAGCCCAAGCACAAGGATAGGCGACGCAACTACAGGCGTAGCTAGCACAGGTAGGAGGATAGGGGGATGGTCAGCTGCAAGTGTAGGTTATACAACTACAGGCATAGGTGACATAGAGACAAGGGTTGGTGACCCAGTTGCAGGGACAGATGGCCATATATCAGCAGGAGAGGGACGAGGCATGGCAGGCGCTTGGTTCAAGGATGGCAGATGTGTTGGTGGGACTAAAGAGTCACCTAAAGCAGATTAGCAAAGAGGCCCAACATTATAGGTCCCTTTATGAGAGAGCCCCCTACGGATAGGAGTGAGAGCTTTCATAGTCAGTTAGGGGCTTCAAATTCTTTGAGGACACAGAGATTGGAGAGTTCAGTACTAGGGCCATCTTGACACCCTATGGGACCACCTCCTCCTCCATTAAAGCTAGCAATAGGGGCAAGGCCTTCATAGCCAGTACAACAATCACAGCCAACAAAGCCAGTCCATCCAGCACCATCAGAGGAAGGTAGTTCAACCTAGAGGTTGGAGTGTATATATTGATTTGTATTTGATATGCCTTCAGGCTCATATTATATTTTGATAGCTCTACGAAGCCCTTGTGCAAACATTGTATCATGACCATTTTTTGATGATGTATATACGTGATATGACATGTTTTTGGAGGCTATATGTAGACTTTGTTATGACATGATGTGATGTGCTAGTTGATTTGTGATTATGTGATAATGATATGCATATGCATATGATTTTATGGTTACATATATGATGTTATTATGATTGTTATCATAGGGAATTGCACCCGTATGCAAAGCTGGTCAAAGCACTGCAATTTCGTGTAACATGGGACTAATCTCAGGTTGTGGGTGCCCTATGACAAGATTAGACCTCTAGATTGTGAGTTGGTTCCCTTCAAATGTTCTATTGAAATATTTTTTTTTTACTTTTTGGGAAAAA
Source organism: Cunninghamia lanceolata (assembly GCA_027924645.1). Taxonomy (NCBI): domain Eukaryota; kingdom Viridiplantae; phylum Streptophyta; class Pinopsida; order Cupressales; family Cupressaceae; genus Cunninghamia; species Cunninghamia lanceolata. Next base: position 173,146 of record BSBN01000747.1, read on the forward strand.
GGGAAGAAAGAAACTAACTGAACTCTAAGTGTAAAAAGGTGATGCACCTGATATAGATAAAAATAATGCAATCTGATTCACAATGCTTGCTTAGAAATCTGACTTCTACACAATCCAGACTTGGCATAAATATCACAAAAATGATTCTAAGGAAGGCTTGATAACAGGTTTTATGAAGGAAAATACTTTTTCATAGCATAAAAGGACTATTTCTGGTTAACACAACCTAAGACCTATGATAAATTTATGCTTTAATGCCGTAAACGATGAGGTGAGACAATAATTTTGAAGGTTTAATAATAAAACACAGCAAAATTTCATCAAAAACACTTCAGCATTCAACACTAAAAGGAAAGGTAATTCAACTGATATGAAATAACAAAGGAAAGCTTTGTAAAAGACAAAAGATAACCTGTAACCTGCCGATCTCTCAATAAAACTGTAATGGTGAGCTACAAGAATTCTCCAATCTATATGAATTAGGATGAGAATCAAGAACTAGCAAAAACAGACTTTTGTTTTACAATAGATAGGCTTGCTCTCTCCAAGAGGCATGCAAACAATAAGACTTGCAGATAACTGCCTCTAAAAAACTCATTCCCGAGCAACCTCAAAAATCCTTAAAATTAGGGTCTAAAACTACCTCAAATTAAGCAAAAATAGCTTCAATTTGGGCTTCTCCATGTGTTTGACCCAAATTTTGACTAAGGACCCTAGAAATACTCCTAAAAGTCATGCAAAACCTTCTAGGTGGCCTAGTTAACTCAATTAACCAATTTGCATGATTTTGCATGAGCAAAATTAATTGTGAGAAAATAATAAAGTAATAATATATTACTCTACTATTGGTTACAACTTGTCTATTTTTTATTTTACAATTTGTGGAAAATAATAAAGTAATTTATAGAATATTACTTTATTATTTATTTACAATTAATTAATGTGTAAAATCGTGCATGATTAGAAGAAGAAGAAAAATACTCCTTATCACTCCAATACATTTGCCTATTTTGCAAAAATAGGACTTTAGGAAAAATACACATTTCCTTCACTCCAATACATTTGTGAAAAAAAATCTCTCTGCAAGGAAAATAAAAGGACCAGTCACTTCTATAGCACTCCATGCACAAGACAAAACTTGCATAAATATCCATTTCTTAAATCTCCTTATGTCCCCATATGCAATAATTGAAGTTTAAGGAAGGAAAATAACTCCATCATGCAACTTGACCCCATGCATAAAAATCCATTATATGCTGCCTTTATCGATGGTGCTACCATGCAATTTCCATATCACCTATTATTAATATGCTATATCTCCTCCATGCATAGAGAAATTTACCCCTTGAACCTCCATGTATCTCATATGCATAAAATATTGCATCATTAAAGATGCTCACCTCAACTTATATGCCACCTTTGCAAACTTTATATCCATGCATATCATGTCATAAAACATCTATCACCTTGGTTGTTAGCCACCATGCACAATATTGAGATCCATCCTTGGATGCTTGGGCATAGAAAAGGACCTAAAGATGTATCTTGTTATGTCTCTACCATTTGACCACCAAGGAGATCCATCATGCATAGTCTTAAGGCATGGAGCCTCCCCACATATCATATCGGCCTCTTGACTTAGAAGGAAATAATCTCCAAAAGGTTGCTGTTGGCCACTATGTGTTATGATTACTAGAAAGGTCTTGACCCCGTCAGCAGATTTGGATAAGGTAATAATTTGGATTTTTAAGTAAAAAAAAAACACTTGAGTGAAAAGAAACTTTGACCAAAATAGGGAATCAACCCTAATTTTGCTCATTCACTCATCTTTTTATTTTCCTTCTTTTTGAGCTCTGCAAAATGTTGGCTAAGAGTTTGAAGTGCTCCATGGTGGCTCTAGTTTCCTTTCTTGTTGTTTTGAATGCATCGTTGTTGCCATGAACTCCTCATTAGCTGGAAAGAAGGTAACCTTTCTCTTGTGTTTGTTACAAAGCCCTTGAATACTGTAACTTTTCACCTGTATGGCCATGGCCTTTTCACTTGTTATAACAGTCTTTACTGTTTGTGCATTCTTTTAATCTCCTCATTCTTTTACTGTGTGATCTCCTTCTCAACAGTTTCCTCCGGCATATTTGGAAATTTGAGGCCACTGTGAAGCCGTGAAGACCCTTCTCTACTTTGTAAGAAATGAGGTGAGCACTTGCTATCCTCTTTGTAGTTTTATTTTTTTGATGTCTTACTCCTTTTTGCATGATAATATGTAGATGGTTGTGGGTAATATGTTTTTTGACAAGAAATGCCAAGTCTCTGTTGGCCATGGATGTATCTACTTTTGTCTTGATGTGTTCTTCATAATACAGAAACCTAAGGCTTTTTTGGAGTTTTGGGTTAGGGTTTAAAATTCTTTTGCATACCCAGAACTTCTACCTGTCATGGCTATACTTGTCTTTGTCAATAGGCAAAGAAATGTAACTCACCTAGAGGGTTTGTAAGTTATGAAGTTAGGGTTTCGACTTCAATATGCACAAAAATTCTTATAATGCTACGGCCATTGTTTTACTTGATCTCCTCCTCTGTTTTGTAAGAAATAAAAGAACTAGTGTATCTATGAAGAAATTCTATGAATTTGGCATATGGGTATTTATTCCTTCTCGTTTCTTTCTCTTCTCTATAGGTTATGACTATATTGTGGCATCCTCTTTGAAATCTCTCTTTGAGCCTGCAAGAACATCACTAGGGTTTCAACTTCATAAGCATTGGTGGTATATTGATTGTGTAGCATCACTTGACTGTGCTTCTATCTCTTACTGTTGGCAAGAGTTAAGGGTTTTGAAGTTTTGGAAATGGGTTTTCTTCCTCTTGCTCTACTTCTCCTTTATATTTCTCACCTCCTTTGAGACTGCCTCATACACATTTGTTGATGATTTACTTGCTTTACATCTCACTGTGGCTGATGGGTAGAAGCATGTGTTAATCTCTGTCATGACAGTAGTATTTTGGTATTCTATATAATGGTTTGACATTTTACCTCCATCTGCACCATTATAGCTCTTGCTTCCATCTGCACCATTATAGTATAACTTGTATCATGTTGTAAGGCTTTTCTGTAGGCTATCTTTTTGGATTGCATGAGCAAAATTGATGAACTATGTGGTTGTATCATCATGACTGCATGAATGTAGGACTGTCTCAGCTATAAATGGATGTATATCATGGCATAGAGATTAGTTGTCCTCTTCTTTATTATTATCTCTCAACTGTGTATGCAATGCTATGTATTGGATAACATGTATTCTTGTTTGTTTCATGCTATTTTTTCAAGGCTTAATTAGCATAGATATATTTCTTTATTTCATCTCCTGTGATATACCTTCGTGCATCCTATATCTGTAGCTAGTTGTTCATGTCTTTATCATTATTCATCCTTCTCTATAGGTGGGCAATGATCATTACTGTGTATCATGAATGCTTCCTGCTCATTTAAACTACTTCATAGGTCACTGCCATGCCTGATCTGGTGATGACGACTGTACTAGTGATGGTGATTGTCTTGTCTTTGCAATGTGTTTTTCTTTATGTCATAATTATATCCTTAGACTACACCTACTTCTATGTGGCACTTCTTATTGACTGCATGAATGTAGTCTCTCCTTACTGTGTTGCATACATTTCTGTGTGCATCCTCTATAGCTTGTAACTCCATTCATAACTGTTGGTTGTGTCTTCTTGCAACTTGCAACTTGCATACTGTATTGTATCTATGTATTGATTTATCTTCTGTAGCTTGCAAATACATTTATAATTTTCTTGCATTTGATCCTGAAGGTTGACCTAACTGTTATGTTTGAGACCCATGCACTGTGTTGGGGTATATACTTGTATTACATACTTCACCCTTCAATGCTTGATTATTTGAACATGTTACTTCATTTTGAATGGAGCATTTGATCTTCATATATCTATTGATGGTTTGAAAACTTTGAGGCAATGGTGGCAGTCCTTTTCAAAGTTTATATCTTCTTTTTCAGATGACTGCACATCCATCTCATACATTTTGTGGAGTCTTATTTGATGGCAGTCAAGTTAGGATAAAGATTAGGCTGTCTGTCTCCCATTGCTCTATCTACTATTCATGTGGAGTTGACTCAACTACTGTTCATGTGGCATTGTTCTATCTTCTTCTTATGAGACACTTGTAACTTTGAAATGTGATATAACTATTTTAAACTTGATCATCTTAGATAGTATGAAAACAACATGAAACATACCTAGTATGCAATGCTATTTCATCTCTCCTTTGTCATTAAACAAATGACTCTTCATGAGACTTGTTCTGCAACTTTTACACAAGTTCTTGTATCTTCTTTGCTCTGTCTCTCTTCTTCTTTATCAGGCACATAATCTAAAAACTTGCCCAACTCTTGAGATGACTGTAACCTGATTTTTTCTGAACTTGTCTTTTTGTTAATCTTGATTCAATCATATAGTTTTGATTTGTCCAATCAACTATAATGATGTCATGATGACATTTTCCTTGTATAAGTTGATTAGATGATGCATGATATAGCATAGAATGATGTATCCTGTCTTTTCCTCTGGTACTCTTTTCAAAAGAAATGAAAAGAAACATGTTGGGCTCAACCCTTGTGGGAGCCACATTTAATCCACATGTTTATTTGTCTTCAAATCAGCAACAAAATTTGTCCTATACCTATACAGTGAACAAACAAGTTAGCATAAAAAGTACTTGATAGCATTGATTGATCTCCTTCATGATTTCTTCTTGATCTGTGTCATTATATGATCTGAATTTTTTATCTGAATGCATGATGTGAAAAGTAGATGTCTCTATTTGATAAAAGCATGTGATAACTGTAAACATCCGGAGCACTAACAGGGTTGTCCCAATTTTTTTTGTAGGTTTCAACTAGATGGTGACTTGGATGGAAGCGTGAAGCGTGAAGACATTGAAGACCAGCTTCAACAACAACCTCCATCATCAGGCGATGATGGATGTTTAGATTTATCATATGTTCTTTCTCTTTTCTTTTATCAAACAGATACATAGCTTGCATGTCTGCAATTGCTCAGTTTAGTTATTCCCACGGGTTGTGTGGGACACATTTGAACATTTCTTTAAAACATGATCAATTAGTTTCTCTAATGCATATGATGTATATGTATTTTGTTTTTAATCAATGCATGAGATAAAGTAACAGATACCTGGATGTATGTTCAAAACATGACATGAAGTAACATTGTAATACATCTTTCTCTCTTTTATTCAAAACTGATTAATCTGAATAATCAATTTAACTTATACTCCTGAAAGATCAAACTTTGTAGAACAATTGTATCTCCTTGAATGATTGAGCCTTTGATGATTAATTATTTTGTCATGATAACTTATCAGTCCTGGTTGGACTAATAGGTTATCCTGACAACTAGATCCTCTTTTCAGCTTTGTCAAAGTGTCAACCATTCAAGAATGCATAACCTTGAAGTTTTCTATTATTCATTCTAAACAATTACACCTAGGTCCAACTAATTTTTAGTGTGAACAAAAAATTAGTAACATTTCTGGCGACCTCTCAGGGGTGTTTGCCTGCTAAACAGTTTAGAACTAGTAGCCTTGCTTTCTCATTGGGCATAGAGTCATTTATGCCCTAAACTTAGAAAAATTTTGCAACTCACACTAACTGAAACAACAACAGCAACTAACTAAAAACTAAAACTACAACTGATTTGCTTAAAATAGAACTAGCTACATATGCAGAAGCACTTATTGGAAACAAAATAACAAAATTGAAACTAACTGTGCAAAAGCACTTATTTGCAGCATAAGGTTGCCTTACTTAGTAACATATCTTGAGGTGAATCCCGTTAACTGGGATTGGCAACACCTCACCATCTAACTTAGCAAGTTGAAATGCATTATTTTTCTTACACTCTGTGATTATATATGGTCCATCCCACATTGCATCAAACTTTGTATGCTGTCCTGGTCTACTTTTCAATTCATTCCACTTGAAAAATAAATCTCCTTCTTTATAAACCCTTGGTACTGCTCTTCTATCAAAAGTCCTTTTCATTTGGTCTTTGTGTACCTCTAATGTTTTCAAGGCCTCCTTTCTGATCTCTTCAAGTTCAATCAGTTGTGTAAGCATGATTTCCATTAGTTGTTCTTCAAGTAACTCTAGCTCTTTTATATAGCTGAGTGTTGGCAACTCCACTGTTATAGGTAACTTGGCTTCTTTTCCATATGTAAGCACGTAAGGTGAATTACCTATTGATCTTTTAGGTGTAATCCTATCAGCCCATAGTGCTAACTTTAATTTATCATGCCAAGACCTCTGATTCTCATCAACCATTTTCTTTATAATCTTAATCAGATTTTTGTTAGTTGATTTAGCCTATCCATTACCTCGAGGGCAATAATTTGATGAAGTATTCAAGAATATGTTATTTTTGACAGACCAATCAGATATTCTTAATCGAATGAATGCTAAAGCATTATCTGAAATAATTGAGTTAGGAGTTCCAAACCTGGACACTAGATCTTGATAAAAATTCAGGACTGATGTTTCATTAGCATCTTTCAAAGCAACTACTTCAGTCCACTTAGTGAAATAATCCGTAGCAGTCAAAATCCACTTGTGTCCCTAGCTTGAAGGTGGATTGATAGGACCAATGAAGTCCAATCCCCACTTGCCAAATGGTTGTTCCACTTGAATTGGATGCAACGGCATTGCTGCCAGCTTTTGTTTACCTGTAAAAACTAAACATTTAAGACATTTCTTTACCCATTCATGAGCATCTTTGAACATGTCAGGCCAATAGTAACTAGCCCTCATAATTTTCAGGTTTGTTGTTCTAACTGCAAAATGACCTCCAGTAGGTCCATCATGAAATTCTTTTAGAATATTTTGAATCTGATCTGGCTGTACACATCTTAATAAAACATTGTTAAAATATCTCTTGTACAAAATTCCATCAATTATTGCATAAGGGACTGCTTGTTTTGTAATATCTTCTTTTAGATCTATCCAGGCCTTGTGGGCAGTCACCAGTATGCAGATAATGGATCATATCATGCATCCAACTTGTAGGGGGGTCTGGGACAACAACTGTTTCATTGTTTTCAAGCATTGTCTCAGTCTCTCCTTCAAGTTCCTTTCTATATCCTTCATTTCCTGCAAGCTGTTCACACAGTCCTTTGCCTCAGACCAGCTTAGTTACCTTAATTTGTATGTCATATTCCATGACCTTTGTTATCCACCCTGCTCTCTTATCATTTAAATATTTACTGAGCAAAAAATCTTTCGCTATTGGGTGAGCAACCATTAATTGAATTTGATTATTTGAAAGCATGTGTTTGAATTTTTTTAAGCTCCTGATAACAGCTAAAATATGCTTTTCAACAAAAGAATACCTTACCTCATAGTCATGTAGAACCTAGCTGAAAAATGCCACAAGTTGTTCCATTCCTTCACTGTTTTGCTGACATAGCATTGCTGATATAGTATCCACACTACCAAATGCATATAAAATGAAGTCTTTATCAAAATTTGGGTTTACTAGAGTTGGAGTAGCAACAAGTGCCTCCTTTATTTCTTCAAAGCTTTGCTTTCCTTCTTTGGTCCAACTGAAGGGAATATTCTTCTTCAACATTATTGTAAGAGGTTGTAAAAGTGTTGCTATGTTTGGAATAAACTTTCTTACAAAGTTGATTCTTCTTAGAAAGCTCTGTAAGCCTTTCTTATGTGCAAGAAGAGGTAATGCCAGTATTGCAGTAATTCTTTTAGGATCAACTGATATTTCATCTTTAGACACAATGTGTCCCAGCAGTTTGCCTCCATGAACAGAAAAAATACTCTTCTTTGGGTTCAATGATACTTTAAATTCTCTACATCTCTCAAAGATTAGTCTTAAATGATGAAAATGATCCTCAGCTTTTTTAGAAAAAATAGTCACATCATCTAAGTATACAAGCACAATTATTAATCAAGCCTTGAAAAGCCATGTCCATTGCTCTCTGAAATGTTGCACCTACATTTGATAAGCCAAATGGCATCTTTTTGTATGCTAGTGTGCCCTATTTTGTGGTAAAAGTTGTCTTGTATTGATCTTCCTCTTTCACAAGAATTTGGTTATAACTTGAATAATCATCCAATAAAGAAAATCTCTCTGATCCAGAAATAATCTGCAATATCTGTTCCATAGATGGTAAAGGATAATGATTGTTCAAGGATGCTCTATTTAAATCACAGAACTCAACACATAATTTAATTTCTCCATTTTTCTTCCTAAGAACTCAATAAACTCATTGAAGGTAATATCATTTTTCTTATCAAACATACTTCACGAGTACTTCTAGTTTGGGATTCAACGATCTTTGCTTCTGTCTGACAGATTTAGCTTTGGGTTCTAGCTCTATTGTGTGTTGAGCTAACTCAAGATTGAAACCTTTTAGATCTCCATATTCCCATGCAAAAATTTCACTGAACTCTTGACAAAGCTGGATGAATGCTTGTTGTTCTTGTTTTGTACATATCTTTCCCAGCTTGAGCAATTTCCCTTTAAAGATCTCAACAGGTTCATAATGTTCTTGCTTTATTGACAAGCTGGCCTTGTCCTTTCTTACTTGATCATCAATATTAAAAATAGATTCCAAGGTCACCAAGCCCTTAGGTAATTTATTTGATCTTAACTGAAGTATTTGGTCATCATATTGTTGCACAAAATTCTGCTGATTACCTGCAGAAAATTCAGCCTCTTCCATTAAGAAATTTACAATCTGATCATCACTGTCAAACACTTGCCAACTAATATTATTATCTGGAACTGATGGTCTAACAACAACTTTGACATATAAAGGAGAGTGAATATTCTTCATTTCAGCAGGAATATCATATTCAACTCCTATAGCAGCTAGTTTGTTAGCTTGCTTATTATCAGTTCTAGGTACAAATATGAGGTTAAATGCATCAAACTCTTTTATCATGTCCCAAACTCTATGTTTGTATAATTTCAGCAAGTCATTTTTTGTAGCAGCAAGGTTTCTGACTTGTTAAATCTCTGGATAAGCAAATGGCAAAAGTAGGTGGCAAATCATTGACATAAATGTCCTGGTATATAACAAAGTTTGGACAAGCATGCATAGTAAGGCCTAAACTTTTTAACATTCCAACTATACTTACTTCAGTTCCATCCATTTGTACAACACCTCTGACAACATATTCATATTTCAAACCTAACTTATCAGCTAGCTATTTTAGCATGACTGAACTGTTGGCTCCTGAATCTATCATGCAATTATGTACTAAATAATCATCCACAATCAAAGTGACATAAAATGGTGGAGGTTTGCCTACTGGTTTAGGCTGTTCTATTCTTTTTTCTGTTTCATTTGCAATCATAATCTGAGGTTGATGTGATTTTTGTATCTCATTTGACAAAGGCAACTGAGATAGAGCATTTTGTAGCAAATATTTTTGTCCTGGTATGTGTAAAGCATCTAAAATAGGCATGCTTACTGTTGTATTTTTCATATGATCCAAAATATTAAAGACAGGGCCACTAACCTTTTGTTGTACTTTTGGGATAGCAACCTCTGGGTGGTCTTTTGCTGGCTGTCTATTTTCTGTAGCTGGTTGTCTTGACAAAATGTGCAAATCTTTTGATGTAGAGGTTTGATTTTACTCATTCTGAGTTGCAGAAACTGTATTTTTCCCTTTATTAGTTGGCTGTGATACATTTCTAGCTTGCTATCTTGCAGTTTCAGCCTGCTGATTTGTGTTTCTGGGTTGTTGCTGCAAGTCAACAACTCTCTCTTTTGATCTTGTGTTTGCTGCAATATTTGTAAAAGATTGCTTTTGATCTAGCAACTGATTTACACCACAAAATTCATTAGTTTGCCAATTAATTAAAGCTACATCCGGATTAGCATACTGAGGTTGAATGTCCAGCTGGTAGTTTACACCACTTGCTAAATTTTCAGCAACAACATAGTTATTCTATACCATCAAAGCTTAACTTACTATTCCATTTGGACAAGTGGCTTGATTATGAGGCTGATTACAGGGATAGCACCATGCATAGGCTTGAACCATGTTGTTATGTATAGGCACTATCTCTTTTGAAGTACTGATAGCATTTGAATTGTATTGCTGGTTTGGCCTATTGTTGTAATTTCTTTTTTGACCCTGATAATCTGCCTGATAACTAGGTCTATTTGCTTGGTAAGGTCTGTTACTCTGATTTGTTTGAATTTTCAGACTCACTAAGTCATTACTCACAGTCTGTAGTATTTTCGCTATGCTTTGCTGATTTTCTTTCAGCTCTCTAAATTCAGAATGAATGGGATCTGTATTATTTTGTGTGTTTGCTAAATAACCAAAAGATGGTATTGCTGAAATTGGTATTAAAGGTTGTATATCTGGAAAAATTGGCATTGGGGGCCTAGGTGCTATCTTACCAACTTGTATTAAACTATTATTTGCTCTTATTGCAATATCAAAAGCAACTGGTAAAGTTACCCCTCCCATGGATTGTATCATAACAGCAATATTTGAATTTAATGCCCTTAAATAATACAAACAAACATGCTCAGGTGATGGTTTCACTGTTTCAGGAATTCTATTCCATGTTTTTTGAAATCTGAAATTAAAATCAGTCATTTGCTCTTGTGGAGCCCTCTTAATAGTAGTCATTTAATTCAATTCAATCTAAGCCTGTATGATGAAATGGCAAGTCGGATAGGGAGTGTGATGTTCTACTTGAATATTGGAGCTAGGAATGGACATGTGGAATAGGAAGATGATGGAATAATGGATGTGGGGAAATTTCGAATGCATTTAAAATACTACATATGTCATGAGCACTTATTTTGATATAGAATGAGATGTTATGCACCAGGGTATAAGGAACCAAGGTGACAATGTATCCCATGCATAGGACTTGACTCTGCAAATAAAAGGATGACCTTATGCTTACCCAACATAATACAACCTTGTCTAGATGTGTGAGGAAGATAAATTAGAGCATAAGTCCTTAGTGCATAGAAGGTATTAAATGACCTTAAATGCAAAACGATGACTCGTATGCAAAAAGCTATTATAGCAGGGTTAAAGCAAGAAGTTGAGTATACATTTCATAGAAGTCTTCCACAGATGAAAAATGCCACTTGGAACAGGTACTTGTTTAGGATCGGGCTCTCGAAGCAAAACAGGCATTCGTTTGAAAAAAAACAAAAAAATTAGCCATGGGCATGTTAAAAAAAAATACTTTTTGAAAACGGGTACCCGTTTATAATGGGCACCCGTTATGAACGAGCACCTGTTTATAACAAGTACCCATTTCTAAAATTTTAAAATTTTAAACCCGCCAATTTGCATTGGTTTTAGGCTTGGAAACCCAAGCCTTAACTTTGGACCTACAACTAGGAGACCATGAAAACAACAAGAGAAAAAAAGTAGCTTCACCATTATCGTTGACGACTTTTTTTCAGAATATTTTAACGAAATTAAAACCCATTATAGATCTCAAAGTCTAGTTTTCAAATATGTAATTTTTTTTACTATTGAACATAATTTTCTATTTATATTTTCCAAACAAACTAACTCATTAACTTGAAATAACATAGGTTACTATTTTTTTAATAACTTTTGATTTTGAAAGTTTCTTGAAAAAAAATTATGTCTGACCAAATTAGACATCATTCTCTACATGATGAATTTTTTTTTATTGAATTGATTAGTTTAGCTCAAATTATGTTGGCTGTACATGAGGGGTTTTAAAAAATACTAATTAGGGCCATTAAAAAATTAATTAAAAAAATATATCTATCAAAAAATTACAAAAAAAATTTCTAACCAAAATTCAACATCCTGAGAATCTTTCCACAAAAGGAATTAGAAAAATACATTAATTTTGGTCAAATTATGTTGGTCGTACACGTGCATGCTTTTACAAAAAATAGGGGACTTTTAAAAATCCATTTTTTGTACATCCAATAAAAAACCAACTTTCATCATCTGGGTATTAGAACAAATTAAATATTTGAAAACTAGAAACAAAATCCTACATTTCTTATTTTTACATCATCTTAATATTTTATGTGCAAGTGCTTCAAATTGTCACTCTAAGTACGATAAAATTTGAAAAATAGAAAAAACACTTCCACTTTTTGGCCAAAAAGTGAACTCATCTTCTTGCACTTACCTAGCACACACAAGATATGAATATTATCTGGAGTAATAAGAGCATCCAACAAACACGGCATACAAAAACAATGATTGTGCCCCATTCCATGCCCTCTGTAACACACCAAGATATAGAAAGATCGAGGTAGCATTGAAGGAATCATGGAATGAGACAAAAAGAAAAAATCAACAATAAAAAGACCAACTGACCAGAACATGGAGACGTCATATCTCTTGCCAAGAGTTGTGTGGATTTAGGATTCTACCTATTGTAAGAAGGATGCATTCGTAAGGTAGTGATTGGTAATGATTTAGATAAATCAAATGATAGGCAAATAGATATGGAGGCAATATACTATGGGAAAGGGTGATCTCATTGCGTGTGATTTTGATGGAAGCTCGATGCTTTGGTAGTATGCGTAGTGTGCTTGTTGTGTGGGTGTCAAGTTTAGGCGATGATGGAGATGGAGCAGGATGATGGTGGGTATGAGTATTTGTTTATTATGGGATGAATGTTTATTGCGAGGGATGTGACAAAGTGTTTATATGCGGTGAGGTATGAAAGGTGAACAATCCAAGCTCAGGTAGTAGGGACAACCAAGGAGGTTAGAGATACCAGGATCCCATGGGGATATTTCTAGAGGGATGGATGGATAGGTTTTATAAGTATGTGGTTACAGATGGAATGAGGAAATAGTAATCCAACACAAACCTCTAACCTGGGATTTGGAAGTGGGATGGAACAAATGGGCATAATAATGGAAGGGGTGTGAATAGTGGATCCAATTTTATACTACACATGATGCCTGCGAACATGTTTCATCATGTTACTTATCCAAGGTACTACAAAATGTAATTTTCACCATAGGATGAATTATTTCTCTTTACTATTTTTGATCTTTTTTGCTTTTTTATAATTTTTTTAATCATTTTTTTTAATTTTTTGTGGATTTTTGATGGGGTATTTAGCAACTTAGGTATAGAACCTCTTGAGATGGATAATGTTCATGGGTTCTTCAAGTTATTCGCATTCAAAAGTGGCTAGATGGTATGCCCCAGAACCATACTTAGAGACAACCACATAAGGGCCCAAGTAAACTCTCCGGTGTGGAGCTTCTTATTATAGGATCTATGGAGTGAATTATGATATGCCTGGAGATGATTCAAGGCATTAAGGTACCGTTTATCTAGTAGATCTAACTCGTGCAGACATGCAACACGATAATCCTCATCAGTGATGAGATTATGCAAGGAGATGCGTAAGGAGGGGAGTTCGATCTCAATTGGCAAGATGGCTTCAGAACTAAATACTAGTGAATATGGAGTGGCTCTGGTAGGTGTGTGGATGCTTGTGCAGTATGCGCAAAGGGATGGATGGATGTGGAGGTACCAGTTGCGACAAGTTTCATTGACAAATTTCTTGAGGATTTTAATAAGGTTTTATTAGTTGCCTCGACTTGGCTATTTTCTTGGGGATAGTATAGAGTGGACCAATGATGTTGAATGTGGAATTGCTCAAAAAGTGTGCGAACATCATTATTTTTGAAGGGTTTTCCATTATATGCGATGATAGCAGATGGAATACCATAACATAAAATGATGTGGTAGAGGATGAATTTAGTGATTTGGGAATCAATGGTAAAGGTGAGGAGGATGGCCTCTTCCATATTTAAACATTGCAATAGAGTGCCATCATAGCTTCGGTGATAGAGGGTGTCAGCGAGGATGGTATAGCGTAAAGCTTGGTAGATGAGGGTTTTTTTTTTGTGAGAGAAGTCGGGTGGGATGGTGTGATGTTGGAGATAGGTGTAAATGTTATGATACCAAGGGATTTCAGGACCAACAATCTCACATATAAATTCAAAATCCATGAATCTGTATGCTTGCATAAGGAGTTGTTCCACAAGAAATTCATATTGATGGCTATCATCTGGCATGTCCAGAAGGGATCCAATGGTAGCCATTTCATCAGCTGCTTTGTTATGAAGTCTAGCCACTTGTTCAAATTGGATGCAAGCAAAGTAGAGTTTGTACTCATCAACCATATGCTTATAAGGAAACAACTTGTCATCTTTAGTGTGGTACTCATCATTGACTTGTTTGATGACCAATTAGGAATCACTATAAACCTATAACTATTGGATATTCCATTGAGCTGTTATCTTGAGACCAATGATTAAGGCTTCATATTCGACCACATTGTTTGTGCATGGAAAGGCAATCCTATATGCCTTGGGAATGTAGTATCCTTGGGGAGTGACCAAAAGTATTCCAGCACCTAAGCCATGACTTGTGAATGATCCATCAAAACATAATTTCCAGATTGTAGATTCAATTGTTGTAAGGATAGACTCATTTGGAAAATCAATAGTGAGTGGTTGATGGTCGATGAAGGGTGCCACTGCTAATTGATCTGCTATAACTTGGACCTTAATAGCTCCGTGGTCCACATATTTATTATCAAACTCACTGAATAGTGTAACCCATTTTGCCATTCATCCTATGAGGGAAGTCCTGGAAAGTAGGTATTTGAGGGGGTCAACCTTTGAGATGAGCTTGATTGAGTGACTTAACATGTAGTTCCATAGCTTTTGGGAGCTGAAGAGGATAGCTACACATGCCCGTTCCATAGGTGTGTAGTTAAGCTCATAGCCGACAAGGGTCCTACTGATGTAATATAGCCCTTTCATAACCAGTTTCATCATGTTGTAGTAGAAGTGCCCCTAGTGCTACTGAAGTTGCTGATATGTACAATAATAGGGGTTTTCCAGAAATGGGTGCCATGAGGACAAGAGATGGTGCCAAATATTATTTGATGCGGTCAAATGCTTGTTGACAGTTTTCATCCCACTTGAATTGTACATCCTTGTAGAGCAAATGAGAAAACGGTTGGCATTTATTAGTGAGTCAGGCTATGAATCTTTAGATGGCTTGAAGCTTGCCTTGTAGGCTAGGCAACTCTTTCAAAGTCTTTGGTGGTGACACTTCTATAATGACGCTGACCTTGGCTGGGTCCAATTCAATTCCTCTATGTGAAACAATGAAGCCCAAGAGTTTTCTCGATGTTACCCCAAAGACACATTTCTTGGGGTTGAGGTGTAGCTTATATTCCCTTAGGTGTTCACATATCCATTGTAGCACTTTAGGATGTTCATCTCTTGTTCTAGATTTCCCAAGGAGGTCATCTACATAGTCTTCCATGATCTTGTGCAGCCCATCACAAAAAATGGTGGTCATGGCACGTTGGTAGGTTGTCCCTGCATTCTTGAGTCCAAAGGGCATGACCTGCCAATAATAGGTGCCCCAAGGATATGTGAAAGTTGTCTTGTGTTGATCTTCAGGGGTGATCCTAATTTGATTATATCCTAAAAACCTGTCCATAAGGGAGAGCATTTCATGTCCAGCTGTCAAGTCTACAATAATGTCGATGTTTCGAAGAGGGAAATCATCTTTTGGACATGCTTTGTTTAGATACTGAAAATCTGTGCAAACTCAAATGCCCCCAGGTTTCTTAGCAATAGAGACAATGTTTGAAACTGATTCAGGATAATTAATAGGGTGAATGAAGCTGACTTCTAATAATTTTTGCAAATCTTCTTTGACTAATAAGGCAATTTAAGGATGCATTTTTCAGAGATTTTGTTTGATGGGCCTTGCATCTGGATGTACCACAAGATGATGAACTACCAAAGATGGATCTAATCCTAGCATATCTGCATAAAACCAATCAAAGACATTTGGTGCATCCTGAAGTATAGCCAATATGTCAGATTTTTCTTTGACGGTGAGGCTTTCTGCAAGATGGATGATCTTGGGTTGCTTTTCAGTACCAAGGTTGATTTCTTGTGTACCTTCAATTAGTATGGTGGAATGTTCCTGCCAATATGGAGGTATGGGAGGAAGGTGGAGTTCCTCATCTCCTAGAGCCTCAGAGAGGTTTTCACCAAGAGATATGTCCTTATTTTTCTCTTTTGTTTCTGATAGCGCCTCAAATAGGTTTTCACTAGCAGACAATTTTCTATTTTTTGATTTTTTATTTAGACTAGGGAACTCCTCCTCCACAAAGTAGGCGTTGGCATTTAAGCACACCTCATACTATGATGTGTCATAGAGCTCTAGGAATATAGTGAAAGCCTCATCGTTTTGGAATGTTGATGAGGTATAAACAACCTCATTTTTATAACAAGCCAAATAACCCTTTTTATCTTGCCCAATCACCATAACATTGCCAATTTGTTTATTTTTAGAAGCAATATTTATCTATTTTTGATAAAATGATGTATAAATATTTATTTTCCAATTGATTGAAATTAGCCACTAATGTTGACATAATTGCATGTAGAGCTTGTGTAATTATGCAGGGTTTCATGTATGGCCTAAAGGAAGGAGTGAACTTCAAAGCAGCTGAAGTCAGAGCACTGGAATTTGAGGGCGCCATAAATTTAGGCATACATAATCATAGACTTCGTTAGCAATTATGTTATTTTCTATTGGGCATACTTAAGACTTTACGGCTCTACTCAGAGCCTTTAATGTGTTTAATTTCATAGACATCCAGTTAGTTTTTAAATTTTGTTTTTCTTTAAAGACTTCTTCAATGGCATTTATCCACCATCTGAAATTTAGGATTTTGGAGCAGTATAGTTTATATATGTAGTTGCTCAAAACAAGGATATATGTTATGCTATGTTATGGATGAAAACAATCTCTTTTGAAGTGATAATATGTATCTATGTTCTGTGATACTTTTATGAATGAATATCATCAGTTCTATTATGAGTAATCTTTTCTGAGCAATGGAAGTAATATGAATGGAATTTACTTTGGAGCTTTTGAAGTACTGAATGTGATTTGAGTCGATATAGGATCTCCCAAGAGCTGGCAACTCGAGGGATTATAGAATAGATAAGTATTTTTATTATTACCAATTGGTGTTGTTATTTTTGTTTTGTGAATGTTCTGTTTAGATTAATGTCACTTCGTGTTTAGCTTTGTTATGTGTTCCTGCAGGTTGTGGTATTTAAGTTAATGATCTTTGAAATTCTGTTCATTTGAAATTTCCAGAGCATCCACTTCATTCATAATTTTTTTGTTAGTCATTAGATCAAAATGTCAAATGTGTTTTCAGTTAATAGTTAGTTGCCTTTGTTTTTAAACTCATAGTTAAAATGCAAATGTTGATTCCTAGTTAGTTTATATGCTTTCTAGATTAAGAATTCAAATGCTTTCTAGCTTAAAGTTTTTATGTTTTCTAGTTTAGATTATGTTTTAAGCTTTTCAAAAATTCAGAAAAAATGTTACTAAGTGAGATGTCCAAAAATATTCCCTGTTGCATACAACCTTGGACACTACTCGGTCGACATAATTGACATACTTTCAACTAAAGTGTTGGGACCCTACGACAACCTATCACTTTTTGGCACCATTGCCGGGGACCTTCTTTTCTAATGTTAATAGGGGATTGCTTGGATACCTCTTTTAGAAAAAAAAAAATAGTTGTTAGACTTCTTTTTCTGCATGGTCAGGAAACAAGGTCCACATGGAAGATTCATACCAAAACCCCCCCAATAGTAGTTCCAACCATAAACAAGGAGGTAGAAGTCTTAGTCGAAGAACTTTGTTACGAATTGATCAGTTAGGATCAACCTGAGACTTCTCAACATACCCCAGAAACTCAACAATTAGACCAAACCTTTGACAAGGAAAGTATTCAACCATCAGACCAAATCTTTGAGGAAAGCATTCCTTTTAAAATCATGGTTGATAATAATGATAACCCTTTCAATGAAAGGAGAGCAAACCAAGGAGATGGTGATAACCCACGTAGAGCAGCACGAACATTTATCTATCTTGTTTCTCTCAATGAAGATGACGATGCACCCATGAAGAACATTTCACCTTCCATCTTACCAACCTTCAGAGGATTATCCTCTGAAGACCCTGACCAGTTCCTTTTTGAGTTTAAAGTCCTATGTTAGACATATGACTAAAAAAATGATAACCAAAAACTTAAACTCTTCCCCTCCACTCTGAGGGACTCTGTAATGCGTTGGTTCATGGGGTTAGTTTCAGGATCAATAACCACGTGGGATGAAATGGAGACTATCTTTTTAGACAAATATTAGAGCTACCACAGAGTTAGCGATAGGAAAGAGGAATTGTTCAAACTAAGGCAAAAAGAAGATGAGAGCCTGGAAGATTACCTTGATAGGTTCATCTTGTTATCCAAACAATGTGGCGAAAAGGCCATAAGCCCATAACTTCTAAAGACAATATTTCTCAAGGGACTTGATGAGGATGCTAGGAGAAGCCTAGATTTAATGGGAAAGGAGATGTGTCCCAACTTGAACTTGGTGATATCGCTAAGTTATGTAGGAATTTTTCTTGGACTGGTGGAGGTATTCATAAGTCTAGTCTTTTGAGGGGCTCAAATGAAATTGGTAAACTATGAGAGGAAATAGCAAATTTGAAAACTGACATTCTTGTTCAACTAAACACCACTCTGGATGGAATACAGGCCAAAACATGTAATCCTAAAACCTTATCCATCTACTGCCCTAGATGTCGAAACAAACACCTATTCAGAGAGTGTCCTATGGACAAAGCTGGCAATTATCAAATTTTGTGAAAAGATTCATGCCACTGACCAATGTGAGATCCTGAATGCAATCAAAAATTCTAAGAAAAGGTCATCTCACACTGAGGAAGAGATCAATTTTGTGGGTCAAAGACCTGGAGGGAATTTCTCTTATGGCCAAAATTCAAACCCCTCCTAGCGACCGCCAAATAATTGGAATAATAGTCAATGGGTGACACCTTGGCCTCCACCACCACCTAATTGGGGACCTTACCCTTCGGGACCACCTGAATGGGCAAATTAGTCCTAGGGAAATCCTCAATGGCCAAATCAGTCTCAACAACAATGGTATCCTCAAAATCATGCCCCCCAATGGAATCAGACTCTAAATCAATTCTATCATGGACCAAGGAGGATGCCCAATCCATAGCAGAACCTCTTGCCAGCACCCCAAAACACTCAACAAAATGAGCAGGTCAACCAACCACAACTCCCAGTGCAACCTATCCCTAATCCAAAGAATAACTGACAAACCACACCAGTATATTCCACGGAGTAGGAAAACATGGCTCGAGTTAATGCTATCTATTGTGGAAACTTGCAATTGAGGTCAGGAAAAACACTCCAACAGCCTACCATAGTTGAGATCCTTGATGACCAGAATGTAGAATCTGCTGAAGGAATAGGGACACCTTCCATACCTTCAGATAAAAACCTAGGGAGTAACCAAGAAAAGATTCCTCAACAATCCTCATCTAAAACTTCTGAGTTACCTCAGGAACAAGTTGTTCAGCATTCAACAGATCTTCCAAAGAAGGATTCAACCTTGAAGAAGAGACCTCAAACACCTTTTCTGGAGTGCCTCAAAGAGACCCCCTTGAAAAACCCTCTGAAAATGACCTTACCCACTGAAACCACGTTAATACAAGAAATTAAATGACTTCATATCGAGATTCCATTGTTACAGGCAATTAAAGAAATTCCTAAACTAAACCAGCTAGTCAAACAGTTGTGCATAAAAACACTAGGAAGGAAAAAGAAACAGATTAACACTGTGCACATCAATGGATACTTAGTTGACCTTCTAGCTGGAGAAATTTCAACACCAAAATATGGTGACCTAGGCAATCCACTCATATCAGCGACAATCAACGAGGTAGCAATACCTAATGCACTTGTGGACTTGGGAGCCACCATCAATGTCATGACGGTGGACGTTATGGAAAAATTGGGACTCACTGATCTACGTCCCACAACCACCATAATGCAAATGGCAAACCAGTCCATAACTATTCCCAAAGGTGTTTTAGAAAATGTTCTTGTCAAGGTTGACAATTGGGAATGCCCAGTGGATTTCCAAGTAATCCATTCCCTCGCGCCTAAGGATAGTTGCCCATTAATAGTGAGCAGAGCTTGGTTGGCTATAGTTGCAACCAAAATTGACTGTAGAACAGGATGAATGACCATTTCAAATGGCCCTAATAGAAAACACTTATTCATGTATCCCCCTGCTCAACCTGCTACACATAAACAAGTTTGGGTTGACGAACCAAATGGTTTTGACAAACAAGAGAATCTAGCCTCGCTTTCTATGGTAGTCATCAAACAACATGGCGAAGAATTGGAAGATGAATTGGAAAACAACATGCAAGATCTTGTTGTAGATTCAGGTGATGAAGAAATTTTAGAAGTAGAAGAGATTTTAGGACACTCGATCCACACTGATGATATCAACCATAGATACACCACCTTCACAGCGTTACCTTGTCCTCTGGCTAATCTCATTCCAAAAATAGAGCATTTTTTTTAAGATGTTGCCAGTTTCCACAAAGTTATACCACATAGCTGTCCTCTCAATACCTTGACAATAGAAGTTCATACTGTCACCTCCAACTACCCATGAACTAAAACTATCATGTTATTACTAGGAAAAACTTTAAATATTAATAGTTGGTTAACCGAGGCAGATGAGCTAAAGCTATTTGATGTTTTGGTAAATAGATCCAAAGCTTTTGCCTCGGATTACATAGACATGAGAGGAATACACCCAAGTGTTTGCACCCACCACATCTATACTGAGGATGTTAGACTTGTTCGTCAACTACAACATAGATTCAATCTTTCCCTTAAAGATATTGTCAAAACACAAATTGAGAAACTCCTGCAAGTAGGATTCATTATCGTATCTCTGACAACAAACGGGTTTCACCTTTGGTAGTAGTGCCGAATAAAAATGGAAAATGGAGAGTTTGTGTTGATCATAAGGAACTCAACAAAGCTACATATAGAGATTACTTACCACTGCCCTTCATAGACCAAGTTTTGGATAATCTAGAAGGAAGAAAGTATTTCTCATTCCTAGACGGATTCAATGGATATAACCAAATACAAGTGGTAGCAGAAGACCATGACAAAACCACTTTCACTTGTCCCTGGGGAATATTTGCATATCGAGTTCTTCCCTTTGGGCTATGCAATACTCCTACAACATTCTAGAGAGCTGTTTTGGCCATCTTTGCTAACTTGTAAACGATTGTGTGGAAGTCTATATGGACGAATTCATGGCCTATGGCTCCACTTTTGATGAAGGCCTTAAAAACTTGGATAGAGATTTGTAGAGATGTGAGGACCATCAACTATCCCTGAGTCATGAAAAGAGTCTAATAATGGTAGAATAGGGTATAGTGTTGGGACACCATATCTCAGCCGAAGGGATAAAGGTAGATCCTAAGAAAATTGAAGTGATATAACAGCTAGAGACTCCAAAGAACCAAACTGATGTCAGAAGTTTCTTAGAACATGCTGGTTACTACTGGATGTTCATAAAAAACTTTAGTAAGATTGCAGCCCCCATGTTCTCCCTTCAAAAAGATGTGGATTTTGTCAGGACAAAAGAATGTCAAATATCATTTGACATCATTAAATAAAAACTCATCTCTGCCTCAGTCCTGTGTGGACCTAACTAGAAACTTCCCTTCCATATTTATGTCGATGCTTCCAATGATGTTATTGGAGCCGTCTTAGGTCAAGAAGATGAAAACGGAGGAAAGTACGCTATATATTTCATCAGTAAAAACTTGAGCCCACTGAACAAAACTACACGACTACGAAGAAAGAATTTTTCACCGTAGTTCATGCAATCAATAAATTATGACATTACATTACGGGGTACAAAGTAACTGTGTTCACTGACCATTCAACCATCAAATACTTGATGAACAAACCCTCAGTAAATGGGAAAATAATTAGATGGTTATTGCTTCTCGAATTCATTGTGACCATCATTGATAAACCCAAAAAGTTTAATGTAGTCGTAGACTTCTTATCTAGGATCAAACAAGATAATGGCAATTGTGCCCCTATACAAGATGAATTCCCAAATGAAAACTTATTTGCCATCTTAATTAAACCCCCTGGTTTGCAGACATCGCCAACTATCTTGCCACCTCTGAGTTTCCACCAAACTTTATGTCAAAACAAAAGAAACGCCTCATTCAGGAGAGTGCTCAGTTCAAATGGATTAATGGTATGCTATTCTGATGTGGCCCTGATCTGGGTATACAATGTTACATCAGATTAGATGAAACATATAGCATCCTCAGAGCCTGCCATGATGATCCCTCTAGAGGTCATTACTCCGCCAAAAGGACGTCCCATAAAATCTTAGGTGCATGATATTATTGGCCCTCTATGCATAAAGATGTAAAAAACTATGTTCATTGTTGTGATGAATGCTAATGAGTAGGAAGACCCACGACATCCAATGAGATGCCTCTGCAGCCGTAGGTAGTTTTTGAACTATTTAAAAAGTGGGGATTGGATTTCATTGGTCCCATAGATCCTCCTTCATAGGGTAAAGAATACATTCTTGTATGTACTGACTATCTGACTTAGTGGGCAGAAGCCCAAGTAGTGAGAGTTGCTAGAGAAGAACAAGTTGTAGACTTCCTGTATAACAAGATGTTTCTTAGATTTGGAGCCCCTAGATCAATTGTCACAGATCAAGGACCCCAGTTTATGTCCAAAGTTTTGCTAGCCTTTACTGATCATTTCTAGGTAAGGCATAAGAAGTCATCTCCTTGTCACCCACAAGCAAACAACCAAGTGGAAGTCACTACTAGGGAGCTTGAAAACATTTTGACAAAAATAGTTTCATCAGGAAGAAGAGACTGGGCCAGAAAATTACTTGAAGTCATTTGGGCCTATAATACAACTTGGAAATCAACTACTGGTCTTACTCCTTATGAGTTAGTCTTTGGGAAGAAATCTCTTCTACCCATTGAATTTGAACTTCAAATGCTTAGAACAGTGATGGACGTAGGCTTGGACCTTGATTAAGCCCAGGTTGAAAGAGTCCTACAGCTTAGTGAATTAGATGAACTCCGTCTAGAAGCCATTCACCAAATTGAGTTAATTCAACAACAACAAAAGGCTTGGCATGATAAACATATAAAAGAAAGAGAGTTCCATAATGGGGATTGGGCATTGTTATTTGATTCCAGATATAAAGATCAGAAAGGTAAATTAAGAACTCATTGGTTGGGTCCATATGAGATTTCTAAAGTATTTCCAAATGGAGCAGTACAGCTTAAACCCATTGATGGTGACACTCAAACTCTCTTAGTCAATGGTCATCGATTACGAATCTACCACAAACCTATTAACAAAGAAGAATTTATGCAAATGGTAGAAATGCAAGGAGAAACCCAATGTATTGACTCTGCTTTGGCAGAGGCAATATAACCCTCTAAGTAGTAAAAAAAATTATGTGTGTATGTATTCATGATTATTTCAGAACATTTTATTGTATCTTCATCTTTGTACTTGTCTAAATTTCATTATGTTTTGCAGGACTTCATCTTTGAATAAGTACAAAATCCTGGTGCATCTTTCAATGATGCACCGGAACTTTGTTCCTTCATTCTCGCTGCATCTTTCAGTAATGCTCCAGAACTTGTTCCTTCACGTTGTTCCTGCATTTCAGTTGCATCTTTCAACAATGCTCCAAAATTTTGTTCCTACATTCTGGCTGCATCTTTCAGTGATGCTCCAAAATTTTGTTCCCGCATTCCGGCTGCATCTTTCAGCGATGCTCCAGAATTTTATTCCTGCATCCTAGCTGCATCTTCAACGATGCTCCAGAATTTCCTACATTCCGGCTGCATCTTTCAGTGATGCTTCGGAATTTTGTTCATGCATTCCAACTGCATCTTTTAGCGATGCTCCGAAACTTGTTCCTACATTCCAGCTGCATCTTTCAACGGTGCTCTAGAATTTTGTTCCTGCATTTTAGTTGCATCTTTCAGTGATGCTCGAGAACTTGTTCCTGCATTCTGGCTGCATCTTTCAGCGATGCTCCAGAACCTTGTTTCATACTTTGTATACTCATCCCATGGGCATCTTTTTCCAATGTTTTGGATTCGTGATTCCGCCTTCTTTGTAAATGCTCCGACATCCTTGAAAACATACCCATTGCCATCACCAAACTTTTTCATACCGACGACACCTTAGAAATTCACGCCCTATATTGCCATCTATCACCATAATAAATGATATTATTGTGGCAATCTATCATCATAATAATTAGAACACTTTCAACCACCCCATCTTCATCAATAATAAATCCATTACAACCCTTTGCCATCCCATTCAAATCAAATAACACCACCATCTATGATGCCATTACATCAGCATAAATGAGGTGATTTCAAATCAATAACAGAATGTAAGGTATGTACATCTTTTGCCTTAAGTAGGTAAATTATTGTGAATAAAATTAAATAAGTTGGCATGTTCCCCCTCTTTTCCAAATTTAGTAAATTGTACGAATTGTAGCTTCACTAGAAGAGGTGGCAGCTCATTCATCCCATTCCATGCAAGGTAATAATTAGATACAGCACAACTGAATGCCATGAATTAATCTATGTCCTATCAGCATTATCAAAGTATAAGTGGCCATAAAGATTGAATTTCACTTAATCTGCATATTAGTTTGTCTGAAACAGTTCTCACTTTGGTGTGCCAAAAATTTTAGTAGACACTCAGCAGAATTGCCAGTAGGGGATAGAATGGGGGGAGCAAAGCGCAAATCAGAGCCAAGTTCCACAGATAACTTATTGGAACTTACTAATATTTTAGAATTGTTTCAAAGGGTGGGATGCCTAGAGTTCATGGAAAAGTTTGAGGGATATAATACACAGTTAGTTAAAGAGTTCATGGAGAACTTCTTAGATGGACAGTCAATTGTGCGAGGAAAGAAATTTAAGGTAAGTCCCCAAACTATTTCTAGCTTATCCGGTATTAAAAATGAAGGCTTGAATCAATCAGAAACTACAAATATTTCCTACCAGAGATTGATAGAACTTTTCATAAGGGAAGGGGAACCTCATCCATTATTAGTTGTGAATACCTAGGGGCAGAATAAAGGGTTTCAAAGAATGTTTATTGCAAAGCTGTGGAGAATGGTGGTAGCCTGGATAATTAAGTATTTCACATGTGAAGGACAATGTGCTACCGTAGTTGGTCCTCCCTTCCATTTGCTCATTCACTTGCGCCATGGCGCTGAAAACCCTGAATTAAGGGTTAACCTTCCCGCCTTCCTATGTGATTCCCTTGTCCATATGATAGACACGTTCAAACTTGGGTCAGGTCCATTAAAACACCAAGTCCCTATTTCTTTAATTTGCAAACATCAACTCCTTAAGAAGAGAAAAAAAGATGAGAAATGGCAGAAAATTCTTAGGAAATTTGAAAACCTTGCACCCTCAAGACATTTTGAGGAAGGCAAATCATCTGGTTTTGTGGCACAAAACCTAAGAGAACCTTCCCCTGTGCCTCAAACTACCACAGAAGCTCCCGACGGTGAAGCACCAAAAAATTTGTCAAACCCTGAAAAATGACCTAAACCATATAATGTGCCAAAAACCTTAGAAAAGCAGGAAAATGTGGATTTAATGGACTCTAAGGATGAAAATAGCCAGCCCAACAAAAAGGAAAAGAGGCCTAAAATGAAATTGCAGAGACCTCCCCCTCTAAGAAGAAGTAAAATATTGGTTACCGATTTTAGCTGTGCCTTAGCTTGTGACCAACGACATATTCCTAAGAAAAAAAGACGGGATAGGCAACCAAGTGAAAATCCAGTCTAGTTGAGTGCAAATCAAACCCTGGGAAGTAATGATGCTCCTAAATTTGAGAAAGAGATTGATCCACCTAAGAAGGATCAAAAGGAAATAGGAGAACAAGTCCCAAATTATGTACTTGTTGAAGAAGAAGAGGCTCAAGAGGATGAGCTTGTGGAAACAATTTCTCCCACTCATCAGCCATCAGATGAACACATAATTGACACAGTCCCTCAAATTGGACAGTTGTCCCCTCTGAATACTATCAATGACATAGAATAAGGTCTACTAGAAGTGAATGATGAAGGACATGTGTCTGACAATGATACCGAGATTTGTATTCCCCCTCTTTCCAATAATACAGAAAATGAAAAATGTGATCACATAAAAGTGGAATTAGAAGAATTAAAAGAAGAAATTGTACATTTGAAAAATAAATTCCAGCAAAATGAGGAACAGATGGCCAGACAACAGTAGGAAATAGACACACAAACAAAACATTTGGAGTAGAAAGATCAGGAAATTAGAACTCTAGGGACCCAATTGGAATAGAAGGATAAATTCATTGAGGAATTATAGTCCCAAATGAAACAAATTGAGGAGAAAGATAAGAAATATTTGTCTAGTTTATCTGAAAAAGATGAACAAATAAAAAATTTGTCTATCAATTTGGAGCAATTCCTTAAATCTTTTGTAGAGGAACAGGAGAAGCAGAAATTAGAACTTAACACAACTCTTAGCAAAACTGTAGAGCTGGAACATGAATTATAGGAAATCAGTGTTAAACCAACCATGGAATCAAAAGAGATACAAACTGAACAAACCAAAATGGAATGGTTTCAAGTCCATATTCCTCCCATGTTGGCCAAGTGGATGGTAATGAGCTATTTCCTAAGGCAAGCTAGAGCTGAGAATGCTAGACTCAAATAGGAAATAGTATTACTAAAGGAATCTTATGACTGACTGTATCAAGCTAAAACTGATGCATGCAAAATCAAAGAGATGTTGTTAGCTTGTAGGAAGCCATCCAGACTCTATTCCATGTTTCTCGATGAACAAGTGTTAAGATGGAAACTTTTAAGGATTTCTTGTAATCTGCCCTATGATCCTGATGATAAACAAATTTTAGAAATATTTAAATAATCATCTCCTGTTCAAAAGAATTTGTTGTGTGAATTCTTTCTGCATAATGTGTTGTTGGAGAAGTACAGTGACTTTTCATTAATCTTTTTATGGGGGAAGTTCAGCTCAGGGCATTTATGTCTAACATGCATGCAGAACCAACTGAATTGGCAAGATAGGACGAGGGAATACCTTCAAGGAGAGAAAACTGTGGGGCTTCACATGAGACATCCTCATAATAAACCCTTTGCCTTCAAGGCTCAGTTCAAAAGAATAAAAATGTATACAACCATGACAGAAAAGTATAATGAGAGCATAAGAATCTACTTTGTAGATTTCATCATTAATGGGCCACAATTGATAGAAAGAGCTTAGAATGCTTGTGAAGAGAGATATACTCCTCTGCTTATGTACTTGAAATGACAGGAGATGATCTCCCCTACCAATCTCAGGTGGTCTTATGGAAGGGCTAAAACCTTAACAGAAGTACTGCAGCATATCAAAACCAAGTGGATTGGTATGAGGTATAGGCCTCCTCTGCTCATCTAGCCTCCACCTACAGTTTTAGTGACTACAGAGCAGGATCCTAGAGATTTGCAAGCATGGAAACTAAGAATGAAATTACACAGGGGATTCCTCAAGTATCCTAATCATTTGGACGAGGAGGCAAGGGATGCATATGATCTTAGTGCAATATATGAAGAACTAAACAGAAAGAGGGACGTAGAAAGATAGAGGGCTCATCAAAGAGAAGGAGGACCTGATCAGGCCTAAGAAGGGGAGGGTGACGAGGTATAAACAACCTCAATTTTATAACAAGCCATATAACCCTTTTTGTCTTGCCCAATCACCCTAACCATGCCAATTTGTTTATTTTTAGAAGCAATATTTATCTATTTTTGATAAAATGATGTATAAATCTTTATTTTCCAATTGATTGAAATTAGCCACCATTATTGACATAATTGCATGTAGAGTTTATGTAATTATGCAGGGTTTCATGTATGGCCTAATGGAAGGAGTGGACTTCAAAGCAACCGAAGTTAGAGCGCCAGAATTTGAGGGCGACAAAAATTTAGGCATACATAATCATAGACTTCGTTAGCAATTCTGTTATTTTCTGTTGGGCATACTTAAGACTTTATGGCTCCACACAAAGCCTTTAATGTGTTTAATTTCATAGACATCTAGTTAGTTTTTAAATTTTGTTTTTCTTTAAAGACTTCTTCAATGGCATTTACCCGGCATCTAAAATTTAGGATTTTAGAGTAGTACAATTTATATGTGTAGTTGGTCAAAACAAGGATATATGTTATGTTGTGTTATGTATGAAAACAATCTCTTTTGAAGTGATAATCCATATCTATGTTCTATGATACTTTTATGAATGGATATCGCCAGTTCTATTATGAGTAATATTTTCTGAGTAATGAAAGTAATATGAATGGAATTTACTTTGAAGCTATTGAAGTACTGAATGTGATTTAAGTTGATACAGGATCTCTGAAGAGTTGGCCACTCGAGGGATTATAGAATAGATAAGTATTTTTATTATTACAAATTGGTGTTGTTATTTATGTTTTGTGAATGTTCTATTTAGATTAATGTCACTTCGTGTTTAGCTTTGTTATGTGTTCCTGCAGGTTGTGGTATTTAAGTTAATGATCTTTGAAATTTTGTTCATTTGAAATTTCTGGAGCATCCACTTCATTCATAAATCTATTATTAGTCATTAGTTCAAAATGTCAAATGTGTTTTCAGTTAATAGTTAGTTGCCTTTGTTTTTAAACTCATAGTTAAAATGCAAGTGTTGATTCCTAGTTAGTTTATATGCTTTATAGCTTAAAGTTTTTATGCTTTCTACTTTAGATTCTATTTTAAGCTTTTCAAAAATTCAGAAAAACCGTTACTAAGTGAGATGTCCAAAAATATTCGCTATTGCATATAGCCTTGGACACTACCCGGTCAACATAACTGACATACTTTCAACTAAAGTGTTAGGACCTTATGACAACCTGTCAAATGTATCAAGAGGTGATGGTCCTTGTTGGTCCTAGTCGATGAGATTAGGATGGACAAGAGAGAGGTTGATGAGGAAAATAGAATTGTCAAGGAATATACACGAGAGACCAAGATCTTCGCATGAAGCTATGATGATAGTCGACACAATATTTTTGATATCAGAAGAGGATTCAACCACATCTATCGAAAGATTAGTAGGACCTTGGATTTTCATAGTGGGTGGCATATATCCTACGCTAAAGTATTTGTCATATTACTTTGGTGACGTGGAGTCTATCGGAATGGGTTTGATAGGTCCTTGCTCACTAATGCCAAGTCCTTTTCCATGATATACATTTGGTATGGCACATGATATTTTTCCTTAAAGTATTCAAGGTCTACTTCTATTGTATCTATCTCGTCATGGTATAACCAATCATCTAGGGAATCTGCAATTTCCTCTTCCTCTCGGGAGACTTTTGCTAGAACATAAGGGATCTTATCATCTGATTTGCGTCTTTGTTCTTGGACCCTTTTTTTGTAGTTGAAGACCATGGGAACGAGGGGACAAAGATAATTGTCCCACATGAAAGGCATTATGAATCTCATATTCACCACACCCTTTGTCTATGATCTCGACTTGGGATATTTGAGGGATCGGGTTGGATGATGAAGTGGAGGTGTGGCAAGGATTGGACGAAGTTGATGGAATGGATGAAGTGTCTTCAATACTTTCCCCATAAGTGCTCAGGCAATGGAATTGCCTATCATAGGTGACTTCCAAAGGTTTGCTATACTCAAAGGATTGTTGGTCGGTGGGAATAGTGACTTCGATGTTGTTGTGTGGGAAATTTATACACTAATGATAGGTGGAATGGATGACTTACATGGCATGTAACCATGGTCGGCCGAGGAGAAGATTATATGGTAGGTCAAGATCAACCACATGACATAAGGTGGGTAGTGTTAGAGGACCCACTTTGATTGGGAGACATATGGTGTCTTCAAATTCTCATTCTGTGTTGTCATATGCTTTGTGGAGATAACCAAGGTTTCTAGATCATCCTAATACCCCAATAGTTTTATGAATTTTAATGTACATATGTCCAGGCTGGATCTATTATCCAAGAGGACTCTTTTGAATTTATTATTGGTGATTTAGACTTCTATATGAAGGGCTTTATTATGAGTAGGGTTGATGGGTGGCATGTAAGATTGGTTGAAGGTGAGATGGTAGGAGGACGATAATTGGGCCAACAGGTTTTGGAATTGTGTAGGTGGAATGTCGATGGGGACATGGGACTCTTGAAGGGCTTTGTCAAGTATGTCGTGATGGATGGGGGATGTCTTGAGAAGTTTCAGGATAGAGATTTGTTCTAGTGTTTTCCCAAGGTGATCGAGGAGATTATACTCAGAAGTAGGTGTGGTGGAAGAGAGGGAAGGGCCTTTGATGGTTACCCATCCACGTCACATGGTGACAACACATTCAGGGGCTTTGATTTTTATTTTGATAGTGGAGACACGTGTGGAATTGAAATCAATCTGACCCACTACATTGTCATAGGGAGGTGGAACATTGTTATAGATGATGTTGTTGGTTTGGTTGTTGGGGTTAGTATTGGAGGATGATTGGTTTGATGAGAAGGGTTGTGAAGTGTTGGTACAGTTAGGGAGAGGATCCTGGTAAACTCCTAAGCCATTATTCAGTGAAGTATTGTTGGTTCCTTCCACTTGGATGTCACCTTGATCAACAAGGTCTTGGATATAATTCTTTAATTTCATAGACTTCTTAGTGGAGTGCCCTTTAATGCGATGATATTCAAAATACTCATTGTCCTTGAACCATCTGGGCTTAGGTTGGTTTTCATTGAAAGGTTTAGTTGTGGGGAACACAACCATATCTGCTTGTACCAATTTCTGGAATACTACTTCAAGAGGTTCCCCTAAAGAAGTGTATTTACATTTTGGATTTTTGTGAGGGGTTCATTTTGGCTAACTAGGTGGTATCGAAACATTATTTGAAACATTTTTCAGCACTTGGGTGCCTTTTGGTTTAGGTGCAGATATTTGAATATGTTTAGTATAAGTGGCACCATCATTGACAGTGTTTTTGTTTTTGGCCCAAAATTTTGGATGTTTTATTGTTGTCATTTTTGTTGTAGATCTTAACCAAACCTTTTTCTATGAGGGCCTTCTCAATAGTGACTCCCTTTTTTTATGATCTCGTCGAAGTTCAATGCATAATGTACTCGTAAATGGAAGGCCATTTCTTGGTTTAAGTTTTGAATGAAAATATGGACAAGTTGTTTTTTGAGCGTTGACCAAGGTAGCCTACTAGCAAGCGATCTCTACCTTTGTAAGTATGTGGCAAAACTTTTACCATTTCTTTGTTTGGTATTACAAAGATCAAGCATGGTGCTCTCATGTTCTACATTGTATGAAAAATGAGCGACAAATTTTTTTGATAAGTTAGTGAAGGTGGAGATCTTGCCATAAGGTAAGTGCACAAACCATTCTAGAGCTTGTCCTCCTAGGCTTTGTGGGAAAAGATGAAGGAGGAATTGATCATCATAGGACACTTCCTCACAAGCCATGAATAATTCCTTGATATGGTCAGGGGGTGTCCTTTTCCTTTGTATTTATCAAATTTAGGAATTTTGAAATGTTGAGGAAAAGGCATATTTGTCATGTTTCTATCGAATGGGTAGGGACATAAGTCTTCAAACTTATAGTGTTTCTTTTGGGTCCCTAGTTGAAGCTTCTTGAGGGTATTTTTCATTTCTTGCCATTCTTGATCAAAAGGGTTGGCAAGTGGAGGTTGTGATGCATGTTACAATGGTGGTTGCATTGATTGTTGTGAGTGTTGTGGGATGACGTATTGTTGTTGAATATTGTACCATGGTGGAACCATGGCTTGTGAATGGATAGGGGATCTGTATGCTTGATGTTGTGGGGGCATGGACGTAGTGTTGGGTGGTTGGGTGTAAGTGGAAGAATATTATGTGTGTTGTGGTTGGAATGGTGGTTGATGTTCTTAGGTGATGTTTTGGTATTGCACGGATGCAACATTAGTTGGTTGTTGATGAGTGGTGGAATAGTAGGTATGTGGTGGTTGGGAATGTGTGGGATGTGTATAACTTATTAAGGGAATTTGTGAATGACGTTGTGGTTGTGATGTGGATGGGTGTTGAGATTGGATAAGTGTTTGTAAAAGTATGGTAGGCGGTAATGTTGTTTGAATCATAGTCATCCTTTGGGGGATGACTAAGGGTGGAAGTGTTTGTGAGATGGTGACGACATTAGCCATATTGTAAGGAATATCAGAGGCATTTGTATTGATGGGTGGATTGGTGAAGATAGTTGAGTTGGATGGATTAATGGTGAGGTTGGAGGAAGTTGGAGGATTGGATGGCATCATGTGTGGTGGCATGCCATAGGGATGGTCCGATGCTTGTGGTTGTGGGATGGCACTACTCCCTACATGTTGATTAATGGTGTAAACGGGGTTACCAAACATGGTGACACAGGCCCATGGATTATCATAGATCAGGTTGTTGGGATTGGGGTCATAGCCCCATGGTTGATTGTGAATGGGTCTTGGTGGCTTGTTGTGGAAATTGTCTTCAACTTATCTTGGTCAAACGAGTGGGGGAGACGTGTGTTGTGTGGTCACACAACATGCCCCATTTTGACTTGGCAAAATAGGGACCCAACTTTTTTTGCTTTGCTTGTGTTTTCTACTTGCTGGCGGTCTGGTAAAAGTAAGTCAGTGTAGATGATCTTGCATAATGGGACTAGGTAAGTCATTATGATGAGGTCAATTTTTCAAAGTTAAATTTTTATATCAATAACCTCATAGGTGGATAAAGCACAAAATTTCATGCAGGTTTGCCTTTTAGATCACCTAGATATTCCTTAGGGAACAAAAGTTATGATGAGTCAAAGATCTGGTCAAACCTGATATTCTGAGGGGAGGATCATATTTCTCAACATCAGTCATCTTATAAAAGATCACCTCGATATAGTGTTATCACCCGATAAAATCACTTGCTCCAAGCATCTGGATGTCAACTTTAGGTGATAACGATATCCACCCGACAAACAACGTTATATGTTTTGCGAGCGTCATATTCCTAAACATCACCCCGATATTTGAATATTGGCCTGTCGCAAAATATCACCCCGAACCAATATCCTGCTGACATCATCCAAACTCGATAATTGAAGAAGTAAAAATGATGATGATGTCACCATTCTTTTACCTTGAGGAGGTATATTTCCAAGCAAGACCTTTCCTACATAACATGACGATGACGTCATAAAGCCACAATGCTGAACCAAGTCATTATCCTACTGACGTCATCCTGATATTTCGACGGAAGGTCATCTTAGTCTGAAAGGGGGTGATATTACAAACATCACTAGACATTCCGAACATCCCCTGATATTTTGAATATCACTCGATATTCTTTAGCCCAACCCGATATTTCGACATCGGTCTTTTCACCTAAACCGGATAATCATGTTATACCAAGAGGGTGATATTCTCAATATCACTCGATCTTCAGAGATCCCCCGCGCCTTGCCACCATGACATTAAATGCACGCATATGTGGTGGGTGGTTCCCGCCTATTACGAACTCGATACATACACATGGCGAGATCTGGCAGTTTCGTACAAGAGAATGAGCTGTTGCATTTAATTTGCCCTAATCTGCCTTAGTAAAGAGGTTAAAGATGATTTACAGGTTCATTTTGCATTTACCCTGCGATAAAACTAGTTTTTACAGAGAGCAAAGCTTCCAAACCTTCAGACGAACAACATCCTATCCGACGGCTTACGGTAGAATGAAGAAATTGATTATTAGCAGTATCAAGATCACTTTCGGATAATCTGGGGTATAAGTAAGGGGATAAGCGCATCAAGTAAGTAATTGAAACCCTTTGGTTATCTTGTTCTGCATATCCAGGTATCATGGAGTCTTCTAGTTTGAAGTTTCAGATTATGCATGTCAGGATAAATGAAATATGGAAAGAATAGTAGTATGCATGATGAATAATGAATATGTAATGTATATGCATGCTTGTATATGTATCAGTTGTAAGACCAAATCTTGTCCTATTGTAGGCATCCATGGCGGATAAACGGTTAGCTAAGTCAGAGGCAGAATTCCTAAAACCAATGTTTGCTTCTCCTGGGGGTGTTCAATTCAAATATGGAGCCATCACAGATACACACCAGGGAAATACGGATCTGGCTACCTGGTCAATCAAAATGAATGATGAGAAGAATACCAATGCCCTGCTGGATGCGGTCTTCATATCAGAAATGTGGAATGCAGCTGGTTTTCCCTACTCCATGGAAACCCTGAGCTGGTTGTTGAGTGTGCAAGAAATTATAACCCGCAAACGAGGAGGGTAGAGAAGCATGGCAGAGTATATGCAGATCTGTCAATCAAGGGTATTGCTGCCACTTTCAGTTTGTCATTGGGCAAGAAGGTCGCCAATATAGATTTGAAGAAATCAGAGGTAGAGTATGAGAATAACAGGAAGACTGCTAGGAAGAAGATGTATCAATGGAGGGCGAAGAATAGTCCGTATCCTGCAGCAACTAAACTTCCCATTCATTTATATAAATATGACTTTGATGATGAGTATCAATACATGATAGCACTGTTGAACAGAGTGACAGGCCAGCCTGATGCTGGAAATTTTAAGGACTGGATGTATGTAGTCATCCTGATGTGCCTTTACATGGATAACAAGCCCATGTGGGCTAAAATAATAAGTGATGCTCTAGATGAGCAGCTAATGAACCTAGGAGGTTTAGATTGTTCCTTCTACATGACATCATATATAGTTTATTCATGTGCCTACAAGGGTACATTTGATGCACTGGTTACAGATGGAAAGATTGGAGGCACAACCAATGATGTGCATATATGGGATCATCATCCCCAACTGCAAAGAGTAAATTATCTCCAGGATTACAAGCTGGTAAATGATGCATTCTCTATGCACCTGGTGAGAACAATGGAAGAAGATAGAACCAAGAGACTGAGCATGGAGGATCAGGAAGTTATGTACAGGCATGGAGCCTGGTTTATCCAATTCACCACTTTCTCTTATATCAGGATTGAAGGTTTTGAGGGGGAGCCTCTCATGCTCCCAAGGTACCCTACAGATGCAGTTGTCTTAATGGAGTTTCTAAGACAAATCTCTACAATATTGAATGCCTATAAGGCAAACAACAAGCTTCCACCAGTGTTGTTTCCAGTTGTAGTGGGCTGGTATATGTGCCCAGATTCTGAGAGTATAAAGAAGGCCATAGCTGGTCTAGATATGATGAATTTCCAGCCTTTTCCATTAGTAAGGTCATATGATCCTTATGGGAGGATGCAGAGGATCATGGGGAAACCCATCCATCGAAGAAACCTTGAAGACTTCTGGGCAGACTGTGAAGATGAAGCTGAAGCCCGAAGAAGAAGGTATCAAAGGTTAACACTTAACCAAATCAGGACCTTTGATTGCATCTCCATCCCAGCACAACTAAAGAAGGATGATGGAAAGATTATGGCTGATGAGTATGAAGAGAAAGAGATATATAATGATACCATCTCTGCACCGGATCTCACTATACAAGAGGATATCTCCTTAGATCCATTCATAGGTAGGATATTACAGTTAACCCAAGCTTGGGTAGATGAGCAGATGGGTCTACTAAAGAAAAGGGGTGTTGTCATTACAGTGGACAACAAAAAGAAAAGACAGGAGATTGCTGAGGATGAATATGATGACTTCTTAATTGAGAAGAGGAAATCCAAAGGAGAGAAGGCACCACCTCCTGAAAAGGGCAAGAAGTCCTCAAAAGGTAAGAAGACTGATACTGAACCCAAAGGGTTTGTAGTGGAAAAAATGGCGGTACCAGCTGAGGATGCATCAGGATCAGGACAAATATCAGCCTCATCATCGCAGCCTCCTCAGGATAAACAAAAGCCTAAAAAAGTCCAAGGGCCAACTGCACATCCTATTGGTACATCCAAAGAGGGCCAGACCTCGCAGAAGAATAAAGAGAAGGATATTCCTTTAGAAGAAGAATCTAAAGAAGAAGAAGGCCCTTTGTCCTTCACAAGGAAGAGAAAAGCACCTCAGATGGTAACCACTACACCTAAGAAACTGAGGACCGCTATGAGAGGAGAAATAAAGCAAACTCCCATAATGCTGAGGGGAGTAGGTGGGGATGTATTAAAAAAGGAGCTGCAGCATAATGTTTCGCTCCCCACTATTGTAAAATTCAAAACTGAATTAGCAGAAGAACAAGTAAAAGAAACCTCTAGGATACTCCAAAGTGGTATTGTTTCATTGGAGGAGACAGTTGACCTATCCGATGATGAGGTAGTGAAGGATGTAGCTTCACAGAAAATGGAAACCCTTGCTGCTGGCACCTGGATAACTCCTCATGGAGCCCCATCAGTACAAACAGTGTTGGAGGAGATAAAGCAAATAGAATCAGAAAAGGAAAGAGCCTGGAAAAGATAGCTCAAGAGATAGGGCTGGATACATTGATTAAGCAGGTAACTAGTCTTACAGTAATTGATCTCACCTATAGACAGGATGCAAGTCCCGAAAATAGAGGAAATATTCAGGACAAAGAAGAAAATGTTGAGGAAGTAAAGATGGCAGAGATAGAAAGCCATACTTTGGATATGGGTGAGCAACAACAAGAGGAAATACCTGTTGGGCCCAAGATAGTTGAAGTACAAGACAAGAGAGGAGAAAAGATAGATATATCAAATGATCCTACCCTAAAGGTACAAGAGGCAATTGTTGCACCTGCAGAACAAATTGCAGGTGTGGATCAGGTGGACAAGCCTAAGGTAGATACAATAATATCTACGGAAACAAATATGCCTCGTGATGAAGAAATCATTAAAGTAGATAAGCTACCCATGGAGGAAGCAAAAGATCAAGATCATGATAAGCATGTAGATGATCAACAGGATCACCCTCCAGAGAAGGAAATTCCTCAACAGGAGGATATACCCAAAGATCACCCTCATGAGGAGCATCATGAGGAAGAAATAAGGAGATCACCCTCCCCATCGAACATGATGGTGGATACTGGAGATCAAGACGATCATCATAATGGTGATGGAGACCAGCAGCTAAAAGATCAAGTTCCTTCGTGGCTCGAGAAAGAAATTGGTGCAGAACCAGGTATAGAGGCACAAGAATTTGATGTGTCTACATTATTTTCATAAACATTAATAAAGCCTAAAAGGAAGGCAAGATTAACTTCTGCAATAAGAAGAGATCTTATAACAGGCAAGAGGACTGCACAGTTAACACTCCCTACTGTGGAAAAAGAAAAGGGCAAGATCACTCTGGATGAATTCCAGATTACTACAGTAGATTTAGGATTTGCCAATGAGGATCAGGAAGGCCAAGAAGGTAAAGATATTATTGATTCATTAACTCAAAGAGTTAAGAGAGAAAAAGAGAAGAATAAGCAGCATAAAGAGCACATTGCTCAGCTGCATGCATATATAAGAGGGTTAATTAACCCTGATGATACATTCAGTGATCATGCAGTCCCATTGACTGCTATTTCTCTGGAGGAGGTTAATAAGTTGAACCTCATGAAGCATGAATCAACAGTAATGTTGAAATGGATGTCATCCGCGCTCGATGGAGCTGAGGAAGTAGAAAAGGCCTCTCTGAAGAGGTGGAATTCTTTGGATACCGCCAGGAGAAAAGTAGATAAACTGCAGATGGAGATCGGCAGGAGGTCATTTCAATTAGAAAAGATCCTGAACATTTTGGATCAAATGAAAAAGATTGATTCACAGATTCTAATAAAGAATCAAGTACTGAATAATAACACAGCCCTATTGATGGATATTTGGAATAAGGATGTCAGATTTGAATTTGATGTACTCAAAAGATGCAACAATAAACTGCGGAATATCAGCATGAGGTTACATGATATGATGTCCCATGAGGTGGAAGTTTTGGAAACATTAGAAGGAGATGCAGAAGGCAAGATAGAGAATCGGGATGAAGAGTTTGTCATCAAGGCTCTACATAGTAATTTCCAGCTAGTTGTTGAAGACCCTCTCAACCACCTGACAGAAGAAGTGCTGGATAAAGTAATGAGAATAAAGGTCAGGGTGGAAGATTATAATGAAACTGCCAATAGTAGGAAGAATAAATTGGAATCTCTCCAGAACAAATATCAGGTGCATAAACATGCCATCACCAAAGCAAGAACTCAAGATGGCGGAGAATTGGAGAAAATAGTGCAAGCATACGAGAGTATAAGGACAGCTATGCAGGTTCATATTCAAGAAAACCATCATCAAAATGATGAAGATAGCGAGAGCGGTGAAAGTGATGATGACGACAAAGAGCCTGATGAGGAGACATCATAAAAGGGAATATATGCATCAGATGATTTTGAAAGTATAAGTTGTTTAGATGGCTACCAGCTAGCAACTTGTGCCATATGAGAAGATTGACCAGGTCAAAGAAGAATATTCACCGTAGATATTCATAGATAAATCTTGATCGTAGATCATTTTTGTTACTGATTCCTCACCTTATTCTATAAAAGGTGCAAGGATGCTTCATTTTAAACATTCGAAGCTTAATTGAAATCTGTTTGCTAAAGTATTCATGACTCATTTCAAAGCTATTTTATATGTACATGTCTTTTGCATACTTAATGAAAGAGAAGAGTATTTAGATTACAAATCTTCATAAATCTTGAGTAATCTGTGTCTGAATTCTAAATGTGTGCTTTGATTTGCTGCATCCCTTGGAGTGCTCATCATTTTGCATGTATTGTTTTCATTCATCACCCTCTGAAGTTTGCATCAACTGTATCTAGCTGTGGAACATATGGTTTGATTTCTTCTCCTCATGACAGTATCAAGTATGTATGTGGATCAATAACTAAAGATTCAACTTTAATTTGAAGTACTTCTTTCAATTTCTTTCAATTTCAGAGAATTTCATCATCATAATTGCAAATAGTTGACAATCTTAAGCAAATAATACAAATATGCAGACATCCAGCAGATAACTGAACACATTTAGCATATTTGAGGTTAAAGCATGTCCAAATGACAAATATCATGCAAAGATTTAAAGATAAACACAATATTTGAAGTATATCCTGTGTAGAAATAACTATCTGTGCAGCATCATTACAGGAAACATCATCTTACTGATGAGATCTATGTAAGGCCCCAAAATGGAAACAGCCACACACATCAACCTCTGAGTAATGTCAGAAGATTAAGAACTAATCAACGGAGACTTGAGATCATGAATTCTCTGAATTCATTGTATCTTTCAAGATGAGTAAAGGTTATTGTGTAACTTTTATTCTATGCTTGCTTATGACTAACATCATGATCAACAACGTGCTCCATGGTTGATGAGTCATTCAAGAAATTCATCTTTGTGATTGTCTAGGAATTGTTCGAATTTGTCATGTAGCCCCAGGTTTCATTGAGGAAATCGATGAATGTAGGTGAATATATGTGAGTGGGTATAGAGGTTTCACCTTGTTGGTGCCTGAATTCACTGTCAGTTAATTTAGCAATTTTCATGCAGGAACCATCCCGAAATATCCAAAAGGTTCTAAGTTTTGGCACCCCTTCAGTGTTTTTCAGCATTTGCATCTCATTTCTTGAGGAGGGGTCTTCGTCTTTTCTCTATCGGCATGCGTTCATTTTTGTGTCTTTGACATTTTGGTTTGAACTTGAACCCTTTTTCTCTAAGTTCAATGGTTCAGTGGTTCGAGGTTCATTTTTCTTCTAACGGGTCACATTATGCATTTGCCTTGCGCAAATATTGCATCGTTGAACCTCCCGCTTGAACCTTTTTGTTTTGGTTCAAGGTTCAATGGTTCGAAGCTTTTTTGCCTATGGAGTATTATTTTTGATGTTTGAACCATCGCGTTGAACCCTAGTGTTGGACCCTTTTGGTTCAGGGTTCAACGGTTCGAGGATTTGTGTTTGTGTTTGGCGAATGTTCTTTTTGAAGTGCTCCGTTCGACATTGAACTTCTCGATTGAACCAGTTCATGGTTCAACGGTTCAACAGTTCAGCGCTTTACATTTTTGGTCTTATCAGAGTGATCGGCCTCATCGGCAAAAGATTTCTTGAGTGCTCCGATTGTTTTGGTCTGGCTGATGGATGTCCATCGGCGTGTGTTTGGCTGTCGGCGAAGCAAATTTGTGGCCCGCCGATGTAAGGAGTTTGGCCGATGCAGGAGCAGTGTGTGGCTGGCAAAGATGTCGTCGGCGTGACCTTTGAGATCGACAGGAAGCTTTTTGGATGCTCCAATGGTGTGTGTTACACCGACAGAAGGGGAAGAGCCAGGGTCTATCGGCATGGGTTATATTGTCGGGTGAACGGTGAAATCGTTGGCCGATAGACTAATCTCTGGCCGATGAAGGGAAGTGTTGTGTATGGTCTTCGGCGTGACTTGTGTTGTCAGCGAGGATGGATTGTGGTGGGCCGACAGTGGGAGGTCTCACCGATGAAGGAGCAGAGTATAATTCGTTGGTGCATCGGTGAGAGTGTGGTCTATCGGCAGAGGGATCTTTTGCTTGGCCGACGGTATTGGTCTGGCCGACAGGGGATTGCGGTGGTTTCATCGGTGTAACTGATGAGATCGGCGAAGGTTTGGATGGTTGGCCCGATGATGCATCTCTGGCCGATGGGGAAGCGAAGGTAGCAGTCGGCGAGACCGTTGAGATTGGAAGGAGAATTCTGGGGTGTGCCGATGGCTTCGGTTTTGGCGATGGGCTTTTGGAGAAGGCTTATGCATCGAGCGCGACAAAAGGCGCTCGACACCTATTATGCTCGCGACCATGTTTTTAAGGTATTGAAGGAGTCTCCACGGCACCAATGTGGGACTATTCCTCCTGCACATTTGAAACTTCAGTAAAGTGCATTTTGGTAGGAACTTCTGTTTGAACGCAGCGACAGTTTCCAGGTAGGCCGCGGGTGGTTGAGGCCTTTAATGGCGACGGTGCAGAGGTATGGGCAATGGTACACATGATCATGTCGCCCGATTTTTGAGTGAAGACTCCTAGATGGCGGCGCAGGGCTCGAGGCTTCTCTTGTCTGTTGCTGCAATAACTTCTGAGCGCCATTCCTTTGTGGAGTCTGTATCTGGCAGATTTTTAATTTTTGACCATGTAATTAATTGCTGCAGGTACACTTTCTGGCTAATATAGGCAGACTGTGTTACCATTTTTTACGTTGTTGAAAACTGGACATTTTGGCTTTGTAATAAGATACAACTGGTTTTGGTTGCTCTGTGCAGCAAAACTTGCGAGTTTATGTATCTCTTGTTGTATGTTTGTGCATGAATCCACTGATTTCATGGTTAATTTTATATGAATAATGCTATGTTTGCATGTGTTATGCTGATTTTGTCTCCAGTTTTGCATGTATCTTTCTTATGAGTCCAGGCATTCAAGGAATGTCTGAGATTCTAGAACATAGAATTCCTGTGTTGAATGTTTAATCTTTTAACTTCTGCTCAAGGGGTAGATTAAACTATTTTTAGATTGAATATTGGGAAGGGTATACTGCAATAGGGATGCCATAAGTATAGACAGCTTAACACTCTGTATTGGGAGATATCTGTAAGGCAGATATCATGTATATCCCCCTGAAATCCAGTTTTAGTTGTTCATGCTGATCATTCACAGGTGTATGTCTACCGACTCCAAGCCCTGGATAGGCACCAATCTAGCTCTGTGTTGAGGTTATATACCATGTCCAGCTTTGCATCCAAAAATCAAATCAAACCATTTCATCCTTCCACCTGTTAGTTGTAGGAGTAGGATTAGGATCCCTGCATGCTCTCATACCCAACCAGACATCATGTCCAAGAATGTTGCCAACCTTGTGATTTGTTACACAAATCTTGGTCCATACATGAGAGTATTCTGCCTGTTGCTGTCAAGTTAAATCCTTCTGTCATTGAGCTAGTCAAGGTTATACTTTTATCAAATAGGGACACCCCCCTTGGTGCGGCAGAACCAGAAGTGAAGGGGAGGAGCTCACGCAACCTCCTGTATTCAGTTGGCTGAATCTGCCTGTGCATTAGAAGTGGCAAACCCTAATGCTAATTCAGAAGAAAAACCAACACACCTATCTCAGGTTGGTTGACATACCCCTCCATGTTGCTTGTTGTAGAGTCATGTGAAGAGAGGGGTTGATAATAGGAATCCATTTTTATCCTTTCTTGTGATTGTGTGTTGGGAGGCATAAAATGAAAAAACTTGTGTTAGAGGATTGTTTGGTTTGAAGATTTGATGATGTGGGTGAATGTTTAATCAAGAGGGTGTTGTGGAGGATTGATGATGTTTTAGGATTTGGATTATGGATGATGATATTACCAAAGAGAGCCTAAGTACAAATCTAGATCTTTTGTGAACTTTAATGGGATTTTATCCTTCCTTACATAGGGTGGACAAAGAGCCTAAGCAAGAAGAGGATGGGATTGTCTTACTTGGGGTAGACAAAATGCACCAAGCAAAACAAGATTCTTGAAGTCCGCCAACTTTAGAGTAGTTTAAGATCCTAAGCTAGCTTATCCAAGTGGGATGAGATCTAACTTACACTTAATTTAAGATAGACAAATTCTTAAGCCTGATGCAAACTATAA
This sequence comes from Cunninghamia lanceolata, assembly GCA_027924645.1. Taxonomy (NCBI): domain Eukaryota; kingdom Viridiplantae; phylum Streptophyta; class Pinopsida; order Cupressales; family Cupressaceae; genus Cunninghamia; species Cunninghamia lanceolata. The sequence continues at coordinate 215,862 of BSBN01000747.1, forward strand.
AAGGATAAAAAGATCTAGATTCTAACCTTCTCGTATTTGGTAAGTGATGGATTGGATTTTTATTTGGATGGTTTGATTTGATTTGGTTGGGATTGGTTGGATTTGTTTGGTGCGTGTAACATGCCTTCTCATATTACTCTGAATTACACACACAATTTACTTGGAAAGTAAAAGAACATGATAAACATGAGTGAAATATTATATATATATATATATATATATATATATATATATATATATATATATATATATATATATATATATATATATATATATATATATAAAATCATTTGCTAAACTTCAAAGAAATAAAAGTACATCTTTTTTGAATATTTTCAACCTGAAATTCATCATATTCAAAGATAACTTATAGTGATAACTTATCACTTTACATTTATAAATTTATTGCTCTTGGCAAAAGAATAATTTTACATCAAATCATAACATGAAATTTTACATAAAAAGTACTATATCTAGAATCTTGACATCTGTCATTCAAATCTTGGTGAGTCTTTTTCTACAGAGGGAGAGCATCATCTGAGTGCTTTACCTCCAACCACAAACCAGCGGTCCCCCGCTCACCTTCCTTCTTGTAAGTGGCCCTACCCTTCACTAAGAGTATAGACATGTGGATCTAACAAGTTGCCATCTGATTCCTAGTGCTGTGTCCTACATAACTCAATCAACCATATGACTCTAGACAATCTTCTAGCTAAGTATGATCATACTGACAAGTTACACCATCTAGACAATGTGAACTGACTAATGCATGCAAAGATAAATGCATCACTTTGGCCAAAGTTTCTATATAAATGAACATTTGTAATAAATGTAGTCGTGTGTTCACACACCTCTAACGCGACTTGAAGGCTATCTCATCCTACAGTTTGATTTATTTGGCTAGTATCTCTAGGCCTAATTATTTGATCTATACTCAATTCCTAGTCCATCTGACTTAGAAATCTTTCTTATATAGGATATGCATACAATATGCAAGTTTAGATTTTTTTAATCTTTTTCGAGAGTCCCTTATTGCATATCCACAATTTATCAAGGTCTATGACTTCCTGTCATTTTACTCTATACTCAATAACCATACTTGGTTTATATAACTAGTATTGACTTTCTAACAACAAAGTGCTTCTTAGTCTCTTAATAATGTCTAGATCTATGGTTTCTCGACCTTTTGTTTGTCAACCAAAGTACACAATAGACTAATTCAATATAAAATTTGTCTTGAGAGTTAAAGAATTCTAAACTCTTCGGGATAAAATCTAGGGTTCTTAACTTCCCTATTACAATACTTTGTAGTATCAAAATACCCTTAAAAACTAATAAAATTACAACCATAATATAGCATGAATAAGATATCCATTTGTCAAATCTTGACTACTTGGTCATTGATCGAATTCACCTTCTCTCATAACACACAAGGTTTATCTTCCTTTATGTTGAGTCTTAATAGATACTAACAAAAACATAAGAATTCTTGACCAAGTTCAATCTTTTAATCCAAGAAAGGATGCAAATTTTGATAGATAATAAAGTAATGATGCCTTTGACCTAATGGTCACCTTTTGTTCACTGATATAGAAATATAAAGAACAATAGAACATCATCTTTACATAATGGAAATACATAATCTAGTTGAATAAACATATATGTTAATAAACATATAACATAACTTCAAGTGCCTCTAATGATATATAAATCATTTCTATACACTTATAGAATAAGAGACAATCTTTCCTGAAGTCTTCGATTGAAAAACAATAAACTCAAATGAGTTAAAGAGATAAATGAACCTCTATATCAAAACTTCCAGTCTCAACTTTTAAGACTTAAACAATGATCTTGAGAGGCTCAACTTGAAGTCTACATATAGATTCCATTAAGTTTTAGGAGAAATAAACAACATTGAAATCATTGCTATCGTGAGAGAAAGATAACTTAAGGACAACCAGAGTTCTCAAGTAATTCAAAGTCTAAAAATTATCTAGTCCATTATCTAAAAGTTTAAACACGACTGGTTTAAGTTATCCTTATCTTACAACATTCTAATGCTCAGTGCAATTTGACTTCTCTAATTGAAAAAGTTTTCTAATAGAATCTAGTAGCTAACCTACTGTGTTACTAGCCTTTTGTCCTATCACAGACTTACCATAATATAATTCAAAAAGGAACTACAAAGTTCTCTTTTAGTAAGATAAGTCGAAAGAGTTTAGTTTTGTTGGTTTTAACCCTAAGTAAGAAGGGTGTAAGGCTAATCGGCCTCATTCTCCTACAGGAATAAGTATAAGCTATTCAATCTTCTTTACACAGTAATCCCTTCAGTTAAAAGGTTTCACAATATCACAGTGATAGACTAAGGTATCAACTTCTTATATCGCTAAGATATACCAAGCTCTCAAATTCACAAAGCACAGAAATGAAATATGCTATCGATACAGTGTTATAAAAGCTATAAATTTTTCTCAAAACACAAATATGCAAACTAAGCTATCGGTTTTCTCAAACACAGAGATAACTAAGTTTTCTCAAACAAAGAGATAACTAAGTTATCAGTTTTCTCTAAATACAAAGATAACTAAGTTGTCAGTTTTCTCTAAACATAGACATAACCAAGTTCTTCGACAACAAGAACACACACACACACACATAGATATATATATATATCATCTTCTCAAATCACATAAATATAATAAGGTTTCAGCTTTTCCCTAAATAAATATCTATTAAGCTCTTAAATTTCTACAAACACATGATACTAAAAAGATATCGACTATACAAGACACAACCATACATGTATAGCTCTTAGCTTTACGATCATAGTAATAGATACTTACTAACGATTGCTTAAAACACAGAAGATATGTTATACTATCCACTACTCTAAACATAGATAAATATATCTACAAAGTTGACAACAAACAAAGAATTCTCCATTCAAATAACATTTAAATAAAAAGAGAAGAACCTCTGAGATTGACGTGAAAACAATGCTCCTCTAACGTCATTCTTCCTCAGTCCACTTCCAGCAAAGTTCTCTCTCGGTGGGTATATGTGTCTACAGAGAACTCCTATGTAGTGATAAATAGACCATTGCTCTTTAACCGCGTTCCATCATTCCAATAATAATGCCAGTCATGATTCTCCATGACAACACTCAAATAATGGAGATGATGGTCATTAAAGACCACTCAAAACCCGGTCAAAAAATACTCCACTCTCTAAAATAGTTGAGAGTAAGAAGGGTCAAAGAAGCACGTAATACAAAGCAACTTGCAAAACATAAACTCCTAACCTCTTTCATAAAGTTATCGACCTTAATACAAAAGGTATCATTTGAATATCAAACTTAATATATATACAATTATAATTATATAACATCATAAAGAAAACATACACAACGTATACCTTACGTTGTTTTCAAACACTTGACGAGATACAATCTAATGGGGTTGAGGTATTGTCCCCCTCTCTGTCTCACATATATAGAAAAATAGACAAACATAAGTAACCTGATAGGATACTATAAAGCAATTTCAATCAGAAAATACCAAAGAAGAGATAGTTAACCACTAACATATATATTCTCTCCTAAATATAAACTATATCAGGAATATGTCAACTATCAACTACATCTTGTCGATGGTGGTACTAACCCTTGGTTTTTTGACAGAACCCATGCTAAATTTTTTTGATGTCAAATCGATGATTGTTGAATCGAAAACCATCTAAGACCAATAAAGTCAAAATCAACTTACTAAACTTAATAGGGTTCACTAAACAGTGCAACACAAGACTTAGATGGCAACAACTTGTTCTTTCGATACGTTTATTCACTTCTCTCCGATGATGCTCTCCCTCTCTTTCTTAGAGGGTGGAAAACCTATTTCCTGAATACACCTTGCAATCAACAAACTATGATTAGTGTATCATTAGTTAACCCATATACATCATGAATAAATAATCACAATAACATATAATCACATGTATAAATTCTATGAATATAAACTCAAACTCATGAAATCAATGATTTATCTTGACATTTTCACATAACGTCAAATCATTAAATCATGCAAAATTATCTACTAATTACATACAAGTAAAAAGTAAAACATAGTCAAAATTAGGGATGTGATAGTGTGATTGGTTTGATCTAATTGGAATTGGTTAAAGTGGAATGATCTAATTTGATGGGTGAATAGGATGACTTGATCAAGGTTGATTTTAGTGAAGGTTAGGGTGTGATAATGATGAAAATGTGTTAATGTGGAATGGTTAATTGATCACAAAGATAAGGTCCAAATGAATGTTATGGGTGATGATTTTTTTAAAAATGGAGATAACCTAATAGAGGTGTAAGGTCCTAATGTCAAAGGTGAGGGTGATTTTTTGATTTCAAGGATGTGGTGGATGGTTATATGATGTGTCAAAAGTTGGTTCAATGTTTGGTTTTGATTGTAAAAGGAGCTACTCTCATATGTTTGAGGTTTTAGGTGCAAGTGCTAAGACAGAGGTCACGAGTGCTAACAAACCATTTTTGGGTGCTAAGATACAAGACACGGGCACTGATCGAATGTCACAGACACTAACAAAAAAGTCAAGGGCACTGACAGACAGAGTGAAAAATTGGATGTTCATCTCAGGGACTAAGACTAATTGTAAGGGTGCTAAAGTATGTTTTTCCTCGGTGTGAAAGTTTAAATGACAAGCATTGAACCGTCATAGGTACTTAATCTCAAAACATAGGCATCACAAGATAGACACAAGCACTAAAAGGGTCTATTTTTCAAGTTTGAGGTGTTTGATGGGTAAACTTTTGGCAAGATATGCAAACAATCAAACATAATGGTTATTTTTGACACTTTGAGAATAAGGCTTTATGGCTTTCACAGGTTTCGCACAAAGAAGACACGCTAAGCACTTGATCACAAACCTAAAATTAATCAAGTGGGAGTGGCATATCTTGTGGATCTCATGAAATGGTCGTGGGTCAATCTCAACTCAAAATAGAGAAGTGATTCCCACCCCCGTTAATACCATAATGCTATAGCTTGGAAAGATTAGGAATATATGGTCATGTACCACCATATACCCCTTACCTTGGAGACTTTTGTCTTGCCCAAAGTAGATCCTATCTCAAGTATAACGGTACACATGAGCTTCTTCCCCTTCTACTGTAGCAGTGCACCACAAGATATGATGACCAAGGGTCTTATTAATTTATAAGTTGAACAAGGATTCTAAGGAGTCCCCTATATACACAAGGTACATGGGGCCCAAACTATGAACAAGATTCCACAACGACAAGCCGTAAATATCACCAAACCAAGTCTTGGCGGACCAAGGGTCTTAGGGATCAATTTAGATGTGTCGGGTTCACCATTAAGGTACAACTTTCACTCTCCCATCTTTATATACCTCGTCGGTACACGTGATTAAGGTCATCCCTAGGGGTGATGAAATCCCCTAGCAGGCCTCCTAAAGGGAAGGAATGTTACTCACTTTTGATCCCCAAGATCACACAAAGCGCAAGGGGAGAGCATACGTGAAGTAACACCCTAGGGATTAACAATAAACAAAAGAGAGTGAAATAAGGCTTTTGATCCCCAAGATCACCCTAAGGTGTGAGGGGAGAGCATACACCTTCTAGCACTTTAAGATAGAGCACACAAAGTTAATTCCCCTCTACTTTAACTTAGTGCCTAAACTAGTGATAAAATTAAAACTTTGACTAGCATGGCTACAATACCACACATTAGTAGTTTTATGATGGTCTTGGATAGTTGAAAGATGTTAGAAAAACAAGAGGCTAGCCCAACAAATGATGTTAGCCAAAAACTGAATTGAAATAGACTTGGGTGCTGATAGAAATTGTGCAGGTGCCAAACCAGAAAACATAGATGCTGCTTGAAAATATAGGCACTGAATAAACAGACACAAGTGCTAATACAAAACTAGGCGCTAATATAGAAATGCCCAAGCACTAAAAGCAAATAGAAATGCTAAAATCTAAGTTATAAGCGCTAATCTGGAAAATGCGTGCAAACAACAAAGATTATACCTGAGTGCAGGGGCCCTGAACCCAATTGCACAAGCGCTAAATTGTTGTTGTGGAAAAGGATGATGTGCCATTAGATGTTAAACATGCAAAACAAAATGACAAACCTACAAAATAGCTTGTTATGAGCTATTAGAAATGCAAACAAACTCAATTAAAGCCTTTAGATAGGAAAATTTAAAGCATAAATTAATTGGAAAATTGTTTAGGTGTGGGTGCTAACTGGTAGAACGTAGGCGCTACTCTACAGAAAACCTGCAAAATAGAGACTGTCAGACACATGCGCTAATCCAAACGACATAGGCACTGATGCAAGAGACGTGGGCGTTGAAGCAGGACGCAAGCCCTGAAGCAGGATATATGCGCGCTTGTAGCTTGCATGACAGAAACAAACAAGAAACTCACAAAACACAAGTTAGATTAGGTGGTGGGGTCCCACCAGGTGTGCCAAAATGTATGCAATCAAATGTGAACCATGCTAAAAAAGCTAGAATAAATCTAACCTATTCAATTCACAATTAACCACAACCTCGAGATTAGACTAAAACAACTAAGCATACAAATTACTCTAATAGCACTCTAATGACTATGTAAAGCTCTAGATATGTTCTAATTGATTATTCTAATATGCTAATTGCTAGTATATGTTAGGCGCTGAAAGAGGCAGAATTTCCTTGCATTCAAAAGTGTTGTGAAAATGGGGGGGGTGAGCTCCAAATTATAGATTTTTGGAGGCCAAAATGGAGAGCTAGGATTTGATTAATAGATCAAGGGCTCATATTGCTTGAGAGATCTCAAGCAAGGAGAGATGGACAAGTGTCAAAAAGAGATTGCATGAGAGTGGAGCTCCAATATTCAAGGAAAGATCAAGGGTGGAGATTGCAAGTTTGAATGGATGGATGGGTAGGATTGTGTAGGTGGATGATGTGTAAGGACTCATTTATGAAAAGGTAAGGCTTGAATTTTGTGGAGAATTTAAAATTGGGATGAGAGGACATGTGGAATTTAAAATTGGAGGATTAGTGCCACATGGAGTTGGTGAGAGGACAAATGGACTATTTGGAAGATTTGCACATGCTTCCAAAGCACCACATGTCATGTACATGGAATGACAAGTGGACTTCTAGAAACGGGAGGATATGTAATCTTAGGTTAATCTTAAAATTAACCCATGTACACATGATTAGAAGGAAATTAATGATGATTACTAAAAGTAATCAAAAGTGGATAAAATGAGGAATTAAATAAATAGGTATATTTATTTAATTTTTTGGAATGGATAGGAGCTATAGTCTATAAGATAATTTTTTTTAATTTTCGACTATAGTAGAAGAAGAATAAATGATTAGTGATTTTTGGTGATAGGACGGGATGGAGAAAATATTAATTAAATAATTAAAAACTATTTAATTAATATATGTGTCAGATGAAATGGATAATTGTTCAATTTAGGTTGACCAATTATGCATATGATATCAGAAACTAGTGTGACCATTTTCAGGTGTCTACGCATATTAAGAAAGTCAATTATTTCCCTCGTATCAGCAAGTAAACCATAAATATTTTTAGTATAAATTTGATCAAAAATAGTATCATTAGTTCAACTACAATTCATCAAAATCTCATAGTTCAATATAAGAAAAATAGGAAAGTTCACATTATAAAATTCCCTTTTCAACACAGAGTAGGATCTTTTCCGACTATCAGGGATTTGGAACTCAAATCTAAGAGTATCCCAATCTTTGATTCTACCATAAATGATAATGTCCTTAAACTTAGAAATGCCTTTAGAGTCCTATTGTTTAGCTAAACAACCTTGTGTGAGAGCAAGAGGTTTGTTCTTCCATTCTAAGTTCCACCAAATTGATCTAAAAGCAATGAATTTACCATTAGATCTAGAAAACGTATTACTATATTTACCAAGTGTTTGACATTCTCACAAGCCCTCCAAATGCTACTAAAGACATTAGAGACAAAAGGTTTGACATAAAACTTGCCAAATAATAAATCATGTGGGAGCAAAGCAGTCCAATTTTTGCCCTTTCTAGGTCTAGAAAGAGCAATATTATTTCTTATTAGTGTTTTCCAGGGCTCAGAGCCCTCAAAGCTTCCAAAATCCACTTAACAACTAAATCAATCCCTTGAATATTCATATTCTTCAACACCAACCCCCCTCTAGACTTAGGAAGACAACACCAGGTCTAGTTTACAACATGCCTCTTCTTATTTCCCTTGACATCTAACCACAAAACATTTCTAAGAATCTTTTGAATTCTATCAAGCTAAGCACTACCAAACATGCAAGCTAAAGAATAATATATATTATATGAAGCAAGGATCTTTTGTGTGACTTAAATTCTTCATGCTAAAGACAATAATTGGGTCTACCATTTTTTATGTTTTTCTCAATCTTATTAAACATCAATTCCCACAGGGCCCTCTTTTTTCATTCTTGCAGGTCGCTGGTGATTATGGTTTGTGGGGTTGGCGTGTGGATCCCTTCCCACATGTTTTTGTGGTACTGGTGTCTAGTTTTATGTGCTTCTTAGAGGCTTCCTACATGGCAGCCATTGGGGGTCTAGGGGACCCCCCTTTATTGTCCTCTAAAGATGTTCTTAACGCAAATGAGCCTTCTTCATCTAGACATGCAAATGCGGTTCATTTTCTCTTGCATGCCACAAAGGAATCTAAATGGCTCCTTCTTCAGGGTTTTGTCTATGACCCAACGATTTCTCGGAGAAAAGTAAAGATCACCCTATTTTGGTAATTAACCCAAAATTTGTTTCAGACAATGTTCTTTATTTGTTTGAGCATGTATTAATTTGTAAGTTCATGGGTGTCTGTATTTCCTTACCTTTCTTGAAAGCCTAGGTTAGAAAGAATTGGAATCGTGAAGGTGATATAGAAATAAACTTAGCTATGAACGGATACTTCTTTGTGGTGTTTTCTCACTTGGCGAATTGAAATATGATTTTTGAAGGAGGTCTTTACTTTCATAACCAAGCAGGTTTATTTATCAAACCTTGGCATATAGGGTTTGATCTAGTGGATGACCTCCCATCCAAGATTCATGTCTAGATCCACCTCCCTCAGTTTCCAATGGAGCCCTGGCGGTAGGGCATTCTGTAATCCATAGCGGTAATTATTGGGAAACCCTTGGGCCTTCTCAGCAAACCCTTGAGAAAATGTAGACACTTTTCCCTGTCTTTGTGTTGAAATTAATCTAAATAATCCACTTCCTAAATCTATGGATATTAGATTGGGTAGCATGAACCGGATCCAACATATTGATTATGAAGATCTACCATTTCACTATTGTGCATGTCATGAATATGGACATTTACAAAGAAATTGTCCAAAGTGGGTCCTAGATATCCTCAACCCCTTCCCGAGAAATAGGAAGCCAATGTAAAATTGAAAGGTAAGCCCCCTATTTAGGTTGATGGGCATGACTCAAACAGATTTATTCCTATGAAATCCAAGTCAAAAGCGAAGCCTTCAAATCACCAATATAAAGCTACCCCTAAGGGGCCCTCTAGCAACAAGTTTGATGTTCTCGAACACTTTAAGGATTTGTACACAATGGAGTATGACAACAACCTGGCTAGTCGGAATATGTATTTCTCAGACTCAAGTATTTCCAATCTTCTAGGTTTGACTTCTTCATTAAAGTTGCAAGGGATATTGAAGGCCGGATATCTTCCTATTTCTAGTCATGTTGAGAAAAATGACAAGCATTAGGAGGTTTCAGGGATACCTGTTGAAGGTGTAGAATCTGTCCCTTTGCTAGAGATTCAATTGGAGTCAAATGTAGTGAGTGTTTTGTCAGATATTAGGCAAGGACTCGGTGAAAAAGAAGATGGTAAAAAGAAGACACCTCCTCTATTAGGTCTTCAATAGAAAAACATCAAGAAAGAAGGTACTGACAAGGCTTCAAATGTAGGAAGGAAGAAAGACCATGAAAAAGTGAAGTTGATCAATCAATCTCTAGTGGAATTTGGCGTCATTAAGACATCAGATACTCACTTTTCCAACCGCCCAAAATGATAGTGATCTCTTAGACTACAAGGGGTCTAAGCAAAATCACTCGACAAAAGGTTGCTTAAGATCTTATTCATGATCATTGACCAAATATGGTCTTTTTTTAGGAAATAAAGCTTTCAGTGGAAGATATGGCAAGTTTTTCTTTTAGGATTTGGAGAGGAGGTCGATTCCTCTGCATTGGTTCACATGGTACTATTAGAGGGGTGGCCTACTTTTGGGATCCATGCAAAATTACTCCCTCCTGGTGGTTAGGGAGTAGAAATTCAATTTCAGTGGCTGTTTCATGCTTCAACTAGATAGGGAAACTGTCCTAATTACAAATGCTTATGCACCCACTAATTTTCCAAGTAAGGTTTTCCTTTGGTCACATATTAGATTTGTCTGTTCTCTTATTCCTTTTTTCCCATGGATTTTAGTAGGTGACTTTAATGCTATATAGCTAGTCTAGATGAGAAAAGTAGGGGTATAGAAGATTGAGGCAATTTCTCTATATGCTGGAAAGCGATTTGGTGTTGTAAGCACATAGTTAATTGAATAATGCAATGTAATGCTGAAGCTTTGAAAGGCCAATAAATTTGTAAATGCTCATGTTTTTGAAGTTAATAAAATAGTTTTAGATTTATGTGTTGAATTTATGTTTCTGTTGCATTGTATTGGATACATGACTGGGTATTTTGATAAAACCCCATGGTCTTGACCGCACCAAGTGGTATCAAAGCAAGGCTTTCTTGCTAGGAGGAGATACATTGCGGAGAATCTGAAGTATTGTCTCAGAGGGCTCGAGAGGGTATTTGCGAGTGTGAATAGGAGTCTTGTAATTACTGAGGGCTGAAGGAGATGTTAGAGTTGTGAGCAGAAGAGGATTTTGTTTCCACAGTGTGTGTGGAGAGCAAGCAGTAGCGATTGTAATTTGAGAAGTTGCCCCCGAGAAGAAGAGTTCCCAGAATGGAGGAAATGTTAGAACAGTTTCGTATTGAAATGAGAAACGAGTTGAGAAATTTAGTTGCTGGATTAAGAAGAAACCCAAATTGTGTGGAACATCATGCCGATGATGAGGACAAAATTGTGGAGGATGAACGAGAAAGAGAAAATGAACAGCCAATAGATGTTGGAGAAGAACAGTTCTTGAGAGCACTTGCTAGAGTTGGAGTAGGTAACAAAACAGAAATTTCCAATTTTTCTAGAACATTGAATCCCGATGAATTGATAGATTGGATAGGAGAATTAGAAGAATATTTTGAATATGAAAATATTTGTGATCCTCAGAGGGTGAGATTGGCATAAACAAAACTCAAAGGACATGTTGTTTTATGGTGGAGGGATTTGTAAAGAGAGAGAGTGGCTAATGGAGATGTGAGAATAACCTGGTGGAATCAGATGGTTACTCGATTGAAAGCCAAATTTATTCCTGGAGATTATGAGTTGGAGATGTTTAGAAAACTTCAAAATTTGAAGTAGAAAGATATGAGCGTAAAAGACTATACTAAAGAGTTTTATAAAATAGTGATTAGATCTAGGCATCATCAAATGGATAAAGAGAAAGTAGCCAGATATATCAATGGGTTGAGATTTAATATAGAAGATGAGATGAGTATGCTAAAGATTTCTACACTGGAGGAGGCATATCAATATGTTTTGAAAGCATAATAAAATATACAAAGAAGACAACAGAGTAATGCCAGAGTGTTGTTATATGGAGCCTAATCAGACTCAGAGGTTATATTTACCCCACTTTTATCAGCGCGGTTTCCCCCCAAATTCCTACGGGGTCAAGGGGTAGCGCCCCTTGTGGGGGTTTGGGGGCAACGCCCCCAAGACGGGGTCAAGGGGCAGCGCCCCTTGCGGGGTCCAGGGGCAGCGCCCCTGGCGCGTTCCCTGTTGTGATACAGGGCGGGGTCGAGGGGCAACGCCCCCGAAACCTCACACGGTTTTTTATTATTTTATAATGCACCGGGAGTTAATTTTTTCATTGACCGACATAAGAAAACCCTATTTTGTAACCGACAAAAAGCTTGATAAAAAGCGGCTAAGGGTTAGGGTTTTGGTATTGTATTGTAGCATTTTGCAGCGGTATTGAGTTGCAGGGATTGCTGATTGTAATCGGTTTGATTTACTGGATAATAATATTGGACTCTCTGTTTGGTGGATGTAGCCCGAGTTTGGGTGAACCACGTTAAAACTTGTCTCTCGCTATTATTATTTCTGTGTATTTCCATTTCTCTGTTTAATCTTTATTTGCATTTAATTGATATCTTCTACCGGCTAACCCTAACACAGAGGAAGAGGGAAATTCTCAACTGGGAGAGGACAAGGAAGCAATAATAAAGGCAAACAAGTTTAGGAAGAAGAAATAAGTTCAAAATGGAATAATGAGTCAAGTCAAGGATTGAGAGGAAGAGAATACTCTATAGGAGGACATGGTAGCAACAACAAGGGGTTGCTTGGGAAATGTTTGCAGTGTGGTGAGGAAGGACATAGAGCTTATGAATGTCCACAATTACATCAAGAGAAGAATAAGAAAAGTATGGGCAGAAATAACATGGTACAAGAAGATGAAGAGTGTGGCATCACCGAAAGCAGAAGAGCTTGAAGGATAGTCACTTATGTTCAAGAGAGTGTTGATAACACCAGAAGTGACGAAGGATGAAGCATCGTAGAGGAGAAGTCTTTTCAGAACTGTATGCAAGTCTGGAGGTAAGTTTTGCAAAGTAATTGTAGATAGTGGTAGTACTAATAACCTAGTTTCAGAGGAAATGGTAGAAAAGCTAGGTTTGAAAAAGATAAAATATCCTAGTCCTTATAAAGTTACCTGGTTGCAAAAGGAACATGAATTAGAGGTGAAAGAGCAATGCATGGTTAGTTTTCATATTGGGTCATATAAGGACGAAGTGTTGTGTAATGTTATGTCAATGAGTGCATGTCATGTGTTGTTGGGTAGACCTTGGCAGTTTGATAGGGAAGCAATCTATGATGGTAAAAGGAATTTGTATACTATTGTGAAAGATGGGCATAAGTATGTGCTGAGTTTAGTAAAAGATAAGACACCATAGGTGAAAGAGAGCAATTCAATAGTTTGTTACAATTCTAACAAACCGTTACTTAAGGTGACAAGAGAGATTGGGAATGACTCAATGAAGGGTCCCATGAAGGGGACTGCAGTTGAAAATAAAGGCAGTGGTGTTGTTTTTGTGCAAAAACAACATAAAGTTGTGGCAAACAGTGTGAAGATTGTGAGCATTGAACAAGGAAGTGGTGGTTTGGAGAGGAAACAACACAAATCACAGTTTGGACACTTGGAACTCAAGATAAGTGTATCCCAGGAAGTGTAAGTGGAAGTGAAGTATTTCAACAAGTGATGAAGAGGAGAGGTCAGGTAGACAAAGAGGAGGTTTGCATAAAGAACAAGCATGGGATCACCATCCCAAGCATTTTCAAATGTTCATGAGTTTTCCAACTCATGAAACATTTCACTTACTCTACGTGTCTGATGCAAGAGCATCCAGGTTCACTAGCAATCTAGTGTCACCAAAATAATTATATTTTATTTTCTAAGTTGGTTTTTGGTTTATGTTTTCTTTGTAGTGTTGGTTTTTTTGTTTCTGGAGAAAACTCAGATATATTTGGCCAAGTTAAGAGCATCATCAGATAGAAGATCCAATTAGGTATCCCCTATTTCAATTTGATGAAATTTGGCTAAAAATTGGCTAAGTTATAGCCAGTCAGTGATTTCTCAAATTCGTGAACTGCTTAGTTTGCCGACTCGGCAGTTCACTGATTTGACAATTTGCTGGTGGGTGACTTCTTCGACAAAGCCTTCAAGGGAAGTTTGAATTGTTCTAAATCTTCTTTAGTTAGTCGTTTCAAACTTTTGTCGATTACACTTTAGTGAATTTGAATGAAGATTCATTGTTGTCGATGAACTTGCATGATTGCGAACTTCGTCAGCAAAATTACTAGTTCGCAAACCGATAGGTTTGCCGATAAGCCTGAGGATTGGAGTTTAAAGTTTCTTTAGTTCGTAGACTAGAAACTTTGTCGATAAGAGGAAAATGTTAAGTCTTCAACCAATTCACAGTTTCTAAAAGTTTTTGATACACCGACAAGGGTTGAATGGAGCTTTTGGTAAGTTTGTGCAGTTGGATCTTTGCCAATAAAAGGAGATTAAAGGCTTGTGACTATGTATCAGCAAACCTTTTGGTTTGCAAACAAACTTTTTCACTGATAGCTTGTGTTGGTAAACCTTTAAGTTTGCGAAGTAAATTTTTTATTGATAAACTCTTCCTAATGGTGTGTTGTGAACACCTAAGTTCCCAACCCCTAAAGAACACCGATGAAGACATTTTAACCTAGTTCAAGGAAAGTATGTTTTGCCGATAAAGGGGATGGATGACTAAAGGCTCTATACCGGCAAACCTTTTAGTTTGCAAAATGCCTAAGTTGTTGATAGCAATGATAGTGAATTTTTAAGTTCGCAGAAAGCTACATTTGCCGATAAAGATTTTCTTGGTTCGTGGAAGAGATATTTTGCCGATAGCCGATACAAGGAGATTTAAATTTTGAAAAGGCTTTTTGTTGCCAATGTATGGGACTTTATTAAGGGATGTCTATTTTATTAGTTAAACAATATTATCGTTAATCTATTTGGTAATCTGAAATGTCAAGTGGCAGTTTGAATACCCGTATGTTCAGTTCCATAATTGTTTAACTTCCACACAGGAAGAATAAAAGGTAACTGTCATTCTTGTACAGGGGGGGTCATTGAAGGAATGTAGTTTTTTCTGCTCAATACATAGTGGTTAGTAGTTGTTCCTAGCATAACTGAAGTGGGGCGATAGAAGATTGGGGCAATTTCTGTATATGCTGGAAAGTGATTCAGTGTTGTAAGCACATAGCCGATTGAATATTACAGTGTAATGTTGAAGCTTTGAAAGGCCAATAAATTTGCAAATGCTGATGTTTTTGAAGTTAATAAAATAGTTTCAGATTTGTGTGTTGAATTTATGCTTCTATTGGTTGTATTAGCTGCATGACTGGGTAGTTTGATAAAAGCCCCTGGTCTTGACTGCACCACCACATCTTTTGCATGGGGGACATTTAACCTTCCCTTTTCACATATTATTATGCCATATTGCATTATTTTTCCCATATATAGACTCTTATTAGATACAATATTTCACGCTTACATCTTGCATTATTGTACTCTCTTGAGCCATGTGGCCAAATTTGGAGGCATTACACTAAGCATTCTTCTCCTTGATGACATTTGGGGTTATTGTAAATTCCATTGCACTAAGCACTCTCCTATCTATTACATTTGGGAGATATTGCACTAATTGGTTTCCTTTCTATTACATTTAGAGGTATTCTGCTAAGCACTCCCCTTTCTATTACATTTGGATGTGTCATACTAAGCGCTCACCTTTCTCTTACATTTGGAGGTATTGTGATATGTACTTTTTTTCTCTATTACATTTGGAGGTATTATTCTAAGCACTCCCTTTTATTGAGGCATAGTGCCATTGTACTTACATGAGTGTTTTTGCCTACTTAGGGCCACACTTTTTGCCCATGTTGGGAACAACATTATTATTTGTTGATATCATCTTTAACCCATGTGTTTACATAACACATTCTACAAAATCATTGCTATATATGCTTATATGATTACAATTAGATGATTACACACTTACATGCTTAGATTACACTTACTTTTCATGTATTGTTTTCCCCTCTTTTGACAACTCCTTATATCATATGGATACAAGAAATTGGTGGGGGGAAGGGGGTGTATCTCATCACTAACATTCATGTGTTTGGATATTTAGATAATTACACGAGCTTACAAAGACATATCTTATGGAAAATACATACACATAAGGCAAACACACATTTTTATATTCTTGTAGGGTCCATTATTTTATATGGACCCATGGTGATATCCTTTGAGTGTGAGATATTTACTTTACATGCATGTTTGTGAGTGCTACATACTTTAGATAAGCGACCATTCTAGGATTCACATTGTAACATGACATCTCACATTACCCAAAATCAACCATAATTAAAACTATCTTAATTAAGGCTAAGAATACATCATGATTAACATATCACAGTTAAGCAAGAATGAATCAATATCATCATGATAATTAAACATGCTTTTCTTTTCTGAATATTTCAAAAATTTAGATTTACAACATCCATGGATAACGTATTAGTGAATAACCTTCACTATACACGTACAAAGCTATAAAACCTTCACTATACATGTACAAAGCTATGCTCATGGCATCATTTATAAAAAAATACATAATAACTGACTATCAAGTCATATAAAGAATGCACTATATCTGGAACTTTGACATCTATCTTCATAAGTCTCGTCTTGTCTTTTGCTTGAGAAAGAGAGCATCACCCGAGTGCTTTTACTCCAATCATAGATCGGCAGTCCCCCGCACAACTTCCTACCTGGAAGCGGCCCTACCCTTCACGAAGAGTATAGATATAAGGAACCATTAGGTTTGCCATTTGAGTATCTGGTGTTGTGTCCTTCATAATGTCTCACTGTCATACAACTATAGATCCACTCTAATTATGTATGACACTACTAGAAACATTATGCCATCTAGAGCATAGTGGACCGACTAATGTATGCATAGATGGATGCATTACTTTGGCCAAAGATTTACATACATATACATTTCACAATGAACATAGTCGTATGTCCACCACCTCAACTCGACTTAAAAGTTGTTTCATCCTACAGTAATCATAGTTTGACCTCTCTAGGTCTAGGGAAGGTAGGTTCAATTCATTCTTAGTCCATTTCTAGAACATTCGACTCCTATTTTGGGAGTACAATCATTAATGTTACGTTACCTTTGCAACAGGGAACCTGTGACTCCACGTCACTCTTGTCCCTATCTTTTCTTAATAACAATAGCATAATCATGTTTTTAAAATTTATGACCTCTCCCAGATCAAGATTTCATGTTTACCTTGTCTCAAGGTTTACATTCTAATTCATATAAACAAGACTCATATTATAATAGTCTATTGGGTCGGTCCTCTTGAATAGACTCCAACTCAAAGAATCTACATGAGTTCTTGATTCCCTATACTTCATTCGTGAAGTATTGCCATTCAAAAGGGATGGTATTTATATACATTTAAACACAAGAGTTTCATGCTAGACATTGTATTTGTTTTCATAAGAAAATAAACATCAAAGGAGATTTTACTTCTCTGACAAATAAGGCATGCATTAAAAAATTGCCTGGGTAACAATATTAGTTACCTATTACCATTTCTCCTTCAACAATGAGGAGTTATAATACCCTTTTATACACATAGGATTACACCATAGATAGCATAATATCTTTCATAACAGTCGAGCACTATTTCACAGTACCCATTTATTCACATAGGATGCACTTATAGATAACATAATATCTTTATAAACAGTCAAGAACTATTATCCATAGTACCCTAGACCGATATACTAAGTGCTTAAGGCACAGTTGAGACTTAAAGAATTATCAATAAAGATAATATGGCTTGAGCACTGCTCACGGTCTACACCCATAATTATCTTCTTTAACATTTAGACAGTCACTATTATTGGGTACTAGTTAGGCTTTCAGCACAGACAACTCGAACGATAGCCAAGAGAGTATTATAAATATATCATGTTGTCTACAGACCATGCCATATCAGCATTCAAAACTCTTGCAAGCCACAATTGTGTTTGGTGTTCGGCCTCATGGCCTTGACCGAGTGATATGTTTAAGCATTGTTTTCAAATGATAACACGATGGTGTTAAATATGGCCTCGACGGCCTCATAATGAAGTCACAGTGGTAACAACTATGGCCTTATCAACCTCTATATAGTAATACATTGTTGTATATTAAAATAACCATTAAATAGCAGTAGAGATATGTACTCATGATTCAAGTTCACATCTTAATCTAAGATACATACATGTATATTAAATATATAGTTGAGTTGGCTTTCAAGGATAATTCCTGTGTGCCTGTTGGTGGCTCTATCCACGAGCTACATGCACCAACCCCATGCTACTTCTGTAGCAATTCTTCTTCTTGCTATCCCATGTTCAAACTTCTTGTTCCTCTCTCTTGAACACCAAAAGAAAACAAAATGTATCAAAGAAAATGATACCTTCTCTATATCTTTGCATGCTACAAGATCCGCCACCCCCTTTCTATGGGTAGTGGTAAGAAACAGTTCTGCCACCTCGCGGGGTTTCCCTACGGTCCACCAACTCCATTATCATGTGGGCAGCGAAGTAGAAGCTCTTGATAGCTTCTACTCGGCCTCCACTCACTCCACTTATCATGGATGATGGTTGGTCGACTGCCCAAGGATAAACATAAATATATTTTAATATTAATATGGGTGCTCGACCTCTATGGGGGTTAGGAATAATTATATCGTACACATAATTTCCCCTACATCTAAATGATATTTAAGGGTTATCAAATAAACCAAGATGTCATCAAATAATAACATCATTGTTAGGGTGGCACAACAACAAAATGCGACTTTGGGGTCGAGTTTCACTCCCCCTCTTCGCCATATTAACCATAGCTAATAAATGAAACGATAATCACAAAACCTAATAAGGAAATAGATAAGGAAACAAGGAAATACTCGACAACCCAACGAGATTACTTATCAACCATAGTTGATGTTCTTAGAACATCGTCTAGTCGAATCGACGTAGATGATGTCGAGATAACTCAAATTGTCGACTCGACACAAATCTAACTAAATATGACTAACAAAGGAAAGATGAAAACTCACTCTACCTTGCATGGGTTCACAAAGACTAATTTTGATACTCATATGGCAATCTAACCTTTTCCAAACATCTATCTCCTCCTCCTGGATGGTACTCTCCTTTCGTCCTTGGCGAGAGATTCTTTTCCTTAATACACTCACAACCGTATAACCATGATTAGTGTATCATCATTTGATTCACAAAACATTATGATAAAATAATCTTATCAACATGTAATCTCATGTTTGAACTAACATTAGTCAATATTCATATAATCAATTATTCTAGTTGATATTTTCCACAAACATCAAATCATTCAACTATGATTAATCATCATGTTTACCACACAAAAGAAAGATTAAGCTAAATCATAATTTGGGGATGTAACATATTCCCCCCATAAGAATCATCATCCTCGATGATTAAATGTCTTCAAAATCAAACCAACATATTCAGAAAAGTGTTGTTATAACATAGTAAAAATCTTTTCAAAAGAGGGGGAAATCTCACATAAATATCCTCATAGTTTTCCCAGGTGGCATTCTCTTCTACATACTGGTCCCACTGGACCTTGCATTGAGTTATCTCTTTATTACATAAGCATAGCTTACACGTTCCGAGCACCTTGATGGGCTAGATCACTACCACCCCCGGCTCCTTCACCTATATAGCATTCCAATCAAGAATAGGAATATGATTATCTCTAGAAATAAACTTTTTCAAATAGGAAACATGAAAAATATTATGCAGCATGGTAAGGGATAATGGTAGAATAATTCTGTATGCAACTAGGTTGACCTCTTCAAGAAATTCGAAGGGACCCATGTATCTAGGAGCCAATTTGGATGTCTTTCCAAACTTAATGGAGCTCTTTTGAGGTTTTACCCTTAGAAGGACTTTTTCTCCCACTAAGAAATGCCTTTCGATGCGTTTAGCATCAGCATAACTTTTCTGCCTATCATTAGCTTCCAATAGCCTTTTCTTAATTAGATGGACTTGCTCTCGCATTTTTGACAGCATTTTTGGACCAAGGCTAACCCTATCTTCTAGCTTATCCCAGCTTTTAGGGGTTCAGAACTTTCTTCCATACAATGCTTCAAATGGAGCCATCTTAATAGTAGAATGATAGGAATTGTTATAGGTGAATTCCACCAGAGGAAGATAATCTTCCCATTTGTATTGCTGGTCCATGCAATTCATTCTCAATAAATCCTCCAGCACTTGGTTTACCCTTTCAGTTGACCATCTATCTCAGGATGATAAGCAAAGCTTATATTCAACTAGGTTCCAAGTGAAGAAAACAAGGTTTTCCAAAACCTTGATGTCATTCTAGCATCCCTATTTGAGATAATCTTCTCGGGAATACCATGCAATCTACAAATTTCTTGTATAAATTTGCAGGCTATGACGGGTGCCCCATCCATCAAATTCCCAGGTATAAAATGTGTCACTTTGGTGAGTCTATCCACCACAACCAAAACCAAAATAGCATTGTGCCTATTCCTTGACATAGGAAGTCCTTACACAAAGTCCATGCTTATGATTTGCCATTTCCATTCTAGAATTTCATGAGGGTATAAAAGTCTTGTCGGGTGATGTGTTCCGCCTTCACCCTCTGGCATTCTATACACGCAGCTACAAAGCAACATCCCTCTTCATTCCTTTCCAGAAGTATAAGGGTTTCACATCAGCTAGTAACTTTGTTACACCGGGATGTTCTGAATAAGGTGTGGAATGAACCTTTTTCCACATAGTGTTCCTTAGCTCCTCAGAGTTCGAAACATACATCCTTCCTTTATACCTTAATAACCCATTTGGTTTAAGGTAAAATCCATCATATTTTACATTCTAAGGATTTTCCAAAAGGGCTTGTTTTACTTGCTCGTAAAACTCATCTCCCTTAGACTTTTGTAGTACCTAATTCTTAAAATCAAAATGTATGGAGATCATTGAGGAGATACGTCTTCTCCTACTTAAGGCATCTGCCACTCGGTTTTCCTTATCTTGAATGTATTTGATCTCAAAGTCATAATATGATATTAACTCCAACCATCTTCTTTGGTGAGCATTTACATGTGGTTGGGTGAACAGATATTTGAGCCCTTGATGGTCTATTTTCAGTTCAAAGGGTTTTCCAAGCAAGTAGTGTCTCCACATTTGCAGAGCATGTATTACTACTGCCAATTCCAAATCATGAGGGGCATAGTTTTGTTCATAATTTTTTAGTTTCTTGGATTCATATGCAATAACTTGTCCTTCTTGGACTAGTACACCACCTAAGCCTTCCCTTGAGGCATTGGTAATGACTACAAAATGACCTTTTAGGTCAGGTACTTTCAAGATTGGTGTTGGAGTTAATCTTATCTTCAGTTGGTCAAATGCCTCCTGGCACTTGTCTGACCACTCAAAACTCTTGCCTTTTCTCTGCAAAGAAGTTATAGGATAAGCAATTTTTGAAAAGTTCTTCACAAATTTCCTGTAGTATCTTGTAAGGCCCATGAAACTTCAAACCTCATGTACATTCCTTGGTGTTGGCCATTCTAGTATGGCTTTAATCTTGGCCGGGTCCACAGCTATTCCCTTAGCAGAAATTATATGGCCCAAATACTGCACTTCCTTTTGAAAGAAAGTACACTTGGAGAGATTTCCATATAGTTTATGCTCTCTCAACCTCTGAAGAACAATCCTTAAATGTTGATAGTGTTCTTCCTCATTCTTAGAATAGATTAGGATGTCATCAAGAAAAACTAGGACAAACTTGTCCAAACAATCCCTGAACACATTGTTCATTAAGTTCATGAATGTTGCAGGTGCATTTGTTAATCCAAAGGGTAGGATAGTGAACTCGTAATGCCCATACCTCATACTAAACATTATTTTGTGGATATCCTTATCTTTTATTCGCAATTGATGGTATCCAGATTGAAGATTGATCTTAGAAAACATGGTTGCTCCTCTCATTTGATCGAAAATATCATCAATGCGGGGCAATGGATATTTATTCAACATACAGTAGTCTATGCATAACCGTAATATACCATCTTTCTTTTTCACAAATATTACTAGTGCTCCCCAGGGTGACACACTGGGTCTTATCAGTCCTTTATCCAACAATTCCTGTATTTGAGCCTTTAGCTCCATTAACTCAGTTGTGGTCATTCTCTATGGAGCTTTAGATATAGGTTCTGATCCTGGAATTATATCTAAAAGGAAATCAAAAGCTCCTTTAGGAGGCAATCCAGGTAGCTCATCCAGAAATACGTCCTCAAAATCTCTAAGAAAAGGATATTTGTCCATATCTGACCTCTCCTGATCTATGGACTCCCTCTTGTCAACTCCATTGAGTTTTTGAGATTCATAAAACATTAAATCATCTTGGAAATTGGTTTCCTCATAACCATTTAGTTTTTCCATTTTGATAGCAAAAAGTTGGCATCCCTTTCTTTGAGCTCTTTTGATTTGTAGGGAAAAAATTTGTCTTAGTTCGACTTCTCTAGGTTCCCTTGCAAAAAGACTTTGTTCCCTAGGTCATCTAGACGTTCTATTGTTTTGGCATAATATTCCACCTTGGCCCGATGTTCCCAAGTATAACATCATATGAGCCTAATGGGGCTACATAAAGGTTCACCTCAGTGGAGAAATCTTGGAAGCTCAACCTTAGCCTCAAACAAGCATTGTTCTACCTGAGCTTTGGTCTGATTTGCATATTCTTGGACCCTTTGTCATTTTTCTCAGTAAAATCCTACTTTTTCCCCTTTTTCTTAAAAGATTGGGAGGATTGGAACCAATTATACCTTTTGCGGTTCCTTTCCCTGTAAGCAGACATAGCTTTCAATTTTTGTTCATGTTTAATAGTTTTTTCATAAACATGGTCCATTGAAGTGGGACCATGCACATCAACTTCTCCCCCAATCTAAGTGTTCAATCCCATAATAAATTTTTAGATGTGAAATCTCTCATCCTGTTGATATTGCGGAACATACTTGAGTAGACGAGTGAACTTTCCTAGTATTCGTTCGCAGTTAAATCACCTTGTTTTAGATTCTGAAAATCTATAAGCTTTTGGTCATAAAATAATTGAGGCAACCATCTTTGCCCAAAGAGTTCCACAAACATGTCCCAGATTAAACTTGTAGACCTTGAGCCTAACTCCATTTTCTTATTCATCCACCATGTGGATGCTTCACCTGCTAACTAGTATGCTCCCCATACCGTTTTAATGATTTCAAAATAATTTCTTATTTCAAAGCATTTTTCCATCTCCGTAAGCCATGCCTCCATGGCATCTCCGCTTACATATTCATCAAACTTGGGAGGCATAACTTTTTTCATGTCCTGGGATAGTTCCAAATCCAAGTGGTTTCTTGTATCCCCTTCCTGTCTAGCCTAAGAGTTATTCTCTTTGCATTCACTTTGGGTGGTGTCATCATGACATGCCTCGTCATCACCCCCATAATAGGCTTCCCACCTGGGTCCATGCTAACCCTTGACCTCATGCTCGAGAGTTCCAATTCTCATTCTCATCTCTTGAAGCATAGCAAAGATCTGGTCGAGTTTAGATTTGGAGTGGCCTGAAGGTTGCCCTTCTTCCTGGATATCTCCCATATTGGTTCTTATGTGAACCGTGTTGCAATCTACTTCTCTCGAAGTTTAGAGATTAATCATTCAATTAGTTTTTCATACCAATGAATCCATTCATAAATGTAAATCCATTCTCATTCATGTAATCTTTAACAAGAAAGGAAAGATTTGCCAAAAATTTCAAAATACATTATAGTTTTCCATGGATTACATATAATCCATCCATAGTTACAAAATTTTTGTTTACATCTTGCTACTGCAAGTCATTATCAGATTGGGATACCTTCCCATGTTTATTTCTCATCCTTGAGGTTTATCAAATTAGTTTTAGGAGATGGACGTATTTGTAAGTACTCATCCACAACCTCCCGAGTAACATTAGGATCCTTAAGATCACTTTCCAAGATTGGTTCTCTAGGTGTAGAGGGTTTTACTGGTTCATTTTTAGAGATAGAAGCAGTAATCCTAACTGCTTTCCTCATCTCCTGCTTGATACGTTTAACAACATCAGCAAAGGTTTCATCATCAGCCAACTATGCACCTACCAAGAAACTAATTTGTTTAAGGTGTTTCATTCTTGAGGCTCACTCCCTCAAGGCCTTAAGGTAACACCTATTTCTCATTATGTTCTTTCTAGGTATCGTTCTTATTCTTACCATTCTGGCATAAGAACATCCAAAGATTAGTGACCGTTAATGCTGAAAAAATAAAACATTATGTAGTGAGCTCATAGGTCCATGTATTGAACTCAGTAGCTCTGATACCATATGTAACATGACATCTCACATTGCCCAAAATTGACAATAATTAACCATCTTAATCAAGGCTAAGAATACATCATGATTAACATAATCACAATTAAGCAAGAATGAATCAATATCATCATGATAATTAAACATGCTATTCTTTTCTGAATATTTCAAAAATTTAGATTTACAACATCCATGGATAACTTATTAGTGAATAACCTTCACTATATATATACAAATCTATGCTCATGGCATCATTTATAAAAATATACATAATAACTGACTATCAAGTCATACAAAGAATGCATTGTATCTGGAACTTTGACATCTATTTTCATAAGTCCCAGCTTGTCTTCTGCTTGGGAAGGAGAGCATCACCCGAGTGCTTTTCCTCCAACAACAGACTGGTGGTCCCCCGCAAAACTTCCTAGTTGGAAGTGACCCTACCCTTCATGGAGGGTATAGATATAAGGAACCATTAGGTTTGTCATCTAAGTATCTAGTGTTGTTTCCTTCATAATGTCTCATGGTCGTACAACTATAGATCCACTCTAACTATGTATGACACTACTAGAAACATTATCCCATCTGGAGCACAGTGGACTGACTAATGCATGCAGAGACAGATGCATTACTTTGGCCAAAGATTTACATACATATACATTTTGCAATGAACGTAGTCGTATGTCCACCACCTCGACTCAACTTAGAAGCTATCTCATCCTACAGTAATCATAGTTCGACCTCTCTAGGTCTAGGGAAGGTAGGTTCAATTCATTCTTAGTCCATTTCTAGGACATTCGACTCCTATTTTGGGAGTACAGTCATTAATGTTACGTTGCCTTTGCAACAGGGAACCTGTGACTCCATGTCACTCTTGTCCCTGTCCTTTCTTAATAACAATAGCATAATCATGTTTTCAAAATTCATGACCTTTCCCAGATCAAGATTTCATGTTTACCTTGTCTCAAGGTTTACATTCTAATTCATATAAACAAGACTCGTATTATAATAGTCTATTGGGTCGGTCCTCTTTAATAGACCCCAACGCAAAGAATCTACACGAGTTCTTGATTCCCTATACTTCATTCATGAAGTATTGCCATTCAAAAGGGATGGTATTCATATATATTTAAACACAAGAGTTTCATGCTAGACATTGTATTTGTTTACATAAGAAAATAAACATCAAAGGAGATTTTACTTCTCCAACAAACAAGGCATGCATTTAAAAACTGACAGGGTAACAATATTAGTTACCTATTACCATTTCTCCTTCAACAACGAGGAGTCATAATACCCTTTTATACACATAGGATTACACCATAGATAACATAATATATTTCATAACAGTCGAGCATTGTTTCCACAATACCCATTTATTCACATAGGATGCCCTTATAGATAACATAATATCTTTATAAATAGTCGAGCACTATTATCCATAGTACCCTAGACTGATATACTAAGTGCTTAAGGCACAGTCGAGACTTAAAGAATTACCAATAAAGATAATATGGCCTGAGCACTGCTCTCGACCTACACCCATAATAATCTTCTTTAACATTTAGATAGTCATTATTATTCGATACTACTTAGGCTTTGAGCACAGACAGCTCGAACGATAGCCAAGAGAGTATTATAAATATATCATGTGGTCTACAGACCATGCCATATCGACATTCAAGATTCTTGCAAGCCACAATTGTGTTTGGTGTTTAGCCTCACGGCCTCGGCCGAGTGATATGTTTAAGCATTGTTTTCAATTGATAACACAGTGGTGTCAAATATGGCCTCGATGGCCTCATAATGAGTTCACAATGGTAACAACTACAACGTTATCGGCCTCTACATAGTAATACATTGTTGTATATTAAAATAACACAGTCGACGCCATTGAATAGCAGTAGAGATATGTACTCATGATTCAAGTTCACATCTTAATCTAAGATTCATACCTGTATATTAAATATATAGTTTAGTTGGCTTTCAAGGATAATTCATGTGTGCCTGTCAGTGGCTCTATCCATGAGCTACACGCACCAACCCCATGCTACTTCTATAGCAATTCTTCTTCTTGCTATCCCATTTTTCAAACTTCCTATTCCTCTCTCTTGAACACCAAAAGAAAAAATATATATCAAAGAAAATGATACCTTCTCTGTATCTTTGCATGATAAAAGATCCACCACCTCTTTTCTGTGGGTTGTGGTAAGAAACAATTTCACCACCTCACGGGGTTTCCCTACGGTCCACCAACTCCATCATCATGTGGGAAGCAAAGTAGAAGCTCATGATAGCTTCTACTCAGCCTCTACTCACTCCACTTATCGTGGATGGTGGTTGGCCGACTACCCAAGGATAAAAATAAATATATTTTAATATTAATATGGGTCTCAACCTCTATGGGGGTTAGGAATAATTATATCATACACATAATTTCCCCTACATCTAAATGATGTTTAAGGGTTATCAAATAAACCAAGATGTCATCAAATAATATCATCATTGTTAGGGTGGCACAACAACAAAATGCAACTTTGGGGTCAAGTTTCACCCCCCCTCTTTACCATATTAACCATGGCTAATAAATGAAATGATAATCACAAAACCTAATAAGGAAATACATAAGGAAACAAGGAAATATTCAACAACCTGATGAGATTACTTATCGACCATAGTTGATGTTCCAAGAACATTATCTAGTCGAATCAATGTAGATGACGTCGAGATAACTCAAATTGTTGAGCCGACACAGGTCTAACTGAATACAACTAACAAAGGAAAGATGAAAACTCACTCTACCTTGCATGGGTTCACAAAGACTAATTTCGATACTTAGATGACAATCTAACCTTTTCCAAACATCTATCTCCTCCTCTAGGATGATACTCTCCTTTTGTATTTGGAGGGAGATTCTTTTCTTGATTACACTCGCAACCATATAACCACGATTAGTGTATCATCATTTGATTCGCAAAACATTATGATAAAATAATCTTATCAACATGTAATCTCATGTCTAAACTAACATTAGTCAATATTCATATAATCAATGATTGTAGTTGATATTTTCCACAAACATCAAATCATTAAACTATGATTAATCATCTTATTTACCACACAAAAGTAAGATTAAGTTAAATCATAAGTTAGGAATGTAACACACATGCACATCAAGTGGGTGCAAAATGTAATGGTGACATTTGCATACCCATGTTATTTCCCATTTAATTTGTGCCTACTTTGAGGGGAGTGCTTTAATACATAAACTTGTGTAAATGATACTTAAATATGTAAAAAGTTAGGTTGTTTGCCCTATGTTATTCACCTACCTCATTACACATGTTCATATGCACCTACAATCCATCCCCTTCATATAATTACACTCTTATACATTATCCCTATCCACTTAATTATTACACCTAACCTCAAACTCATTTGCATGCACTCATTATCCACCAAGATCTAACTCATTTTCTATCTTAAGACTAGTCCATAGTCACAAGGTCATCCCTGTGGTCATGGACTCATCCTACCCAAATTTATATTTTTAAATTGAAATGTGACCAACTTCCCATCGTTACCCTTCATATATAGGGTTGTTTGTTTGATATGTTGCTATGTCCTTATATTTAAAGGATTTCAATGTACTCATTCTAAAAATCTATTAAACATTGAAAAATTAAGGAATTAATTTACATTTACACACTTCAATTAGTGTTCTAAAAGGAATCTATCTTTGCACAATCATTCTAGGAGCATTCACATAATTAAAGATGTTTTTAATAATTCATACATGTACATGAGGTTGCCCTAGGAGAACGTCTCCTTGTGACCTACCGAAAGTTCCAAAAGATATTTATAAATGTTATCAGTCTATAAATATTAGAGAACATAAAAAACATTAAGA
The DNA here is from genome assembly GCA_027924645.1 of Cunninghamia lanceolata. Lineage (NCBI taxonomy): Eukaryota > Viridiplantae > Streptophyta > Pinopsida > Cupressales > Cupressaceae > Cunninghamia > Cunninghamia lanceolata. The sequence goes on from BSBN01000747.1 coordinate 244,016, forward strand.
TAATTAGGTAGAGTTAATAATAATAGGTGGGTGATCACACAAGACAAGTTGACAGGTGTAGAACTATTTCATGGTCATGAACTTTTGCTTAATTGCCTGATTCATACCTACACAATGTTTACAAGATTTCTAATTTTGAGATAATTGGCAGAATATCATACACTACTCCTAACCTTGAGGCACATCAGATTAAGATCCACATCAAACTTATTGCAATCTTCAATTATTGAGTGATGTATAATTATTTCTATTTCTATTATTAGTTGCTTTAAGTTATTAGAATAGCAATAAGTTCTAGCTTTCATTTATTAACTTAAGCTAACTGTGCTTATTTGTATGCATTTGATTACATTATCATAGGTTACACATTAAGGAAAGGTTATTTTTTGTTACAATTATAAATTAAAAAGTGTATACATTTTTTTTTCTATTTTTACACCTACTTTTGGTACACCTTTTCTATTTTTATTTTTTGACACTTACTTTTGGCTGTCATAAATATGTTGTTTGTCAATTTGATTTATCTTATTTTATGCATACGCTGACCTTAATTATAAAATTGGCTTCTATTATACATAATATATTGCTTAGAATACAATCAATCCATCTATGTATGTTTCTGTCACCTTGGACTAGACCATGAGCATGTACCTAACCCCTACATAAAACTACTCATGCACTTGAGTCCTCCTAATTTAAAATCGGTTTCCCACCTTCTTGAGACAACTATTTTAGAAAATATTATCATAACCCATCAACTTGGGCACCAAATGCTCTAAATTAAGCATCAGCGATCTTGTATTCAAGGACAAGCCCTAGGTCATTAGTACAGATGAAATTATCAAATGATCACATCAAATCTCATTCACACTACATTGTGTACAAACACTAGGAGCTTTCATTAGCAACTTTGTAAGAAGATACTGCATAATTAATTTATCATCTAAGAATCTTGCATTTTTACCTAGAATGTATTTGAATTTGTTCATCAACAAGGATTGACTATTTATAAAGAAAGTTTCACACTTTTCGTCTACACACTAGTACTCTCCCCAATGTGCTTCCAAGCACCACCCATCTTCATATATGTACGTGTACCACTGAAAGATTACAAGTCAAGAGTATAAGAGTATAAGATTACAAGAAAGAACCACACCACTAAGACTAAACTATATTGGGAGTAGAGCAGACATTCTATGTAGATCTGTAATAGTTTAGACAATGTTGATCATGTTGGTGTGAACAAGGTTTTCTGCCTATCCAATTTCCTTTTGGGACCTTTTAACACTATTCAAGTTTACTTAGAGAATTTAATTTTTATGTCTCATGTCATAGGATTAAGACACGTGTCATCATATTGGTTTGTCCTATGTCTCACCCTTGCCTATATATACAAGGGTTCCCTCATTGTCAATGATGTAACATATACTTGTAATCAAGGTTGCATCAAGTGTCATTGTTTGGAAATATTGCAGAATCATTTCTTATCTATTATGTGGAAATTAAATGGTGTTGTAGGTGATCCTTGGTTCCTGTGAACCCTTGTTCTTTCTCTTACATGGAATTAAATCATTATATCTACCACCCCTTCTCATTTTTAGTAGTTTTTGGCCAAGAATTTTCACATAGTGAATCTTAGAGAAAAATAGACCTCATAGTTGAGTCTAGACAGCCTAAAAAGCTATAACTCAATAGGGTTTGGAAAAGTTTCAAATTTGACATTTTTAAGGGTTTCACCGAAAATATCAATTATATGAAATTCGTATAGTCAGTATAGTCTTATACAATTGGAAAATTATCTCATATGTAAGATCTGTATAATTGGCATATTCTTGGCATATTATGTAGATCATACTTTATCTACATCATCATCTGCATCACTATCATATGGATCCACGATTTGATTGGACGAGGGCACTCTATCTGCACCATTAGTCTATATCAAAGTACAGTTGTAGATACTTCGATGTTTTATTAGCAGATTGTACTATGACTATGCAATATCTACGGGCATTGTATTATGGTGTGGGACTTGTAGATGTTAGTTGTGTGTAGGTTTTGGGGGACTAGATCTTTTGGTCATATTAACCTAGCTAGTGGTCATGCCCAACCCAAATGGGGATATAGACTACAAACATCACTTTACTAGACTACCACTCCACAACACCACCTCCACTTGACCACTGTTGGTTTCCTCCACTCAGCTAAGATCCACCACTAATCCACAACCATCACTAAACTTGGGTGGTACCACCAGCCGTGCTACTAGATTTCACCACTGGCACCCTATTCACATTGATAGTGCTAACATTGTGCCACTAGAATAGTGATGGGTTTATTTTTTGAGCTATAAAGGGGTAGTTTTCTTAGGAAGCATAAGAGCTTGTTTTTTGACTTTTTATAAGCATTTAAAAGGTATTTCTAAGCACTTCACAGCCACCCACTTGGTTGTTCTAGATTTTGCACTAGGTGCTTGTTATTTTGGTTTGAAGTCAATTTTTGTACTTTAGAAAATTTACAAATATGAGACCACTAGTTTTTTGTTGTGGGGGTTCCATTTCTAGATGATTTGATCTCTAATTAATTCATAATCAGTCTACCTTAGTGAATAATGAATTTTTAATCCACCTTTCCATTATCACCCTGAATAAAGGGAACTACAAGTCATGTCAAGACAACATCCTAAAGCATCTTAGGTGGCTTCATCTCTTGCCTCATCTCTATGGACTCATCCTTGAACTAGGTACTTATTTATGGAAGAAAGTATGGGTTAATAATAATTACCATGTCCTAGGATTGATTGGTTGTAGTCTTGATCTTGAAAATATGTGTTCCATCTTACATATTGAGTTCCCTATCACTCTTTTGACCAGAATTTGGGAAATATATGGAGACATGAATCAATCTCCATTTCTAATAGAACCTATTATAGACAGCCTTGTACCCCTTGATGATTTTGATAACCTACCATATGACGATGATACAATAAAGGAGCTTGATTAGTTAGAAATTCTTGAATGTTGTTACGACATTGAAGCTTCTCCAGATGCTCCTTCTTCTCCCACAGATACATCCATTGATTCTTTGACTTCTATGACTCCTAATCTGGGTTCAAAGGGTTCATCTTCTTTATCTATGAGTCAATATATTGAGGTTGAGGATGATTTCATTCTAGCATTAATAGATTCATCTATAGGCATTCATACTCAAACATCTTATGTGGACACATCATCATGGGATGGCCAATATAGTTGGATGACATTCGTTGAAAATTCATCTCCTACACCTCTTGTTTTTTTAAAGTTGAATGTTGCTAGATGTAACATCCATACTTGAATGCTAAATAAAACATTTAAAAATAAAAGAAAATAATGCCAAAATTTCATAATTCTTTTTTTGTATCATACAAGGTAAAGCAGGTACATTTGCCTTTACAAAATACATGATAGATAATACATCAGCTGATGGTCTATTTACATGCGACTTACAAATTTTACATAATTACATGTACAATAAAATGATGTCTTATGTTCACAAGTCTTCAGTAGTCAATTGCAAGAGGGAGGTCATCACCTTGGTGCTTTTCCTCCAACCACAAACCAGCAGTCCCCTGCACACCTTCCTACTAAAAGTGGTCGTACCCTTCGCGAGGGTATAGATAATCAGAATCAACTGATTCTATGTGCCATATGAAAATTAGTGCAGTGTCCTAGCAAGGAACAATTGGGTTTACAACTTCTAGTCTATCTCTAGCTATGTACAACCCATTTGACTATTCATGCCATCTGGAACATAGTGAACCGACAATGCAAGCGGTGATTTTGCATTACTTTGGCCAAAGTTTTTATAATAAAAGAGTCGACTATTGACACACTTCTTTCTCAACTTGGAGACTGACATTCTTTCTATGTTGAGTTATTTAATAGGGTGGACTAGGAAATCATAGGATAAAGACTAGTTGATTCATGACCATGCATTGAGCCCCTCTTTGTGTCCTTGCAATCTTAGGTCTATGGCAACTGTCAAATGCTCAATGGCCAAACAACCCATCTTTCTAACTCAAAACATAGACAAATAGTTTTTAGACATTTCATCAAAATCTGAGAACTAATTTTGTTCTCTCAAGTCTAGACAGAGGTGTATGAGCACACAACTCTTAGAAGGACTCACACCAAGGTAAAACAAGATACTTAGTGAGTATTACCCTATATCTGTCTAATTGGCTTTACCAGTATACCTTCTACTAAAGGTCAACTAGATAGTTATAAGATAAAAGTCTGGATGACTAAAACAAAACATGCATTGAGCCCCTCTTTGCGTCATCGCAATCTTAGGTCTATTACAACTGCCAACTACTCAATGTCTAGTCTAACATATAATTTCATGCTCAATGAATAAATAAAAAGCTTTAATATAAATCATTCTTTACGCCTTAAAGCATTGTTTTGAATCTCCCTCAAGTATTTGTAACTTCTTCCTGAAGTTAGTTTACTCAACCACATAGAACGTATTAAATATGTCTACCTCGGGAACTAAAGAAGTCTATAATGCAGGTTTAGACATAAATACATTTTGTTGATAACAACCTAGGTCTCATTATCTTTTAATCCAAAGAACAAACTACCTTAACTTGAAATTTATATCAAACTTAAACCTGAATGAATTAGCATATCATATTTCATTTGAATAACATGCTTGTATAAAACTTGTAATTTTGACAATGTTGTGTTGTTTTAAACAAGATTCCTGTTGCTATGTCTCAACTTGTTTGTTTCTACCTTTATAAAGATGAATGTTCATATCTAATGGCCATATCACTACCATTGTAAGATAAGTGTAATATAGGATGTACTATTTGCCATTCCCAGCCAAGATAAAGATAATACACGAAGTCAAGTTTCATATCAATAGTTTAAATCACTTACTCATCGATCTTCTAATACAAGCTCAAACAACATATAGTTGCCTATCGGCCTTATACCAATGCCTATGTAATACCAAGCTTTTGGCCTTATAAAGCTACCATTGCATTGTTTCATTCTAAAACAAATATTGTATACAAATTACAAGGTTGTCAGCCTATACAAGTGTAAGCAAGTATACCAAATATGAACTTTTTGTTTTAGTGGCTCGACCTTTATCATAGGTTCATGAGCAACTACCTAGTGCTTAGCCTTCTACATACATAAACTTAGCACATTTTCACCATTCTTTACAAGCTTACGTAATGAATAAACACATGATCATCGGCCCTCAAAGGCGCATGCAAGGATTACTTGACTAACGACTTTCTAATGCAGAGTTGCATACACACTTATCAGCCTTATACAAGCATATAGAAAACACATGGAGTTAAATGTTTAAAAAGAAAGACTATCGACCAAATATAAAGTCATTGTAATTTCCTAATAGTTGTGATAACTTCCAACTAAATACAAAAATGATAAAGATATGATGGAGTCAGGTTGTCATTGATGTCAAAAAGGTGTCCTCAGTTTGTTTGATGTCATCAGGACTTGGTTGATCAGGTTTGGCCTTCAATGTGTTTTCTTATGTTCTTTGGTAAGTGAAGTCACAAGGTGATTTGTTTAGGGCTGTCAAGTGTTGACAAATGTTCATCATTCATGTGTGCTCATCTTTGTTTGGACAGAGTTTGCTTAGAAGTTGTGATTCATTTCATACTTGATGAAGTGCATATCATGTTTGGTTATGCAATGTAGAGATACATACTTGTTAAAGGATCAGGAGGAGCAAAGAGTTCACATCATCCTGTTTAGAGTTTATATCATCTTATATATTATTGATTACGTCATCTTGTATGTTGTTATACCTCATGCTATGGTAGTTTTATTTGATGTTTTGGTGAGTGGTTTGGAAGGTATACCATGAAGTGCATATTGTCTTGATCTACAGAGTTCATGTTGCTTGGAGTTGATTTGAGGAGTTGAATTGTTGCTTCATAACATGAGTTTAGTGTTGATATTGCTTTGATGAAGGTGTCTTTCTTTAATGATGATCCAGGACATCAAGAGAACAGATCACAACATCAAGAATGATATTTTAATCAAGAGAATAGATGATTGGAATTAAAAATTCTCAGTTGTATTCACTGTGATTGGTCTGCCATTCTTGGAATACAAAGGTACCAAAGTTTTGCAGAGAGTTAGTTTTGATGCTCATGGAGGTTAAATGATCAGAGTTCAAATAGTTCATCTTAAGTGTTTCTTGATACACATCATAATAAAAAGCACTTTTGTTTTAAAAGGGTATTGACCTGTTACACAGGTCACGAGCCACTTAAGTGGCAGCTTAAAGGGGTAAAGTGTCGTTGGACCACCGGCCCCTCCTCCTTTACAAACTCTTTTTTGCCGGTTCCTTTGAAAGGTTTTTGGCGGTTAATGAAGATCGACGGTAGTGTTTGAAAGAAGAAAAGACCGATCAGCGGCTTTGGTTTGAATTTGGACCTTATGATGTGTTTTCACTTTGACAGGCACGGGGATGTCTTCTTGATAAGACTGCAATGCTTTTTTGTTTTATAAAGCTAATTATAGATGTTTCTAAAGGCATTTAGTGAAAGAATCCTTAAAGCCTTTTTTTTTGGAAATCCTTTCTATTTCTAAACTCTCTCATGACATATGTCTTCAAAGAAGGAATTTTTTTTAGAAGTTTATATATTAGAGAGTTTATAATAGTGATTATTTTGTTAAGGAAAGATATTTTTTTTAAGATGATTTTTGAGAAGTGAAAAGAATGAAGGACAATTTTTTATGGCAGATTGATACAAAACCTTGAAGAAAATTTCTTTGTGGACATAAATTTTTTTGAGAAGATTAAAAGTCTATTGAAGATTTTTTATGGAAGATTTGTGATGAAGGATCATGTCAGTTTTTTTTTATGGAGAATTGGAAATGTTTTTTTGCAAAATAAAGATTTATTTTTTTTGTAGTGTGAAGAATTTCAAAGAAGATGATCTTGCAGGAAAGAAGATAATCTTGCAGGATAACCAGTGATGCAAGGGAATATAAATTGCATACAATTTTTTTTAAAAAAGATTTTTTTTGTGAGAAGATGCAGAGGAAGATGAAAAGGCAGGAATATCAAGAGATGAATTTTTGAAGGAACAAAATGTTATTTTGTGAGCAGGGCATTGGATGAAGTTTTTAGTTTTGAAGATAATATTTACAGAGAAGAGAATATAAAAAATTCATTTCAAGACATTGAAGAAAATATCAGAGATTTTATTTTCTCCTACAAGGCAATTTTTTATTGAAGACAAAATGTTCATATTGAAATGAATATGAAAGGTCAATGAAATTTTGAAGAGGATATTTGCAGAGGAAAGGAATATGAAAAGATTTTCAAGTACATTGACGGTGTGTGATGTGGATTAATATGGAGTGTTGAAGATATTTTACAAATGAATCATTGTATGTGAGATTTATGTTTGTGCAGAAATGGATCAAACATAGTATGAGGACATCGTGCAATAAACTTACAGATTGAACCATGAAGATAAAATGCAGGTGAATATGCATCAGGTGAATCAAATTTGCAGAGATAAGAGTGTTGTAAAGATGTGTAAAAGGAATTGTTTTGTATGGTCTTAACTTGAAAATCAAATAGGAGGTATAAGGGTGTATGATGAAACACAGGTTGCATAATGGTGCAGATCAGATTGAATAGCAATCAATTCTTGCACACAGAATTTTAATGATGGTAATTGTCTATGCCAGTGAGGCACAGTATGCCAGTGAGGTTTATAGATCAGTGAGACCTTAACATTTGTCAGTGAGACACATATTGTAGCCAGTGAGGCTTCTTTGTAGCCAGTGAGGCATGTTTTATCAGTTAAGCCAGTGAGGCACTTTTGGAGTGGTTTTTCTACCCTTGGAGGGTTTTCCACTCGGGCAATTCTTGTGTCTTGATTCATATTAATCTTCTTTCTCTGTGTGTATGTTTTACTAATGAGTTTATTGGTTTTCATTCTCAGTTATGTGCATATGTGTTTAACAAAGTTATGTGCATATCAATGATAGCTTTCTCTCCTTGTGCTCTGCAAGATAAAGTTTTAAAAAGATTTGTAAATTCACACAACACTAATTCACCCCCCCTCTCAGTGTTGTCCTTGATTCCTACAAGATATTATTAATCCCTCCGTAACCATTCATTGCATAGACATAAATAGTTGAAAAAGGTAAAAACCACAACCATTTTTAGGTCTGAAAGAAATGATAGTATATCATTATTTAATGCTCTAAATATTCACTCAATTGTTGACCCTATTGGAATGATATACCCAAACTAGAAAAACTAAAATTATAAGAGTTCGACCATTATTGTGGCTTATATGCTCACCAGAGTGAACGAAGGAAAATAGGTATACACTCAGGTATGTATAACTACAGTTTACATTTGCATTCCTATGTTTATAATATCACTATGATAATAGTAATAGTAAGTTATCATGTCAAACAAAGAAGAATGGAAACCTGGTTCAAGTTCTTGCTTCTCTAGGTTTCCTCAAAAGAGAATCTCAACAATATCCTCTGATGTAGAGCAACCTCCGCCCTCCTTTCTTTACCGAAGCTTCCTGTTCTTCTTCTCTTCAAGACTAACACTATAAGTTAAAATGACGGTTCACTAGTTTGCTCGGGTATGAGTGTAACTGAACAAAAGAGAGAAGTTTTTCTTCATTTTAATCGAGCTTTTACTCCATAACCACTCGTGGCCTACTTCTTGGCATGCCTCAATTTGGGCACGATGGAGCTTGCTGCTCCCCTCCTCCACTCTCTCGAGAATCTAGGGAGGCACAATGGAGGATAATATTTCTTGAGTTATTAAAATCTTCTCACAAAAGAGCGAGGAGTTTACAATTAACTCAAAACAATGATTTATCCTCCCATATACTTGGGGATAAACATAAATAGATTTGGAGCATAATTAAAACAATAATAACTTTAAATAGTTATACTTATGTCTAAGGGTCTTCAAAATAAGAGAAATAAAATTTATATCTGGGCTCAAAAGACGCATGTTAAATGATAAGGCATCGGCATTGATACGCGTCTCAGCAACTCTCACAAGACATACGTGATGAGAATAGTCATCAAGCTATACTTGTTACTAGATTATGTTCACACCTAATTTAGCAAGGCCTAAACATCATTTGTTTAGAGGGAGTGCAATTTTTTTTGCTTATGCAAGATCATCTAGTCAATGTCTGATGTCTTGACAGAAGACAAGTGCTAAATCACTTATCAAAATCATGTAACAACTCAAGCTGAGTTGTTACATCATCCTAGTAAGTGAAATCATCTACGGACAATAAAACAAGCATTCAAAGAATGAGGATAATTGATGGAGTTCATGTTTCAGTTGTTGATTATTCATTATGTTTCAGTGCAAGTAAAAGAGGTATCTATAAACTGTCAAATTATACATCATGTTTTATACATTTGTTTCAAATGAAGATCAATTGTTTTATGCTATGTATTTGATTCAGAAAGTGAAATATACATAAGTCATTACATAGAATGAAATATTTGATTGGATTTCAAAAGAATATATAAAAGTGTCCCACACAAGCCGTGGGAATAACTGAAATATGCAACATAAAAGTAAATTTTACTTTTCAAGAAATAAGAAATGCATTAGAAAAGAAGAGGGACCCGTCATTGCCTGGTGAATGAGGAATCTCATGGTTGAGTTGGTTTCTATCTCCCCCCCATCCGGTTGAGCTCCAAGATACCTACAAAATAGTTTTGTTAGATGCTCAGGGTACCAAATCTTTTCATACACAATCAGAACTTCAAAAAGTACTATTCACTTTTATGTAGTAGTAATATATTAGTAATCATATCAGCACAAGAGAGGTTAGGACGAGCAGACATAAGTGCTATATCAGAAAGAGATAGATCCATACAAGTAACCCCACATCATGAATCAAAGATATGTTTCATATGCTAACATGTTTGTTCACTGTGCAGGTATAGGTGAAATCCTTATTTATGAACTATCTATATTTGAGATCATAGAATGTGGAGTTAAATGGGCTCCCATGAGGGTTGAGCCCAGCATGCTGCACTTTCAACTTTTGAGGAGAAATCAGGATAAGAGATCATTAAATGTAGTCATTTTAATACAATATCTTATAATCTATATCAGCGAAATGATTGATGTCACTACTATAGATTACAAGATAATGTTGGCAACATGACTGGAAAAGAAACATATCATTGATTTGTCAAGTTATAAAGATTATAAGATGCCTATATATAATGATTCTTACTCATAAGATGAATGAAGCCTTCAACAGTCCAAAACAATCATGCAATCAACAGTCAAAAAGGTTATGATAGTTAGCAAGAAATCAAGGAGAATGGATAGAACATCATGAATGATGGATTCAAGGCTTGAAGAGATGGTTTGAGAAGTGGGGTATAAGGGTCTTATACTTGTTACAATAGAAGAAGAGCCTGTGGCTCTAAATCAGCCATAAAGAAGTAAATAGACAGTCATACTAAGTGATGAGGAGAACAAATAGCAGTGAATATTGAAGGTATGGAACAGTCATTTAGAAATAGTGGCGTCCAGATCAAAGGAGCCTATGCAAGGCCTTGACCATAGCAATATTGCAAAGGTGTGTATAACTTTGAGAATGTATTGATGGTATCACTAAAGGTTTGTAGAGTTTATAAATTTTTGTCAAGCCTCAGAGACTCATTGTGAAACTGTAAGAACACTATCAACTCTGAAAAGTATACATAGGCCAAGAAGTTTATAAGATAGTGATATGACTATCACACTATCAAATAAACAACAGAAAATAGTCAAGCAAATGACATCAAATAAAGAACAAGGGACAGTCACTTTGAAAGGTCAGAGATGACTGTCAAAGTTAGAATAGTCAATGGAATAACAATTTACATTGCAAAGGAAGTATCATGTAGTCCTACAGAGATCTTAAACCTGAACATCATATAGAGATGTCCCTACACAACATCTTGGTTTCTACATTCATATAGTATAAATGGATGTACTCAAACATGTAGAGTATGTAAATGACAACAGGGCAGTTCAACATCTCTTTTCCATTCAACGAAGATATACATAGAGATGTATGGGGTAGGTTTCTTTTGTTTTGGTTTTCTGACCCCTAATCAGATGACTATCATAGCAATTTAACAACAGTCATGGTAGTCCAAGATAGACCAAGATAGGGACCATCATATCAAAGAAATAGAGGTTTCAGTCATAGTAGAACAACATATACAAGTACAGTTTCATGTTATAAATAGTCATAAGGAACAATAAGAGCAACCACACATCAGCAAGCAGGCTACTCAATTATCTGAGTGAGTGAATTTCAAAAGTAATGTCGATGTTTTCTCATTTTCATACTATTGTCTCTCAAAATTGCACCCTTGCTAAGTTGCAAAACTTAGCATTCTGGAGAAACATGGGATCTTTCCAAGCTTGTGAGTCACCTATGATGGAAAGAACCTCTAGAGAAGGTCAGCTTCCTATTGATACTTCACCTATAACTGCTTGTACTAATGCCTTTGCAGAGAAAAGAGTAGGAAGGATTGCATGAAAATAAAACCTACTATCTAAGGTGATGCACCAAAAGATTGTCTGAGACTACACAAAACTGACACACTATAGAACCAGTAATATCAAGGCTCTCATACACAACCCTATAAATCATAATCTTTGCATCATCAATTTGTAAGAAGGCTAAATAGCCATAGTCCTTTAAAGGATAAAGATGTTTTCTCACCACTTACGACTGATTGTTATTACTAGCACATCTCGCAACCTACAAAAATGTATGTATTCCTGCATAAAGGCACCAACATGAAATACAACTCCAAGGACAAAGAACATCACAAAGATCTGTACTAACACTAAGGACATGCAATATCAGAAGAAATGGGAAGGTATAAACTGCTTATTACTGCTAAAAAGGTGTTACAATGCTGTGTTACCCTCAAAATGAGTTACAAAACTGTTCACTTCCGCAAAAGAAGTCAAAAAATTACAATATGGCACAAGTGAAAAGCTAGAACTCCTGAATAATGAATGAGAAAGAAGACTATATACTTCTCCAAGTAGCTGTCATAGGATAAGGATGAGAAACCTCCTTAGTCGTTTATATCATAAAAGCCCTCAAAATATCTATCCAAAACCCTCCAAAGTGAGTTCCCAATGAAGAAAAAGTCAAGGGATGTCATCACCCATCATAAAAGTTCCAAGAACTACCTCTTAATGCCCTTAAATGCTACTGAAAACAAGTCAAACCACCACAATAACTCCTCCATCAGTTGGCCAACCTCTTGTGCAACATCATAAATGTTTGGCATTTGCATAATAAATGACAACCACACCCATTTGACCACATCTTGAAAGCATCCTAATCCTACCCTTGCACAAGAAATGACACAAATACATTTATTTCTGCATTTAAATAACATTAGCTAAGTGGTTTATAGTCACACCACTTAGCTTAATGTTTTACATTTCAAATTTGTTTTAAACCTATGTAGAAAAGAAGGTACTTGGACATTGATATTCAATCTCCTAGTTTTGCATGGTTTGGAGATGAATAAAACATTTGTGAAAAAATGGTAAAGTAATTGATGTGACTTACTTTACAATTTGTTATGGATTTGTTTATCTTTGCTTTTGCATTTTCATGACAAGTAATAAAGTAATTTATAATCTATTACTTTATCATTTGTTTACAATGTTTATTTTATTTCTAGATCATGCAAAAAGAAAATAGAGCCCTTATATCTCCCATGCACAAACAAAACCTCTCCATGCAACATACCTCATGCACTCGCATAAATTTCATGCATTACATTGCTACATAAAACACCTTATAACTCCTACCAATTTATGCATTTTACAACATACATCATCATGCCTTCATGCCTAATGTAATACATTATAAAGAACCCTTATGACTCCCTATGTGCATTACATACCATACATACCATCATACCCACCTTTTGACTTCAAACATTTCCAACCTTAGAAAAAATCAAGTAAATATTGATAGCCCCACAGGCTCACTTGCATCATTAGGTCAACACACCTTGTGGAGTCTTTACCATGACAAAAAAAGAAGATAACAATGATAACAAAGAAAGTCAAAAAATGATAAAAGAATCCCATCATGACTAAGGCATTCGACCAAAAGGAGGTGGAAACCCTAAAAACTCTTCATTCTTTGAATGCCTATTTTCTTGTCCATAGATGATTTCACTTACCAGGATGATGTAACAGCTCAGCTTGAGCTGTTACATGATTTCGATAAGTGATCTTGTACTTGTCTTCTGTCAAGACATCAGACATTGACTGGATGATCCTGCATAAGCAAAAAAAATTGTACTCCCTCTAAACAACTGATGTTTAGGCCTTGCTAAATTAGGTGTGAACATAATTTAGTAACATTTTTGGTGACCTCTTAGGGGTGTTTGCTTGCTAAACAAAACTAGACTAGTAACCTTCTGAAATCCACTGGGCATATGAGTCTTTTTCTACCTAAAACCTTGGAAAAGCTTCTCACATACTTGTTGTATCTCCTCAAAATAGTGTAAAACGCCTTCCAACGTTATTCCATCTACCAAAACAAGACTCAGAGCAACCTAACTAATTGTGCAGAAATGCACTTAGGGAAATGAAAACTGCATCTAATCTATTGTGCAACAGCACTTATTTAACATCAAAAATTTCATGAAATATGTACAAACATCTAAGATCATACCTCAAAAGCAATGCTTGAGGTGAATCCCATTGACTGGGATTGGCTCCATGTCACCATCCAGCCTAAACAGCTGGAAGGCATTATGTTGTTTACATTCTGAAACAATATAGGGCCCACTCCAAAAAGCAACAAACTTAGAGTGCTTTCCAGGTTTGCTCTTTAATTCATCCCATTTCAGCACTATGTCGCCCTCCTGGAATATCCTTGGAGATGTTTTTTTGTCAAATGACCTCTTCATTTGAGCTTGATGATGCTCTATATTTCTCATGCAATCATTCCTGGTCTCTTCAAGCTCAACTAGTTGAGCTAGCCTTATTGTCATAGGGCCTTCTTCTAACATGTCTAGCTAATTTACCAAATCAAGTGCTAGTAACTCAAGTGTAATAGGAAGCCTTGCTTCCTTGCCATACACCAACATGAAAGGTGAATACCATGTTGATCATTTTGGAGTAATTCAATCAGCCCACAATGCTGACTTTAATTGTGTATGCCAGACTCTCTGGTTACCCTCCATGGTCTTCTTAATAATTCTAATTAAGTTCTTATTGGTGGATTATGCTTGGTCATTGCCTTGTAGATAGTAATTGGAGGATGTATTCAGATAAATTCCATTTCTCATAGCCCAATCAGAGATCCTGAAATCAACAAAGGCAAGGACATTATCTGAAATAATAGACTCAAGGACTCCAAATCTAATAACCAGCTCTTCATAAAAATTTAGAACAACAGACTCATTGGCCTCTTTAAGTGCGATTGCTTCAGTCCACTTAGTAAAATAATCTGTGGCTGTAAGAACCCACTTATGGCTAGCACTGGATGGAGGGTTTATAACTCCAATAAAATCTAACCCCCACCTCATAAAGGGTTGTTCAACCTGAACCGGTTGCAAAGGTAAGGCTGCCAACTTCTTTCCAGAAAATAGGGCACATTCTTTGCGCTTTATGACCTACAAGTGTGCATCCTTAAATAAAATGGGCCAATAATAGTCACCCTTCATCACCTTAAGAGCTATTGCTCTAGGTGAAAAATGGCCTCCAGCTGACCCCTCATGGAATTCATGCAACACTCTTTCAACTTGGTTAGGTTCAATACATCTCAACAATACTCCATTGAAATCTTTCCTAAAAAGCAAGCCATTAATGAGTACATAAGGTATAGACTGTAATCTGAAATACCTTCTTTTGGCTTATCCAAGCCCTACTGACACTCACCAGTCTACAAAAAATGAACCATTTCTTGCACCCAACTAATAACAGGAACTGAAGCAGTTGTTTGCTCTTGATCTTGCAATGATAGAATAGCTTCTTGTTCATGTTCTTCTTTGTTGATAACACCATCAGGAAGTTGTTCACACATCCCCTTGCCGCTAACTAGCTTGGTAACTTTAATGTCTACATCATACTCCATTACCTTAGTTACCCAACTAGCTCTCTTATCACTGAGATCCTTACTCAACATAAATTCCTTCACACTCAGATGGGCAACCATTAGATTAATCTTATTATTAGACAACATGTGTTTAAATTTCTTTAGACTCCTTATAACAGCAAGCACATGTTTCTCTACAAAGGTATACCTTAGCTCATAATCCTTCAATGCTTGACTGAAAAAAGGTAAAGGCTGCTCCAAACCCAAATCATTCTTCTATACCAATATAGCAGAAACAGAGTCAATATTACCATAAGCGTACAAAGTGAAATCCTTAGAAAAATTAGGATTCAGAAGTGTAGGTGCAGCTGCCAATGCCTCTTTAATAAGCTCAAAGATCCATTTTCCTTCTCTAGTCCAGCTGAAAGACACGTTCTTTCTCAACATAGCAGTTAGTGAACTTAATAAATCAACAATATCAGGAATAAATCTCCTAACAAAGTTGATTCTACCAATGAAACTCTGCAAACCTTTCTTGTGTGCTGGTAAGAGGAGAGCTAAAATTGCACTTACTCTTTCAGGGTCAATGGTGATAACCTGTTTTGACACCACATAACCAAGCAATCTACCCTCATGGACATCAAATACATACTTTTTGGGATTAAGTGATATCCCAAACTCCCTACATTTCTCAAAAATCTGCCTCAAGTGGTTTAAATGATCCTTAGCCTCTTTGGAGAAAATAGTAATGTCATCAAGGTAGACTAAGACAATCTTGTACATTAAGCTCTGAAAGGCCATATCCATAGCCTTTTGAAAGGTTGCTCTAGCATTGGACAAACTAAAGGGCATCTTCTTGTAGGCCATAGTCCCCCATTTTGTGGTGAAGGTTGTTTTATACTGGTCTTCCTCTTTCACTAATATCTAATTGTAACCAGAATAACCATCTAGTAAGGAAAACCTCTCTGATCTTGAGACTACTCGAAGTATCTGTTCCATGGAAGGCAAAGGATGATGGTCTTTTAAGGAAGCTCTGTTCAAGTCACGAAAATCTACACACATTCTTATCTCTCCATTTTTCTTCCTAACCGACACAAGGTTGGAAACCCATGAGGTATGCTTAATAGGAAAGATTATGCTACTCTCAATCATTTTGTTTAGTTCCTTCTTCATAAGAGTCTCTAACTTAGGATTCAATGGCCTCTGTTTCTACCTGACAGGATTGGCATTAGGCTTAAGTTCAATAGTATGTTGAGCAAGCTAGGGATCAAAACCTTTTAAATCGCTATACTCCCATATAAAAACATCACTAAATTCTTGAAAAAGCCATGAATAAATGCTTGCTTTTCTTTTGTTGTACATACCTTGCCCAATTTAAGAAGCTTACCCTTGAAGACCTCAACCTCTTCATAGTGATCCTGCTGAACTTGTATGCTGGCCTTGGGTTTTGTAGCTTCATCATCAGTATTAAAAATGGATTCTAAGGTGACCAAACACTTTGGCATCTTGTTATTCTTGAACTGAATGATTTGGTCACCATACTGGTGTTGTAGCTTCTCTTGGTTAGTATGAGAGAATTCATCTTCTTCTCTTAAGAAATTCAAAATCTACTGGTCACTTTCAAACACTTGCCAGTGTATGTTATTATCAGGTACAACAAGCCTAACAACAACCTTAACATGCTGACTAGTCTTACCACTACTAATCTCTTTTGGAATGTCATATTCAGCCCCTATAGCAGCTAGCCTATCAACATGTTTATTCTGATTTCTAGGTATGGATATCAAATTAAATGCATCAAATCCCTCCAAGAGATCCCATACTATATGCTTGTAAGATTTAAGCAAATCATTTCTTGTAATATTAAGGTTCCTCACCTGATTAACAACCAATTCGCTGTCCCCATAAACTTTCAGACAGCTAATACCCTTTTGTCTTGCCCATTCCAAGCCTTGAATAAGAGCTTCGTATTTAGCCACATTGTTAGTACAGCTGAAACAGAATCTAAAAGTTGAATAGTACTTCTCACCCTTTGGGGAAACAAGCATGCATCCACCACCAGCACCCACTTTATTCCTTGAGCCATCAAAAAATAGTTCCCATACCTCATTATCCTGCTGCCCATCTTGTTGTTCTGCATTTTCTTCAATGTTAGGCATAATTGAATCAGCTTCATGCATCAAATACACCCAAACCGGCCTCTTCTAGGTGCTCACATGGACTAACCACATGAATCTGATCTGCCGACTCGCCAAGAACTTCTGGTATACCTTCAATTTGTGTACTACCTTCTTGAATAGCGGGATGCTCCTCTTATTCACTTGCAACCAAGTTGGCATTGATGGGACATGGAGTGTAAGGCTCAATATGGTCTTTGGCAATGGGTTCTAATTTTACAGTCACCTTAGTGCCATACCTAGTTCTAAACAACATATGAGACCAATCTGAGGACAAGTAACCTCCTATTTTTGCAGTAAAATCTCTTGACAAACAAATAGAGAATTAAGGAGGTAACTCAATGACATAGATGTCCTGTGGGATAGAGAAATTTGGACAGGCATGAAGAGTCAAACTCAGTCCCTTTATGACACCTACTGTACTAACAGCAGTCCCATCTAGCTAAACAACTCCCTTCTCCAATGGCTCATATTAAATTCCTAACTTATCAACAATCTGTTTGGGGCATGACTGAACTGCTGGCACCTGAGTCAATCATGCAGTTATGGACTAAATGATATCCTATGATCAAAGACACATAAAATGGTGGGGGCTTAACCTTTGAAGCTTGTTGTTCTTTATTATTTCAAGTGGTATTTGTCAACATAGCCTTAGACTTATCTATACTAGACTCTTGAGACAAACTCAAATTTGATAAGGCTAATTGAAGCAAGTCCTTTTGGCCAGGGATACTTAGGGAATCCCACATAGGCATAGATACATTCACTTTTTTCATATGCTCAAGGATATTAAAAGCATATGTACTTGACTTAACTTGGCCTTTGGGGGCAGTCACGTCACCTTGAGTAAAAACTGGCTGAACTAGTGGACTAGGTTTCTCCTTGCCTACCAAAGACTAACTTCTTGGCAAAATTTGAATCTTCTCAGCATTTGATGGGCCAGAAACACCCTGATCCATGTTTGGCACTTGATGCAGATGAGTTTGGACTTTATCAAACTGTTGCCTTTCGTCTATAGCCCTCTTCTTGTTGCATGTATTGGCTACAATTGAAGAACCAACTTGGTTCATACCACAGAATTCTTCTCCTTGCCAGTTTAGGAGTGTTGTCTCATGTATTTGTTCTTCTTGTTGCTGCACATGAGCTTCTACAGGCACATTAGATTGCACTGCTGGACTATTTTGAACCATCGAAGCTTGGTTTATCACCCCATTGGCATAGGTACTTTGGTTATGGGGTTGATTACAAGAAAAGCACCAGTCATAGTCCTGAGCCAAATTGTTTTGCATGGGTATAATTTCTTTCGAGGAACTAGCAGCGTTTGGGTTGTAATCTTGATAAGGCTTAGAGTTAAAGGCTTGTCTTGGACCTTGATTATTTGGCTGATAAGGAGGCCTATTTGACTGGTTTTGTTGGTAATTAGATTAAAATGGGGGTTGATAAGGCCTGAAACTTTGACCTTGCTGCCTCTTAATGTTCACTATCTTGTTACCAAAAGATTGTAACAGCCCTTTAATCTCCTGTAACTCAAAAGATTGAGGTTGAATAGCATTTTCCTAGTTATTAGGCTAGATTTTAGGCGTTGGTAATGCTGGTACAACTAGTATAACAGCTATAGGAGGCACATGCATTGGTATTGGTGGTTGAATAGTAGGGACTATTGGCAAAGGAGGTCTAGGGGCAATTTTACCAACCCGTATGAGGTTGTTCTTAGCTCTTATAGCTATAGCATAAGCTTGAGGTAAGGAAGCTCCTCCCATAGATTGAACCATAATAGAAATATCACTATTCAAAGCTCTCAAATAATACAAGAAAGCATGGTCAGCAGTAGGCCTTACCATTTGTGGGATTCTATCCCATGCCTTCTGAAAACGGTGGTTGAAGTTTGACATAACCTCGTGGGGAGCCCTCTTAATTGTAGACAGTTGCTCCACCAATGACAAATGGTCTAATTTGTCTTCAAAGAAAGTGCACAGCTCCTCTCCTAAATGATCCCATGAATCTATGGAGTTAACTGGTAGGCTTCTAAACCAATGTAAAGCCTTCCTTTTGAGGGAAGCTGCTAACAATCTGATTGCAACATTTTCTTTTGTCACATGATGGACAACACACAAGTTTGCAACATCTTTTATATGCTCAGCTCGAGTAGTTTGATCTTCACCATTAAAATATGGTAAACTTTTCAAAGCAACTATAGGAATGTCATCATGCTGAGCTAAATTCAGTGGGCTATCTTGGTTGAATGCAACAAATGGTTTATTTCTAGCTCCAGGAATTATTGTGACTGGGATTCTTGGGGCAGTATGAGTTCTAACAACAAGAGGAGTAGACTTGGCTCTCCTAGAATAAACATAATTTTTCTTGGGTTTCTCAGTTGCTATCCCTCTTCTCCTAGGTGGGGATAATTGCAACTACTCAAAAGATGAAGGACTACTTCTGGTTTGTATCATTTTCATATGTTGAAATGCATTGATTTTACTAAACCAAAGCTTAGAGTCGCTAGATATGCAAATTTCAACCTCTTATAGGTCTAAAAATTACTGGTTGCATATCAAAACTAGCAATAAAATGTAATATTTGAATTGTTTTGATTCTAATGGTCCCACCGGGCGTGCCAAAAAACTGTTGTCTCTCAAAATTACACCCTTGCTAAGTTGCAGAACTTAGCATTTTAGAGAAACATGGGATCTTTCCAGGCTTGTGGGTCACCTATGATGGAAAGAACCTTCGGAGAAGGTCGGCTTTCTATTGATACTTCACCTATAACTGCTTGTACTAATGCCTTTGTAGAGAAAAGAGTAAGAAGGATTGCATAAAAATAAAACCTACTATCTCAGGTGATGCACCAAAAGATTGTCTGAGACTACACAAAACTGAGACACTGTAGAACCAGTAATATCAAGGCTCTCATACACAACACAATAAATCATAATCTTTGCATCATCAATTTGTAAGAAGGCTAAATAACAACAATCCTTTAAAGGAGAAAGATGTTTTCTCATCACTTAAGACTGATTGTTATTACCAGCACATCTCACAACCTGCAAAAATGTATGTATTCCTGCATAAAGGCACCAATATGAAATACAGCTCGAAGGACAAAGAACATCACAAAGATTTGTACTAACACTAAGGACACAATATTAGATGAAATGGGAAGGTATAAACTGCTTATTACTGCTAAAAAAGTGTTACAATGTTGTGTTACCCTCAAAATGAGTTACAAAACTATTCACTTATATAAAAGAACTCAGAAAATTACAATATGGCACAGGGGAAAAGCCAGAACTCTTGAATAATGAACGAGAGAGAAGACTAAATACTTCTCCAAGCAATTATCATAGGATAAGGATAAGAAACCTCCTTGGTCATTCATATCATAAAAGCCCTCAAAATATCTGTCCAAAACCCTCCAAAGTGAGTTCCCAATGAAGAAAAACTCAAGGCATGTCATCACCCATCAGAAAAGTTCCAAGAATTGCCTCTTAATGCCCTTAAATGCTACTAAAAACAAGTCAAACCACCACAATAACTCCTTCATTAGTTGGCCAACCTCTCCTCCACCATCATAAATGTTTGGCATTTGCATAATAAATGACAACCACACCCCTTTGACCACATCTTGAAAGAATCCTAATCCTGCCCTTGCACAATAAATGACACAAATACATTTATTTCTGCATTTAAATAACATTAGCTAAGTGGTTTATAGTCACACCACTTATCTTAATGTTTTACATTTCAAATTTGTTTTAAACCTATGCAGAAAAGAAGGTACTTGGACATTGATATTGTGAAAAAATGGTAAAGTAATCGATGTGACTTACTTTACAATTTGTTATGGATTTGTCTATCTTTGCTTTTGCATTTTCATGATAAGTAATAAAGTAATTTATAATTCATTACTTTATTATTTGTTTACAATGTTTATCTATTTCTAGATCATGCAAAAAGAAAATAGAGCCCTTATGTCTCCCATGCACAAACAAAACCTCTCCCTTCAACATACCTCATGCACTCACATAAATTTCATGCATTACATTGCTACATAAAACACCTTATAACTCCTAGCAATTTATGCATTTTACAACATACATCATCATGCCTTCATGCCTAATGTAATACATTATAAAGAACCCTTACGACTCCCTATGTGCATTACATACCATACATACCATCATACCCACCTTTTGACTTCAAACATTTCCAACCTTAGAAAAAATCAAGTAAATATCGATAGCCCCACGGGCTCACTTACATCATTAGGTCGACACACCTTGTGGAGTCTTTACCACGACAAAAAAAAAAGAGATAACAATGATAACAAAAGAAAGTCAAAAAATGAGAAACGAATCCCATCATGACTAAGGCATTCGACCAAAAGGAGGTGGAAACACTAAAAACTCTTCATTCTTTGAATGCATGTTTTCTTGTCCATAGATGATTTCACTTACCAAGATGATGTAACAGCTCAACTTGAGCTGTTACATGATTTCGATAAGTGATATTGCACTTGTCTTCTGTCAAGACATCATACATTGACTGGATGATCCTGCATAAGCAAAAAAAAAATGTACTCCCTCTAAACAACTGATGTTTAGGCCTTGCTAAATTAGGTGTGAACATAATTTAGTAACACATACATTCAGGAAGTTCAGAGACAAAGGTTGGATCTCGTGATAGCCTTTCAGATGAAGAAATATATCCAATTAAAGATCATTTTGCAATTCATCAATTGAAAGTGTTTATGAGTACATGACAACACCTTTGTGCTAGTGAAAAGTGCATTATCCAGTGCCAACACGACAGTTTTGGTCTAACACATCATTCTAGGACATATAGAGTATAGTATCAACATGTAAAAGCTTACAAATATGTATCATAAAGTATAACAAATGCTTTCAATTCATCATCTTCAGGAGAAAACAAATGTGTATCACAATGTTGCATCAGATAAAGGATAGTCGTCAACATGAAGGTAGTCATAGTAACACCATGTCACAGCTATAGTAGGTAGCTTATCAAATATTTGCCATGTGTTATAAAGTACTAGTGAACTACAGAAAGGTAAGTGTTCATAGCACCTCTGTATATGCACTGTTCAAATGTTATCATTAAGCAAAGATGCTTTTGAAATGAAGAGTTATAGCACATATTCATCATGGACTAAGCAAAGTATGTACAAGATGAACATATCAAAGTTATTTTGGATCAGTAAAGTAAGAAGATATAACAGGTGCAGCAAAAGTATATATGTCTGCATGTATGCATTATACATGTTCCAAGCTTCATATCATACACTGTCAAGGAACTTTCATGAAGCCTTTTGTCTTTGAACACAGGTGCAATCATTAATGAGCTACTGAATTGTAATTGTAGCCTCATGCATCCAAGGTATAGCTACAGATTACTCAGAAGAATAAGACCCTTTTAACAATATGTTATGCATCTGAGACAAAAGTAAATGAGTGGCTATACATACTAATCAATGGTGCTTCAAACCTCAAGCATTATCCTCTTTCATAGAAAGGATCTTAAAGTGCATACATTTTGTTTGCAATGGAAATTTGATGTTATATACATGCTACAGATGCATGATAAGAACAACCATGCTTTTAAAGAGTTGATATCAATTGCATAGTGGTGTCATGAGCTAAAGATAAAGGAGGTGTTGTCTCAAGAGCTACAGAGGAAATCAAATGAAGAGCTTTTGTATGTCCATCTCATAGTTTTCAAAAGCTAGATACAGGAGGGTACATTTGGGACTGCATCTAGAGCACTATCTACAGGTGAAAATGAAGAGTTTGGAGCTTATGAAGGCTTGTATTTTGTATTGTAGCCAAATAAGAACAATGTGATGCCATTATTTTCTGCGTATAGAAAATGAAGAAAAAACCAGTTCATATGACCAAGTGTGGCTACCAAAGAGTTTTATTATTTTACAAACCCATATCATATTTTGCATGGCGAAGATTAGTTATAAAAGAGGTACATGGGTCAAACCCTTTTGAGGTTTTTAAGACAAAGGCAAATGCTTGAGAATGATGAGGAAGAGCTCATATAAACAGAAATACAATTACAGTTGCGGCATGTAGGGCCAGATTGCATAGAAAATGATACAAAATGTCAGATTCAATTTTTATAATGCTTTACCTTGTATATTCTGTCAGAGATCTTCATCCAATTTCTCAAGAAACAACATGAAATCGAAGGACAACAAGCCCCCAAACCCTTGTACATGGCGGCCAAAGAGAGCAGATGTTCACAGGAATGAAAACACGGGAAAAGATCCATCAAAAAACCAGTCAAAGTCACGGCCTTAGAGGCCCAAACGCCTTCATATTGAGAAAAATGGAGGTCAAAATCTCAATTTTGATAGTAAAAGCAACTTACCATGCATTTTACAAAGAAAATCCCCATGGAAACCACTCAAAATTGACAAAAATGGTGTAGATTGAACTTCCAAACCCTAGCAGAGGTTGTGGCTAAGCAAAGACCTTTCCCATCGAATGCAAAGAGCAAAATGATGCAAAGGGTAGGGCATCGTTGTTTTGGTGTTAGGGTTGCTTTGGAGCCCTAAATTCGATTGTGATTTTTATCACATCGAAATACATTTTCATGCCTTAAGAAATACCCATCGTAGTATTGTAGCTCATCTTGCATATGCTAAGTCCCCATGATAAATACATTTTTTATGCCTTGGGTCCTTTTTGCATATAATGTTTAGACTTTATGCCTTCAAGGCTCATTCATATACATTTGAAGATAAACACATATGGTAAGTATACCTTGTAATGCATAGGAGAGTCTTGTTTGTGCATGGGAGATATGGAAGGTTTTATTTTCTTTTTACATGATCTAGAAATAGATAGACATTGTAAACAAATGATAAAGTAATGGATTATAAATTACTTTATTACTTATCATAAAAATGCAAAAAGCAAAGATAGGAAAATCTATAACAAGTAGTAAAGTAAGTCACATCGATTACTTTACTATTTTTTCACATTGTTTTATTCATCTCCAAACCATGCAAAACCAGGAGATTGAGTATTAATGTCCAAGTACCTTCTTTTCTGCATATGTTTGAAACAAAATTTTCAAATGTAAAACATTAAGCTAAGTGGTGTGACTATAAACCACTTAGTTAATGTTATTTAAATGCAAAATAAATGTATTTGTGTCATTTATTGTGCAAGGACAAGTTGAGGATGCTTTTAAGATGTGGTCAAAGGGGCGTGGTTAAGTATTTAATGTGTAAATGTCAAACATTTATGATGCTGCAGGAGAGGTTGGCAAATAGACGGAGAAGATATTGCAGTGATTTGACTTGTTTTTTATGGCCTTAAAGAGCATTTAAAGGCATTTTCTGGTGCTTTTATGTTTGGTGATGTCATGCCTTGACCTTTTCTTCACTTGAGACTCATTTTGGAGAGAGTTTGGGGGATATTTTCAGGGCTTTTTGGTTTTGCACGAACAAGGAAGTTTCTAGTCCTTATCTAGTTGCAGCTGTTTGGAGAGTATATAGGCATTCATTTGACTCTTTGCTAGTCAATTCTTATCATGCAATTTTTGGAGTTAGTGATTTTCTACAATCCTTACATAGTTTTGAGCATGCTTTGTAACTCTTTTGGGATATGAAATACATAAAAGACCTTGGATACCATTGATTATGAGATTTTGCCTTCTTATTCTTGCAGTGTTGTGTATTATCAAGTGATTGATCAAGTTATTTGTGAGGTAATTTTTATTTCCTTATGGCTTTGTCTCATGTCCTATACCTTTTCAACAAAAAAATATGTTTATGCAGGTTGCAAACAGTGTCTTAAAGATTTATGTGGCTTTCTAACTATGAAGTTATCTTCCTTTTAAAGGTTAATGTATTTAGGCCTCTTTGTGAAATATTTATGCAAAAGCATTTAGTAATAGGTTGTGCAAAATTAGTTTCTATTATCTGTAACCAAGTGTATACAAATCTAAGTTTTCATAAACCATATCAGTTTGGTGTATCACCTTTGTTTCATTTTCCAGATTTTTTTTTCATTTTGAAGCTTTCCTTTTTCCCTTTTCCTCTGCAAATCCAGTAGTTTCTAGGTGATAACCAGCTAGGAGCCAGTCTTATCTGGAGATTCACTCCAAAATTTAGGTAACCCACAGCCTAGGAGTGTTTCCATGTTCCTCTAAAGTGCTAAGTTCTTCAACTTAGCTAGGGTACAACTTTAAGAGAGAACAATTTTTGGCACGCTCGGTGGGACTATTTGAAGCAAAACAGTTCAAAAGATTATATTTTATTGTTGGTTTTGATATGCAACCAATAATTTTTAGACCTTTAAGAGGTTGAAATCTGCATATCTGGCAACTCTAAGTGTGGAATTTTAGCAAAACCAGTGTTGTAACAGCTTATGAGAAGGATTCAAACAAGGAGTTCAGGACCATTAGAATACTTGCAGCTATCCCCACCCAAAAGGTAAGGCAGAGCTGCAAGAAGAGCTCCTCCACCATACAAAAAAACACAGTCAACTCCACCTTCTATGAGAGTTTTCCCTCCCCCTGTAAAAGGCCTTGTTTTTATGGCACCAATGGCAAGAAATCAGTCTTTTGTGTTGTTTAATGGGGGTAGTCCATTAAATTTGGCTCAACACGATGATATCCCAATGGCAGCCCTTAAGAGTATCCCTTTTTTCATAGGGGAAGATCAAACTACACCCATTGAACACATTAAAGATATAGCAAACATGTGTTTACTACACCATATAACTGCTGAAAATGTAGCCATTAGATTGCTAGCAACATCTTTCAAGGGCAAGGCATTCCAATGGTTCAAAGGTTTGATGGTTGATTCAATCACTACGTGGGATGATCTTGGAGAGGTGTTATGCAAATAGTTTGAAGACAAGTCTAATAACTTGTCATTGGTGGAGCAACTCACTACCATCAAGAGGGCTCCCCATGAACATATGACGGACTTTAACTTGCGTTTCCAAAAGTCTTGGGATAGGATCACACAAAATATAAGGCCTTCACCTGAATATGTATTTTTGTATTTTTTGAGGTCTTTGAATAGTGAAATTGCTGTCATGATACAGTCTATGGGTGGAGATACATTACCACAGGACTATGATATAGCTATTGGAGCTGAAAACTGCCTTGTATAGACTAGAAAGATAGCCCCTAGACCCCCCATGCCAATCTTCCCTGATATACAGCCATCTATTGCTATGCTAGCACCTCAAATAGCCCCTTTACTAGTTGCTGCTAGTGTAGAAAAAGCTGTCCCAGCCCAATCTCTTGAGCTGCTGGAGATAAGGGGGTTACTTTAGTCATTTGGGAATGTACTGGTAAGTATGAAGAAGCAGCAGTTCCAAAGTTTTAAGCCATACCAGCCTCAGAATCAAACACAAAACCATCCTTACCAAGCTAATAGATAGCCATACCAAGCCAATAGCCAAGGTGCAAGGAAAAACTTTAATCCAAGGCCATATCAGCCATACAATCCACCTCCACTCAATTCAAATAAGGAGTTAGTCCCTGTTCAAAACAATATTGCATAAGAATATGATTGATGCTTTCCTTGCAATCAACCCCATAACAAATCCACTTGTTTAAACGGGGTGATTAACCAAGCCTTAATGGTACAAAATATGTCAAATTTGCCTCCAGCTAACACTGTTGTCCTAAATTGGCAAGGAAAGGAGTTTTGTGGGGTCAATTGGGATGATTCTCTAGTTGCATCTAATACAAGAGCCAAGAGGAGGGCTTTTGAGATGGGACAGTCAGCAAATAAAGAGCCCAAAAAAGCTCCTATAACAGAAAAAGAGGTTGTTAGTCCATCCACTTCCCGAGTGCCACAAGACACTGCCAAAGAGTAGCCTGAAAAATAGCCCCAATTGACCCACTTGCAAGCAGATCCTGTTGTTGTAAAGGTTCGCCAAAAGGTAAATACTGCATCTTTTAACATTATTGAGCACATGAAGAAAATGAATATCACTATGTCTATGTGGGATTCTCTGTCTATCCCAGGACAAAAGGATTTATTGCAATCCATATTAACAGATTTGAATGCGTCAAGTGAAGTTCCAGTCAGTCAAGAGAAGGTTGTTTTTACCAATACACCTCAAAACAACAGTGAATAGCCAGGTAAAGAAGTCAAACCTA
The DNA here is from genome assembly GCA_027924645.1 of Cunninghamia lanceolata. Lineage (NCBI taxonomy): Eukaryota > Viridiplantae > Streptophyta > Pinopsida > Cupressales > Cupressaceae > Cunninghamia > Cunninghamia lanceolata. The sequence continues at coordinate 271,487 of BSBN01000747.1, forward strand.
AGCCTTTTTATGTGTCTCTGATAATAGGAGATAAGCTGGTCCACAATTGCATGATTGATTCGGGGGCCAGTAGTTCTATTATGCCCAAACAAGTTGCTGATAGGTTAGGTTTGAAATATCAACCTCTCAAAAAGGGTGTTATTCTTTGAGCAGCAACTGAATGAAGTTTGGAAAATGTTCTTTGATGGGTCAAGAAGCAAAAACGAAGCTGGTGGGGGTGCTATGTTGGTATCCCCACAAGGTGAACAATATTATTCAGCTTTTTGTTTCACTTTTAGCTATACTAATAACACAGGTGAATATGAAGGTCTTATACAAGGTCTGGAGTGGGCAAGAAAAAGAAAGATCAGTTGCTTACAAGCCTTTGGTGACAGTGAATTGATTGTAAACTAGGTGAGAGGCTTGCATGTCACTAAAAATGATGTGTTGAAGTCTTACAAACACAAGGTATGGGACATCATAGAAGAGTTTGATGCCTTCAATCTGACTGTTGTACCTAGGAATCAAAATAGACATGCTGATAGATTAGCTGTTGTAGGTGCTTAGTTCGACATTCCAAATGATGTTGAAAAGGAAAAGGTACAGCAGTATGTTAAAGTTGTTGTGAGGCCATCTATTCCTAACAATAATGTTCATTGGCAAGTTTTTGAAAGTGATGAGCAGGTACTTAGCTTTATGCTTGAAGAAGATGAGTTTTCAGTAGGGAATCAAGAGAAACAGTATGGTGGTTAGATCATATAGTTGAAGACAAACAAATTACCCTAGGGATTAGTCACCTTGGAATCCATTTTCAGTGCTAATGATTAGCTTAAAAAGGGAAAAACTAGCATGCAGATTAAGGAAGAACACTATGAAGAAGTGGAAATCTTCAAAGTTAAGCTCCTTAAAATTGGCAAATTTAGTTCTCAAGAGGATAAAGAAGCATTTATTGCTCTTTGTCAAGAATTTGAAGATATATTTGCTTGGGATTATTCAGATTTAAAAGGATTTGATCCTCAAATTGCTCAGCATACTATAGAATTAAAATGTAAAACCTGTTAGGCAGAAATAGAGGCCCTTAAACCCAAAACTTGAGCCTCTTATGATTAAGGAGTTAACCAAGCTAATTGAGGGAAGCATTATTTTCCCAATCAAACATACATCTTGGATCTCCAATCTTGTTCCCATGAGGAAGAAGAGTGGAGAAATTAGGCTCTGTGTTGATTTTTTGGAGACCTCAATAGAGCCTCCCTGAAAGACCATTATCCATTGCCTTCAATGTAGCAAATTCTACAAGTAGTGGCCAGTTCAGCGAGATTTCTCTTGCTTGACAGATATTCTGGCTATAATCAGGTCTTGGTGAAAGAAGATGATCAACATAAGACTGCTTTCACCATAAAGTGGGGTACTATGGCCTACAAAAGAATGCCTTTTGGCTTGTCTAATGCCGGCTCCACTTTTCAGAGAGCAATGGATATGGCCTTCAAGGGCTTACTTTACAAGTTGGTACTTATATATCTTGATGACATCACAGTTTTCTCCAAGAAATTAGATGAACATTTATCACACTTGAAACAAGTTTTTGAAAGATGCAAGGAGTTTGGTATATCCCTCTGTTGGTTTTTTCCCTGACTGGATGCTCATTCCCATATTTCCCTACAAGGTAGCCATCAGTGATCAACAAGATTTCTGGGCCAGGGGCCAACAGTGTAGGAGATAGACTCTATTTTATCTCCTCTTCTTCTTCAGGCTCTGCAAAACCTAGGGGGGTATTCCCTATTCAACACCCATGAGAATATGCTTATAGGTTGGCTTGGGATGTTGATACAAAGCAGATAAATCCTCCTATGTGAAGACCAAAACTGTGGGATAAGTGCAAAGGGGCTAGCTTTGGGCTTATGTTCAGTTGTGAATTAGAGGATTTTGGTCCTAAACTACTTCTACAGTCCTAATGGTTGCATTTGGAAGTATGAGTCTGATTTATGTGTTTGGATGCAAAACTAGGACCTGGTGTGTAATCTCAATGCAGAGCTAGATTAGTGCCTATCCAGGGCTCAGAGTCAATAGACATACGCCTGTGAATGATCAGCATGAACACACTAAGACTGGATTTCAAGGGGATGTTGTGGTATCTACCTTACAGACACCTCCCAAAGACAGAGTGTTAAGTTATCAATACTTATGGTATCCCTATTGCAGTATGTCTTTCCCAACACTTAATTTGAAAACATTTTAATCTACCCCTTGAGCAGAAGTTGAAAGATTAAGCATTCAATACAGCAAGTCTATATTCTAGAATCCCAGACATCCCTTAGATATCTAGATTCAGGACACATGCAATAATGGAGACAGAATAACAAAACACATGCAAATACAACATTACTCATATAAAACCGATCATGAAATCAGTAAATTCATGCATAAGACATACAACAAGAGATACATAAACTCACAAAATCTCCTGCATAGAACAACCAAAACCAGTTGTATCTTATTACAATGCCAGATATGTCCAATTTTCAACAACCACAAAAGTGAGCAACACAACCTGCTAAATACAGCAAGGAAGGTCCTCAGCATTAATTACATGGCAGATTTCAAAATTTGCCAGATACAGTACACATGAGAAGAATGGCACTCAACAAAAATGAATGCAGTAGGTATGGGAGGAGACAAGGGAGGCCTCGAGCCTTGCACCGTCACCTGGGAATCCACAACTTCAAACGGACAGTTTGACCATTCATGCCATCACCCATACCCCTGCAACAACTGTCATTAAAACTTCAACCACCTGCAGCCACCGGGAAATGCAGCAACAGTGCATTTGACACCTTCCCGCCAAAATGCATCTCCCTGACATTTAAAAAAATGTAGGAACCATTTGTCCCACATGCACCCCGCGGAGACCTCCACAGCACTTTATAAGCATGACCGTGAGCACACTAAGTATCGAGCATTTTACCCTGCAGGACCGCGAGCCAACCGCTGGCGGTCCATCAGTGTAACTCCCACCTTCATCGGTGTGATCCACACTATCAGAACAACCACAAACACTTTCGTCGATATCAACCGTCACACCAACCGCAACCCTCTTTGACCGGTCTTCGGCGAGACGCTAACAATCGGCGCACTCAAAATTTCTCATACCGACACACATTGTTTCACCAACGAACACCTCCATTAGCCAGACATCAACCATCAGAGCGACAAAAAGCTCCTTCACCGACCATACCACTCTCGCCGACTGCTATATCCTTGAAAAGCCTCAAACCACAATCCATCGGCCAGACACCTCGCGTCGGTGGATCTCTCACTAGCTCGCCCGATAAGCAATGTCACTCTGATGAACATACTGGTGACATCATCATCACATTCTCAATATCAGGGGGTCTTCATAAGATGACCTAGTGTTAGAAAAATGACCCCCCGGACCTTGATGACGTCACCAACACATTCATATATCGGGGTGATATTGGGATATGACTTGATAGAAATATCACCCCCACAGAATATCAGGTTGCACTGTAGCTTCATTGTAACATCGGGGTGATGTTTGAATATGACTGATTTTTGGAAATATCACCCCCTCCCTCAGAATATGATGAAGCCGTTAAGACAAGTGGATATCACCCTGATATAAGAATGATGTCAGCAGCATCAGGGTGATAACTGGAAACATGATGATGATGACGTTCTCCGAATAAAATATGATGCTGACACTTGAAAAAGTTGAGGAGGCCCAAAGACTTAGAACCTTTTTTGGATTTTTTGTAAAGGTGCCTGCATATACATATTTAGGTACCAACACAGGCTCTGTCTGGGGATGCATGCCTCTTGTAGGCATGGCGAGAACCTTAGATCTCTAGGATGCAGACCAGTCCCCTATCCATTGGGCACAGAGTCAAATACTGCACCAATCTGCATCACCAATCACACTTGGTGGCCCAATGCCACCAAGAAAGGAAAAACCTATATCTTCCTTTGTCAAATACCTTGTTTTCATCTGCATACACTGGATCAAGCCTCGAGATACTGCCATGATTTGCCCACAAACAAACCTTGTCATTTGCATATACAATTATCTCATTGAGCTGGCTCCTCTCAACCTTATGCAAACAACCTTCATGATCAGGCAACATGTGAATGTAATATTCATCAAGCAATGCACATTCAAATGAAATATAACACATGTTATCATCTGTATCAGCATTATGCATTGTAAAACGATCTCCTAGCTGGATTGAAAACTGAAAGCACTCAAAGTCCGCCACGCAACTGGGAAGATCAGGGCTCATTTCATTAGCTGGCCTATCAAAAGAAAAGCTTTCAAATTCATAATTGTGCGCATCATGCACACAATCATCTGGTACACCAAGCTGGAAAAGATCAGGCTCTGGCACTTCTATACAACAGGCCTCATGATATATGTTGGCCCCTCTTTCATTAGGATGAGAAACAGAATCCAAATCAATAGCAGGGCTCAAATCTTCACCATACTCAGACAGATCCTCATCACCACATGTGTCATAAATGGGTGATCCAGGTGTCACAGCCTCATTGTGGTATGCCACTGGTTCATAGGCAGCAGAACATGCATCTTCACCATCAATGGATTCTCTTTGTGGAGGAGTATCAGCCTGTGTGCTTATTTCTTCTTTATCCTGAGCACAATACTCACAATTATCTACACAAACCCATTCAAATAGAAGTTCATTCCTGTCCATAACCACATCATTATTTTCAGAACCAGACACCTCAACCCTGCAATGGGAGTCATCATTGATCCTTTGAATGGCATCCTCAACTGGTATATTTTCATTTCCACTTTTATCTTCACATGATGCCATGATCTCAAGGTCATACTGAGGGTCAAAAGGGCTGAGAAGAGGTTTAGCCTTCTGACTGGCAGACACAACAGGGTTACTACTATTTAACTGGGCCTGGCTAGTCTCTAAGAATATCAACCTATTTTTTATCTCTTCTATTCTTTTACTCAATACATCATCCCCCTCTTAACTGAGTATGGGTGAATACATACTTGGATTCATATAAACTTCACTCTTAGACATCCTTTGTCTGCCTAAGACCTAAGGCTCCCCTCGGCATCTAACTTATGCAATAAAACAACAAATACAAAGGGGAAGAAGCTAGGTACCTTTTCTCATCCAGATGCAGAAATCTGAACGTCTTTCATCACACCACATACATCTACCTTTCATGTGCACTTAAATCTTTTGCAGAGTCGCCACCTCTCCAGAGAGGACAAAATTTACAACAGCTGAAAGTTCACCATAGCACAAATATTTTTCTGAGTTCATTCCACCAGTAGAGCACCATCATTCACATGAAACATCCAGATATCATTCCCCAGCGGAGTCGCCAATTTCTGTTGCGACTCAGATGGGCAAATAATTTACCAGGGATAAAAAGATAAAACTTTCAATAAGGTCCCCAGTGGAGTCGCCAATTTCTGTTGGTGACTTGGATGGGCACATAGATACTTTTCTTTTTTCTTTTCTAATTCATCCTCAGCAGAGTCGCCAATTTCTGTTGGTTTTTTCCCTGACTGGATGCTCATTCCCAGATTTCCCTACAAGGTAGCCATCAGTGATCAACAAGATTTCTGGGCCAGGGGCCAACAGTGTAGGAGATAGACTCTATTTTATCTCCTCTTCTTCTTCAGGCTCTGCAAAACCTAGGGGGTATTCCCTATTCAACACCCATGAGAATATGCTTATAGGTTGGCTTGGGATGTTGATACAAAGCAGATAAATCCTCCTATGTGAAGACCAAAACTGTGGGATAAGTGAAAAAGGGCTAGCTTTGGGCTTATGTTCAGTTGTGAATCAGAGGATCTTGGTCCTAAACTACTTCTACAGTCCTAATGGTTGCATTTGGAAGTATGAGTCTGATTTATGTGTTTGGATGCAAAACTAGGACCTGGTGTGTAATCTCAATGCAGAGCTAGATTAGTGCCTATCCAGGGCTCGGAGTCAATAGACATACACCTGTGAATGATTAGCATGAACACACTAAGACTGGATTTCAAGGGGATGTTGTGGTATCTGCCCTACAGACACCTCCCAAAGACAAAGTGTATGTTATCAATACTTATGGTATCCCTATTGCAGTATGTCTTTCCCAACACTTAATCTGAAAACATTTTAATCTACCCCTTGAGTAGAAGTTGAAAGATTAAGCATTCAATACAGCAAGTCTATATTCTAGAATCCCAGACATCCCTTAGATATCTAGATTCAGAAGAAGGACACATGCAATAATGGAGACAGAATAACAAAACACATGCAAATACAACGTTACTCATATAAAACCGATCATGAAATCAGTAAATTCATGCATAAGACATACAACAAGAGATACATAAACTCACAAAATCTCCTGCATAGAACAACCAAAACCAGTTGTATCTTATTACAATGCTAGATATGTCCAGTTTTCAACAACCACAAAAGTGAGCAACACAACCTGCTAAATACAGCAAGGAAGGTCCTCAACATTAATTACATGGCAGATTTCAAAATTCGCCAGATACAGTACACATGAGAAGAATGGCGCTCAACAAAAATGAATGCAGTAGGTATGGGAGGAGACAGGGGAGGCCTCGAGCCTTGCACCATCACCTGGGAATCCACAACTTCAAACAGACGGTTTGACCATTCATGCCATCACCCATACCCCTGCAACAACTATTATTAAAACTTCAACCACCCGCGACCACCAGGAAATGCAGCAACAGTGCATTTGACACCTTCCCGCCAAAATGCATCTCCCTGACATTTAAAAAATGTAGGAACCATTTGTCCCACATACACCCCGCGGAGACCTCCACAGCAATTTATAAGCACGGCCGTGAGCACACTAAGTATCGAGCATTTTACCCTGCGTGACCCACGAGCCAATTGATGGCGGTCCATCGGTGTAACTCCCACCTCCGTCGGTGTGATCCACACTATCGGAACAACCACAAACACTTCTGCCGATATCAACCGTCACACCGACCGCAACCCTCTTTGACCAGTCTTCGGTGAGACGCTAACCATTGGCGCACTCAAAATTTCTCATACCGACACACATTGTTTCACCGACGAACACCTCCGTCGGCCAGACATCAACCATCGGAGCGATAAAAAGCTCCTTCGCCGACCACACCACTCTCGCCGACTGCTATATCCTTGAAAAGCCTCAAACCACAATCCATCAGCCAGACACCTCACGTCGGTGGACCTCTCGCCAGCTCACCTGATAAGCAATGTCACTCCGATGAACATCCTGGTGACATCATCATCACATTCTCAATATCAGGGGGTCTTCATAAGATGACCTGGTGTTAGAAAAATGGCCCCTCAGACCTTGATGACATCACCAGCACATTCATATATCAGGGTGATATTGGGATATGACTTGATAGAAATATCACCCCCCACAGAATATCAGGTTGCACTGTAGCTTCATTGTAACATCGGGGTGATGTTTGAATATGACTGATATTTGGAAATATCACCCCCTCCCTCAGAATATGATGAAGCCGTTAAGACAAGTGGATATCACCCTGATATAAGAATGACGTCAGCAGCATCAAGGTGATAACTGGAAACATGATGATGATGACGTCCTCCGAATAAAATATGATGCTGACACTTGAAAAAGTTGAGGAGGCCCAAAGACTTAGAACCTTTTTTGGATTTTTTGTGAAGGTGCCTGTATATACATATTCAGGTACCAACACCCTCAATCCTAAGAAATGTATTTTTGCTGTCCACGAAGGTAAGCTTTTAGGACATGTTGTGTCAAAGCAAGGGATTACTATTGACACTGAAAGAGTCAAGGCCATTCTAGATCTGCATTTACCTAGTCATAAAAAGGGGCTGCAAAGCTTCATAGGCAGAATTAATTTTGTTAGAAGGTTCATTCCTGATATTGCAAACCTGTTAAAACCACTAATTGCCATGCTAAAGAAAAATGCAATTTTTAGTTGGACTAAGGAGGCCAAGCATAGTTTTGAGGCCATTAAAGAGGATCTGTCAATAGCCCCTACTTTGGTAAACCCAAACTTCTCGAAGGATTTCATTTTATATGCATATGGTAGCATAGATACTGTTTCTGCAATTCTTGTATAGCAAAATGACGAAGGCTTTAAACAGCCCATCGCTTTCTTTAGTTAGGGTTTGGTAGACTATGAACAAAGATATAGTTTCGTTGAGAAGCATGTTCTTGCAGTTATTAGGAGTTTAAAGAAATTTAAGCATATGATTTCCAATGACAAAGTGCATTTGATGGTTGCCCACCCTAGTGTGAAGGAATTTTTGTTAAGCAGGGATTTAAATGAGAAGAGGGCTGGATGGATCACAAAGGTAATGGAGTATGATGTCAACATTAAGATAACTAAGCTTGTGAGAGGAAAGGGTTTGTGCGAGCAACTTGCTAACGAGTCTAAAAAAGAGCTTGAAAATGAGGAAGAAATAGTTTTGGTCACAAATGAGGAGCCTACAGTTGATGCATCAGCAATAAGTGTAAGTTGGGTAAGAGACATGAGTCATTTTCTGCATACTGGCGAGTGTCCACCTGGTTTAGATAAGGCTAAAAGAAGATATTATAGATTGCAGTCTATTCCCTATGTATTGGTTGATAATGTTCTTTTCAGAAAGGACCTCAATGGTGTGCTTTTGAGATGTATTGATCATGACCAAGTTGACAAAGTGCTTCATGAGTTCCATGATGGAATAGCTGGGGGTCTTTTTGCCCCAAGGACTATTGCATGGAAGATAATGAGGGCCGGGTACTATTGGCCAAACCTCTTCAAAGATGCCCATGCATGGTCAAGAAAGTGTGTAAAATGTGCCATATTTGTAGGCAAAGAGAGGATGCCAGCCTTACCTTTGCAGCCAATTCAAGTGGAACAACCCTTTATGAGATGGGGCATTGATTTTGTAGGTGCCATTAACCCTCCTTCAAGTGCAGGCCATAGGTGGGTTCTAACAACAACTGATTACTTTACAATATGGACTGGGGCAGTGGCTTTGAAAGAATCCAATGAAACTGCTGTTTTAAATTTTTATGACGATTTAGTAACCAAATTTGGAGTACCTAAATCAATCATTTCAGACAATGCTTTAGCCTTTGTTGGTTTGAGAGTAAGTGACTGGGCTGTAAGAAATGGCATTCATTTAAATACATCATCAAACTATTACCCACAGGGTAATGGTTTGGCAGAGTCAACCAATAAGAATCTGATAAGAATTATCAAAAGGATAATGGAAGACAACCAGAGGACCTAGCACACCAAATTGAAATTTGCTCAATGGGCAGATAGAATAACACCAAAAAGGTCCATTGGAAACTCACCTTATATGCTGGTATATGGAAAGGAAGTAAGGTTGCCCTTGTCTACTGAGCTTCCAACTCTTGATCTCATAAATTAGCTTGAAATGTTTGAAGCAAAGGATCCAATGGCAGTTAGGTATGCATAACTCATGGAGCTTGAGGAAATAAGGGATAATGCTATGAAAACTATGGAGTTTCACCAACTCCAAGTGAAGAAAGTTTTTGACAAAAGAGAAACACCTAGAGTGTTTAAGGAAGGAGATGTAGTGCTTAAATGGGATGAGCTAAAGAGTAGGCCTAGGAAACATACTAAGTTTAAGAGCTTGTGGAGTGGCCCATTCATCATTGTAGAGTACAAACAACACAATGCTTTCCAGTTATCAAAGATGGATGGAGAAATTTTGCCTATCCTAGTTAATGGGATACACCTCAAACGGTGTTTTGAGTTTTGATCTACCTTATGTGTGGTAGTTTAGGTTTCCTGCTTTCAATAAGTGCTGTTGTACATAGTTTTGATGTTTTTCCTTTCCTCCAAGTGCATTTATGCACAGTTAGTTAGGTTGCTTTGAGTCTTGTTTTGGTAGATGGAATAAGGTGGGAAGGTGTTTTACACTATTTTGAGGAGCTACAACAAGTATGTGAGAAGTTTTTCCAGGGTTTCAGGCAGAAAAAGACTCATATGCCCAATCTACTGGTTCTAGTTTTGTTTAGCAGGCAAACACCCCTGAGAGGTTGCCAAAAATGTTACTAAATTATGTTCACACCTAATTTAGCAAGGCCTGAACATCATTTGTTTAGAGGGAGTACAATTTTTTTTGCTTATGCAGGATCATCCAATCAATGTCCAATGTCTTGACAGAAGACAAGTGTAAAATCACTTATTAAAATCATGTAACAGCTCAAGCTGAGCTGTTACATCATCCTGGTAAGTGAAATCATCTATAGACAAGAAAATAGGCATTCAAAGAATGAGGAGAATTGATGGAGTTCATGTTTCTGTTGCTGATTATTCATTATGTTTTAATGCAAGTAAAAGAGCATTTATAAACTGTCAAATTATACATCATGTTTTATACATATGTTTCAAAGGAAGATCAATTGTTTTATGCTATGTATTTGATTCAGAAAGTGAAATATACATAAGTCATTGTATAGAATGAAATAGCTAATTGGATTCAAAAGAATATATAAAAGTGTCCCACACAAGCCATGGGAATAACTGAAATATGCAACATAAAAGTAAATTTTACTTTTGAAGAAATAAGAAATGCATAGGAAAAAAAGAGGGACCCGTCATTGCTTGATGAATGACAAATCCCGTGGTTGAGCTGGTTTCTATCTGCCCCCATCTAGTTGAGCTCCATGATACCTACAAAACAATTTTGTTAGATGCTCAGGGTACCAAATCTTTTCATACACAATCAGAACTTCAAAAAGTACTATTCACTTTTATGTAGCAGTAGTATATCAGCATAAGAGAGGTCAGAATGAGAAGACATGCGTGCTATATCAGAAAGAGATAGATCCATACAAGTAACCCCACATCATGAATCAAATATATGTTTCATATGCTAACATGTTTGTTGACTCTGCAGGTATAGGTGAAATCCTTATTTCTAAACTATCTTTATTTGAGATCATAGCATGTGGAGTTAAATGGGTTCCCACAAGGGTTGAGCCCAGCATGCTGCACTTTCAACTTTTGAGGAGAAATCAGGATAAGAGATCATTACATGTAGTCATTTTGATACAATATCTTATAATCTATATTAGCGAAATGATTGATGTCACTACTATATAGTACAAGATATTGTTGGCAACATGACTGGAAAATAAACACATCATTGATTTTTCAAGTCATAAAGATCATAAGATGCCTATATATAATGATTCTTACTCATAAGATGCATGAAGCCTTCAACAGTCCAAAATAATCATACACTCAGCAGTCAAAAAGGTTATGATAGTCAACAAGAAATCAAGGACAATGGGTATAACATCATGAATGATGAATTCAAGGCTTGAAGAGATGGTTTGAGAAGTGGGGTATAAGGGTCTTATACTTGTTACAATAGAAGAAGAGCCTGTGGCTCCAAATCAGCCATAAAGAAGTAAATAGATAGTCATACTAAGTGATGAGGAGAACAAATAGCAGTGAATATTGAAGGTATTTCTAATGGTGTCCAAATCAAAGGAGCCTATGCAAGATCTTGACCATAGCAATATTGCAAAGGTGTGTATAACTTTGAGAATGTATTGATGGTATCACTAAAGTTTTGTAGAGTTTATAAATTTTTGTCAAGCCTCAGAGATTCATTGTGAAATTGTAAGAACACTATCAACTCTGAAAAGTATACATAGGCCAAGAAGTTTATAAGATAGTGATATGACTGTCACACTATCAAATAAACAACAGAAAAAAGTCATAAATGTCATACTTTAGGCAAGCAAATGATAGCAATAAAGAACAAGGGACAGTCACTTTGAAAGGTCAGAGATGACTGTCAAAGTTAGAATAGTCAATGGAAGAACAATTTACATTGCAAAGGAAGTATCGTGTAGTCCTACAGAGATCTTAAACCTAAACATCATATAGAGATGTCCCTACACAACATCTTGGTTTCTACATTCATATAGTATAAAGGGATGTACTCAAACATGCAGAGTATGTAAATGACAACAGGGTAGTTCAACATCTCTTTTCCATTCAACGAAGATATACACAGAGATGTATGGGGATAGGTTTCTTTTGTTTTGCTTTTCTGACCCCTAATCAGATGACTGTCATGGCAGTCCAAAATAGACCAAGATAGGAACCATCATATCAAAAAAATGGAGGTTTTAGTCATAGTAGAACAACATATACAAGTATAGTTTCATGTTATAAATAGTCATAAGGAACAATAAGAGCAACCACACATTAGCAAGCAGGCTGCTCAATTATTTGAGTGAGTGAATTTCAAATGTAATACCGATGTTTTCTCATTTTCATGCATTCAGGAAGTTCAGAGACAAAGGTTGGATCTTGTGATAGCCTTTTAGATGAAGAAATATATCCAATTAAAGATCATTTTAGAATTCATCAATTGAAAGTGTTTATGAGTACATGACAGCACCTTTGTGCTGGTGAAAGTGCATTATCCAGTGCCAACATGGCAGTTTTGGTCTAACACATCATTTTAGGACAAATAGAGTACATTATCGACATGTAAAAGCTTGCAAATATGTATCATAAAGTATAACAAATGCTTTCAATTCATCATCTTCAGGAGAGAACAAATGTGTATCACAATGTTACATTAGATAAAGGATAGTCGTCAACATGAAGGTAGCCATAGTAACACCATGTCACAGCTACAAGAGGTAGCTTATCAAATATTTGCATGTGTTATAAAGTCCCAGTGAACTACAGAAAGGTAAGTGTTCATATCACCTGTGTATATGAACTGTTCAAATGTTATCATTAAGCAAATATGCTTTTGAAATGAAGATTTATAACACATATTCATCATGGACTGAGCAAAGTATGTACAAGATGAACAAATCAAAATGACACCTTCATCAAGTTAAAACATGCTAATGAGTTGCATACAGTGTTATTTTGGATAAGCAAAGTAAGAAGATATAACTGGTGCAGCAAAAGTATATATGTCTGCATGTATGCATGATACATGGTCCAAGCTTCATATCATACACTATCAAGGAACTTTCATGAAGTCTTTTGTCTTTGAACACAGGTGCAGTCATTAATGAGCTACCTAAATGTAATTGTAGCCTCATGCTTCCAAGGTATAGCTACAAATTACTCAGGAAGAATAAGACCCTTCTAACAATATGTTATGCATTTGAGACAAAAGTAAATGAGTGGCTATACATACTAATCAATGGTGCTTCAAACCTCAAGCATTATCCTCTTTCATAGAAAGGATCTTAAAGTACATACATTTTGTTTGCAATGGAAATTTGATGTCATATACATGCTACAGATGCATAAAGATGCATGATAAGAACATCCATGCCTTTAAAGAGCTGATATCAGTTGCATAGTGGTGTCATGAGCTGAAGATAAAGGAGGTGTTGTCTCAAGAGCTATAGAGGGAATCAAATGAAGAGCTTTTGTATGTCCATCTCATAGTTTTCAAAAGCTAGATACAGGAGGGTACATTTGGGATTGCATATAGAGCACTATCTACAGGTGAAAATGAAGAGTTTGGAGCTTATGAAGGCTTGTATTTTGCATTGTATCCAAAGAAGAACAGTGTGATGCCATTATTTTTTGCATATGGAAAATGATGAAAAAACCAATTAATATGACTAAGTGTGGCTGCTAGAGAGTTTTATTATTTTACAAATCCATATCATATTTTGCATGTTGAAGATCAGTTATAAAAGAGGTACATGGGTCGAACCCTTTTGATGTTTTTAAGACAAAAGCAAATGCTCAAGAATGATGAGGAAGAGCTCATATAAACATAAATATAATTACAGCCGCGACCTGTAGGGCCAGATTGCATAGAAAATGATGCAAAATGTCATATTCGAGTTTTATAATGCTTTACCTTGTATCTTCTGTCAGAGATCTTCATCAAACTGCTCAAGAAACAACATGAAATTGAAGGATAACAAGCCCCCAAACCCTTGTCCATGGTGGCCAAAGAGAGCAGATTTTCACAAGAATGAAAACACAAGAAAAGATCCATCAAAAAAGCAGTTTAAGCTGTAGCCTTAGAGGCCCAAAATTGCCTTCAAATTGAAAAAAATGGAGGTCAAAATCTTAGTTTTGATAGTAAAAGCAACTTACCACACATTTTACATAGAAAATCTGCATGGAAACCACTCAGAATCGACAAAAATGGTGCAGATTGAACTTCCAAACCCTAGTAGAGGCCACGGCTGGGCAGAGAGCTTTCCCATCGAATGCAAAGAGCAAAATGATGCAAAGGGTAGGGCATCATTGTTTTGGTCTTAGGGTTGCTTTGGAGCCCTAAATTTGATTGTGATTTTTATCACATTGAAATACATTTTCATGCCTTAAGAAATACCCATCGTAGTATTGTAGCTCATCTTGCATATGCTAAGTCCCCATGATAAATACATTTTTTATGCCTTGGGTCCTTTTTGCATATAATGTTTAGAATTTATGCCTTCAAGGCTCATTCATATACATTTGAAGATAAACACATATGGTAAGTATACCTTGTAATGCATAGGAGAGTCTTGTTTGTGCATGGGAGATATAGGAGGTTTGATTTTCTTTTTGCATGATCTAGAAATAGATAAACATTGTAAACAAATGATAAAGTAATGGATTATAAATTACTTTATTACTTGTCATAAAAATGTGAAAAACAGAGATAGGAAAATCCATAACAAGTAGTAAAGTAAGTCACATCAATTACTTTACTATTTTTTCACACTGTTTTATTCATCTCTAAACCATGCAAAACCAGTAGATTGAGTATTAATGTCCAAGTACCTTCTTTTCTGCATATGTTTGAAACAAATTTTTCAAATGTAAAACATTAAGCTAAGTGTTGTGACTATAAACCACTTAGTTAATGCTATTTAAATGCAGAATAAATGTATTCGTGTCATTTATTGTGCAAGGACAAGTTGAGGATGCAAGATGTGGTCAAAGGGGTGTGGTTAAGTATTTAATGTGCAAATGCCAAACATTTATGATGCTACAGGAGAGGTTGGCAAATAGATGGAGGAGATATTGTAGTGATTTGACTTGATTTTTATGGCCTTAAAGAGCATTTAAAGGCATTTTCTGGTACTTTTATGTTTGGTGATGTCATGCCTTGACCTTTTCTTCACTTGAGACTCGTTTTGGAGAGAGTTTGGTGGATATTTTTAGGGCTTTTTGGTTTTGCACGACCAAGTAAATTTCTAGTCCTTATCTAGTTGCAGCTGTTTGGAGAGTATATAGTAATTCATTTGACTCTTTGGTAGTTAGTCCTTATAATGCAATTTCTGGAGTTAGTGATTTTCTACAGTCCTTACACAGTTTTGAGCATGCTTTGTAACTCTTTTGGGATATGAAATATAGAAAAGACCTTGGATACCATTGATTATGAGATTTTGCCTTCTTATTCTTGCAGTGTTGTGTATTATCAAGTGATTGATCAAGTTATTTGTGAGATAATTTTTATTTTCTTGTGACTTTGTCTCATGTTCTATACCTTTTCAGCAAAAAAGTATGTTTATGCAGGTTGCAAATTGTGTCTTAAAGATTTATGTGGCTTTCTAACTATGAAGTTATCTTCCTTTTAAAGGTTAATGCATTTAGGCCTCTTTGTGAAATATTTATGCAAAAGCATGCAATAATAGGTTGTACAAATTTAGTTTTTGTTATCTATAAACAAGTGTATACAAATCTGAGTTTTCATAAACCGTATCAGTTTGGTGTATCACCTTTTGTTTCATTTTCTAGTTTTTTTTTCATTTTGAAGCATTCCTTTTTCCCTTTTCCTCTGCAAATCCAGTAGTTTCTAGGTGATAACCAGCTAAGAGCCAACCTTATTTGGAGATTCACTCTAAATTTTAGGTAACCCACAGCGTAGGAGTGTTTCCATGTTCCTCTAAAGTGCTAAGTTCTGCAACTTAGCTAGGGTGCAACTTTAAGAGACAACAATACACTCGACTTGGGTCGACACTAAAATGAAAAAAAGAAAAGAATGTGAAAATTAAAAGGCATACCAACACAATACACCTATTAGGTGTGTGTGTGTGGTTCTTAGATGGCACAATGATCACTGTATTCTCACGATCTATCACCCTCTCCTTGGTGATGCTCTCCCTCCTCTTTCAAGAGGGGGAAACACTGTCCTTGTGTCCACCTCAGTTGCACAACAGTAGTTAGTCCATTACATCATTAAACCATGTGCACAATAATAATGCCATATACATTATTCGTTGCATATAGAATAATATAAATGAATGCATTTTCAAATCTAACATGACATTACCTTAATCATAATAATTTCACTTACTAACTATCTGCCTACTTGAAATAAAATGATAATTATGTTTGCTTTAGAACGAGGTGTGACACTACATCCTTGTCCTCCATTGATTCAAGACAACAAGATCTTCATATTAGTTACTACAACTTATTGGGATGGATACTTGATAAATATATTAAGCTTATTTTGTGAGTTTCATCTTAGAGATTTGGCAGACACACTTGAGGACATTCATCTCCTCTTTAATATTAACTCCAATGGAGTTGCAACATCTTCTTCAGATGTCATGAAGACACATTCAAACCTTCTTTTTCTTTCTTTACCTATTTAGTTGTCATAGTTTGGCATTGGCTTGGATATTCTTGAGTAGTATTCTAAGGATTCATCATCGTCTTTGGATCTTGTTCTTCATCATTTTCCACATGGTATTGGATTTTGCCTTCTTTGTTGGTTAGGGTTAGAGTTCTTGATTTGGTTGTGGCATCCTTTGGCACCAACACATTGACACTTGAGCAACCTTTAGAGGCATACATTCAAAGTTTTCTTCTCTCATATTCCTATCTAGAATGGGAAGCTATTTTCCACATATATTTGGATTTGTTTCTTCCTAAGGATGAAATGTTGTTGAATGTTTTTGGATCATCTTCAACATTTAGTGTCGAGCATCTACCATCATTATATAAGATTACACATTAAGGGGGGGCTCCGTGGTCTCTCTTCTTCTCTCTTATGAGAACTTTTTCCCCGCATGGTATTTTATCCGAGAAAACATCTTTTGTGCATTGGTGAAAGAAGTTGTCCTTGGGGAATCATCTCGAGTCCTTTCCTTTCACTCTTTTTCTTGATTACTCTCGTTTGGAGATGGGCTTTTTTCCTATGAGTTTTTTCTCTCTTTCATTTGTGAGAGGTTCTTTTGTACATGGGTGCTTCATTAAGTCTTGTTTTCGGGACCAATATTTGCATCTTTACATGTTTGTACATTTTCTCATTCTCTCTAAGTTACACTTAAGGGGGGTGCTAATGTGAACATGGTACACAATGTATCATATGCCTCACTCTCGCCTATATACAAGGGCTCCCTCATTGTACACAATGTATCATATGCTCATAATCAAGGTTGCATTGTATCATTATTTAACAATATTATATAATCATTACTACTCTTTTGTGTGGAACATAATTGGTGTTGTAGGTGATTCTTGTTTGCTATGAACTTGAGCAATATTATATAATCAAATTACTTATGTTTTGTGTGGAAGGTAATGGGTGTTGTAGGTGTTTCTTGGCCCCTATGAACTCTCGTGGTTTCTCTTATAAATTCAATTTGAGAAGTTAGTTTCTAATTGTCAATCATATCGTACACTTGAAAATCAAGCATTGACTACCATTTATTTTTCACATCGAGTTCACCAAAATATGCATGCTCTAAAATTGGCTCATACAAGTTTGTTCACATTGATTGTATGATTGAGCAACTTATCATTGCTCATGTGAAAGGAGTTGATTACGTTGGTTGCTTTGATGGTTTTTTGGATGTTTGACTTGATAGATTGAAATGTGCTAATATTCAAGTATCCTCATTACTTGCTCTAATTTGATTTATATTAGTTAAAAGTAAAGTGTTGGCTATTTGCTTCATGGGTAAATATTTTGATTTGTGCTCGATTGTAATTTGATTGTTCAAGTTGAATGTTATGATTTAAGTGAAAACTATTGATGGCTTGCACATGTTTTGAATGTGTTTGAAGATAATGTTTTATGATTTTTTTTTATTTTAAATATTTGTGTAATTTTCATGCAACTTATGCATCTAAATGATTTTATTTTGTTCTTTTTGTCTTTTTAATGAACTACACTAATTAATCTAATTAATCAATAATAGTTGAATAGTTAAAAACTAAGTTAAAAGATTGTTCTTTTAACTTGAATAAATCAACTGATCAATTATGGTTAACTAATAAATACAATGCTAATTTAATTTAAGTAAAAGAAAGCTTTTTGAATTTTGAAGCTAAAACTAACTATGAAAGTAGCAAGTAATTTTTTTTTTAACTTTTTCAAAGCAAAAATCCAAGAGCAATGATAAAGCTTTTTCTCACTTAAGGCAAGGAACAAATAAACAATGCTAAAGTCCATTTTCAAACACATTTTCAAACATTCAACAAATGAAACACAAGGGGGCAAGGAATGATTCAAATATAATTTCCTTTGTTTTGTAATTAGTAATGTAAGAAAGAATAATTGACTCTTTTTTTTCCAAATTTCTTTGTGTTTGATTTATATGTTGGATCTTACCAATTTGCATGTAATGATTTGAAATAATATCCTCTTTTTATAACAAAGTCGAAGCTTTTATTTCAATGTTTTCAAAGAGTCTTCAAGCAAAAAGAGATAAGCTTTTAACCAATATCTTGAATGTGCTTTAAAGCAAGAATAATGAAAATATTTTTCTAATCCAAACAATAGTAAAACAATTCTGAAACACTATAACTAAATTTCCTAAAATCTAAAATCTACTCTAACCTTTCACACCTATTGCACATACAACAAACAATTTAACTAACCAACTAAATCTACAATAAAGCAAATCTAAACGAAAACATCCACACATGGCACTAGATTTATCCAAGGAACAAAAAAAATTAAATGGTTGACAGTAGTCTGCAAGAGTCTAGCTATAGCTTTCAATTTGTTCCTTCAACTTGTGGGAATCCCTAATTGTGAAAAGAATGGACTAGATTGATTGTAATTGCTATTTTGAATGCTTACAGGGGTTGTACTGAGGAGTGGAAGAAGTAGAGAGTGGAAGATTTGAAGCTATTAGTGGTCTTAAACTTTGATTGAAGCTAGAGTTGTTCAATGCAAAAATTTGGACCCTAATACTAAAGGAATAGCTGGTATCCATAACAAAGGACAATTCGGTTTAGGTTTGGAGAGGTAAACAAGACAATTCCTAAATATAAATTCTATAAGGAAATCATGAACTTGAGTTAAAAACAATCGTGAATTAGAAAAAGCTCATTCATACAAAGTCTCATGGGTAAAGGATTAAAATATGCATTTATCCCCTTTGACAACAATTCACACTGATGACTAAAGGGCCAAACTCACAAATTTTGGATGAGAACAAGGTTTTTTACTTGGAAAGAGGTTACATATATTTAGCATTTAATGTAGGTTGACTTCTAGATGACATATGGAAGATTCTACAAAGTTGAATTCAATTTCACTACGGAGGAAGAAGTTGAAGTGTGAATTTTATTTATTTCATGCCATGCAGGGTCATGAGCTAGATTTACAAATCATCATTGAATTGTCATGTATGGTTGTTTATTTTTAGGAACTTACATAGAACTTCCTTGTTTAGGTATTCTTACATATGCCTCTTATTACCTATTACATTTTATACTTTTGCTTTTTTTCCTTGGCTTTATGTTTATGTTATGTCATTTCCATGTTCCTAGTTAGCACATAGATGATGCCAAGACACTCTTACTGGTGTATGTTGACACGAGTGGCTCCAAACATGTGTTGTGTTCTTCATGCCACTTCTGCCTTGTGTTTTGAATCATTTCCACTTTTGCCTTTTGCTCATCCCATGTATATTGTGATCCATCTTGCTTCTTCTTCTATTCACCTTGTATATCCTTACACTCCAGCCTTTTGTTTATTCCATGTTTGTTGTGCATTTGCTCTTCTCGTTTCATCTCCTATATTATGTCTTGGAACCTTGTTTCCACACTTGGTGATGTCTTCCTTATGGTTGGCTTGTACTTCCTTTAGCTCCTATGTTACTTAGTTCCCATGTTTCCATGTTAGATGCTTATGATTATCTAGCTTCCATGTTTATTATGTTTGCATTCATAGATTATGTGATTCTCATTCTTACACGTACTTATGATATGATCATCCGTACATGCCCATCTTGCTCATGTTTATCATGTCTCCATCTTATAATATTTACATATTATATGTTTATGCTTACATGTTTATCTTATGCTCACACGCCTATATGTTATGATCCTTATCATGTTTATATCTTACATCTTGCTTGTACTTTCATGATCCTTGTGTGGAATATATGGCTATCATTATCTTGTTACTTGGCTTCCTTGGGGCAATATTAGGGGCACCTTGCTTTTCTTCATTACACGTGCTTTCATGATCACATCTTCTATGTGTTCTTACATGCTTATTACACAATAGTATCTTTTATCCCATTTATGTATTTTATCATGAACATATATTTTTTTCCTTACCTCCAATTCCTTGTATCCTTTGTATGCAACCAATTGGAGAGGGGCATTTATTTGTGAGTTTTTTATTGCATTGACAAGATCATAATCATTCTAATGTTGAAGGGACTTTTATCAACCTTTATATGTTAGAATATTTTGTGTACTCGTAATTTTTTTCGCTCAATCAAAGTCCTATCACTTTTCACTTAGATAGAATCTCTCACTATTCTTGTTTTTAGTTGTATTATTTTTGAATATAGTTTTCAAGTAACTTATAGTTAGTACCAATTTTAAATGCATGATAGATGTTGCTCGTTGCATGCTTTTTATACATTTTGCAAGCTTCTAGTGGAATACTCATTGTGAGGGGAGTACAAGAATCATTGTTCATATTTGTATCCTTTGAGTGTTTAAAATATTCACTATTGAAGTTAACTGTGTGTTTTATTTAACATGTATTCTCATAGTAACTTTCACATGCATATCAAAGCGAAGGAAAATGTAATGGCAAAAATCATATACCATGCCCTTTTCCCTTATGTTTTGGGTCCACTTTGATTAGATTGTCCTTTATCCAATGGCTATCATGCAAGTTGGAAAATAATCGTGTTCTAACCTCATTCCATTTCCCCCAAATGTCTAAACCCAATCTATAATCTTCCTTGTTGATCACCTTGGTTCATATTTGTGAGTATAAAAGGGACTTGGATTAGTTTCACAAACACGACTATGAACCTCAAAACTTTTAAATTTTAAAATTAAAAATTTAAATTGGATCCATGTTCCTCTTTCCAATAGTTGTTATGGGTTGACTAAAACGTAAATTATTTTGAATTACACACTAGGGTGTTGTATAAAAGGACATGCCCTAATTAAGGAACATTCACATAAGAACATCATCGTAGCATCATAGAGCATCTTAATTGTATTATCGACTTGCATCATTATCCTAGGTATACTGAATGTTTGCATGTTATCTTTGATCCTTGTTCATTATTGTTAAATCAACCTCTTAGGAGTTTGATTAAGGAGAATTAATCCTTGCCTGAAAATCTCCTCAATAGTGTCCCTAGTCATCAGCCTCTTTAGACATAGGTATAACAAGATGAGGCAAACATTTTTAGTTTATAGATTTGCATCAGTTCACTTCTATGGGATAGGATAATTTATGTGTGTCAAGTTCATTTATGTAGGTGTGAATATGAATTGGAACATATTCTAGCCAATTTTTCAATTATGATACAATCGTCTAATGAAGCCTAACTTTTTAGTACCACAACGAATTGATTTCTCACATCTATCTGTTGTGTGGAAAAGAGAGGCCTAATCAATTATGAACTAACTAGGTCAAGCCCTTTTCACATCCAACATTAGGACACAAGCCACCAATGACTCAAGACAAGCCTGTTGTCGCTTAGTAAGAGCTTTGTTGGGTTGGTGGGGACTCTGCCCTTTTGGTGTAATTGAAAAGGTTGAGGCTAGTAGGCTAGATCTAGAGTTTTGATGATGAAATATGCTAAAACAGAAGGTACAGACCTGACAAATCAAAAAACCTAGAAAGAAGAAACTGAAAGGAGCAGAGCCGAGTTGTTGAAGATCCTTGTCAGAAATAAAGGCCAGATCTGGAGGACTAGGGTGTTGGGTGCCCTAGTCACAGGGTTTCAGGGCAAACGAAATATGTGTGCAAAGGTATCTGCTGCTTCCGTCTTCCAATCATCTGGCAGATGTTTGAAACTCTCGATGCAACCTATACACACGAAAGGGAAAATATTTGTGCTGTATAGAGGCTTGCCTTAGTCAAACCTCATGTAAGTGTTCCCACTTCCACAACAATAGAGATAAGTGTGATAGAGAGTGCATGCCCTAGGTAGGTAGAGGCAAAACATGTAATCAAGAGTGCTGTAATCAAATGAAATAACAAGAGTTATCATGAGCATGAACCCTAGGTGAATGTATGTCGCAACATAAATCATCCACAAGGTGTTGATGAAGGAAGGAGGCTTCCTTGAATACCTACAACAAGGGTTAATGCATGCAACAATAACCTGTAGAAATGAAGATCTTGTAGATAGGACTTGTTAGAGTGCATCAATAAGAAATCCTTAGCCTTAGTGCCTAGGAGGGTTATGAGTCTTCAAGACTTGTTTATATATGATTCCCGATTACTTCCCGAGGGCCCAATAGAGTCGAGGCCGACAAGGTGCATCACATAAGTCATAAGGCCGACAATAAGATATAAGTTGTCGTGGCCAAATTGCCAGGACTCTAGCGTTGGGCGCCCTAGTCCTGGTAATTTGAGTCATCCAAATGCCAGATGTCAAAGGATTTAACCTTGATTCTCACAGAAGTACTGGAAATTGCATACTGTAAACATGGATGAACATTCAAGTCAAAACAGGTGCCAAATGTGGTGTGAAATTGTAAAGGGTATAAAATTTCCAATAGTACACTATCACAACCATTTCTCTTTAGATCTAGAGCTAAGTACATTTTTTAATTTTGTTTCCCACATTTAATTGTATTTATTTATGATTACAATTTTAAATCATAAAATTTTATTTATTGTTTAATTTTTTGTTCTAGGTAAAATTGTGTCAAAAACATTTATTTTCAATATAAAATTATTAAAATAATTATAACTATAATAAAAATCATAATTGCCTACAAATACACAACCTAGAAATATAACCCTTTTAAAATCTTCATATTATCTTCCTCTTACTATTTTAAATTATATATATGCACTCTATTAATAAAATTGAATGACTTACCAAAAAATAACTAAAAATCAAATCTTATTAATTACAAAATTTATAATAATGCCATGGTTTTAAAGATTGAAAATATACTCTGGAAAAGGGCTCAAAATATGCAGCATAATACAAAATATGCCATAGTAAACTATATGTATTTCCTTCCTATTATATAATAAAAAATTATAATTTAAAATAATTACTTAAAATAAGCAGAAAAATGAAATATTCAATGTAAGGTGTATGAAGACATCTGGATCAACTACACTGATGTGCTAAAGGTGGGTCTCTAACAAACTTGTTTGAAGAGGAAAGGATAGTTGAAGTGGTAGATTACCAAGATTCATAATAGAAGAAAGGGGATCAACAGTGAAATGGAGAGCAGCCAGAAGTAACAGGGAGGCTACCCGTGGTTCCTTTGTTTCCATGTTTGATGCGGCTTGTTTACCCTCTGATTCCCATAAAGAGTGGTCTCGTGGACGTCATTAAAAGCAATCATTCATTCATTCAATAGACCTCTAGCTTCACAAATAACTCCTTGAAAACATGAATAGTGACTACTAGACAAAACAAACTTGAGCAGCCGCATAGAACCCTGCCCTACCCCAAGAAACCCTGAAATTATACCCCAACAAATTTTGACGGAACGAATACACAAGACCTGCGAATAAACCCTTCTAAAACCCTTTTCGTGTTCAATTGCTCCCACCGCCCCGTAAGAAAGAACATTAGCACAGAGCATCGCAAACATATAAACATTGTGTATATGTTTTCAAGCTATGTTCCGCGCATAAACACAAAACCTATTAAAACCCTTGCAAAACCAGTTCAACTCTTTTTCGTCTCCCGCTCTTTCCTCTCGAAAAAAAATTAGCGCAGAGAGTATAGCAAAGTATAGCAAACATATACACATTGCGTATACGCCTTCTACAGAGTATTTTAGAATCTTCAAAGCATTTCCATACACTATATAATGGCAAGCAAAACAGAAAAGAACGAGGAGATGTCCTTTAAGGCGCTGCAAGAGCTGGTTAAGCCGCACATCGATTCATTCAACTATTTTGCAGCAGAGGGTTTGGAAGCTGCTGTATCAAATATACGCTCAGTGGTCGTTCATCAGCCTAGCTCTTCTTCAAAGCTAAGAAATATCCTTTTCATTCAGTATTTATTATTTTTGTTGTTGCTTATTGAGTTAAAAAATCCCAGCCAGTATTGTGTCGGCACAAGCAGCCATGGACGGAGGGCATTCTACTCTCTGAAAATCAAGTTATGGATGGAGGCTAATCTATGCCGTCAAAATCAAGTTGCAATTGACAGACGGGAATCTTTGTCGTCAAAGTCAAGCCACAACTGACAGACAACAATCTATGCTGTCCAAATCAAGCTGCCATGGATGGAGGACAAACTATGTGATAAAAAATAAAGCCGCAACTGCAATGAAGGGAGTATAATCCATGTGTTTTAAAAACACCTTAACTAATTTCTATTTGGCATAAGCAACCATTGATGGAGGGCAATTTATATCGTGAAAATAGCCAATATCTTGGCACAATATATCATCAAAATTACTATAGCTAATCTTTATTTGACATACTATGTATAAGTCTCTATGGCTAATCCCTGTTTGGTACATTATATGATCAAATTTCTATAACTTATATCTGTTTGGCATAATATATTGTCAAAATCACCATAGCTAATCTCTGTTGGGCGTACTGCATTGTCAAAACCTCTTTACCTGCCATGGGTGGAGAGCAATCTATGCTTGCCGAATTCAAAATCTCTATGGCTAATCCCTGCTTAGCACGCTCTATGATTAAAATTTTTATAGCTTATATTTGTTTGGCATAGTAATTGTCAAAATCACTATAGCTAATCTCTGTTGGTCGTACTACATTGTCAAAACCTATATACTTGCCATGGATGGAGAGCAATCTATGTGGTCAAAATCACCTTACCTACTTTCTATTTGACATATGCAGCCATGGATGGAGGGCAATTTAAATCGTAAATCTATATTTGGCATTTTTGAAGCTAATCTCTATTTGGCATACTAAATAGTAAATCATCAAAATCTCTACAGTTAATTGCTCTTTGGTATAGTATAACATTAAAATCGCTATAGCGAATCTTTATTTGGTGTATTATATCATCAAAATTGCTATAGCTAATATCTATTTGGCATATGCTCCCATGTACGGAAAAGGTAATCTATGCTGTTAAAATTACCTTACTCTAATTTCTATTTGAGTTAGCAGCCTGTTTGGAGGGCAATTTGTTGTTAAAATCACTATAACAAATCTCCATCTGGCATACTGTGTTGTCAAAATCACTATAGCTAATTTCTATTAGGCATATGCCGCCAAGGATGGAGGGCAATCTATGTGTTCAAAACCACCTTACATAATGTCTATTTGGCATCTTATATTGTCAAAATTACTATAGTTAAGTTCTGTTTGCCATATTATATTTTCAAAATTATTATAGCTTGTCTCTCTCTGACATACTATATGGTATAAAACATTAAAGCTATTTTTTCTTTGGCATTACCTGCCATGTATGGTGGGCAATTTATGTTGTCAAGATCAAGCTGCAACTGCACTGGATGAAGGGCAGCTATGCGTTCAAAATCACCTTATCTAATTTCTGTTTTAAATACATAGCCATGGGTGGAGGGAAATTTATATCATCAAGATCACCATAGGTATTCTCTTTCTATCTGGTATGCTACATAGTCAAAATTAATATAGCTAATCTATATTTTTTATATCACATTGTCAAAATTTCTGTAGCTGTTCTCTGTGCATATTATATTGTCAAAATCACTATAGCTAATCTCTATTTGGCATTTGCTGCCATGGATGGAGGGCAATCTACACCATCAATGACAAGCTGCAACTGCTATGGATGGAGGGCAATCCGCGTGTTCAAAATCACCTTACCTAATCTCTATTTGATGTGTGTAGCCATGGATCAGCAATTTAAACCAACAAAATTACTATAATTGATCTGTATTTGGCATACTAATCTCTGTTCATCATATTATATTGTCAAAATCACTATAGCTAATTTCTGTTTGCCATTGACTGCCATGGGCAAGGGTATTCTACACCCTTGTTCAAAATTGCCTTACCTAATCTCTATTCACATACATAGCCATGGATGCAGGGCAATTTATATCATCGAAATCACCATAGCTACTCTTTCTCTCTTTGTCTCTCTGATATACTGTATTATCAAAATTGCTATTGCTTATCTCTGTTTGGCATACTATACCGTCAAAATCTCTATAGCTAATCTCAGTTTGGAATAGTACATTGTCAAAACCACTATATCTAATTTCTATTTGGAATTCTATATGGTCAAAATCACTATAGCTAATCTCTATTTGGCGTTTGCTGTCATTGATGGAGGTGAATCTACTTTGTCAAAATCAAGCTGCAACTGCTATGGGCAGAAGTCAATATATGCAATCAATATCAGCATACCTGATCTCTATTTGACATATGCAGCATGGATGGTGGGCAATTTGTAAATAGTTGATCTCTATTTGCCATATTATATTGTCAGAAATACTACAGTTAATCTGTAGTTGGCATACTGTATTGGTATAATATCTAGAGCTAATCTATGACACGCATATTTTATGGTCAAAATTGTTACAACTAATCTGTATTTGGCATACTATATTGTCGAAATCACTATAACTAATATCTATTTGGCATAGGCTGCCATGGATGGAGGGCAATCTATGCAGTCAAAATCACTGCAGTTAATCTCTATTTGGTATTACCTGCCTTGGATGGATGTAGGGCAACCTTTGCCATCAAAATCGCCATAACTGATCTCTTTGGATGGAGGGTAATCAATTTTTTCAAGATCACCGTAGCCAAGCATTTTTTTCTATATGCTGCCATGGCTGGGCATCGGGTGAGAATCTCTGCCATTGAAATCACAGCAGCTAATCTGTATTTGTTGTGTGCTGCCACCTATGGAGGCCAATCTATGCCATCACAACTAATTTCTATTTGGAATGTGCTATCATGTACAGTGGGTAGCAATGCCATCAAAATCACTGCAACTGATATCTATTTGACATATTCTTCCTTTTATAGAGGCCAATCGAGGCCACAAAAATTGCTGCATCTGTGCATCTCTGTTCCACACATGTTGCCATCGATGGAGGGCAACAAGTGTTGTTGAAATTACACCAGCTAATATCTATTTGACATATGCTGCCATTGACGGAAGGCAATCAATGTTGTCAAAATCACTACAGCTAATCCTATTTAGCATATGCTGCCATAAGTGGAAGGCAATCTATGTCATCAAAATCTCTGCAGCTAATTTCTAGTTGGCATATTAATGCTGTCAAAATCACTGTAGCTAATCTTGATTTGACATACATTACTATGGATGGATGCAGGGCAACCTATGCTGTCAAGATCACCACAACTAATGTCTATTTGGTGTATGCATCCACGGATGGAGGCCAACCTATGCTGTTACAACTAATTTCTATTGGCTTATGCTGCCATGGACAAAGGCAATCTATACTGTCAAAATCACTATAGCTAATCTCTATTTGCAATGCCTTGCCATTGAAGGGCAATCTCTGCTGGCAGAGTCACCTTAGCTAATATCTATTCAACATATGGAAGGAAATCTATGTAGGTCAAAATCACCACAGCTAATTGTTGTTTGGGATATGCTACTATTGATAGAAGCAATCTATGCTGTCAAACTCATCCTGCTGCGATGCCTGTCTCTGACAATTTTTAACTTCAATTAACACTGGGCCATTGTGAATGTGGGGAGGTAGCCTTGGCCAGGGTCGAACACCGGCCTTCTTAGCAACATGGCTTTATCTTTTCCACTAAGCTTTGTTGTAACATGGCTTCATCATTGCTAGTAAGCTTATTCATAAAATCCCTCCATCTGTACCAGTAAGCTTCTTTCTTACATTGCTGTGTCTTTGCCATTAAGTTTCTTTGCAACATAACTTCATCTTTGCCACTGAGCTTCTTGGTAACATTGAGCCTCTTAGTAACTTTGCTCTTTTTGACTAAGCTTCTTAGTAACATTTCCCTTTGCCATTAAATTTCTTTGTAACATTGCTTCATCTGTACCACCAAGGTTCTTTGTAACATTACTGTGCCACGCTGCCCGTTCTTTGTCACTAAGTTAGGTTCACTGAACTTTTAAAACTAATTTTTTACTAGAGAAAATATTTTGGGATTTTGTTTTTGTCTTAACCCAGGGTTTACTGTGGTTAGAAAAGCCGGAAATCCTGTCTCCAGACAAGGAAGGAAGCGAGGGACGCCATTCCAGGCTTTTGCTACCTTATGAGGTATGAAGTTTATAATGCCTGTATTTAACTAGAGTCTTGTACTGCAGCACAAATATCAGCTTTGGAGAAACTGCAGTGCAAATCAATTTATTTATTTATTTTTTATTTATTTGATTCCTCCAACACAACTGTCTCATTGTTTTTATCAATGAGTGTTACACAAAAGATATGCACTGCAGAAAAGTTGAATCTTAAAATCAAAATTTAGAAGATAAAATTCCATTGAAACACAGTCATTATACTTGTTGCATGTGATGGGTACGCTCAAGTTTGACTCCATTCTCAATGAGAACCAGCAGCCAGTTGACCAATTGCCTATTTTTTGTGGAACTATTTTTAACAAGCTTTAGTTGTCTATTTTGCCTGAGAAATTTAAAATGTCTGTATCTAGGCAGAGTTTTTTAATTTTTAATTTATTTTTGTTTATAAAGTTTTTCTCAGTTTTCCACGGAGTTTCCTGAAGGGGACGCGTCCCTTGTTGGGGACGGGTTTCAGGGATGGAGGGACAAAGGGTCTAAGTTTGGGGATGGCGTGGGAACGGCGGCGGGGGCGCGGTGCTGATATACATATGGTACTTGAATAACTAGTTATAAAAAGATGTTTAAGATAGCAAAATTGCAAATAGTAACATTTTAAATACTTGAATACTATTGCTAAAAGACTAAAAGTAAATAAAATATTAAAATAATAAAATTTGAAAAATGAAATTGTCGAATTTGAGATTTCTTAGTTTCTATTATATCGAAAATTAGGAAATATGACATGTCACATCATAATATCATATCATAAAGATGATTACAATGAGTAACATAATACATTGATATCAAAATAAGTACAAAATGCAAAAATGTAGTGAAGGGAGGCCTCTAACAATCCCCAAACTCCTCATCACTCGAACTACTGGAATCCTCATGGTCAAGCTTTGCCAAACTAACACCAACCAACCTTGCATCTGAAGCCAAAACTGAAGCATCCTCATCAATTTGTGATGGCTCCTCTGGCTCTACATCCCATCGTGCTGCTGGACTCTCTTTGTACACAAGTGCTTTGCGGTCAATGAGACGCAAAGCACTATGTACAGCCACAAGCTTCTCTGCTCTCCTAGAGGTAAGTCTGTTCCTCTTAAGAGAGTGGATGAAGCTATATGTAGACCAATTCCTCTCAGCAGCTGAAGAACTAGAAACCTGAGATAACAATCGGATGGCTAGAGTGGTAGTCAAAGATCTTGATCCATGGCAAGTCCACCACAAAATTGGGTCATCCTGCGCCATAGTTGCCATATCCATCTTGGCCGCATCTGAATAACCCCTAAGAGTGGCAAATTTGGTCCACTCAGTGCGAATCATGCTGGCATCTCCAACATCATACATCCTCTCAATGCACCTAAAGAACCTGCCTTCACTTTCGCATCCTCTATCGGTGTCACTCTACCAGGCTGAGTCAAGTACCACTTAGGATTCAGTGCATAGGTTGCCATGTGCAAGGGAGTGTTGAGCTTCTCCCATCTCCTCTGAATGATTAGTTGAATGTGCTCGTGGTAGAATGCTAATGGGGGGTCCCTCTCTTGCACAACGACCCTTATCTGATCAAGCATAGAATCGATGCACTCATGCACCTCTCCAAGGTTAGGTGCAGCCGCATCCCCATACCTGATAACCTGGGAAACTAGTTTAATGATGGAGACAATATATTTTGCATCACGCTAGAATACATCACTCTTCACTGTATCCTTCACCCTCATCCCCTGCTCTGTCTTAGACTCGGCCCACCTATTCCAATCTGCTGTCATAACCATGAGTTGTAGTGCCTCTTGCAACTCAATCATTCTATCCAAGAGAATGAAATAGGAAGCATATCTCGTATCAGTAGGTTTCAGTAACTCCTTAGCGAAGGTCTTGAAGAGTGCATGTGATGTGTGGTGGTTGCAGATAAACATCTGCACATCTCTCGCATCATTTACCACTACTCTAATCCAACCAATCTTCCCCATGTCCTTGAGTGCATTGTTCATGGCATGCACACAACATGGAGTCCACCAAATATGCCTATAATCTACCTCAACAAGTCTCCCCGCAACTTTGCACACATGTGCTGCATTTGTCACTATTTGGACCACATTTTGTGGCCCAACCTCCTCAATAGCCTCCTTGAGGACCTGAAACTGAAAATCAGCATCTTTGCAATGCCCTGAACAATCAATTGCGTTAAGAAAATATGGGCCCTCCATACATGCAACCATGATATTAATGAGTGGACGATGGTTAATGTCTGTCTACCCATCCATGACTATGCTGCATCCTGTCTTAACCCAACACTCCATCTTCTCCATCAACAAATTGATCTTGGAATAGTTCTTATCCAAGATCGTGGTCCTCAATTTTGTCTCACCTGGTGGCACATATGATGGTCCTCTCCTTGCCACCATCGATATCATCTCCATATAGAAGGAGATCGGGCAACACGAAATGGGATGCCATTGGCAAAGAACTTGCCAATGGCATCATCTATGTCATCCTTGAGCTGCACATTAAACAAATCTGCTATAGGGTTACTTTGCAATTTCTGTTTCCCCCTCCCCCCTCCTGCATAGGTACTGGAAGAAGAAATTGGTGTCCCTCCTACTTTCGTCTGCAAAGTATGACTAGGCCTGGAACTCTGTGGCTGGCTATGCTGAAGACGTGTCCTATGATGCAAAGTAGTAGGCACAGGGGCAGCTGGAGTATCATCAGGAACACCCCATAACTTATTAATTTCAACTTTGTATTTGATGTTTTTCGGTTCTGCCAAAAAAGAACATATGTCCACACCTTTTGCTCTAATGAAAAGAAGGTGCGCATTAACTCTAGTGATGCTCCCAAACCACTCTAGACCACAAAAGTTGCATTTCCACCTCCTTGCGCCACCACTTGGTGCCTCTTGCTTGTTTAGTTTTTTTGTTGCAAACTGCTTGAGAGGGGATTTGCGATCAAAATGACCCTTAGCATACTTTGCCAGTACTGCAGAAGGGCACTGAAAAGTATTTGCTTCACTTGCCATGGAACTAGTTGGGGCTTCAACCTCAGCCCCATGGTCACTCTCCTCAGCCTTAGGAGCATATTCAGTATCAGTATCACTATGAGAAATAGAATGAACCTCATCCTCACTCATGTCATGAGAGCTCATTGTGACACTGCAATAAACAAATAAATTCTATAAGTGCCTAGTTTCAGCCTAGTTTAACAAATTTGAAAATAAAATTTTAAAATTTGATGTTGAATCTTGATGGAAAGATGAAAAAAGAACAATGAGCCTTGAAATGAAAATATGAATATGCATTTGCAACCATGTTTATGAGGTTGCGAATGCATATTCATGTGTTCATTTCAATGCCCATTGTAAGATTCAACATCAAAGTTGATCAAACTACATTTTCAAAATGAATCTAAAAACTTAGAAAAAAAAGAAAAAAAAAAAAGAAAAAACTTCAAAAAACAGTCATAAAAACCTACCTTGTGCTTGAAAAATCCTTTAAAGTTGGTGTAGAATGCTCCTCCTCTTCTTCTTCTTTCTCCTTCTCACCCCTCTTGCACTTGCAGAACCTCAAACTCACTCTTTCACTCACTCTTCTCATTGGTTTTCCTCTTCTTCACCTAGCTGTTGCAAAACATCAAATGGCATATTGAGCAAATTGTTACAAAGAATCGATGTTGTTCATTATACAGAGGAGACGAAGGCTCCTTAAATAGAATTACAAGGACGATGTTTCTAAAAAGAAACAATCGTTAACACAAGACGAAGTTAGAAACTACTGGATGACCATTAATAACATAAATAGAAAGATATTATTCTAATACCCTCCCTTAATGGTCATCATTCTAACTACCTGTTGTAACGTTTTCACACATCACCCCATTGCAAATGGGGACCCCCTCTTTTCTCGCTTTCACCGTCGTTTTTGCTTTGATCTTGCAGTTTCTTGCTCGAATCCATGAAGCTAAGAAAGAATGTCCGAGTAGTCAGCTCACAGGGAACATTAGGAATGCTTGAAATAGTGAATTTCCCTGAGAATAAGTGAAACCCTGACTATCATTCCTCGATCGAAACTGACCAATCCATGGCATAGGTCCATCATTCCATAGGAAAGCTCCAAGTCCTGCACCCTCAGCATAAGACTCCTTGACGAATAAGAAGTTCCTTATCCAGGAATCCTATTCCAAAGTTCCTATCCAGAATCCCGTTCCAAGGTCTATCCGGATTCTTGTTCCACAATTCCAATCCATGTTTCAAACTTCAGAATCTGGAGGTCCTTGTTCGCAATTCCATTGCGGTGGTCTTTGTCCTAACTTCTTGTCTAGGGTCCTACTCCAAAACCCACCATGATTTCTGTTCCAGAGCTCTTAATCCAGAGTCCAGAGTGCACCAAGGGCTTGTCATTCCTTGCCGAGAATCATCGATCCCTGACTTGAAGTAATGGAAAATTCCAAAGATGACTACAGGGGTTCCATGATAAAAGAGGTAGTTCCTCGTTCCAAGGTATAAATCCTCATTCAAATATCAAGAAGCTTCATCCAGAGTGAATAGAAATTCCACAGTTCAAGGCAGGAAAACCCAAGATCCTCAGGAAGGAATTCCTGAATTGGATATTCCTTGACAGGAAGGAATTCCTGAACTGGATTTTCCTTGACAGGAACATTCCTGAACTGAACATTCCTTGATCCACCCCAAAAGGGCGACCTTCTACCTTGCAAGAGTTTCGGACAGGAAAATTCCTTCACTTAGTGAAATTTGCAAAACAAGGAATTCAAGGATCATTCCATTCCAAGACCCACCCTGAAGCTGCGACTTTTTGCCTTGGAGGAATTCCTGATAGAGCAAATTCCTTGACCATCAGGAATTTGCTACCTGGAAAATTCCTGCTTGACTGTCAAGAATTTGCGACCTGGAAAATTCCTCCCTGACCAGGTGGAATTTGCGCTTCTGGTCAGGAATCTAGTTCAGCCTGGAAAGTGCGACCTGGATAGAGGGAATCCTGTTGGTACTGAAATGTGTGACCTAGGAAATTCCTCCCTGACTATCTGATAAATTCACCATGGAAATGAGATTCCTCGAGGGGATGGAAGAAACGAGCTCTGTCTTTCACCAAGGAAATGAGAGATTCCTTGAGGGTATGGAAGAAACGAAAGATGGAAGAAACGAAGGATGGAAGAATTGAACTCTGAATCTCGCCATGGAAATGAGATTCCTCGAGGGGATGGAAGAAACGAGGGATGGAAGGAACGAAAGTCCCGTGTTTCTGATCTCGTATCGATAACTGAACCTCCGTAAAAACAACTCAAAGTGTACCTGATGCAAAATTGAAATCCCACTCAAAATTGAAGAAAAGATATTTCCAAGGCCAAAATCCATGAAACTGGACAGGCAGGTCAAAAGCGCAGAATCCCTGACAAGATGAAATGCGCGCTCTAGGACAATTTTTGTCCTTGGGTGCAGAATCCCTGACCTGTTGGAAAGTGCGCTCCAGGCCAATTTTTGTCCTTGGGTGCAAAATCCCTGACCTACAGAAATTTGCGCTCAAGGACAATTTTTGTCCTTTGGCGCAAAATCCTTGACTGCTGGGAATGTGCGCTCCAGGACAATTTTTGTCCTTGGGCGCAAAATCCTGCACCAGTGGAAATTTGCGCTCCTGGGGAACTTAGCCATTTTTCAGTGTCTCTTAGGGTAAAGGTATATTAAAAAAATATATTTAAGTATAAGAAATTCTCTTATACTTTAAATATTTTTCAATATACCTTTCAGGATGTTTGAGATAGGTCTCGAATCCACCGGATTTACATGCAAAATCTAGAATTTGGAGGATCCACCAGATTTCAGACTTAGTCAAATTTTCAGGATTTCAGACTACCAGACTTAGCCAATTTCAAACAGATAAGTTGCAAAATCATTCAAATGGAAGGAATCCCTGACTCAAGGAGAATTTGTCTAAGGTCGCATAATCGCCGACCTCAGGAAATCCCCGACATCAGGAATTCCTCGACAAGCCAAATTCCCCGACAGGCCAAATTCCTCGACAGACCAAATTCCCTGACCACCGACAAAGCAGAAAAAGACAAAAGATCTAAGTTGGTTGGGTCACTAGGCTAACCTAAGTCGGCCAAGTGGCAAAGAAGGTTTAAGTTACCTATATAAAGGGGGCGGTCATGTCATTTCCAAGCATTCAAATTCAATTCCAGAGCAAGGAGGGCAGAAATTCATCCTCCAGAACAAGTGGAATTCCAGGATAAGCAGGAATCCCCGACCACCTGGAAATTGCTCTCTGACCTGGAAATTCCCCCTGTCCATGCCTGGTAACCCTGGAATGAAGGAAAAGTCAGTTGAGTATGAAGAATGCCAGAGAATGAGGGAAATCCTTTGTTTGTTCAGGAATTTATAAGTGAAATTGATCAAAACTTGCAAAATCATTCATGTTTCATTTCATATTGCATTGCAATTATGGATTTTGTGTGTCATGACTATTCGAGGTTCCCCTTGTTTTGCAGGAATCCAAGACAAGGATAAGTTCCATGAGGAGGATGAACAAGGATGATCCGGGGCAAGTAGGATGGATGCAGAGAGTTCAAGCGCCGGAAATGATGACCATTTCAAGGATCCAGGAGTTCCGACAATAAGAAGACTACACATGCATACCGAGGGAAGGGAAGGCAACATAAAAAATTCCAGT
This sequence comes from Cunninghamia lanceolata, assembly GCA_027924645.1. NCBI lineage: Eukaryota > Viridiplantae > Streptophyta > Pinopsida > Cupressales > Cupressaceae > Cunninghamia > Cunninghamia lanceolata. Next base: position 306,814 of record BSBN01000747.1, read on the forward strand.
TCGGCAACAAGGAGACTTCGCACAAGGGGTTAAGGAAGATCAAGATGTCCTTCCAAAGATTTCAAATGACACAGAGAATGCCTGCATCAAGGATGGCGGAATGGGAGAAATCGCTCCAAGTCCAGTATCAGGGATTCCAGTTCTGGACAAGAGGATCAATCCTTGGAAAACCAAGAGGATACACTTCAAGTTCACATCCATCAGGAAGAACGGGAATCCACGCCAAGGATGAGGAATTCCAACCCAGGAATCCAGGACAGGGAATTCTATTCCACGACAGGGAATTCCAACTCAGGAAGGAATTCCATTCCAGGACCCTAAGGAAAGTGCGCCCCTGCTCAAGGAAGGATTCCTCCACATAAAAATCCTGTTCACCCTGGAATCTGCACTCAGGATAAAGGACTCCAAGACACCATGGAATTTGCGACCAAGGAGCAGGACAAACAGACAGTTGACTGGTCTCACCTACCTACCAAGCAGCTTAGTCAGCCAGGACAGATGGCAACTTTTCATCCAGGGCAGGTGGCAGCATCCCATGGAGCCTATGACATATTCATCCTTATCTCTTTAGGGTTTGCACGGATTTCGAGGAGATCTGATCTCCTAACCTCCTCTTTGTATTCTGTTTGCCTATAAAAGGGCTGAGGGGCCTCATTTGAAAGGGTCTTCTTTCTTCTTTCATTTCTTAGGCTCTTAGAGCAAGTAGTTAGTTAGCTGTTCCTTTCTGTTGCACTCCATTTCTGGAGCAAGGAACTTTGCAGAATCAACAAGATTGTTGTAAGACATTCCCAAATCAATACATGGACATTGAAGATTGGTGTTCTTGATATTCTTTGGATTGTGGCATGGTTTTCTGACTTCTTTGAAGCAAATCATAAGCCCCAAGATCTAAGTTGTTTCATTTCTATTTTCTTTCAAAGCTTTTCATTAGTTAGAATGATGGAGATTATTACTGTTGAATGGTTGAATCTGTTTGTTCATACCATTGGTGATTTGTGGCTTGCAAATCACCGTGCATGGTTAGCCTGAACTAATTCTAAGTTTAACTTAGACTATTTTGCATGTTTCAGTTCCATGTTCCTTGCAGGAGCAGTTTGAAAATCCTTACTCCCCCTCAGAAAATAGCACCATCCCTGCCTAGCTGTTTTCTCATGACGAAGCAGAGGACTGGTTCCTGTTGCCATCTTCAACAACAGTCATTTCCATTAATTAGATTCCTGAACCCTTACCCCATCTTTTGCATTTTCTTTTAGATCTTCGTTAGGAATAGTCCATAAGGAACCTCACTGAGAAATCATTCCCTATCCGGAAGTGGAACTAAGAGCCTACGCCTTGTTTTCATTGGAAGAGATAGTGAAATCCAGGCCTTTCTGTGGAAGAAATAGTGAAATCCCAGTCTCTCTGTTGGAGGAAGCAGTAGGTTCCAGATTGTCCATTCACGAAGGAGTTTCATTCACCCACCAATTCGAGTCCCAGGAGTGAATTCCATGTCCACGAAGGAGTAATCCCACGTAAGTCCCCCTCGTGATTACCAGCAAATCACATCATTCCACTGAGTCTATCCTGGTGCACGTCAAGACCTGACATAAAAGGAACCTTGGAGTAGTCTCATTCGATCACATAGTTCAGCGTCTGAGAAGCTTTATTCAAGAGAGGATAGGATACTCTGTGTTTTATTCTAATGTTGTTGCAATCACAAAAACCTCATCAACACTACCCAAAGAGATAACAGAGAAGGCTGCCTCCTCAGAACGCTTTTGCAACAAAAGACAAGAGCCTACTACTGACTCTGCCACTTGAGATGAATTTGCCACCAACCATCCCAAAAATTGCAGAACTTCTGGAAATAACCAAAAACAACAACAACCGTCCAACCTGATGTTGGAGAACTGTCCCTCCCTGTAACTAGAGACACACTGAGAATAGTTGCCATGATTTTGAGGAAAAATCGGCAAACCCTCCAAACTTTTGCAAATGAGCACGACGCTCTAGAACAGATTGCAAGAAGTCAGCTGTGCAGATGTTCGCCCCAGCAACAACTCTAGGTGCGACCAAAACAGACTGCAACAAAGTACGATTTTTGAGGAAAAAATTGCCAAACCCAGAATGCTGACACATGGTAAAAACCAAACACGATTTTTGAGGATAAAAATCAATCAAAACCGGACACGATTTTTAAGGTGAAAAATCGATCAAAACCAGACACGAAATCCGAGACACGGATTAGAATACAAATCATAAAGAAAATACGGTAAAACCTGTCCAAAAACCAGAGAGCCCTCCCGAACTGCGAAAACCCTGACTAGGGCATATAGGAACAAACCCTTAATTTTAGGAAAAAAATATAAACCCTCCCATGATTTAAAAAATCAGAAAACCAAACAGAATTTTTCAAGGAGAAAAATTATTAAAACCCTCCAAGTAGATTTTTTCAGGGACAAAAGAATTATTAAAAACCCACAAGCCAGATTTTTTTTTTAAATTTTTATAAGGGGCAAAAAATTATTAAAAACCCAGAACAGATTTTTTTAAGGGAAAAAAATATTAAAACCCATCAGAACATCGATTACTCAGAATTGAAAACGGTACAAAACCAACATCCACGGAAGTGTTTGTGACGAAGGAAGAAAAGCCGCCGAAACCCTTAAAAAGAAACTTGCGAACCAGCTTTAGAAGAAAACGTGATTGACAGGAGCGCATGCGTTGGACAAAGAACTTCAAACACGCCCACGAAAACAAAAAATTGTGACTGCCAGGAGAAAACATGACCAAAGAGGTTTGGAAACTCTCAAACACAGGACGCGACCCAGAAGTCTTTAAACATCGTCGTTTCAAAAATCGTGACCCTAAAGGTTGACGGTGGGCAAAGCACCGACGCTTGCAAGTCGTGATCAAAGCGAAGCCACTGGAACACTTAAAAAAGCGTCGATTAAAGCCTGCAGTCCGCGATTTTCAAAGAACACGGGTGTCAAACACAGTTCGCAACACGGATATTGAAGTGCCCGTCAAATCCTAGGTTGGCATAAGTCACGATCAAAAGAGAAGCCGACCTTTTTAAAACACGACCTGAACCAGAAACCCAACCATTGAAAAACACGATCTCTGTGTGAACAAATCGCAAAACAAAAGACCCACGATCAGAGAAGAGAGGAAGGGTATGGTCGTCACACGTACAGATTTTACAGAGTCGAAGGAAAAAAAACCGCTCAAGCTGGCTCTGATACCATGTTACAAAGAATCGATGTTGTTCATTATACAGAGGAGACGAAGGCTCCTTAAATAGAATTACAAGGACGATGTTTCTAAAAAGAAACAATCGTTAACACAAGACGAAGTTAGAAACTACTGGATGACCATTAATAACATAAATAGAAAGATATTATTCTAATACAAATAAAATGAAGAATGAGAGTTTTATGAGTGTCCTTTAGCTTTTAGAATGGTCAAACAACTCCTTAGGGTTCAGACATGGGCTCAAAGTCCAAGGAAAAGCAAGTAATTTTTTTAAAAAACACCTTTTTAGGCGTTCTAGCGCGGGAGATGCCCAGGCAGCCCCGAGACACTCGAGGGATGGCTAGGCGTCCCCGACGTTTCGGCAAAGAATCTGGCATCCCGGCGGTGGTGGGGGGGACGGCGTGGGGACGTTTCTCAGCCGTCCCTGAGTTTTTGAAATGTCCCGGACGGGGGGACGGGTCCTTTGGAACACTAGTTTTTCTTCAAAAGTCAGGAAAATAATATGCTTCAACTATAAAAAATATGTGATATGAATCAAAATCTGGCAAATCGAAATATATAGATTTACAGTGACAATGTTCTCTTATGACTTTGAAAACGAGCAGGGTCAAGTCTTTGTTGAACTATTTTTGTTAAGGGCTGTGTTGTGCATAGGTTTGGTTTAGGTGACTATGCTTTGTAGACATCAAATTGAAGACAAAATACGTATCTGTATTAAATAGACAAAATATCTGTTAATATTTTATGATTTGCAATGATGTTTTCCTAATAAGTAATACATGTACTTCATGTATATGTAGATTGGAAAGGTTCGGTTTATACCAAGCTTGGTCACAAGATGTCACGAGGTCAAAACCTAGGGGTACAAAATTTGAACAATATAGAAGGTAAATTGGAAGAAATTGCCTTTTAGTGATGGGAATGACCAAAATGGGTTGATGGGACCTCAGTGATCCAATAAAACTAGCATTTTTGACAATGATCTGGAGTATTGTTTGGAGAAAATTGTGTGTAAGCAATTTATGTCATTGGCAATGGATTCCTACATGAAGTTGTCATGAACATAGAATCTTATTAGCTGAAATGAACATAAAATCTTATTAGCTGAATTTTATGGGTCCCGTGTCTTTGTTGTCAAGCCCTTGCCAGTATTCTCTCTTTTTGTTATCATATATATAGAAGTAGGTTAATGAATTTAGCAACACCAATATTTTGCAAGAGAACATTGAGGAATAGAAAGTCATGGGGGTGTTAGGAAGGATCCTACTATCTCTCTAGAGGTATATCTAGTGTTGCATCATTTACAATGGTAATCAATGTCTCTATATTTTTGTTGTTCTTTTTGCAAGACAATGGAGTAGTATGATTGGCAAGATTGAGACAAAGATTAACAGTTGCAAAAAATTTACTTCAACTGTCTGATGACTCTGATCCTTGCTGTTGTCATTGAACCATCATTGAGAGTTAATTACATTTTGGCAAGGATATACATACTCTGTGGAATATGTTTGGATAGGTAGAAAATAGCTTAAAATTTGGTTCTGATTCACAAATAAGTTTCTATTTTTTTGGAGTGACTATAAGTGATCTCACTATCTTGAATTTAATATTTTTAAACTTAAATGAAAATATTGTTTATTAATTCTCAAAATCGAAATTTCATTTCTAGCATATAGCTTATTTGAGATTTCTTTCATTATCACCTATCATGTTTGGGTACTCATCAAGTCTCAAGATTGTTAACTTATTCTCAAATACCCGTTCACATACACTTTGGATGTGCAATCTTGACATGCCCATTTGTGTATATGGAAGAGATACCAAGCCTTCAAGCTTTATCCCAATAAATATGGACAAAAAGTTCTATTGGTTTTTTTGTTGGTTGTTACTTTGTATTTGATGAATCTGAGCGTGTATAATTGGGGGTTTCTTGTAATAGACATTTGGTCCAATCCCCCTGGTTTATTTTCAGATAGGATATATTTGCCTGTAATCTTCTGGTTATCTGGTTAGTCACATGGTTCAGATTTTTGTTTGTGCATTACTATCTTGAGACATTCTATTTATAATCCTCGGATAGAGTTTGACATGTAACTTATTGATAAACAGTGCAGGCAATCTGGCACTTCATATAAAGGTAAATTTTATATGGAGGTTTGTTTCCAATGGAATGATGGGAATGTGATAAGAGAAAAATTTTCTTTTGGGCGTCTTCCAATAATGTTAAAGGTTAGTGGTTTTCTTGTGTAATCTAAAATATTGAACACTCTTGGTTTTCTGTTATAGGACTGCTAACTGTTTATGTTTGCAGTCAAATCTTTGTAACTTGTGTGATGCTAAGCCGGGTCGATTGGTAGAATTGAAGGAGGAAGCAACTGAAATGGGCGGGTTAGTATAATAACAAGTTTTTTTACTTGAGTTGAGAATATTTACCTACCTACTTTAAATAGCAATTCCTACATTTTATTGTTAATTATATTTATAATGCCTTTGTGCAATATTTTGTTGCCTCTTTGACAATATCCAAGATTCTTAGCTTTGTTAGCTGGTTTTACAATTGAAAGTTTCAGATAGCCAAGCTTAAGGTAACCAGGAGTAATTAGTTCTTTCTAGGCATGTTTTGCAATTTGCACATAAGATGAGAAAAAACCAATATATATTGAATCATAAAGAAAACAAAGAGCTTTTAAAATGGCTACTAGCACATAGCTTAAGCTTAAGACAGGAGCAGTATATTCTTAATTTGAGGAAAAATAAATGTCACTGTTTTTTTGGTAATGACAGCAGAGGGAGGAGGCTATATAAACCCATTATGTAATTTCTTGTATATACATTAGTATGTGACCTTGGTCATAATATTTGTGCCATCCAGGGTTTGGAGCTTTAGTTTGGCTCTCACATGCTATTAATATTTGTTGTATTCTTGATGTCTCTTACAACTATAGCAGGAATACACACAAAGATAGCAGAGAGAGTAAAGAGATCAGTGCTAAAACTGTATGTTTACACTCTTAAATAGTGTGGAGTAAATAGATGCACAATGATGAGGATACATGTCGTATCAATATAAGGCCAAACACAAGCAAAGAGGTAAAAGTAGAAGGCTAATTTACATAAATGTAAATGAGTGAATATCATGTTGGCAGAGATGCAAAGAAGAGAGATAAGAGAAAGAAACTAGAAAGGCTTGCTTCACAAAAAGTGAAAGCAACATTATATAAAGTTATACAAGTTACTATTACAGCTACCATATTTAATGGCTCATCAGCTACTGCAACTACCTGCATTAAAGATTACACCTAACTACTAGCTAATTACTTACACTTTATGATATTAATATACTAATATCCCCCCTTAATGACTAAACCAAAAATAACACCAAGCTTGTCCCAAAATTTGACAAAGTAACCAAGACCAAGTGGTTTAGTCATTAAATCAGCAATCTACTCTTGAGAAGAACAAAAGTGGAGGGAGATGTCTTCATAGTCCACCAGTTGCCGAATATAGTGATGATGAATCTCGATAAGTTTGGTTTGAGCATGATACACTGGATTCTTCACCAATTTCAATACTCCTTGGTTATCATAGAAAAGTGATGTAGGAGTATGCTAAGGAAGCTAAAGATTTGTCAAGATTTTGCGTAACCAAACTGCTTCACAACTGACACTCACAACTGCATTCAGCTTCAGTGGAGGATGAAGCTATTGTTTGCTGAAGCTTACTTTGCCAAGAAATCAGTCTTGAACCCAAGGAGAAGATGTAGCTGGTTGTAGACCGCTGGGTATCCATAGAACCTGCGCAATCGGAGTCTATATACCCAATTAATCCAAAATCTTTTGTCCTCTGATAGAGTATGCCAAAGTCAAGAGTACCTTTGACGTATCGTAAAACTCGCTTTGCGGCTATCCAATGAGAGAGCTTCGGTTTTGACAAAAATCGAGAAATAGCTAACAACAAAGCAAAGATCTAGTCTAGTGGTTGTAAGATATATCAGGCTGCCCACCAACTGTCTGTAGTGTGATTCATTGATTGGGGGTGAATCATCGGAGCTTGACAACTTCAACCCGACCTCCATAGGTGTAGAAGATGAGTTACAATCTGCCATTGCAAAACGCTCCAAAAGACTAGTGGCATATTTGATTTGAACCAAGAAGATGCTGTGATCAGATTGCCAAAACTCAACCCCCAGGCAATAATGTAGGAGGCCTAGATCTGACATATCAAAAGTTGCACACAATTTTAGTTTTACTTGCTGAATTGTAGTGTCTGTGCTACTGGTGATGGCAAGATCATCAACATATACAATAATAATTACAATATCATTACCATCGCTTTTGACATTAAAATTTGGATCAGGAAGACTCCTAAATCCAATATCATTTAGATGTTTATCAATTTTAAGATACCAGGCTCGAGGATCCTGTTTAAGTCCTTATAGGGACTTAATTAACCTGCAAACCAGATGTTCACGTCTAGGAACCTGAAAACCCTTAGGCTGAATCATATAGACTTCCTCATCCAAGTCACCATTCAAGAATGCTCTTTTGACATCCATTTTATATACCTTCTAACCAAAGTGAGCGGCAGTGGAGAGAAGCAACCGGATTGTGATTGTCTTTGTAGTAGGAGCAAACATCTCTTCAAAATCTATTCCTTCTTGTTGCGAATATCCTTCAGTAACAAGATGTGCCCTGTATTTGTCCAATGAACCATCAGCTTTGCATTTGACCTTATAGACCTATTTGCACCGAATAAGCTTTATACCTGGAGGCAATTTGACCAACTTTAGAAGTCTGATTTTTCATCAATGCATCGTATTCCACCTTCATAGCAACTTTCTATTCTGGTTTCCCTTGTGCCTCAGAAAACTTTTGTGGTTCATAAACCTGAAAACGATCAAAAGATAGGGCAAAATGACTATGCTCAATAGCTGAACCAGTTATCATTTGTCCTTTTCTTTGAGCACGTTCATTGATTTAGCAAGTTCATCCACACGTACACCTTCCGTAGTGGAATAATACCATTTAGATTTCTAGTGTGTTTCAGGTGAATGTTGCGAAGGCAAGTTCTCAATTGGAGTGGAAACATTTTTAGTTATGTGTCTTTGATAGACAAGCAGTGTAGAACCAACCACATATTGACTTACAAGCTGACCTGATGAACTGGAGGGTTCCTCCTTCAAATGTATCATAATACTAGATTCAAGGTCTTCACTGTGGCTCTGTTTCTTTTACATCAACATCTCGACTAACAATGACCTTGTTAGTGGAAATATCAATAAGCTTGTATGCCTTAGATTGTTCATTATAACCAGCAAAGAAATACTTGATGCTTTTGGAATGTAGTTTATGTTTTTTCTGTTCAGGAACTAAAGTGCATGCGGTTGAACCAAAAATATGAAAAGAAGTTACCTTAAGTTTGTGATCAGTCCAAGCTTCCTCCGGTGTGATTTTTTGCACAGCTTTGCACGGACATCTATTCAAGATGTAAACCGTTGTGTTCACAACTTTTCCCTGATACTGGTAGGGAATGTTCCTGCTGTGCATCATGCATCGTGCCATTTCCATGATAGTCCTTTTTTGCCTTTCAACCACTCCATTTTGCTGCGGAGTGTATGGTGTTGTTAACTAGCACTTAACACCTTTTTCACAGAATTCCTTGAGTTGAGTGGAGGTGAATTCCCCCCCATAATTGGACCATAGAGTCTTGATTTGACGCCTTGTGAATGTTTCCATCAATGCCTTGAATTTGAGGAAGGCACCATAGCATTCAAACTTCTTCTTTAAGAAGTAAACCCACATCTTCTTGAGAAATCATCCACCAATAATAGAAAGTACCTTGATCCATTGACAGTGGGAGACTTCCAGGAAGGCTCACAAAGGTCTGCATGAATGAGATCCAAATGACCCTTAGCACACCATGCATCTTCTGTAGGAAATGACTTCCCCTTTTGCTTTCCAGCCAAACACCTAACACACAAATCCTATTTTCCTATATAGGGGGCAATCCATGAACCATATGGGCTTTGTCGAGTTTGGCCAAATATTGAAGATTGAGGTGACCATACCTTTCATGCTAAAGAACATTGGTATTATTTTCGATACGTAAGGCATGCAAATTAGTTATAGCATGATCAACAACCTTATACAAGCCTCCTTGCCAGATGCCTATGGTAACAACCTTGTCTTGTTTCACATCTGATACAATACATTTCCTTCCACAAAACCTGACTTGAATGTCAGGGTTCTCAGTAAGCTGACTAATAGATAATAAATTCTTGTTCATGGCAGGAACATACCAGACATTGCATACCAGAAATTTTAGAGAATCATTTAATACAACCCTAACATATCCTATTCCTTCGACCACATGTGATCTACCATCACCAAGTGAAATTGTATCTTTATGACTAGAATCAGTAGTAAACTTTACATACCAGTCTTTGTGACACGTGAAATGTTGAGATGCTCCTGAATTAAAAAACCAATATTTGCTATTAGCATTGTCTAAAAGAGACTCCATGAGTGCAAGCTCATCATCTGAACCATGCTCTTCCTCGATAGTGGCCAGATTAGCTTCACCAAGCTTCTTTAAGGATAGATTATATAACCTTTTCTTGCATTCCTTTTTAACATGTTTGAATTTATTGCAATAAAAGCATTTTACCTTTTTCTTGGATGGAGTTTAAGAAGTGTTGCTAGAAGAATTCTGAGGCTTGTTGTTGAACGAGTTTTGAGGTTTTCTCTTAAACTAAACAACAAAAGCACTTTCCGTGGTCTCGGATGTAGATCCCCCTATCTACTCTTGTCTTTGCTCCTTTTGCAATATATACTGACTCACGTTATCAAAAGTCAAAGTTTGACTTTCAGCTAGTAGATTTAGTGATTCCACAAAGGTCTCATAGGAGGGTGGCAGACTGTTAATGGTCAGAGCAACCATGTCTTCGTCGTCCATTGGTTTATTGATGGCGGTAAGCTGATCACTAAGGTCCTTGATTTTTAGATGTTTTGACAATGACCCACCCTCATGCAGTTTTGTTGAAAATAACAAGTTCTTCAAATACAAAATCTGACTTTTCTCAGAGACTTGATACTTGTTTTGAGGTGATTCCATAGTGTAGATGTAGATGCAGCGTTGCAGACTTCAAGGATTAAGTCATCGGACATTGGCAATTTGAGTAGCAGTAGGGCTTCCTTGTGATGCTTGTCAAAGTCATCTGGGTTGCTTGCAGACCTGATTTCAGTCTCTAGTATAATACTGTCACACATCCTATACTCAACGGTCATGAGTATTTTGTGACTCTAGATATTATAGTTCTTCCCGGTGAGTTTCTGTGCCTTCGGTAAGACCAAATTTTGAATATTTGCCATTATCCCAAGAAGTAATTAATTCCCAAAACTTGAATAACCCCTTTAAATTTGACCCAGAAAATTTCTTGGAAATTTTAAAAATTGATCCTACAAAATTTTCAAACGCTTGAAATTTTGACACCAAGAATATTAAAACTGTCCTCTCAAACTGAGATTTCCAAAACCGAAAAAATAACCAAGGGAAATTAAAAAAAGGATACTCGGAAATTTTTGTTGAATGTCGCGCCCTTGCAGCCGCTAAATTTTAACTTGCATGCTGAAATGAGGGTTAAAAACCCTAACAGCTCATCCTTTTTCCAAAACCCGTGCCCTAAAATTGTGGATTTGCAAAAATACAGTTAAAACCATTCCTTAAAACCCTAGCCACGAGCTTTTCACCCAAATTTGGCCGTTGCAACGCTTGAACAGGTGTAAAATTCATTTCTACACCAAAAACTCCGTCACAAACAGGTTAAAAAATTTGTGTGATTTTAGTAGAGGGCAAAAAACATGCGATTTTATGGAAAAAATGGGTGCAATTTTTAGTAGAAGGTGGTAGCGTGTTTTTTAGGTAAAAAATCGACCATTTTAAACCAAAACATAGTCGTTTTGTAGAAATAGGCCGTGATTTTTGTCTGAAGTAGAGGCCCAATTTTGATTGAAAAAAGAGGCGTGAATGTGTAGAAAATTAGGTTGCAATTTTATACTTCAAACCCTAGGCGATTTTTGTAGGCAGAAAGCCCACTAATCTCACCATAAATATGCACGATTTTCACTAGAGGCGCAATTTTTTTTTCACCTAGTTGTGATTTTGCTTGAAACCCTAGGCACAATTTTTGAAACCCTCTCTAGATGCCCATGATCTTGATCCGTGACCACAACCTCTTCTCGACCTCCTTTGCGTGTACAAACCCTAACCCTAGCTTGGTGGCTCTGATACCAGTGTCGGCAGAGATGCAAAGAAGGGAGATAAGAGAAATTATCTAGAAAGGCTTGCTTCACAAAAAGTGAAAGCAACATTAAATAAAGCTATAAAAGTTACTATTACAAATTTACAACTACCATATTTAATGGTACATCACCTATTGCAACTACTTGCATTAAAGACTATGCCGAACTACCAGCTAATTAATTACACTTTATTTCATTATTATACTAATATATCATCATTTCCTCTCTACCAAGAGGAAGTGTCCCCAACTTTGTTGCAAAAGAGATGACAAATAGCAACTTCCACACATTTGAATCTTTGCAAAATAGGCTTGCATAGTTTTGAAGTACACTAGTTGTAAGTCTATCATTTTACACAAGCCACTATGGAGTTTCTATCATGTAAAACATTTGTAGGAACTTATTGACACATTGTCATAATTTGAGGAACAAGTCATAAAGGTCCAATCTCCTTGTTTGGCACCTCACACAACCATAAATCTTCAGGAAACAATTGAACTTGCAGTGCACAAGAACAACCTCACAATGTGAAAAACACTGCAAAGAAGAAACACTTGAGGTTGCACTGTGGACAAGACTTGTTAATGCTCTTTATCAGTAACTAATTGAAGGTGCCAATGAATTGAAGGTCGACCCAAATGCTATCACCTGGTCAAGACCTCCTCCTGGATCTATCGATTGATGCCGTGACTTGTTGTCGGTATCATAGCATAAATGACCACCTAAAGGCACAAGAACAACCTCACAATGTGAAAAACACTAGAAAGAATAAATGCTCGAGCTTGCATTGTGGACAAGACTTGTTAATGGTCTTTATTAGTAACGAATTGAAGGTGCCAACGAATTGAAGGTCGACCCAAATGCTATCTCCTAGTTGAGACCTCCTCCTGGATCTATTGATTGATGACCTGACTTGTGGTTAGTATCATAGCATAAATGACCACCTAAAGGCACATGAACAACCTCACAATGTGCAAAACACTGCAAAAGAAGCATGCTTGTGTAGCTTAATGAGTTGAGTTCGCAGCTCAACAACAACAACTTGACAATCGGCTACAACAACATGGAGGTATCTGTCAAGAGCCTAGAAGAATTCCAATACATTGCTCTGTCAAGCTCTATATTGATCTCATTTGGGGATCTCCACTTCTAGCCAATCCTCTCTATAGTAGATCAGTTTGGGAGAATGATGAGATTCATAGGCAAATTTAAGATCATGTTGACCAAGGCAATGTAAAATCTTTAATCTTCTTCACCTTTATGGTAGTCCTCTCATCAAAGAAGGATGGTTCAAAGCTCTGCATTGACTATCATGATCTCGACAAAAAGATCACAAAAAATAAGTGTCATCTACCTCACATTGACGATCTTTTGGACGAGCTTTGAGGTAGACAATACTTCAGAGAGATTCATCTTAAGTTTGGTTATCACTAGTTAAGCCATAAGCGCTTTGGAAAATTGTATTCAAGACAAAGGAAGGTATGTATGAATGGTTGGTATTGCTTTTTGGTTTGATCAACATGCCCACAATCTTCATTTGGCTCATGAATGATATCTTGTGACCCTTTCGCCAACACATTTGCCATTGTCTATTTTGCATAGTTGCCAGGAGAACGGTACCGGTATGTCTGTTTTTTGAAAATAGGAGATGGGATCTTTACGAAGTTATGTCTGGATATCAAAATACCGAGGATATTTGATGTGAAATTGCTAAAGATGTAAATTATTGACAAGATCCTCAAAGAACAATCGACTCAAGGTCAGGATCGGCCCTCCTAGCGCCAAAATTGTTGATGTGCTTTTAAGTCACATTCACACAGATAAAAGTTTACACGATGAAATCCCTATCTATCTTGAAAGGCTTCAAGATCCCTAAGGATTTGAAGTCCCAAGTCTTTGGTTGTCAGATCTTGACTGCATAGTCTTCACCCAGGGTTCATTGTGTTTTGTTGTTTTCACTTTGGGGTACTTGGGGACTCCATTTATTTTTTAATATAATTTAATAATATAAGTATATATATTTTTTGTAATAAGTATATATATATATATATATATTATATTAGAATATTACATATATATTAATAATTAATATATAATATATTATAATAATATTACGTATATAATAATAATATAATATTACATATATATAATATTAATAATTAATATTTAATAATATTATAATATATACAAATAATAATAAAATTTCATAAAATTTAAAATATTAAAAAATAAATCATAAAATTTAAAGTTAAAACTAGTAAGTTTATAACTTAAATTACTAAAGTTTTAAATTTTAAGTTATATCGTAGAACTTAAAATTATAATTTGACAATAATTATAATTTTATGGAGTCTAGGCTAATTTTTTTTTTAATCTAAGCTTTTAATATTTGAAGGTTCTTAAATTTAACGTAAACTTTCAAAGTTCTCTGTGTATGCTATGCAGCCGCTATGTGACATCGCTGTAAAATAAAATCTGTTCGTATGCAGCTTCTATCACTCTAAACACTATGCTCAAAGATTTTTTCCACTCCTTTGTGTTTATAACGAGAATAAAACAGTCAATAACGAGGTGTATTGCAACATTGTTAACAATTTTTAGTTTTTTATTTTTTATTTTTCCCGTTTTTAAGGATTTTCATTTTGTTTTTAGGGTTTTTTTTTCCTGCGTTTAGAGTTTTTCTTAGCTAGACGTGTGAAGATATGACTGAAACATCTCTTGTCATGGGGGATGTTTCCATGCCCGTCTTCGGTATTGGAGATGCTTCCTAGAACTAGAAGCGCGCCCTAGGAGTGGGAGACACGTCTCCCTGCAACTATGCTATTTTTATGACATTGGTTCATCATAGAACAAGGGGCTGGGCTAATTGGAATGAGGAGCCATTAGAGCTGGTCCATCTAGGCATATGGTCTTTTGTTAGTGTATTGTAAGCACCCTCTAGGATAGATTGTTCTAAACTTCTATTTTGAGTACGAGGTGTAGGGCTCGACCTCTATTTTGATTCCTTGACTAAAATGAAAAGATTGCTTAGCTTGAAATGTTCTGAAAAGATTCCTTCAATTTAATTGGGCTAATTTAATTTTCTAGAGCACTTTTTCCTTTTCGATTCTTTATGGCCTTTAGATTGACGGTCCCATTCTTGGAGAATGCGAATCAATTTTAAAGATCCATTTCATTGTCCAATAGCTATGACGGTATTCTCATCAATAACAAGACCTTGAATGAGGATATTGCACATGTTTAAAAGGTTCTTGACACAGTTTGCACTTGCAAGTTGCAAGCCAACCTAGGTAAATGTACCTTTGGTGTTACTAATGTTCAGTGCTTGGCGTACCTCATAAACTGTTAAGGAATTTGTGTGAATCTGACATAGATCAACATCATTTAAGATTGGCCAACTCTTTTTAGTCACATTGAACTGTGAATTTTTCTTGGACTTGCAAATTTCCTTTGATGGTTTGTATTAGAATTTTCACATATCTTGTAGCTTTTGAATCAAATCATGTGAGCAAAGTTAGGGTTATAGGGAATAACCTCAACATCAAGCAATTGAAGAACTCAAAAGCATACTTTGTTTTGCATCCGTCCTCAAAATGTTGATATCAATCAACCTTTTGAATTGAGATTGATTTCCAAACTTAGTGTTATAGTCACTCAACATTGAGACATTGTTGGGTACCATTCAAGAATATTCATTGACACCATGTGAAGGTACTTTACCTATGAGGAGGAGATCTATGCATTTGTTCAATTCGTGGAGCAATGCCAATATTGTTTCTTAGGTAAGGAGATCATCATTCATCTTGATCATAAGACTCTTCAGTTTCTTCATACATAAAGTAAGTTGGAGAATGCTAGGCAGATAAAGTGGATGACATACCTACAACAGTTCCATTTCATCAAAGAAAGGGGAAGACAACAAAGCAGTTGATTGCTTTAGCCAACCTCTAGTCACATCGTTTTTCTCCATACTTGAAACTTAATACTTGAGGCCACAACATTATGTATTGGGTTTTGTTGTACCTTTCTAGATCTAGAGTATGCAATGCCCTTATTCAAGGACAATGTGTTGAAGGCCTCTATCTCTATAACGAGCTTCTTTATAAGCTTGATCATGTTTACATTTCCTTGGCATACTTCACAATGGGCTCATTTATGAGGCACACTACTCAAATTTGCTTCTCATTTTAGAGTCACCAAAACATTGACCGCAATTCAACGACATTTGTATCAGCCACACATGCGCAAAGACTGTGAGGCTCACATCAAGTCTTCATAGCCAAGCCAATAGATCACAAATTTGGCATGTATACACCTCTTCCAATTTCATTGAGACCATGGGAATCTATCAGCATGAATTTCTTATTGGCTTGTGACAACCAAACATCAACATGATTTTGTGTTGATTGTTTGTCAAAATGGCGATCATGGTAGCATGCAAGAAGACAATCATTGTGCTCGAGACAGCTCAACTCTTCTTCTGACATGTTTGGATACACTATAGGATTCTTCTCTCCGTTTTATCTAATTAAGATAATTGGTTTATTAGTCATTTCTAGCAAGCCTTATGGGAAATGCTAGACACAACTAAATAAGTCAACAAACTTCATCCTCAAACTAATGGACAAACTGGAGTGGTCAATTGCACACTTTTCTAATTGTAGCAAATGTAGAGTAGTGCTCATGCTCAAACTTGGAACGATAACTTTATATAGGTTAACACGCCTACAACAGGGCTATTTACAATTCTACAATGCATTGTTTATTCAACACATGTTATGGGTTCCATTTGTGGCACCTCTTGACATTGCTTTTTGTACCCCTATAGTACAAGATACCATTGCATCATCAAACTCAACAAATATTGACTTGCCAACAACAAAAGTGTAAGAAACGCTATGATTTGCATTTGTTGCAACTTGCAACACATTTTTTAGATTGTTGACAAAGCTGGTTGCATTTGCAAAAAATAGTGATTCGAAGGTCTCCACCACAACATAAAACCATTGTGATATTGTCGTTACATCATACTTTGCACCACTATTGAGAACACATGCATCCTAGGTGTTCCTCCATACTTGGGCATGCATCCTGTGTCTAATGTTGAGTTGCTCAAACCATATCCTCCACCTTTTTTTGAGCCTTCCGCAGTCACCCTGCACCGTTGAGTTGAGTATAAAATGATGAACTCATTGACCCCGCTTAAGCTTGCTCTCACCATGACACTCATGGTTGTTTCGAGTTGTGAAGACGGGATTATGCAGATCAAGAAAAGTGGTATACTTTTTCACTATTCAAAGTTACAATTTTTGCAATTGGCTACCCTACACATTGGGGGCCATTGCTTTTCAAGAGAGGGCAAATAATGTAAGCACAAGCACCTTTGGGTTGGGTTTGCAGCTTCCCAAGTCAGATTCACACTTCTTACAACCTAGTTCACAGCTAATGCAACATTCCTTGTAAGTTACAAAGGCATTACTGACATCATTTCTCAGCTTGCAAACTTCGCACCTTGTGCGAATAACACTGTAAATTACATGTAAGCATGTTGGTCTTCACGTGTACTACAAGACAAAGTTGAATCATCAATGTGGTTTTCATTCTCCAATCGAAGGACATGTCATCTTCTTGGTCAAGCAAAGACCAAAGAAGCTTAAATGGTTAGAATAGGAATGGTCTTTGTATCCATTTGATTTTGTAATTGATTTGTTTCTAAAACTTCCATCTTCTTGGTTTTTGTATTATACCTACTAAGTAGAGATAGTAAATATAGAATACATTTACATTTTTTTTTTGATTAAAAAACCTGGTTATAAGTCCAGGAACTATCCAAAAAAAGGGGGGGAATCACCCAGATTTAACTGAGAACCAAGTCTGTGCATAATCAGAACAATAGTAACATAAACTATCCAAACTATGTGATACGCGTAAACGATCCAGTATCCTAAAGCAAAAATTGCTACCAACAAGACCTAAGCACAATCCGGGTCAAGCAAATTACACAGGCCCTACCTTGGAATCAAATTTATTACAAACTTTATCCCCTACCTCCGGGTTCAACACCAAATTCTCCTCGTAGACCCGATCTTCATCAGAATCACAGCAGCAAGCCGGAGAGATATGCAGACACTCAGGTAACTGGACACCAACCTTTTCTGCAATGCGATCCACAACCACCAAAACATCAATTTGCTGCGCCTGGCTGTCGTTAAAATGGCTCAATAAGAAACCCATACTCTGCTCGACCAGCATAGAGATATCCTGAAGGGAATCATGATGAAGCACTGAGCTGGCGGCCACCAAGAGAACAGAGGCCGCCGAGTTGGGCTTCACCACCCCCCAGCACTCCTACGATCCCGCGTACGACCAGGAACCAACAACTGATTAAACAAAGCATTCCACGGATTCCCAGCAGGATCAGCATCAATTTTCTTAGCAAACTCCATGAGACACACGATCCAGCTCTGTAGGAAAGGATGGTGAATCTCTCTCTTCACAAAATTGACAAAGCTGAAAGCAGCCGCGTCGCCTGAAATCTTCCTCTTTCTCCTTTGCAACCCAATCTGGCCACGCACAGCATCAACACTCTTTTTCAACTCACCAACAGTGTTACTTTGCACCCGCTGTCTCAATTGCCTCCGAGGGCCTCCCTGAGAAACACCAGCACCTTCTCCGACCATATTACCACCCTACATTCCACCCAACACCCGTTCTTCACCCGTCGCCGCCCGCACGAGAAGAGGAAAAACAAAGAGCAAAGAGTGAAATGTGACAATATGGGCAATAAAACCCATATAAGCTAAAGCTGACACCCCACCTTCGCCACCGCCATCCCACGCATGCCAAACAATAATGAAACAGCGAATTTCGTCCTCCCAAAGCACTGACTCACCTCACACATGATCAATAATAATTACCTCGGGGTTATCTGTTGTCCGGCCCCTTAATAGGCGGGAATATATTTACATATTGAAATATAAAATGGAATATATAATTTGATAAGTGAGAATGAATGAATGGGTGATAGGTTGTTTTTATGCAGATCACAGGGCATATATGATAGGACATGTTTTGTTAGGGTGACACATTGCATCTCTTGGTAGTGACACTTACTAACTAGTTAGGCGAAAATTAGATCTATAACATGACATCTTGTGTTGGTAAGGCCTTGATCTCAAAGCACCATGGGAATATGATAACCAATATGACTTGGATAAATATCAAGAGTAAGGAGTCATTGTATCAGGCTCAATCCATCCAAGATCAATTTTAATAGATATTGAGTATCTTTGCCAACCAACACTTGAATTGTATTTACTTGGGTATTGTTGGAATGAACTCCAAGAGTATCAATTTGAATTAGAAATCCACATATACTATCAAGAGGAGTTGTGTGGAAACAAATATGGTATTGGCTAAGGATATGACAAATTTTCAAGATCTAGTGACATAGATATGGCTAGAGACAACAATTATAAAAATATACATATATTCAATTATTTGTAAATGTTAAAATAATTGAACATATGTTTATTTTTGTAATTGAATATATGTTAAAATAATTGAATATAGATACATTTTTATAACTCTTGGATTGGCTTTATGTACGGATACAGCTAGATGCTGCACCTATACTACTCCTGGATTGGGGTTGAGTTGGCATTCATACCTTCTTAGGAAATATTTGTGTCATCTTATGCATAATTTAAAGTTGTTAATTTTTATAATAGTGAAGTTCCATTGTGTGGTTTCAATTATTTTTGTGTTGCCTATCTTACTGTTCAAATCGTTTATATCTGTCTGATAAATCTATTCATTTTAAAGAAAGAAAAAAATTCCATCATTTGATTTCATGTCACGTTCAATGTTATAGTTGTTTGTAGAGTCAGTTGTGTGTAGTTCAGGTTTCTTGCGTTTATAGCAATGAGTATAGTGGAATATTCTCTGGTTACATAGTAGTTTGCAATAATCAAATCCATATTTTCTGGCATGATTTTAGAATCTTTAAGTGTAAAGCTTTTCTGGCCATAATAGAAGTTTCTTGTGGGAATCTCAACAACATTGGTGAGGATTTTGATTGAAAACACTGGCATCAGAGCCAAGACTTTTCAATTTCAGATTTTAGGTGCAGAATTCTTGTAACCATAATAGCAGGTTCCTTGTGCAAATCTCAATAGACAACACCATGGATACCAATCTGCATTAATAGCTCTGAGAAGAGCACTGGGCCAGTCTTTTTCGAGAATATAGAGGCCCATATCTGATGGGTGTCAACTTTTCATGTTTGTTGTGAAATCTCATCTTATCTTAATGAAATCAAACATGATTACCAACTTGGAAAGGAGCAAATGCTTGAAGATAATCATGAAGTGGGTTAATTTGGGTGTGAAGCTTGTCTAAATTTTGGACAAAGGAAGAAGCTTTATCTTGCTTTTATTGCTGTTGGGTCATATCCGGAGCCAAAAAGGCAACCTGAATCTCAGAAGTTGCCAATGTTGAAAAGTTATAATTGAGCTTGGCTTATGTCAAGGAGTCTGCATGATAAGCCATTAGATGCTCTTTTTGTTTAAGTATCATGCCTATGGCAAATTGGAAACCTGGATGTCAGTTGTTGCAAAACTGGTTGAGAATGTTTTGAATTTTTGTGTGAAGCTTGACCAAATTTTGCACAAAGGAATCTCTTTGTTTTGCTCTTGCTAGCGTTGGGACATCTAGAGCTGAAAGAGCCAACTGAATCTTATAAGATGCCAAAGGTTGTAAGTGTAGTTGAGCTTGGCTTGTGACAAGGTTGCTGTATCATAAACCATTGAATGTTGCTGCTGCCTAAACATTACCCCTATCACAAATTGTGAAGCCTCAGTCTCAATCTAAACAATTATTATAGGTCGGGTAGTGCAAGCACCGAATTAGAGCCAAGATATTTTACCAGATATTTGATGGCTCATTTTGATAAAGAGAAATGCCTTATCGGCATGTTATTTTATTCATCAAAGCAAAAGATTTACACTGTGTAGACAAGGTATGTAAGCCTTCAATCTACTCCGTGGGAAATTACTCTTGTAACAAGGAAAGCCCATTGTTAGGGTCGCTTTGTGCCAAAAACCTATAGACCTAACTCCTAAATATAGTCTAGGTACTGAGGCTAGATTTTCAAATAAGTCTTTTTTACATGTATTAATTAACCTAGGACACAGATATTTACAAAATAATAATCTGTTGGGTTTATAAAAGTATGTAAGAATAACCAACCCCCCTCGACACAAAAGCTTATCCTGACAGAGTCCAAGTTCACTTCTGAACTTAATAAATTTGATCTTACCAAGTGGCTTGGTGATGATATATGACATTTGGTCTTTTGTTGAGCAATACATGTGCCTGATGAGGCCTTTCACCACCAAAGATAATGATTTACTGGTACTTGGTGTCTATGTGCTTGTCTTTACTTGAAGAATTGGACTCTCAGGAACTGCAATGGCAGTTTAATTGTGGATCCAAAGAGTGGTTGCATCGCTGAGCTGTGTGAATGCTGCAGTAGGATTAGATTGTAATTGTTTAGTTTTAACTTGTTTGTTGTTAAGTGCTAAGTTGCCGAATCGGGTATGAGTACATGGGTACGGTATGCCAGTACGACAGAATTTTTTTGGGGGGGGGGAGTTGGGTACGTACGTACCAAAAAAAATAAAAATAAAAAATAAAAAATATATATATATATATATACGTATTTGCAGCCTAAAAACAAGAATTAAATTCAAAATATGACATCATGCATATGCTAAAGAAAACTACCATAAATGTTACACATTTGAAATACAATATACTAATTCCAATTTCGATATCAATGACAATTTGTCAAAACTTGATTGTCATGATAGATATTAATTGTTTATTGGTTCAATATTAAAATAATACAAGTAGTAATCACTAATCAACATCATATGGGTCATCATGAAGACCGACATCAGCATATCATTGATATTGTCAATAGATGATCTAGGTAGATGAGAAGAACCACACGTAGTATTGACACTATTACTAAAAGTATGCTGACTATCTGAGTCCACAAAAAGTGAAGATTGTGTGGCAGCTGAAAAATCCAAGTCAGTTTGCTCTGGATCTACTCCACACAACTTTGTGCCCCCTTCCTTGTACTCATTTTGTCTGTGAGTAAGAAGGCGCAAGTTAGAATGCACATAAACTAACTCCTTTGCCTTACTCCCTGCCAATCGGTTGCGTTTCACTGAATGGATGAAGGAGTATGCACTCCAATTCCACTCAGATGAAGAGGAACTAGCAACATATTGAGGCAAAGCGAGAGAGTTACAATTATAAAATTGTAAATCAAACTTCAAATCTGTTTCAAAATTTGAAACTAGTAAGTTTATTATTTTAAAAATGAAAAACAATTCAAATTTAGAGAGTGCAATAAAAATTAAGAAACTTACTTGCGATAAAATTTTGATCGCAAGAGTTGGCAAGTGTGGTAATGTATGGTCATTGAGGTACCACTAAGCATGAGCATCTTTCCTATACTTGTCATGAAGAGCAGAAACACTTAGACCGTTGGATACGAAATTATCAAACTTATTTGTAACTATATCCTCCATTTCAGAATCGGGGAAGAGTTTAGTAAGTGCCTTCCTATACCCTTCGCTGACTTCTGGATCTCTATATGGTGGCACCCTTGATGGCATAGCAAGTATCTCATCACTATAAAACTTGGGAGTCAATGCAAAGGCAATAAGATGTAGTGGGGTGGTCATTTTGTTCCACCGCTCAACACAATTTTTTTGCACCTCTTTGAAGAAAGTTTCTTCACGATCTTGCTCTTTTTCATTTATGATGGACCTCATCTTCTCAATCATTGAGTTGATACCATCATATACCTCTCCCGAACATGGCTTATCCATGTTAGTAAAACGGATCATACTCACGATGGGCTCGGTGAAACTAAGAAGGTATTCCATGCGGTCCCACCAAGTGTCTTCTAGGATCATCCGCTTTATATTTGTTGCCTTGTCACTATTGGACTACCTCCATAGGGACCAACTTTGGCTGATGACCATGCTAGAAAGTGGCTCCCGCACCTTCACAAGTCATCTCAAGACGATTGTTTTGGATGCGAATTGGATCTCAATAACCTATTTAAAAAAAATTAAATTATTAAAACAAAGAGCAAAAGCATAGGTAAATAATAAATTTAAAAAATAAATTAGAAATTACTAATTACTAAAGTGAAACGTAAAATTTAAAAATTGTAGTGTTTCAATTATCTTCAACAACTCCAATTGCGAGAATGATCTAAAAATGGCTTGAGACATGTGATGGTTTGTGATGAACATTTGGATCTCTTCAGCCTCAACATAGACTTGTTTGATCCAATTTATTTTCTTACCCAACTTTTGTAGCATGAGGTCAAGCAAGTGGACAACACATCGTGTCCAAAATATGTGTGAAAACCATGTCTCAACCAACATATCAGCTGCTCTACAATTCTTTGCGTTGTCTGTTAAGACTTGGACAACATTTTCAGGACCAACTTCTTGAATGCACTGTATAGTTGTGCATCCTTCACCTGCCCCTCACAATCCATGGCTTTCAAAAACATTGCCCCTTTGGGGCACATTGCAATCACATTGATTAGCGGTCGATTTCTTGTATCCTTCCATCCATCAAAAACAATGGACACCCCTGTTTGTTTCCATGAATTCCTAATGGGAGAAAAATGAAGAATGTATAGATTTTACCTCCCTTGCCAGTACCGTGCTATGCACCTTCTCATAACTTGGGCCCGTGTACCCTTTTGGAGCCTCATTTACCTTTCTCAACATATCTTGCCAATACGGTGATCAAACAACATTGAAGGTCAAACCGTTTGCATAGAGGCATCTTGCAACACTTTGATCTGCAATCTCTCTAGCATCATTTTGAAATGCCCTCTCTAATGGACCCCTCATTCTCTTCACATGAATAGGCTCTTCTTCATTCCTACCCAGGAATGGGTGGCTCCCTCCTACAACATTAGGGAAGGTACTAGGAGATGGAGAAGCAAGGGGACTTTGTGATCCCCTTCCTCTCCTCAAAGGATGGTTTGCGCTACGGGAAACTCTTGCCTCTGCTTCCTCCCGCTCTAATATATTCTGCTATTTGATGAGGTGGCAAACCTTGACCATCCTTACTTGGACATGCTTTGATTCCCATGTTTGAAATGGCACATAGATGGGCTTTCACTCGGTTGTACGAGCTAGTATACTTCACCTTACAGTTATTGCATATCCAAACAAATGTCCCGCCGCCTCGAATATGCTATATCATTTGTACATGCCTCCACAAAGGTGAACTTGGGTCAATTTTGAAGGTGGAATAACCAATAGAGCTAGTAATGGCTGCCATTGTGCCCTGTCTACAACAAATCCAAAAAACAAATATTGAACGACAAATGAGAAATGTAAATTTATTTTGAATTTGCATACTATTTTAAATTTAAAAATTAAAACTAATATTTATGGGTATGGCTCCGTAAAGCCATTTTCAACAATAATTTTTTTTTGTTAATTATTAATATATTATAACACATTAGTTTAATAATAAATATTTTTAATTTTAATTTAAGTTTGGTATATATAAATTAAAAAATTAAAAATATTTAATAAGTATATTATAATATTAAATTTTTTATTTTAATGATACACTTACAAGTTACTTAAATCTATAAATTTGAAAATTTAAAAATTTAAATACTATTATTATATATATTTTTTGATCAGTGAATTGTGACGATTTGGGGGACACTCCTTTTAACTAAATTGAAAATCCAAAAAAACATGTTTTGGGCAGCTCCAAAAAGGAGAGCCAACAAAATGCATCAGACCCTTAAATAGGGGTGCATGACTAGGAATCCTAAATTTCTAGATCCTGTCTTCAGCTATCTAATGTAGTTTGGAAGTATTAATGCTATTTTTTGAATGAGAACGCAAGTGCATATTATGTTGGGCATCATTGCCTATATACGAAACTTTCTTTTTCTTTTGCACCACTTTCCAGTCTTCGTTGCTTCCTTCTTCATTATGTATCTCTGAGACAAGATGGGGAGGCTGAGATGCTTCAGAGGTTGTAGTGGATTTCCCACACCTATCCATAGAAAGTTTTTGACCAGTGTTTCTTCGAGTTTTTGAGACGGGAGGGGGGGGGTGGGTTTTTGGGGACAGCAAAAATTTTCCTTGAACCTCTTATGGGTGCAAGTAGATCTGCCATGGGAGGAGGCGTCGTGGGTGGAGGCGGCGTGAATGAAAACAGCTAAAAAAACTTTTATTTTTCCCTTTTAAGCGTTTAAGTGCCCTAAAATTTGCAGGCGATACTAGGAGTCTTATGGGGTGCGCGGCCCGGCGTCTCCTGAGATGACGAGATGTCTCTCCCACGTCTCAGAGACGGGAGTCGCGTCCCCGTCTTGGAGGCGCGCACCAGGGGTCAGGGTGCACGTCTCTATGCAACTATGCTTATAAGTAGTTTGAAAGTTCAAAGCAAGGAAGCAAAAATCGTTTGGAGATAAAATCGGCAAACCAAAAGTATAAGATTTTTTTCAAAAAATTGTGAAAAAATTGGGAAAAAATCGGATCTAGGAAAAACGTAGAAAAATTTTAAAAAGAAAGAAAGGAAACCCGATTATTTTTTAAATGATATAGATTTTATAATAGAATAATAAATATTATATTTTAATATTATAATATATAACTATTAAATATATAGAGCTCGAAAATTGTCTCGTGCCCTAAAAAAATTCACGCCGGAAAAATTTCTAAACTCATCGACTGTTCTTCTCTGCAAAAAAAAATCGTAATGCTGGAAAAATTTCTAAACTCATCGGTTCTTCTTCTCTGCAAAAAAATCATAAACGCCGAAAAATTTTCTAAACTCGTCGATTGTTCTTCTTTGCAAAAAAATCGTAAACAGCGTATTCCTTGAATCCCTATGTGTGCGAAGTGCTAGTATTTATATTTGCTGGCTCATTACGGGATAATTAATACAGGAAACCCTAGACGCATACAAAAATCCTGCGATTTATATAAAAACCCGATTTTTTTGGGAAAAAAATCGCCTAATTGTACGATTCACGATTTTTTTGGCAATTTCTGCTTCTATGGTTCAAAGTATCAAGTAGAGTCTCATAATCTCATTATACAAGTGACGAGCATCAAAATGACAATTAAATTGCCAAAATGATATCTATAGCTGAAAACTCAAAAAATTAGAATCATCATTAGCAGCAGCATATGTAGGAAACTCATTACTAGAACTGTCAGAAGGAAGTGGATCCTCCAATGCCATCTGCACATCGTGGTCATCATCAAGTTTTTCTGGCTCCTCAAGCTCTACATCCCACCTCTGTGCTGGGCTTTGCCTATACTGAGGTGACTTGCGACCAATCGGACGCAAAGCACTATGCACTGCAACAATCTTTTCCGCTCTTGCAGCGGTAAGTCTGTTACTCTTTAGAGAGTGGATAAAGCTATATGTGGACCAATTCCTCTCAGTAGTTGAGGAACTACAAACTTGTGAGAGAAGACGAATGGCAAATGTGCGCAATGGTCCTAGAGGTCCATAGATTGTCCACCAACTAATTGGCTTTCATGATGCCATTCAATCCTTGCCGCTTGTAGCCTTCTAGTTTGGTGAACTTAACCCACTCAACTCTGATCAATGAAGCTTCCTCTGGACTATACATTTTTTTGAAGGCTTTCATGATGCCATTCCTCACCTCGTGATCATGAATAGGAAGAATTCTACCAAATCTTTCCACATACCATTTTAGATTCAAAGCATATGCAACCATGTGTAGAGGGGTGTTCAACTTGCTTCACCTTTTCTGGATGATGGGGTGAATATGCTCATCATAGAACTCTAGGGTGGGGTCTTTCACACAAATGGCAGCCTTCATTTGGCCAAGCATGCTATCAATGCACTCGTACATCTCTCCAAGACTAGGATTCTCAGAATCCCCAAATCTGATGATAGTGAAAATAGGCTGTACAAAAGATGTGATGTATCTCACATTCGACCAAAAAGTATTACTAATCACAATCTCCTTCACCTTCTTCCCCTACTTAGTCTTTGACTCCATCCACTTGTTTCAATCTTGTGTCATAACCATAAGTGTCAATGGCTCTTGTAAGTCAAGCGTTCTCTCTAGTAGAATGAAATAGGAAGCAAATCGAGTCTCAATTGGTTTGAGGAATTCTTTCTTTGTAAAGGTCTAAAACAATGCCAATGACATATGGTGGTTGCAAATAAACATTTGCACCTCCCTTGCATCCCCCACTGTCTGTTTCACTCACTCTATCTTTCCAGTGTCTTTGAGTGCATTGTTCATAGCATTGACTCAACAACAAGGGGTCCAATAGATGTGCCTATATGTAGATTGAACCAACATACCTGCTGCCCTACAAACATTTGCTGCATCAGTAATCACTTGCACCACATTTTGAGGACCAACCTCCTCAACGACATCTCTTAGGATCTTAAACTGAAACTCAACATCTTTGCATTGTCCTGAGCAATCAAGTGCCCACAAGAAGTAAGGTCTATCAATGCATGAAAATATAACATTGATGAGTGGATGATGTCTAATATCCATCCACCCATCCATGATTATGCTGCAACCATGTGTCACCCATTTGGCCTTCCTCTCCTGCATCAACAAGTTAACCTTGGAATAACTTTTTTCTCTCACTAGGAACCACATAAGCAGGACTAGCTTTGCTCACCTTTCCAGACATTTCCTTTTACGAAGGATATCGAGCAACATGGAAACGAATGCCATTGCCAAAGTAGAAATTGGCAATGGCCTCCTCTGCAGCCTCCCTTTCTTGCAAATTGAACATATTTGTGATTGGGTTTGGTGAGGATGAACCTGTAGCTTTCTATTTCCCCTTTGATTCCACTACACTCACTCCAAATGATGGATATGAAGGTGGTAAACCTGAACCTCCTCGTGTCGGTGTACTAGAAGTTGATGGTGTAGTGATTTCCCCTGTATATAATTTGATCATCTCAGCCCTCATTTTAAGTGTGAGTTTCTTACAACCCCCAACTCCTTTACTAGGGACATGGAAAAAGTCTGCATTGGTCCTCATTATGCTGCCATTCCACTTACCCTCTGGGCAAATGTTGCATTGCCATAATCGACTTCCCCCTGAATGAGGTGCTTTATTTCTGTCCTGTATTGTTGCAAACTGTTGTAAAGGATTTTCCTTGTTAAAAGACCCTTTGGCATATTGTGACAACTTTGAAGGGAAAACAGATTTTAATACACTTGCAACTGCACTTGAACTATCTGCGGTTTTGCTTGGGGTTTCAGTTTGGCTGCCTGTTTCCTCATCCTCATCAATTGCTATTTCTGTTTCATTCTCCAAATCTAAATCAGCATTCACATTGAAATAATCCATCTTGTTTTTTCACTGAACAAGTCTGATCTTTGTGGAGTACCTACATTCTGCCATAAAGAGGTTATAGTTATAGCTATACAGTGATTATATATTTAGTAATTTAAATTTACCGATGTTCACAGCTTCACATACAGTGTTCACAACTAAAGTCTACTATATTATATGTACAATTTACTATTTAAATTTTAGTATATTGTATTAGTATTACAGTTTACTAATGCATCTTGTTACAACTTACAGTAGAGTGTATACTAAACTCAGAAATTGTAATACAGTAATACAACTGTAATACTGTAATTGTATACTTCAACTGTAAGTCTGTATACTAAAGTTTATAGTTTATACATAACAGCAAAAAAATGTATTTGGTCTGATTTATAATTTTGTCTAACTCATAGCTATTGACTTCAATAACCATTATGCGTTTTTACTAGGCAGATTTCAATCTACCATAAAATTGGCCATTTCTTATATTCATATTGATGAAGAATGTCTCTTGTTTTTTACTAGTGGAGGGAGATAGAACCCATTGTTCTACGTTACTATCATAAAATATGATTTATAATTTTATTCAACTAAAAGGCAAAGCATTGTTTAAACTTTAATGCATTTCAGTTTTAAAGTTTTTTCGCCCAGTGATTTCAGTATTTACTATTTTCATTTCAATATATTTATTATTTAATCTTATGTATTTAGTTTTATTGATGTGAAGTTGAACAATAGAAAATTGATTTGTTATAAACTTATATAGTCCAGACTTGTCCATTACTAACCTGAAACCTTGGTCCTCTTTAATGTTTAAACTCGTCGATTTTCCCTCTATCGACTATCCTTGTCCAGACTCTAGACTAAAGAGTGAAGACTCGTCGATTTTCGTCTATCCCTTTTCTAGACTTGTCGTTTTCATCTATCCCTGTATCACATCCTTGTCTCGTGTCTGGAAAAGTAAAAGAAACCTCAAATTGAATTTAGGGTTTTCGTGTTACTTTTTAGTTTTTTTTGCTGCCTTTTTTATGTGTTTTTTATTATAAACGTTTACTTGCAGGGGTCTTTTGGACGTCCTTGGGGCATTTACGAGTCCCCCTTCAGTGGGACATTCCCAGGGGATGTTCCCCTTGTCCAGGGGGTGTCCCTGGGATGTCCCCAAAAACTGTTAAGAATTTGGGACGGGGAGGGGACGTTCTGCCCCCATCCCTGCGTCCCCAGAATGCCTTGCGACTTGGGAGCGGCCGAAAACCTTGGGGGACACGCCCTTGGTGTACATTGCTTTTGACCATTTTTAGACGCAATTGATGTCTGTTCTTTTGATTTTTTCCCTGCTTGAGATGAGACATGTTGAGTCGAAAATTTGGCCATATCATTCAGATGCTCATGTGAAGTTTCATGTGCTCCTCTTGGACTATCAATAGTGTAGTGATGGGGAGCAACGTCTCTCCACCATGTGACTGGGCGATCTGTTTTAACTTTGGTGTTGGGATAGTTTGCAACAATGTGGCCAGTTTTGTAGCAGCTTTTGCACTAAAATGACAAGCCCTCATAATTCAATGGCTGGATCCAGCTGCAGCCATGAACCTTTAAAATAATTTCTATCGGAAGGTCTTTCGAAGTATCTAAATCCACCAAAATGCGAGCGAAAGTTGTGTGCATAAAATCAGAAGAATCATTAGGTGTAGCCAAAAAGTCGTTGAGTGAGTCTCTAATGGCTTGGAAACATGAATCAACCCAGAAGTGAAGTGGTAGATTCAGTAGGCGAACTGAAATAGGCATGACGGTAAAGGATTCCATGGCAGGATTGAAAGAGGGGTGCCATGGTTTTAGCATAAGCAAATGTTGACCCTAGACCCATAGAGAGCAGAGGATAGTATTTCGATCTTCAACGCTGTCAAAAACCACAATGATGAAGCCGCCTGCACAAGCATATATTTCAAGTTTTTCCTTTAGAATAGGCTGCCATGACTCTATGATCCATTGATGTAGCTCTGGAAGGCTGAGCCATAAATGGTTGAACCTGCGAATCAATCCGTTGTTTGCAAAGAACTCTTCATTTTCGACTATTTCTTTAATACTATTATAATATTAAATTATAATTAAATTAATAAATTTTTAAAATAGGTTTTTTAAAATTTTAATATAAGTTTTAAGTATGCTAATAGATTTTTAAAATAGTATTTAATAATTTATAAAAATTCAAAAATAGTAATGTAAATTAAATTGTTTGAAATATTTAATATTATATTATTAATAATTAAGTTATTATTGTATTAAAATTAAAAATACAATCTATAACATAAATTTAATTAAATTATATAATATAAATAATAATAAATACAATTTATAATATAAATTCAATTTAATTAAATTTAAATACAATCTATAATATAACTTATAAAGTTATAAATTTTAAATTATAATTATAATTATATTATAAAATATATAATAATAACATTATAATGCATATAGTTTATAATTATATATTATTATATTATACGCAAACAAATATAAATATAATATATAAATTATAATTATTATACTATACAGTCATAGATTGTATAATAATAAAATTATAATTATATAATTAATTATTAAATAAACAAATATAAACTATAGACTATACTATAGTAAAAAACAAATATAAAAATTAAACAAACAAATATAAAATAATAAAAAATTTAAAACCTTACCTAGTTCATGATGTTGTAGCACCTGGTCGTCCTCCTGGTTTTCGTGGTAAAGTCCTCTGATTGTTGCGGCAACAAATTCCTCGTGGCAACAAACTCTTGGTCCTTGCGTAGGGTTTTATGTTTTTTTCCTTCCGGCGGCAGCAAACTCAGAAATGAAACAAGGAAAATGATGTCCCTTATTCGGTTTTAGGGATTCGCTTTTCATTTTAGGTTTTTGCTTTAAAAAAAGTAAAAAAAAACCGCGAGTCAAAATTTGTCCAAAAACGCCATGTCAGCATTCGAAACGGGAAGAAACATCTCAGATTTGAAAAAATTGAACCCTGAACGATTCCGTAGGGTTTCCAAGGCGTATCCGATTTTGAGGCGTACTCGTACTTGGAATCGCCAGGGTAAGGTGCCGATTCAGCTACTTAGGTTTAGTGTTATATGCTGTTTTTTTGCTTTATTGGTTGCTGCACAGAACATGGTAATGCCAAATCTGTGTCTACTATATGTTTCTTGGCTATGATATAATTCTCTGGGCTTAAGCTGATGTAAATATTCTTACTTCTAATTCAACAGTGACTTTTTCTAAAAGAAAGAGAGAGGTTTTTTGTTGTGTGCAATTCCCTTGTGTGCTTGTAACCTTTCGCTTTTTGTTGATAGTGGATTGGTGGCACAACCCCAATTATGAATATTTTTTGACACTAGGTTAATTTATCATCTAAGTTGCTGGTCCTAGTATGGGTTCAGATACGGATACAGGGTTCTGGTACGCGTATACAACATTTTTTTGCTCGGGTACAGTACGATAAAATATATATATATATATATATATATATATATATATATATATATATTAATATTTATATTTATATATAAAACTCTAAGACTAAAACTTAAAAACAGTAATACTCATAATTGCCAATAAACAAAATAATGAAATATCAAAATACCTCATAACTTGCAATAAGGAAAATTAAAATACTCATGAATTGAAATTCATATGACATAATTTAGTGATTTCTCAAAGAGTCAAATGTCAATACAAAATGAAAATTACAATCAATATTCATTGTTCAATAAGCATCATGTGAGTCTTCATCAAAAGCATTATAGTCAACATTTGGTTCAATTTCATTTGAACCACAATCAGCTGGAACACCACTCCCACTAGCCAGGTTTGTATCATGTGTAGTCTCATGGTCCTCATGGACCTCATCGATAGAGACTTCTGCAAGTTGTGTAGCAGTAGCATCTAAATCGACACACTCAGAAGTTAGATCCCAATTTCTTGTCACCCCCTCATTGTAATCAGGTTTATTATGTGACAAGAGACGCAAGTTGGAGTGCACAAAGACCAAATCCTCAGCCTTTTTTTGCACCCAATCGGTTCCATTTAACTGAGTGGATAAAGGAGTATGTACTCCAATTCCGCTCAGCTGAAGATGAACTTGCAACCTTTTAAATTTGCATACCATCCAAGTTACAAACTTACAACGTTTACAATTATAAAATTATAAAAGATAAATTATAAATTAATAAAATTAATGTATAGTAGGGAAAAAAAATGAGGAAGTTAATTTAAAAAATAAAAAGATTCATACTTGAGATAGAATTTTTATTGCAAGAGGTTGAAGGTGAAAATAGTCTTGGCCATGTAGGTACCACCATTCTTGAACATATTTCTTGTACTTGTCTCGAAGAGCGAAAGTATCTTGATTGTTTGAAGATATGAACTCGCCAAACTCACCTGAGACAATTCTCTCTAAATCTCTATTTGGACATAGTCTTTTGAATACAGTTTTGTACCCAACAACAACCTCTTTATCTCTATATTGTGCCACCCTCCTCGGTAGGGAAAGTATCTCTTTGCTGTAAATACTTTGGAGACAAAGCAAATGCTAAGAGATGCAGGGGTGTGGTCATCTTGTTCCAACGCTCAACAATGATCCTTTGCACTGTTTTAAAAAATGCTTCTGTGGGGTCTTGTTCCTTGGCTTCTATTATGGTCCTTATTTTTTCAACCATGGAGTCCATGCCATCATAAATCTCACCAAGCATGGTTGATTCGTATCTGCATACCTAATCATACTCATGATAGGCTCGGTGAAATCCAAAACATATTGCACACGAGCCCACCACTCATCATCAATGATCAATGCTTTGAATTTTTGGGCTTTCTCTGTCTGTGATTGCCTCCATACACTCCAAAGAGTGTCGGTAACCATGGCACTTAATGCTACTTTCACCTTCACAAGTTGTCTCAAGACGATTGTGTGTGATGTGAAATGAGTTTCGGCAACCTAACATCATGTAAAAAAAAAAAAATTAAAATTTAAATAATAAAAAGTAGCAACTTAGCAAAAATTTAGAAATATTAAATATGCTAAAAGTAAAAAATAAAAATAAAATTACCTTCAACAACTCCAATTTGGAGAAGGTCCTGAAGATGGCTTGTGACATATGATGATTTGTCACAAACATTTGAATCTCCTTGGCCTATGTGTGGATTTCCTTGACCAACTCAATTTGTGTGCCAATCTTTTGCATTATCAAGTTGAGAGAGTGAACGACACATGGTGTCCAAAAAATATGCCCATATCTACCCTCCACTATTGAACAAGCCGCCCTACAATTTTTAGCATTATCCGTTACAACTTGGACAACGTTTTCAAGGCCCACTATGTCAATGGCTTGTATGAGGATATCGGCAATGAAGCTTGCATCCTTCACTTGCCCCTCACAATCAACCGCTTTCAAAAACATAGCCCCTTTAGGCGACACTGCAATGACATTAATTAGTGGCCTATTTTTGCAATCCTTTCATCCATCAGAAATGATGGACACTCCTGTTTCAGGCCATGTATCCTTG
This sequence comes from Cunninghamia lanceolata, assembly GCA_027924645.1. Lineage (NCBI taxonomy): Eukaryota > Viridiplantae > Streptophyta > Pinopsida > Cupressales > Cupressaceae > Cunninghamia > Cunninghamia lanceolata. The sequence goes on from BSBN01000747.1 coordinate 340,322, forward strand.
ATTGCTCTCAATGACAACTCTACGGAAGCTTTTTCCTTGGCCAATAAGGTGGTGCACACCTTTTCATACCCAGGACTAACAATCATTAGGTGCCTTGGCAATTGCGGTCACCATATCCCGCCAATATGGTGATCTAACAAGGTTGAAAGGAAGCCCATTGGCATAAATGCAACGAACAATGCTTTCATCTGCAGTGCCCCTTGACTCATTCTTGAAGGCTTTTTCCAATGGGCCTCTTTTACGGGATTGAGTAGTGTCTTCTCTAGAAGATGGTGGTGGCATGAAATGATGTGGGCCAGCCGGTTCTGTGAAGCCACCAAGAGATTTTTGTGGTCCTTTCTTGGAAAGAGGATGTACTCTTTCCTTTGCTCTATTACTTAGCATGTCGACATCCTCTTGTTCCTTGATATATTCCAATATTTGTTGCTTTGGCAACTCTTTTTTATTCGGCCTTGGACAAACTCTTATACCTGTGCCGGGAATAATACATAAGTGAGCTTTCACTCGACCATATGAGCTCTTATGTTCTTTCAAACATTGTCTACAACGCCAAAGATAACCCCCACCACTAGGTATTTGTTCGATCATGGTTGTATGTAACCAAAGAGGTAATGCTGCATGAATTTTAAACGACTTCTCTACAGGACCAACCGAACTAGAACTACAAGCCATTCTGTATGAAATTATACAACAAAACAAAACAAACATTATAAATTTAGGACCCTACAACTTTTAAAAAAACCAAAAAAAATGGGCATTATAACCCCTTTATTATGCATATAAGGTTTTACAAAAAAAATTAAAACTTAAACAAAAACCAAAAAAATTGAAAATGAAAAATCGTGAAAAAATTCATGAAAACTTGGAAAAAATTACAAGATTCACTCACCTTTGTAGCTAAATCTTCCTTGAGAAGCTTTTCCTTCCCTTTTGGTGTAGTTCTTTCACTCTCCTAGCCTTCACCTTCGAAGAAAGAGGCAGCAAACTTCAACAACCAACAATGGCAGCTTGGAGACAAAAAATGAAGTTTCTCCCTTTTGTTTGCATGAATGGAGTGAAATAAGCTTATGTTTGTGTGTTATAAGTGAAAAATGACCTTTTTAGGGTTGTAGAAGAGTTTAAAAACTTTTAAAAACTTATAAAAAAAGTAAGTTTTAAGCGCTTTTTAGTGTTGAACCCCCGGGCGTCTCGGACCCAAGACGTCCCGGTCCAGGAATGTGGGCCCAACATGAAGAACCCTGCAACTTAGTTTATCATCCCCCCAAACTTTTTTTTCATTATTTAAAAGCAGTACACCTTTCCCATCTTCTCCAAAATGTTTAATTCACTCTTTTTCCTTTAGTTGTAACTATTTCCCCTTTTTATTCAGTTTCTTACAACTCATTCAAATTCCTATTAACCCCCCTTTTTGAACTCTGTAATTGAAAATTTTAATGTTATCTTCTTCTCTCTCCTTTTGTATTAGTTTTTCATTGTAACATTCTTTCTTTTTAGGAAATTATAATATTTTTTAATTTTGTAAAAACAATTGACACTTAGATTGTAAAGGGACAATAGCTTAGTGGTAGAGCACCCTAGCAACAAATGGGAGGGCTTAGGTCCGAGTCCTAGTTGTAGTTAGTGTATGATGACTATTATTATATTTGTTAATGTGGGTTACTTGACTATGTATTAATTGTTGTCGGCTTTTGGGTAGTTATAAGAGTTAGTTAGTTAGAGTCAGTCAGTCAACGGTTGTGTTCCTCTTGGCAACTATCGGGTCTTTTAAATAGTCTTTGTATTGTCAAGAAAATTAGTATGATCTAGTCTGATCGACTCTAATCTTGGGCCGACCATCTCTGGTCTACTTCTGTAATAACTTCATGTGCGAATAAAGATATACTTTTAATCCTCTATTTGGGATGCATTGTTAATCTTGTTCATTATTTCAACTATTCATTTATCAAATAGAAGAGTAAACACTAGCTGGTCCATGGAAAATTATTAGAGCCAAGCTAGGAGCTTCAAGCATAGAAATGTGGCTTGAGGAAGGTTTTGGAAGAACACTCCACACAACGGACCATAAAGGGAATGGGTAGCTCAGTGGTAGAGCATCGTAGCAGTAAATTGGAAGCCCTAGGTTGAGTCCTAACTGGTCCATTGAAAATTAGCATTAACCCTCTTAATTTCTTTAATGAAAGATATTTATTACCTTACATTGGTCTATATTTCTTACCAAAAAGTAGTTTCCCTGATGAGGAGTGAGGTAACTCACTCAAAATGATGGTATAAAAATAACAACACAGACTCATGCAGAAAAATAAGTTAAGATAACCCGCCTGCAGAAATATTAAATACAGAATTTATGGAAATTTTTCTTTTACACTTTACTTTTCCAACCTAGATATCAAATTGCAGACCCTTAACTGCAACTTCCCAAGATTGAGTGATCTAAATGTGGATTATTTTAAAAAAAATTTCATTCTATTTTCTGTGTTGACTGAAAGGAATGAGTAGCTCAGTGGTAGTGCACCCCAGCTGTACATTGCAGTTCCTAGGTTCAAGTTGTAGCTGGTCCATTGAAAATAATAATTAACCTTTTGGATTCTTAAACAAAACATAATTATCACCTTACATTGGTCTGTAATTCTGACCAAAAATAATTTACCTGATGAGGAGTGAGGTATCTCACTTGACATGCCAGCATAAAAATAAGGACATAGATTCATGCTGAAAAATTAGTTCAATGTCTTCCTGCAGAAACTTTTAAATCCAGATTTTTTTTTTACACTTTTCCTTGACAACCTGGATATAACACTGTGAACCCTTGATTGCAACCTCCCAATATGAATGATCTAAAAGGTGATTGCTTTTCTGAATATAAATTCCATTTTTGATGTTTTATGAGGATGACTGAGGTGAACTGTTTTTATGCAAATCTTATCACCTGGACTGATTTGATTCACAAGCATGCTCAAGGGGAGTCCATGGTTGAAAACTTTACCCAATTGGGTGCAAATCGTCCAATTTAATGGCTTTTGATTTTCATACAATGCTTCTAAAATCTAATGTTCTTGAAAATCATTCAATTGACAGGCAAACTGATTTTAGGTCTTTTCCTTTCAGATGTGTAGTGAATCTTGTAATTGAAAACATGTGTAGTCATAGTGCTGTTGAACTGCTATCAAAATGCCTCTAAAGACTCTGCAGATAAACTGAACCTTCATATACATTTTAAATTGTCAACAAAATCTGAAACTTTAACAGTGGTTATTTAATCTATTATACAATCTTTGATTTGACTCAAAGAAAAAAAGAAAGAAAGAATGAAAGAAAATAAAATTAATGTCTACAAATGACCAAAAATAGATCAATGGGACTGGAGTGTATGGCAGGTACAATAGCAGAGGACTAGGGCAAAAAAAGAGGTTCTAGACAAAGCATGCACACACGGTGGCTAATCAAAGCAAAGGGCACGCTTTCAAGCAAGTACAAAAGGGGGAAGGACCTTGTGATATAATAAACTGAAGAAGAGCATCTAGGCGAGGAACCAACATCCTCAAGTGTTAGTGTTCTGAGATGCATTGGAGGAGCCAATGAAAATTCCAAAATCACTGTGGGAGTATCAATGCAGAGTCTGAGAATGCTTGCCAGTGAGAGTATATGACATGTCCCCATTTCCAGCATGATCACCAATCAGAAAATGGAGTTAGCCTATCATCATTCTCGTAGGTTAATTCATCAAAAGAAGGGAATATTCTGTTTGAGCTAAGGCTTGGAAAAGATAATATTGTTGAGCGGCTTGAAGAATGGAACGTGGGCTCAGCTAATTACATTGGCGAGGATAGAGGAATGAATTAATGCAATTTTGCATTAATTATCAAAAGGAAATAATTAAATAATAATATTTTATTATTATTTAATGATGGCACCAAGGAAGGATAAAAATAATAAAATAAAATAAATAATGTTATTTTAATATTATTTAATGGAGTGCCACATTGGAGAGAGGAAAAGAAAATAATAATGAAATATTGATTCTTGGATTTTGGCGCTCACTTGTAAAAAAACGAATAAATAAAATAAAATAATATTTTATTTAATTTGGGCGCTTATTGTGGAGATACAAAATAAAATAATAAATAATATATTGGATTTAGGCGCCACATTGAGAAGAGGGAAAAATAATAATAGGTTATTATTTTATGTTTGAGCGCTCACCTTGGAGATTTCAATAAATGAATAAAATTTGATATTTGAAATTGGCACCTTCTTGGAGAAATAAATAATGAAGGGGTTTTTGAATTGCAAGGAGGGAAATTGAAATTCAAATCTTTAATTTGAATTGGCAGAGATCCAAATATAAATAAAGCATGAAGGAGCTCATTCCGGCATCACGAATCTTTGGTAAACATTGGCTTTTTTGCTCGGCATTTCATTTGCTATGGTGGAATTGGACGAAAACCCAATTTGCATCAGAGGCGGATTCACACGGAGTTCGCAATTGTGCTACATTGAAGATTTTGTTTGAGCTTCATAGATTGATCTTTCGATTTTGGGTCGGTGACCATTGTTGTTGATTTAAAGATCATTGTTCTTGATTTCATTGAAGATCTTCATTGCATTGTTGAATGTCATTGAAGGCTTATTTGCTTGAGGGCCATAGTTAAAGAGGTTGATTTGCTTGTGGGAGCGCCATTTTGGAGGTAGTCGATTGGCTGTTTGACAACATATAGACTACAGATCTGAATCACAGCAGGCCTCATACCCTAACAGCAGTCGCTCATGTGCCATCGATCATCTCTTTCACACCATAAAGGAAAGCGAACATCATTTGAGTAACAGCCGTTTGTATAGAGAGGAGACATCAGCTTGGAGATATTACTCTCGGCTCATAAGGGAGATGTTTTGGCTTCAGATCCGAATTGAGAGACATCCTTGGCGGCGATCAGCACCCTATGTCCATCATTTGCAACCTTTATAGAAGCGCATAGCACTAGATAAGGTGCGATCAATCATTGGAGGTTTGGCTTTGTTTCATCATCAATTTGGTGTCCATTATTGGTATGTGGTATACATCATCTACCTCTGTTTTGTAACAGCAGAATTGATCATAGTTGTAAGGCTCATTGAAGCCTCAAATCTGATTGTATTTCCATTCTATGATATTGCATTTGGGAGCAGCAGTAGTCTTGCATATCTATACTTGCATATTGTAAATGTTTATTTCATGATGTAATTTCATTGTTAAAGCTGCCGATATCTATCTATTCTATTATAGATGTGCATCATGTTAGTTTATATTTCATGTTGTCGGGGACAAATTAGAAAGGTGCAGAATTGAAATCAATTTTTCAGTCATATAGTTTTTGTGGAATTGGAAAATCCAAAACTTTGGCATCAAACCCTACTTCGGCACATGTCAGTATAAAGCTAAGAGGGTCAAGCTGGATAATCTAAGGTGGTTGTTGATGCTGTGTAGAATCCCCCTAACATTCGAGGCCGAAGAATTGTTGGAAGTGGGGAAAAAACTGGTAACGTGAGTTTGCTGCTAGGGTCTGCACTGTGAAAGGGAGGGAGAGAGGGTCCCCAATGCTGGGATGAGGAAGCGCTAGACCCACTACAGTGAGATTTGGGGTTTTGGGGAGTTTCAGCTGTAGTAGATTGCAAATAAGAGCAATGCCTCACTGATCTGTACCCGTCGGACATATGCAAATCAGAAGTGTCTAAACGGTGCTTAACACCTCCAACAATAATGATGGGTTAAAGAAGAAATCAATCTGGTAGGTAGATCTGGGATCACCAGAGAGAGACCTATGCTTAAACCTAGAGATCTCATGAAGAAAAAGGGCTAAGCAGCTCTGATCAGGGTAGTGGAAGGAAGAGGAAAGATAATCACCAGAATCTCTTTATAAACAATAGTACCTCCCATGGATTTCATAGTAGACTGGACACTGGAACAATAGTACTTCCCAAGGATTTCATGGTAGACTGGACACTGAAAAATAAAATGCTTCTTAAAGAATCTGATCATGTACTCAAGGGGAAATCTGAAAGGTAAACGATCATCTAACAGGGGGTTATGGAATTTTTTTGTAAGTGTTCAATCTGATTTGTGATGTTTTTTTAATTTTTATATTTGAGCTTTGAGTCCCACTTGAATAAACATTCTATTCATTTATTCTTTCCATATTAGAAGACACTAAATTGATGAATCCAATTTCACAACCTCATTTTAGTTAGAAAGAGCTTGGTTTCTTTCTTGAGGTTATAACTGCCTACCATTGTAGGTTGTCTTTGGTCCAGCATCTTGATTATCATCTATCAATTACAATCTGTGGCCATCGTAGTTTTTATGTGTTATTGGGTTTTGAGCTTGGTTATCGATTTTTTGCAACTTTCTCACAATTTTGATAAAGTTTATGTTAAACCAAGAAATTTGTTTTTGAACACTCATTTGTATTATATTAGTTACTTGTTATTTTATTCCTTATTGTGTTTTATTGGTCCAGAAGCTAAGTTTTTTATATTTTACTTGTGTTTGTAGATATTTTATTTGCAATGGATTGGAACGGCTTATACGTTTACTAATCATGCCAAAACGGAATCATGTGAGCTGCTCAATTCCTTGAATGATTTCTTGCTAACAAATACATATTCCTTTTGTTAATAGAACAATATTTACTGGATGAATGAGATGATAATTCATAATGAGAAATCTTCAGTAATCATGCAAACTTTTCACCATAATCAGAGCAGACATTAACAATGTGTTTCTTGAACATTTAAGCTGAATTTTAAAAGAGTACTTGCTTTGCAGCCATTAGGGGTGCAGCGAAGTTCGTATCGAAATCGAGGTACCGAATTTACTGATAAAGCTGTAGTCACAAGGTATATTCCTTTGTCCTTATTCTTTTGATGTCTTAAGCCAGTATGGCTGAGTTTGAATGTTCTTAAGCTGCATATGTTAAATTCCTAAGTATTCTTAGGATTTGTGGTCAGGAATATTGAAGTGGCATGTACATAGATTTTCTGGATGCCTTATTCAGTAACGACATGGTTTGAAGGATAGTTGTTTAGACTAAAATAATTATTATAGGAACGTCCTGTTGTGTTTATAAATATGCATTCCCTCTAGCTTTTGAGAAAATTAGTATTCTTGAATTTTTGCACAGAACTGTTGTTGCAACTGGCTGATCGTTTTGAAATTGTAGATACGACTGAATTGTTAACAGCTTTTAATATTTTGTCAATTCCGAAATTGAAATCTTGTATGTATGCTGCTGAACTTTCCTCCTTGTATCTATGCTGCATTTGTATACATGTGGTTCCTCAGTTATATCCATAGTAGAATTCCATATATATGACATTGCCACAGCATGAGAGAGGTGTAAATGGAATTCAATTACTCAGGTTTAAAACAAGAAATAATTGACAAAACTCGGGAAACTAAAAAAAGAATATTATATTTGTAAAAGTAGAAAATATTGATTTTGTTATCTCATGCCAAATATAGTGAGTAAAGATTAGAAATAAATATAATACGTTAAAAAATCTGCTTATTAATAAAAGTAGGATATAAAAAAACTTTTGTACTTCTCCCGCAGAGGGTTTATGTAAAATATAGAGGGCTGATCCTATAATGGTAGGCATGTGCTACCATCATGGAGTGCAACCTGCTATTTTAAGGGTGACGCAATATTTTTTACCTAAACCCTCATCAGGGTATAAATTAAAAGAAAAACCTCCATTAGTGTTTAAATTTTAAGTAAAAAAAATCTATTCAAAGTCAAACATAATAGAAATTTTAGAATGCCTAGGCTTATGTAATGTCCTGAACTGATATTTTTGTTCACTTAACAATTTTTCAATGTGAATGCATGAATCTTACAGCTTTTGATCATCGAAATCCCGGAATGGGCAGGGTGAGCATATGGTGATTAGGTTATGAACAATATTAAATCGCTATGCTTGCTGGTGGCAAACCGCACAGCCTATAATGTATGCAATTATAAAATCTAAAACTAATGAAATGCTGGTTCCGACGGCAAGCCTTCCAGAACAATTACAAATTCCATATCAAATTTGGTGTAGAACAGCTCAGATTTAATAAAGAAGCAATAAATCATTGAAACTTGTATATAATCAGCAAATAAGGAAATATGATCTTCATTGCAGCAATTTGATATTAGCTAAGTACTGATATAATGTGCAGTTACAGCCCAAATGCCCAAGAAATCAACTGGATTGGAAAATACAGCAGTAACAATGATAGTAGATGATTATAGAACAACTGAGAAACTTGAAATAAGATGCCTGGAGTAGTACGGCTGCTGTTGAAGGTGGTACGGTCGCTGTCAAGGGGGCGTGGCTAAAAATCTGGGTTGGTATGACAGTCAATAGTTGTGCGACAGCCTAAAATCTTGTAATGTCCCCCATCTAGCCCATTGGATCAGTGGACATAGATTAGCCTATGACCAAACTCCCGTAGGCTAATGGAGGTGATTAGAGAGTCAGTTTGGGTGATTTACTATTTATAGTAAGTCGATACAGGGGGACTTTATATTTTTAGCAGGGCAGTTGTGGATGATTGGGGCATGAGGTTCATGGTCTTGATGTGACTAGAGTTCAATTCAATATAATATAAGTCAAATTAAATATTTAACTTATATTATTTTATGAGACCTCAAAGTGACTTTAAGTTATAAAGTTATTTTATAAAGTGAAGTTGTAACTTAAAGTTGGGTCCCTAGGGATAAGCGCCCTTCATGGAGCAATAAGGGGTTGAGTTATAAGTTAAAATAATTAAAAATAATCCCTCTTGGGCGTTGGGCTTGGAGAGCAACAAAAAGACAAAAGTGACTTCATTTGGTTATGCTAAGATTATTGATTTTTGCTCTCCTATTGAGTTTTCCCGTGCATAGAGTTTGAGCTTGGCTCTAGGGTTTATTCATGGCTGTGTTGGGACGAAAACCCTTGCATTAGTCCCTTTCTTCGTGCATGAAAGATTGCATCAGGAGAGGTTTGGAGGAGCTTCACACAGGAGTTCCATTTGGGCTTTCATTTGGATCATTTTGGAGATGATTTGAGCATGAAATAACTATATTTTCCAGAGTCTATGATTTGCAGCTGAGAACAAGGTTTTGTTGAGCAGATTCAATAGTTTGTGGGGCAGTTTTGTGATTGTTATCACTTGTCTTTGTTGGCCATACTCTCTATTTGCTGGCCGTACCTATTCCAGCCAGCTGTACTGCTGTTAGGAAGAGTTTTGGTGTTTTTTGTGGACTTTCATCACTCAAATCTGGTCGACTTTCATCACTCAAATCTGGTCGCCTAGGTTGTGACATTCAGTGCAGACTAAAACAACATCATTTCATGAAGATTTGCAGTGATTGTGAGTTGATATGAGGTTCCAGTAGAGGCCGTACACTCCAAGCCTGGACGTGGGGTTCTTGAAGGTGATTTGGGCTCCATTTTAGCGTGCTATATCTCTCTTTGGTGGAGTCTAGAGCTCATTGGAGCACTGCAGATTTGATGTTGTTAGCTGAGCAGTCTTTGTACATGATTTCTTGATGATTTGCCTCATATGCTGGTCCAGATTTGACAATAAATTAAGTTGAAGATTTTCATATGGGTATGTCTCTGTAATTAGTTTTACCACTTTCTATGATCTGGGTCTTTATTTGTTTGTGCAAATACATTATATATTTTCTGGGTTTTTAGTTTATGCTTCATTTCCTATGTATTTCATGTCAAAACATACATGCAAGCAAAATACATAAAACCCTAAACATCAGACAGCAAGAAAAAAACACAAAAACACATACAGAGCAAAACATATACCAGGGGTGTATGTTACAGTGGTATCAGAGCAGAAGATCTCGCCATCCTGTGATACAGATACAGACATGTAGTGAGATTTGAGGTATGTTACCTATGCAGTCATTGACACACCACTACAATACCAGGAGAAACAGGTTACAACAGGAAACACAGGTACCACGGTTAGAAGAACCAGAGAATCTAGTACCGATTACACACTCATTTTCAGGTGAATTACCACCAGTTATAGAACGTACTCCAAGATAGATGGGTGACAGAGAATAGGAGGAACCTAGTATGCGTGAGATTCTAAACGCATTAACTAGGAGTCAGTTGGCTATGGAGAGAGAAATGAGGGAGTCACGGGAGGAGTTGAGGGAATCACAGGCAGAGATAGCTCATATCCTTGAGCAATTGGCACCCCGGGACGGAAGAAACAACAGGAACAACAACAATCATCGTGACAGGAACAAGAACAACGGTGGTGACAGAAACAAGAATAATGGTGGTGATAGGAACATGAATAATCCAGGAGGTGATAGGCACAATGGTGACAGGAACAACGGGGATAGACGTAATGGGGACAGAAACCATGATGACAGACACAGGTACAGGGATAATGAGGGTGAGGCATCGGTCACCAACCGAAGAGCTTCACAGCTTACAGCAGGTGATAGACCTGGCATTCCGGTTTTTGTACCCAGGAACCAAGTTCCTGAACAAGATCCCACTCAGTTGGAGTTTCAGGATGAGATCTTGAGAGACTGGCGGGCATCTAGTGCCGAATTTAGAGCTGAGATGACATTCGAGGAATACTTTGATCTCCGGATGAAGCATAGACCCTGCAAGGGGAATAGACCACAAAACCAGGAGTTGCAGAAAAAAGTTAGTAAGATGACACTCCCATATTTTGATGGTTCTAGAAAAACCACTGCGAGAGCTTGGGTCCAGAAGTTGGATAGCCACTTGCAGATTAGTCCTATGCCAAAGGAGGATGCAATAACTTATGCGGCTTTACATTTGGAGGGGACTGCGCATAAGTGGTGGAGTAACGGGAAGGTTACACTGGGTCATGATTAGATTACTTCATATGTGGAGTTTACTACTAGATTGATCGACAGGTTTGATAAAAAGGACCCTGAGTTGCAATTCAAGGAGTTGGCACAACTGAGGCAGAGTGGATCAATAGACTCCTATATATCAGAGTTTCAGGACCTATCTGTTATGGTCCCAGACATCTCAGATTGTAGATTGGTTATCTTGTTTATAGATGGACTATCAGACTCACTACGTGGTTGGGTTAAGGGCTTTGACCCTGCATCTCTACAGGAGGCCATAAAGAAGGCCAAAGACATGGAGATGGCAGTTTGGAGAAATAAATTTCAGTCTAAGGGCTTTCGACATAGGAAGGATAACGAGAAGGACAGGAGACCCTTCCAGAGGGATGTTGACCAATCTAAGGATAAATCAAACAGGTTGACAGATGACCAGCTCAATGAATACAGGAGGAAAAAGCTTTGCTTTCACTGCAAAGAGCCATGGGATCCCTCACATAAGTGCCCACACAAGGCTAAGGCTAAGCTGGTAGAATATTATTCAGCCGAGGAGACACAATCAGAGGCGTCAGATTCACCTTCAGATATGCCTTCAGACCATGAGGATAGTGGGGATGAGAGAGCATCACAGCACAGTGCTGGTAGTGATGCGACTCTTGCCCAACTTTCTAGTTTTCAGAAGGCTGGCTCTTTCAGGGTGCGTGGTGTACTCGGAGGTCAGCGTATCATCACTCTCATTGACATAGGGGCCACACATAATTTTATCAATGAGGGGTTTGTAGTTCGACGTGGATTGAAGGTAGAGGAATTCGAAGGCTACGAAGAAATGGTAGTCGACGGGTTCAAAATGCAGTGCAATAGGAAAATCTCTGGATTGAAGATTATCATGGGTGAGTATGAGTTGATTGATGATTTCTGTGTTGTTGGCATTGGGGATACAAATGTTGTGCTAGGCATGCATTGGATGAGTCAGCTAGGAGAGTTCACCATGAATGTAAAAATGGAAATGAAATTTGAATTTAAGGGGAAGAAAATATGTCTTAGAGGCTTATCAGATAGTGGACCATGGGTAGTGTCACTTAAGAGGATGGAAAGACTGTTACGACATGACCAGGTAGAGTGGGCAATAGAGTGCTTTATCATTCCAGAGTCCCCACCACAACAAAAGAGCGATTACCATCCACACATTCAGAAGCTCTTGACCAAGCACAACAAGGTGTTTGGAGATATCCCTCCAGGAGTGCCACCTGACAGAGGGATAGAGCATGTTATAGAGTTAGAGGATGGGACCAAGCCCATCATGATTACTCCCTATCGACATCCTAAGAGACTTAAGGATGAGATAGAGAAGACCATCAAGGAGTTGTTGGAGATGGGACACATTTGGCCCAGTAAGAGTCCCTTTGCTTCTGCAGTGGTTTTGGTTAAAAAGAAGGATGGGACGATTAGGATGTGCATTGACTATCGGGCACTAAATAAGAAAACCATCAAGAATAGGTATCCTATTCCTAGGATTGATGAATTGATAGATGAGCTGCATGGTGCTTGTTATTTTTCAAAAATTGATTTAAGGCCGGGATACCACCAGATTCATATGAGGGTAGAGGACATAGAGAAGACTGCTTTCAGGTGTCATTATGGCCACTTTGAGTTTCTTGTGATGCCGTTTGGGTTGACTAATGCCTCTGCTACCTTCCAGAGTTGCATGAATGAGATGTTCAGACAACAACTTAGGAAGTTTGTATTGATCTTCTTTGATGATATACTGATTTTTAGCAGGACTTGGGAGTATCACATGAGACATCTAGAGGAGGTGTTGAATATATTGGAGAGTGAGTCCCTCTATGCCAAGGAGTCTAAATGCGACTTTGGCATGACAGAGTTGCTTTATTTGGGCCACATTATCAGTGCTGATGGCGTCAGGTTTTTCCTTTGAAACTTATTAGGTAGAATGGAGAATACAAGTAAGACGATATGGCGGTATTTAATGACATATTAGGAATTTAAGTGGCTTCCCTTCCAATGGCAATATAATTATATGTAACTTGTTATTTTATTGCTGACCGGTCAGCTATATCTTCTCAAACAGTTATTATGGCAAAAGATGACAGTTTCAATATGATCACAACTTCCATGATTGTTTTCTAGAATGGGATATTCTTTTGTTAATTGATCATAGTCCTTGTATGAAGAAATTTTCAATGGTAAGAAATGTTTACTCTTTTTATATGCATAAAATTGTCATTATGTTCTTTACTTCAGCCATTTGGTGCGGCAATATATTGTTTTCGGATAAGAAATGGGAATCCCTTTTTTTGGTTTTCAAATTTCAACCAAATGATAAGTGATGATGTGCTATCTTTTTGTATTTTTTTGTTTGAACTATGGAATATGTTTTGTAATATGATTTATGACAACTACAAGTGATTTGGTCACCATTTCTTTGAGTTTGTGTTGTTCTTACTGGTGAGAATTTAAAGTCAATTGTGAGTAGCTTGTCACCTCTATTACATGATAAATGAATTTGAAGCACATATTGCGTAGGATAGACCCGGATAGATCAAGCTCTTTTCTTATTAGTTATGATTAATTTGAATTTAAAGAAATTAAAGGTACTACCAAATGCAAATACATGTTGCCTTTCAAACATTTTGTTGCACTCCTTGAGTAGTGGATGGTTTCATTTTCAAAATTAATTGGCAAATCTTTGTTTCTCAATTGCTAGTTTAGAATTTATAGATGGGGTATAGAAGTATTGGCCATATGTCATCTATGATACTAGGTTTGTCAGGAATGCCTGCCAAACTTGGATTGGTACATGTTGGGTTTCAACCCTAGTCTAGATCTATCTTGGGATTAGATAGGGTCTGGCCTGAGGCTAAGATGTACTTGGATTGAATGGCCATGCTTGGAACTGGACTTTGTGTGAACTTGAGGAGAAATAAAATAAAACCTAACTAACCCTAAAAATGCACTTTTTGAAGAATTTTGAGCATGTTTTAAAGTGGTAACATTATGAAAAATGGCATGTGCCATGAAGGTCCTTGTGGCCTCGAAGGCCATAATTTGGGCTTGGTGGTGGGGGCTTTGCTCCTCTATGCAGGAGCATACTTGTGTTCAAGTGATCTTGCATAACTTTGAGAAATTTTTTGTTCTCGTTTTATTTGAATTTTGTTTTTGCAGGTCTTTTCTCTCCCTATCAGCTAATTCTCCAACTCTTCTTTGTTTGCGAATTGCCTTGCAGTGACATGTATTTAGACTTTCCTTCTGATGTTGACGGTGTGGATCTTATTTTTGGGTCGACCATGTCTTGGCTAGTGGAGATGATTTTCCAAATTAAGAGTCTTCCTCCTTATTTAGATGGAAAAACACTCTATTTTGGGTATAGGTGTGAAGTGTAAAATAAGAATAAAAATGAAATATTGATATTTTAGAGCCGTCTAGGAAATATAGTTGTTAATAAGTTGGGAATCTGTGGAGTTCAAAATTATGAGGAGACATTGTTTCTGTTGTTAGAGATGATTTGCGGAGTTATGATTTCTTATTGTTGTGTTGGTCATCAAACTTTTTTATGAATTATTGTTATAGTCGCCTGAGCTAAGTAGAGAATGGAAGATGGTTGTATCGTGGTCTTATTTTGATGTGCTGATCTAACTCTGGTAGCTGTACTTTGTTTTGTGTACGGTTGTTTTTGTGTGAAGTCAATTATATTATGGTTTTGAGGGCTATTTTTGATGCGCTGGAATCAATGCATGTAGCTATGCCATGTTGTTTGAGTGTCAGTCAATGATTAGTAGCCACATGTTATTGTTGTTTTGATTGGTGCTGATGGACTATAAGTAGAACTCACTCTTGAATCACAAAATTGGCTATCCATCTGGTGTTTTTGAGGCTATTTAAGCCCTTTGAATGTTAAAATTCTAGATGTTTATGTTTTTTGTTAAAATAGACAATTTATATATGAGAGAAGCTGCGACATCAAATGCCTTTCGTTAGGCAACTTGGTTTCGACTGCATCATTTGTGGTATCAGAGCAAGGTTGGAAGAACTTGGATTGTTGTCTTGTGAGTTGCAGATAATATAAGAAGAACATGGCTCATGGTGACGTTGGATTAGTAGAGGCAATGAGAGCCTTAATAGTTAGAAGCCTTGGAAACGACACAAAGAAGAGGAGTACCAGTGGATAATGTAAGTGAAGAAGAAGAAGTAGAAGCAACAAAAGAATTGGTGGAACAAGGAGTAGAGTATATGAATGAACCCTTCATAAAGGCTATGTCTCTTATTGGAAATCGACCACGAATGGAGACTCCATACTATAGAGGGAGTTTGAATGCTGAAGAACTAATTGATTGGATCTCAGAGAAGGAATAATACTTTGAGTATGAATTTGTAGAAGACCCACAAAGAGTGAAGTTGGCAAGTACCAAGTTGAAGGGTCATGCATCCCTTTGATGGGATCATGTGCAAAAGGATTGATAAAGGAAAGGGAAGGAGAAGATTACTAAGTGGGATAAGGTGATATCAAAATTTAAATCAAAATTTCTTGTTGATTATCATCTCAATTTGTTGAGATAGTTGCATAATCTAAGACAAAAGGAAGTAAGTGTCCTAGCATATATTGAAGATTTCTATTGGCTTAGCATACAAAATGGTCATGTTGAGGATGACGAGGAAAAAGTTGCGAGATATATTAATGGACTTTGTTTTGCTGTTTAAGATGAGTTTAGCATGATCTGAGTAAGGTCGGTAGAAGAATCCTACTACTGTGCCTTGAGAGCTGAATAGAAATTGGCAAGGAAGCAATAGAACAACTCGAGAGGGAGAGGAAGATCCTCTAGAGGAAGAGGAAGATTTGGTGAAGACAAGAGACCGTAGAATAATGAAGAGGACTCGTAATGAAGTTTACATCCAAGACACTAGAGGTAGAGGAAGCTCCTTCAGAGGAAGAGGAGCCTTTGGAAGAGGAAGCGGTAGGAGTTATACTTGTTATCGATGTGGCGAAGTAGGCCATAGGGCCTATGAGTGTGCACAAGAACCATTAGATTATGAAATAAATCACGTTGTTGAAGTTAATGAAGAAGCATTATCTTGATATATAGTGGAACTTGAACAAGGAGAAACCAAAAAAGAAGAACATGAACCAACACAAAGGAGTAACTTGTTTCAAACTAATTGTAAGTCTAGAGGTAAGTGTTAGATAGTGGAAGTAGGAACAATTTGGAATCTAGCAAAATGGTGGAAAACCTGAAGCTGCAAAGAATCAAACATCCGAGACCCTATAAGGTATTGTGGCTACAAAAGGAGCATCAACTTCTAGTAAATGAGTAGTATTTAGTTGACTTTCATATTGGGACGTATCAAGATGAAATTTTATGTGGCATTATGCCTATGAACGCTTGCCACATTTTACTTGGAAGACCTTGGCAATATGATAGGAAAGCTATTCATGATGGCGAGAGGAACACCTATACCATCATCAAGGACAGGAATGAGTACACCTTGAATCCATTCAAGAACAGAGGAGAGGAAATGAACAGTACTCAAAAGCTATGCTTAATTTTAGGAAAGCAATTTTTAGGTGAAATAAAAGAAGAAAAGTGTGTTTTGCAATTATTTATAAACTCGTAGAGGTAAAGGCAGCAAAGAAAGAGGAAGAAATTCCTTCAGAAGTTTAGGAATTGCTTGAGGAATATGCCAAAATCATGTCACATGAGTTATCAGAAGGTTTACCACCAATCAGGAGCATTAGTCACCATATGGATTTAATCCCCAGAGGAAGTTTACCAAATGAGGTATTGTATAGGACGACTCCTGAGTAGAACAAGGAAGTGAAAAGACAAGTCCAATAATTATTGGATGAAGGCTTAATCAGAGAAAGTCTAAACCCTTGCATTGTGCCAGTAGTATTAGCACCAAAGAAAGGTGGAGAGTGGAGTATGTGTATTGATTCTCGGGCCATAAACAAGATCACGATAAAATATCAGTTTCCCTTGCCATGGATGGATGATTTGACGGACTGTTTGAGTGGGGCAAGGTATTTCACAAAGATTGATTTGAAGAGTGGTTATGATCAAATCTAGATTAGAGAAGGTGATGAATGGAAACTACTTTCAAAACCAAGGATGGATTGTACGAGTGGCTGGTCACGCCATTCGGATTGACAAATGCACCAAGTGCCTTCATGAAGATGTTGAATGAAGCACTTAAACCCTATCTTGGTAAGTTTGTAATTGTTTATCTAGATGATGTTTTGATTTTAAAAAAAACAAAAGAGGATCATTTGAGGCATTTGAGACTAGTTTTGCAAAGATTGAAAGAAGAAATGCTATTGATAAAGTTGAAAAAGGGGAGTTTTATGAAGGAAGAACTAGTGTATCTAGGCTTTGTGATTTCACAAGGAGGACTAAAAATGGATCCTAAAAAGGTAAAGGCCATTGTAGAATGAGCATCACCAAGAAGCATGTTCGAGGCAAGGAGTTTCCATTGTTTAACAAGCTTTTATAGGAAGTTTATAAGAAATTTCGGCTGCATATGTGCACTAATTACAAAGACTATGAAAGGAAAAGGGTCTAATTTTCAGTGGACAGCAACAATGGAAATTAATTTTCAGCTCCTAAATGAAAAGGTAACAACTCAACCTGTATTAGCTTTACTAGATTTTAACAAAGAGTTCCAAGTAGATTGTGATGCAAGTGGAACAACTATAGGAGGGGACTTAAGTCAAGAGGGGAGGCTCATAACTTATTTTAGTGAGAAGTTAAATGAAGCCAAAAGGAAGTATTCAGTCTCTGAAAAGAATTTTATGCTATCTTTGAGGCATTGAAGAAGTGGAGACATTACTTGCTTCCCAAGGAGTTTATTTTTTATACTGATCATTAAGGACTACAGTACATAAACAACCAAGGTAAATTTAATCAACGACACATGAAATGGGTAGAATTTTTACAAAGTTATTTTGTTGTCTTGAAGCATAGAAGTGGCAAGATCAACTAAGTAGCAAATGTTTTAAGTACGAGGCATTTGTTGTTAATTGAAATGAGGATTGAAGTCATTGGATTTGATGCAATAAAAGAATTGTATAAGGATGATGTAGATTTCAAGGAAGCTTGGGTTGCATGTACGAATCCAATGGATCAGGATAGGACACCATGTCTTGATTATTTCATCCAAGAAGAATTACTCTTCAAGGGTAAATCTTTATGCATACCACAAGGATCCATGAGAGAAAATTTGATAAGGGAGAAACATAGTGGAGGATTGGTTGGACATTTCGGGATTGATAAGATGTTAGGTCAATTAAGAGGAATTATTTTTGGCCCAAAATGAATAGGGATGTACAACACTTGGGTGCAGCAATGTAAAACTTGTCAACTTGCCAAAGGAAGAAGTCAAAGCACTAGATTATATCAGCCCTTACCTATTCGTGAAAGGCCATGGGAAGAAATAAGTATGGATTTTATTCTTGGGCTGCCAAGAACATAGAGAGGTAATGATTCAATCTATGTTGTAGTTGATTGATTTTCTAAAATGGCACATTTCATTCTTGTAAGAAATTAAATGACGCATCTCATGTTGCTAATTTATTCTTTAAGGAAATAGTAAGGCTCCATGGTTTACCGAAGAGTATAGTCTCAGATCAAGATACTAAATTTGTGGGCGACTTTTGGTGAACATTATGTAGAAAATTGGACATTAAATTAAGTTTTAGTTAAGCTTACCACCCTTAAACAGATGGACAAATGGAAGTTGTTAACAGGAGTTTGGGTGATTTGTTGAGGTGCTTGGTTGGAAAAAAAACCCACACAATGGGACTTGGTCTTAGCACAAGCTGAATTTGCGTACAACAATTCAATCAACAAAAGTACATCAAAAAATATATATTCAAAAGGGGAATATAGATATATTGCTGATCTAAATTCATACTACTACAGTCAACACTAAATCTCCAAGAATACGAAGTGCAAGAATTATATACTTGGTATGTTAGATCTAACCTTTGTTTATGATGATGGATGCCATATATTAAGTAATGGCATATAATGGAAAGATTATCGTTAGAATCATACACGTGTATATATATATACATTATGAAACTTGCTAAGTGATGGTATGATTATCTCATCACTTCTATTACCTGTCACCAGAGGGTAGGTGGTTTTGTTAGGGAGAGGCAGAGTAATTCCATCCTGATGGATTGGAGAGGGTTTTAGTGCGCCCTAGACAAGGTTGCTAGGGAGAGGCGGAGTAATTCCATCCCAATCACATTGGAGAGGGTTTAGCGCGCCCTAGACAAGTAATTCCCCATCCATGGTTAAGGATTAGAAGGGAAATAATATTGAGAGATGAACATAGTTAGTTACTTCTATTTTCCTCTATTATTTTGTCCTTAAAGGAATGTTAGTTATTGTGGGGAGAGGCAGAGTAATTCCATCTGTATATAGGCCCCAAGGCTGTGACGTAGTTTTTCCAAGGCTGGGTTAGAGATGGTTTCAACGTGCCCTAGTCATGTAAAGCCTAATTCCGTGAGGAGGAATAGTAAGGAAGATATGGCTTTTGAATTATGGAATGTATTATAGAATAGTCATCAATAGTGAGTGACAATCATGAAATGAATAATCCTTTAACAAGGAATGATATAATTATATTATCATTGATCTTATTTGATCTCATCATTGAAATTTATTGATCTATAATGTTTCTAATGTCTCTTTGAGAATCACTTTGAATGCAGATTCAGGTTTAGTGTTTCCACTAGAAAGGGGACATTACAGTGAAGTCAATCATATTATGGTTTCGAGGGCTATTGTTGATGTGTTGGATCAATACCTGTAGCTATGCCATGTTGTCTAAGTACCAGTCAATGATTAATAGCCACATGTTATTGTTCTTTTGATTGGTGTTGATGGATTGTAAGTAGAATTCACCCTTGAATCATAAAATTTGATGTTCATCTAGTGTTTTTGAGGTTGTTTAAGCCCTTTGAATGTTAAAATTCTTGACGTTTATGTTTTCTATTAAAATGGACAATCTATATATGAGAGAAGTTGCGAAATCAAATGCTTTTCATTAGGCAGCTTGGTTTCAGTTGCATTACTCCTCGACCCTGCTGGGGGTGCTGCCCCCAAATCCTTGGTTTGGTTTTGAAAAGTAAAAAATAAAAAATATATTGGGCTGTGCTGGATGGAAAAGCAGTGTTTTTCCCTTAGTTTTTTCCGAATCAAACCCGATTAATTGAATTCCATTTAGACTTTTGGTTTGCCAAGTCAATCCCAATTTTGAGTAATGCTACTTTGATATAAACCATTATGACCCCTAATACAAACACAAATGCAAACCGACAACATTATTCTTGGTTATGTTTCACTATTCAATATTCTTGGTTATTAGTTGGCATGTGTAGCATTAACCTATAACATCTAGTTCGAGGACACCTACATAGTGACAACAGACTTTTCTATTTTTTTAAAATCTATTGGTAATTGGGAGAATCAACTTTGTAGAAAACTATCGCATTAATGCATACAAGCTACAACAACCACTATAACTCTTGAGCCAAAGGCTAGCCCCACTCTAAGTGGTATAGTAGGGGTTTCATACTCACAATCAGTATTTGTGTCTTTCAAGGACTTACCAATTAGTCCATGCCATGGGGGTGACATTTCTATATTTTAGTCGTAGAAGAAATTTATAATTTGTAATTTTTATTTATATTGAAACTTGAAGTTGATATGTATTGAACTTGTTTTTTGGTCTATGATGTGTATTGAACTCTAATTGTGATGAATATATGAAGGAAATTAGTAATATGTTTCCTAAACTCAGTAATATGCATGTTTTTGAAGAATATTTTTACAAATTTATGTGTTTTTAATGTTTGAAAAATTTATAGAGTTATTGCCCCAGTTATTCCCCAAGTTTTTAAGCTTTTTGGGTCAACTAAGTTCTTGTCGAGTCTGCTAGTGATATCTGCAAGCAGGTTCCATTGTTACTTCAAGTCATTTAGGCCTTGTTTTAATGATTATTCAAGCTATCACTCTTGCAATATCCCTAAGCAAGTTACTATTCATATAACCACTGTTCACACACATCAAGGCACTCAAAGTGTCAAGGCAAGGCAATACACAGATCAAACAAAATAGTACAATCCTTAGTAACTCCGTGTTCAATTTCCACAACTCACTGAAGACAAGATGGGTGTTGTCACTTCTCAAGAAAGGGCGAATGATCCAAGTGTAGATGCACAACCTCCAAAGGACTTTGTGCATGGCTTCTGCCTAGTTGTGCAACCTTAAGGGAATTTCATATAGACATCTATAGTGCTTTGTGCTAGTGTGCAAGTTTTTTTGACATCTTGTGCTATCGCGCAAGCTCTAGTGACAATGCATGCTACCTCGCCAACTTTGCGAGTGTTGCTTGCTGGTCATTCGCATAGTCAACAACCTCACACAGGTAGCATCGACACAAGGTTTCATGTACAAATTGTGAAAGTGGAACATCAATTGTTAACAATCCATTTGTCGGCAATTGAAAAGTCAAGTGACATCGATTATGGGATATGAACCATTTTGTAACTGCTTTGTAACATTTTGTAACTATATTGTACATATATTCATTTGATTGTTCACACAGAGGATCGGATAATAGAGAATAGTCTAGGCAAAACTAGTTTGACGTGTTACCCCATTGTGGTCATGGGAATTCTCATTCTCAGCCTTGCTATCTGTAACTTTCATTTTTGCTTTTGAATAGAAGTAGTTGTCTTTGCTAAAAGTCTTATATGCATTCAAATGCGTAATGGTTAACAATATTTGGTGTTTTCCTTTGCATATACTATAATCTTATCTTTCACTAAGGTAGGATTGTCCTTGGGGCCTCCTCGGATTTGGATCAATAACGATAGCTGAGAAGGGTATTTGATCCATTCTAGTATTAATAAGTAAGTCTGCCAATTTATTGGCATCTCTAAGATAGTGTTGCAAAGCAATCTCTTCAAACTTTGAAGCTAGAAAACATGCCTCTTTGAGGAGACCTTCTAGTTTCTAGTTGT
Organism: Cunninghamia lanceolata; assembly: GCA_027924645.1. Lineage (NCBI taxonomy): Eukaryota > Viridiplantae > Streptophyta > Pinopsida > Cupressales > Cupressaceae > Cunninghamia > Cunninghamia lanceolata. The sequence goes on from BSBN01000747.1 coordinate 362,225, forward strand.
GAGTGATTGCTTTTGATCATCACATTTATAATTAATATCTTATAAGCTTCAACTACTAGATGCCTACCATCCAAGCTTCCCACCAATTTGAGGACTTCAATAAGATCATCAACTTCTGCTTCAATGTATGTACTTTTCAATAGGAAGGAGGCACTACCTTTAAGGAAAGAACTGGTCACATCTATAATTAAACATTCAGTATCCTCTTGATGGGGGTTCCATTTCGCTTATAAGTGGTTGAACTTCTTGTTGATTACCCCATCAATGGGGAATAGTTCCAAGCTTTTTTTTGTTTGATAATATACAAGGGATCTATAGGGGTCCCAACCTAGATAAAAAGGGACATTATTGAAAATGAAACAGGCCAAAAACTGTCCAAACAAGACTAACAAAAAGCACACTAGAACATAATTCAAAACAAGAATACAACCCACACCACTACTAAAATGAAATTATCTTTTTTGGTGTGATTGGAGGGTCATATGGCTTGAAGAGCAATATGGGGATCTCTTCCTAGAAGCTTTCTGATTAGCCACTAGAGATCAACCAAGGCAAACATAATCATTGTTATATTCTAAAGAGTTTGAAGCTTGAGAAGATTGCAGACCGTTTGAATCCTTCGGATCCCGAGTCTGCTATAGAACAAGATTTAACAAAACCCTCCTGAAGATCTTTAAATGCGAATGGATGCAAGTCAACCTCTGGGGCCACCAAGGGTTCACAGGGAGTAAAGCCTATAGAAGTAGGGAGATTAAGAGCCAAACGAGCAAATTTAGAAGGAGAGGGAGGTAATGATTTCTTGTTTGAAGAGAGACCAATCTAGAAGCGCCTCCAAAATCGCCCAAAGGTGGTGAAGATTTTAGCACATTAGAGTACGAAGGAGAAGTTTGAGCAGTGGACTCCACAAGACTTGTTGTGAAAGTGCTAGTTTGCAGAGGAGCAATCGAGAAGCAAGGAGACTGTTCCACTTTTGCAGCTAACTGATCAAGAGAAACCACCTTCAGGGGAGAAGAGTCTTTAGCCTAGACAAGGTGATGATTTAGGTGAACATCCTTCCACCAAGTGGAAGAAGAACCCTTGTGCTTCTGTTGGGAAGGATGATATGACCATGGGTGAAGCATGAGCTACACTAAATGATTGAATGAAATGAAAATTTTTAATGATGTCCACGAGACCAAGTAGTCTATGGGAACTAGAAGCAAAATTGAACCGCTCAAAACAAAAGCACCAACTAGCAACCACACCGCTATTTCTGACTGTCCTCTATTTCTTTGCTGATCTTGGTTCTTCTGCTATGGATTTTGTGTAAGATCCCTAACCCCAAATTTTGAACTCAACTTGCAATATTTCTGATTTCAGTTTGCTGGCATTTCGTTAAACAGTTTTTAGAGTGTGTACCCCACAAATTTTCTAGATAAAATATGCAAGAACAACTACAACTATGATAGTTAAACATGAAACATTCTCATTCACAAAATATTATGCCAAGATCTTGTAGGGACATCTTGTCAAACAGTTGTCTGTTCATTCAACCAGCTGAAAGAGTGTATAATAAATCCAGGAATGTGCTTATATAAAAATCAGAGATACAAATGAACTTAAGAACTCAATATCTAACCTCAATATGAAGCTATGATGCTCACAACAGATGCTGGCTTGTTTGGCACTTCAAAACAACACTATAAAATAGCAGTTTGGTCCTTCAAATTCTCATGTAACAACGAACTCAGCTTTATATCTTCACCTGGAGGGCAGAATCACATGTTAAATTTATCAGAAATCCCTCTTCGCTGGGCGGCCAGCTCTCATATGGCAGAAGATCTTCAAGGAATAGGTGCGCCTCACTCTAAGGAACCCACGCCCCTCTCCAAACCCACGTTTCTCTTTGCTAGGCGGCTGTAGATAGGATAATAGTGGCGGCCAGGTCAGAAAATAGCTGCGATTAGGAAAATAAACCTTTCTCTATCATGCCGCCATCACCAAGGTAAGTTGCCTCCCAAATGCTAGGCGTATTAAGGAATAGGGTATAAACCCCAACCAAAATCCTTCACAAACTTCTATAAATATTCAATATCTTCTTACAAATTTGTTATTGCTTGCAATTCTCAACAAATTTACCAATAAACCCTTCCTGGAGAGCAAACACCAGAACCTGTATAAAATGATAAAACCTTCAGCACGAATCCTTCAAACCTGTATCAATTTGCACACCTGTGAACTCTGGATGAATCCACTGAGGATTGGCTAGGTGTGTTTTCGTCTATGAAACCAATTTTCCCTTAGGGTTTTCGTCCTAGGGTTTAGTTGAACGAATGCTCAAGCTCTCAAAGAAATCCAACAAATGAATTGTCAAGAAGTACACTTTTTCCCTCATCCTCCTTTTATAACCTTCTTTGAGAGAAATTACTTTATTTTTTTATTTCTTTAATTTCCTGCTCAAACATAAAGTGACCTCTTTTTTCACTTTTCATTTCACACTTTATAAAGTCACTTTATTATTTCCTTAGTTCAGCAAAACAATTAATCAAATATAAGCAATCCTTAGGAGCAACATAGGACGACTTAATATTTAATTAATTAAATATTCCTTTAATCTCCTCTCTATTAGCCTCTGGGAATTAAATAGGCTAAAAGGTCTTCGTCGATGACTTAAGTGGAAGAAGGGGACATTACATTTTGATCAAGTAATCTGCCACTTTTCATAATCCAAAGGTTGAGACCAAACTCTCTTCCACACTTGCAGCTTTATCTTGTTGGGGAGACCATATGAAAAATCCATTTCAATCAAGATTCGAGCAAAGGTCATTAAAGACCTAGATAATGTTTCAAGAGAAGAAGGAATAAAATTGCCCAGGGCATTACCTATAGATTTAGGCTATCTAGATGGTAGAAGTGGAGTTGCAGATAGGGAAGCCGCACCCAAATTGGCACTAGGGCAAAGAAGGCAATGGAAGGATGGAAAACCAGATACCATGTCTTCATAGTTAGTAACGAAGACCTCCAATGCCAAGGATCCCCCTCCAAAAGGACTTGTTGATCTTTAGGTGTATCATAGACCGCTATAAAAAACCCTTGTGCGTAGGGGTAAAGATCAAGCACTTCCGAAAGCAAGGTCTGCCCATACCTGGTGTCCCATCATTTAAGCTTTGTAGGTTTGGCCAAAGATTTTTAAACTAACACTAACTTGACTTTCGATAGTTGATAACATCTTCCAGCTTCCTGCCCCAAAACCGCCACCAGAATGCAAGACGATTTATCAACAATCTATGGCCATAGATGGTAGTGAGACGACAAAGCATCAACAAGTTTAAGGGGGGTGGTGCACGCATGGTCTCCCACCACACCACCCTAGGCAACGTTGATCCCATCCTTTGAGCAACTATCCCGAAGAGTGGACTGAATGCAGAAGAACCTAGGATGTTGAGGTCCTTTTGATAGAAAGACAGCCAAGGAGATTAGGGTTTCGGAAGCTATCTTAGTGCCTCAACAAGTTCCAATAATTTCAAACTTACAGATGTCTGACCCGTCTACTGAAACTCATTTATAGAAAGATTTACAGATCAGACGGAGAGCTAAAGTATTAAGGAATCTGCTTTATTAGAGGTATTTGAAGCTGTAATACTAAAATTGACTGTTGATCTGAGATTGACATCGAGATATTAGATAAACTTGAACGAAAGTTGCAAAAAACATCCTGGACATGAATTTGAGACTACAGTATCAAGGCTTTCCTTTTTCCATTATTGTTTATGTAGTAAATATTTTTATTTGATTTATTATCTTTCTATTTTAAGTTAGTATAACTGATGTACCATACTGAACTAAGGAAAATCCAACATGTTCCAGGTAATAATATAAGCATCGTAGTAACATGCCTGCTTTCTATATAATGTGATCATTTTGACTTTATGGTGAATTTGCCATTGAGTTGGATTAATTCCAGTTGTAAGTATTTTTACAACATACTTCTTTCCCACAGGTGTACAAGGGCAGATCAATCTTCTGTGACAAACCGACTTTATTATCTCCACAATGGCAGTGCAAGTCTTGGATTTTCGTAAGTGCTGTAGCACGGAGTTCATATTTTCTATAAATCTTTTTGTGGGGTTGAATTTGGATGGATATCTTCTGATATTCTTTTTTTTTTTCAGGATGAGAAGGCGTGAATATCTCATTCCTGTGGGCATAGTGTTAAAGGTACTTCTGTTTTCTATATGTGTTACACGTATTGGAAGTTATCAGTGATAAACCATTATTGCAAATGCAAGAAATTCACATGTAATGAACAAGTTCCACCTTGAAGGAAGCTGGAGAAATGAGGTCTATCTGTATGGTTGTAAACTGTACTCTTGGAAATTCACAAATTTTCTTGTTAATGAAGACCCGTGCTTGCATTTGACAAAACATTAGAATTCTTTTCTGTTGCCTGTATCTGTTTTGTTTAGGTACATGGCTGCTTGTTTTGTTTACCTTTGGTATGCTTTTCCTCTGACACCTGAGGTTTTGTTTCTTTTATTAGTTGCAAAGGGATTCAAAATTTGCTACTTAAAGCTGCTATTTACCCTTAGAATTTATCAAGTTTTTCCGTTGATTGGGAAATGGTTGTCGCATTTGATTCTCGCTTGAGGAATTTCTCTTCTTGCAAGTCATCCATTACTTGATGTAAGTAGTCATACTACTCTTGATTCCTCAACTACTTCTACTTACTTGTTTAACATTCTTGTAGATATATCTTGTTTGTAAGGGTAGGTATCCTCTTTTGCTTCCTCCCCTCCCTAATTGGGCCAAGGGCATAAAGCTCAAATTTGAACCCACCCAAACCGTGGATATGATCTGTAATCAAATTGGATATGCCAATATACGTTACAGATTCTAACTACTTGTCGGTGCACTTAAAGGATTATGCTAAAAAACTGCATTATGTAGAGTTGCTTGTGCATATAAATGCATGGAAATGAATCAGCAATGTAAAGGACTACAGTGTGATGAAAGAAATGAATCTACAGCGATAAAAATCACCACATGAACACCTTGTTTACTCTGGATAAATTCATTAAGGGAAAATTTATCATGGAAATGTTGTATCTCTGTTCTTCACATTAATACTGATATCAGAAATACAAATGACAGAGAGTGGATCTCAAGAGACCATGGTGGACCATTGTGGACACCAATTCAATCATTCTACAACATCCTCTTACTTTCTGCTATGCATAATAGACTGCTCAGGCCTCCTATCTGTTGTATGCAATCCATCAAGTGACAACACTAAATGCTTATACAAGATCATCAACCTCACACAAGACTCCCAAACAGTGGGCTGGGAAAGCGTAGGACTGAGAGGCTTTTGTTGGTGTTTTAGATATAGAAGCAAATATCTTTCTTGGGAATTTTTTGGAATACCAAAGATAGAGATACTTTCATTAAAATATTTGGAGTCCCAAAAAATGCAAGACCAAATAAAAAAGAGAGAGATTACAGATGTTTTTAATTTTTTAATATTTTTTTACATTTAAAGCCATCCTAATTGCTACAAAGTGAGAGTGAAAGCAAACGTGAGTGTGGGCAGTGAATTTAGAAATATGGATTTTTCTCATTAACTTTGAGATTGCTGATTACAGATAATTGCAATATAAATCTTTTTAACAATATAAATAAATAACTCTTCCAGAATTATAATGAACCCTTCATGCAATAAAACACAACTAAGGTAAACAAGACCTGTTAGTCCTACCATTCTCCTTAACTGTCAAGTCCAAGATACTAATCTATACAAAAAATGGTAACTGCAGTGTTAAAATTTACAACAACAATCATCCCATCCTCTTCAAATACAGCGGGAACAATCATGACTGGTGTTTCAGGACAGGAGTGTACTGTCTTAACAACAATGTTTTATATTAATCTTTATGATCAGCATTATTTCCTATAATGTTATGACAGCAGTAATGACGGCCATATTAATTGATCACAGTACTAATAACTATGCCTGGACACCATAGTAGTCAAGAATGATACAGATCACAAGAATGACAAAATGCTAGTGATCGTTGACCATAAGAAGATTACTAATCACAGAAGGATAATTATGTCAAAAGACAATAACGACACCAACAATATCAACTGATACTGCATTATTAACAGCTGATATGTAACAATGAAAATTCCCAAGTAACGACCTCAAAATACAGCTATGTTTACAAATGAAGTAACGACAACAATATCCATTGACAAGTAGAATTGACAGCAAGTCAACGACAGTACTAACATCTGTGATGCAATAATAATGACAAGTCAAAGGATAACATAATCATTTGATGGTTTTGCCTAGCAACAACTATGTTCATGAATCATAAATAGTGACAGCAGCGTTCAATGTTATCAAAGGCAACAGTCATAATCATTAATGATAGAAACAACAGTCATGTTTGCTATTCACAAGGTTTCCGAACCCATTTATACCAAGTTTCTTCACAACTGTAGATAATTACGTTTATTTTTGAAAAAATTACAGCAATAATTGCTTTTGTCTCTTGACGACAGACATAACTGCAATTCAATAATAGCAGTTGGAAATCTTTACAGCTACTTGCACTGTATAAGGTGGACAACCCATTTATAAAAGTTCTAGAGAAGAATGATCAAAAATTTGTAGGTCTAAGGCTTATACAGAAATAAAAACGAATAGAAAGGATTCTTTTAAGAGGAATTGTATCATTTAGGAAGTGATAAGAATTTTGTGAAAAGAAAAATATTAAGGACATAGTTTTAAAGATTAAGAAATGTTTTCATGTGGTTTATGAAGTTTTTTTTCGATTTAATAATATACCAACTTATTATAACATATTAAATATTGGAGTGGAATATTCAGGTGATATTAATAATGATATTTGTAAGAAAAATATATTTTAAAATTTTGTGGAATTTTTTAAAATCAACATTTGAACATAATATTTTTTAAATAATTTTGTTCATTGATATTGTTGATCTTTTCTGATATCCCGATATTAAGACATTGTTTAAATTAAAGATTTAAACATTATGATAAAGATGTGAAGTCGCTTTAATTAAATGTGGTGTTTAGTCAATAATATATAAAATATTTATAAGATATATTATTATATTATATAAAAATAGTTATAAATAATAAGTATAAATATAAATATAAAAAATGAATATTAAATATATAATAATATGTATAAGACAAGGCTTATATGACAGCCAATACATATTATAAAGATATATGGAAGTTTAATTTATAATAAGTGAATTCGTCACAATAAACAATTAATATATATGAAAGGTGCGATTATTATAATAGAAGCTGGCAGCAATACCCTTAAACGATTCATATGATATATACCAATCAAAATATAATATAAGCAATTAAAGAAGCATTTATATTTGAGGGCAGTGATTACGTAATACAGCAATCACAATCAAGCACAAGGCAGCGGTGAATAATGAATAAACAAGTCATTAATAAGACATGCGAGCTTGTGGAAGGTCGTCACCCTTGGAAGGAATGTATCCCTTCGCATATGCATGGAGATATATATCGCTGGTGATTGGCATTTGAGGAACAACAGAAAAACATCTGAAATATTAAGAACCATTCGACTGTGGAAGATAAAAGGCAGACTCTGCAATTATAAATTGCAGACTCAAATCTGCAAGTACATATACATTCAAGGCCATTATATTATTGTGCATCATATAGAATATTGTGTGACAGGTCAGATTAGAATCCATATGAATATTTTATTGTTATCATTATCAACTCACCCATCATAAGGGGAATGACAAGTAGGCATTAGGCAAGGAATCCTACCATACCCCCCTAAGGCTTGTTTGGGGGCAAGTTTGATCTGCACCCCGTCCATACCCCCCCGTAAGTGCCTGTATAGAGGCTTTGTATGACAGCTTGGATCCTACCAAACCCCCGTTAGGGCTTGTATGCGGGGAACCGAACATGCGACTTGCCATGCCCCCCGTAAGGGCCTGTATGGAGGTATCATGTGCCCATGACTGTCTTGTCATCCCCACTATAATGGAGTTGAGTGAATGGATAAATGGAATATTATTTATGGGTTTGTATGCAGGGAAATCTTATCAAACACTAATATTTCAAGAGGTATATGTTTGTATATCTATATCTTGTATATATATATGTTTCCTATGTTGTGTTTGTAGATTTAGAGCACAAGAGTGATGCAGTTATAAGGTAATCTAAGTGGTAATTCCGAAACCCTAATCCTAACTTGTGCTATTTGAATTTTTGGGGAAAAATTAGTATTGTTCCAATAGGGGACATTACATCTTTTACCAATTTTGACTTGAAATGAAGATGGCATGGCTTGGTGGACAGAGTTAAAATTGGTGTTCCATCCATTGGATGAATGTGATGTTCCAAGAGATAGGGATGACTTGGGGATGATGGGACAAGGACGAAATATCCATAAATTGGGTTGGATATTCCACACACTTCACCATCAACAAATGGATTCCAATGCAAAGAACTCTTAACACTCCTTAACTAGCATTTTCTTTCATATACAATGGTTGTCAAACTAGTATGACATCTGCAAACAAGGAAAACAACAGATCTTTACACTCACAATGCAGAAAACAAACAGCGTAAACACAAAATACTGTTAACGCCATGATTTTATATGGAGAAAATCCAACCTGGGTGAAAAACTCCAGCCTAGAGAGCAATTTACTCCCCATTCCACTGTTTGGAAAATAATTACAAATGTTTAACTAACTCCCACATAGTTTATTAGAGTTACAACAAACTCCCGCCTAAGTTATTAGAGCTTAATTACACTTGCAACACACTCTTAACGTGATTGTTTTGCATCAGCAACTATGCAATAATAAAAAATGGTGTCTCAATCACCAAAAACCAGAGTGTCCTCCCTATTTTTCCTTTCTTCTGTGGTTTTTAGTTACAAATGCCATTGTACAACCTAACATTTGCGTGGGAATATGAAACATCAAGAAAGAGGAATGTGAAAAGACATTTTTCTGGCCATTTTTAACAAATGATGACATTTTAATCATTTAAATAACCGCTGAAACATTTTGCTGCATGTTGGGCAGTTATGATGCAATAAAAATGATTGGGTCGATCCAAGAACCTTACAAATGGAGCCAATCATTGTCTACAGGTCAACACAATCCATAGAAGGAAAACCATGCCCTTATCAGACCTGCAATAAGTGTCAAAACATTTTTGGACAGCAAACAACACATCCTCCAGCTGTCATGTAGTTAGTTGTCCTCCATCTTTTAGATGCCATAACTTTTGCATATGGAATTGAAATGAGGTGCCTTTTTTTTCGAAATCAGACAACTTTTTAAGAAGAATCCAAATATGCAAACCTTTCTGCCTTTCTATGCATCCTGCCGTACGATTCCTGTTGGTCTTTGTTGCTGTATGCCCGTCCTGGTTCACAGTTGTATGCCACAGGAAGGTCCTTGTTACCGTAGGATCATGCTTTATCACAACTGTATGACCCCCAATACTTTGGCAACCTACTGTGCGTACGACCTTTACAGTGCCAAGTCGTACAGGTTATTTGTCTCTTGCATGATCGCTATAATGCATTAACGGGTGCCACTAGACAATTTCCGACAATAACCATGTATTTTGAATTAAGTAAAATATTCACAGCACAATCGAGTATCAGTTACGAGAACTGTCGGGAGATATGCCAGCAACAGGTGACATTCCCCCAATAGGTATGGGGGTATAGATAGAGGACATTCCAGTAGGGGATAGGGTCCCAACACCTACAGATGTTGATATTCCACCACCAAGCGAGGTTGGGTTGTTGGAGGATGTACAACCAACAGTTGTAGACGAGGCAACATTACCTACAGACAGTCCTATGCATGACTGTCCTACAACTACTACTCGTATTGGATGCTCACCTCAGGCCTCCAAGCATATCGATAGTTGGATGAGCTCAGTTGGCGCTCATGTTAGTGTGGTTGACTATCCTCTCGAGAGTCCATCTCGGGACCCACAACCCGTAGCCGCTCAGTCTTCCCAGCGTGAGCCTCTACAGTAGGAGTTAGTCGCTAGTGCCACGAAGGGTATTCAGGGCCCAGGAGAGAGTGCTCCACCTACTGAGGTAGGACCTTCTGCTGCACGGGAGAAGGATATAGTGCAACCATCTTCATCAGAGTTAGATTCGAGTCTTCCGGCCGAAGACATGTACATTTAGATCTTTAAACCCAATCCGGAGGACCCACTGGGTACTGTTATGCGCTATGTGCAAGACTTAGCGCCTATGGGGCCACTTATATGCGAAGTGATTGAGATAGCCAGGCGTATGGATATTGTGCATTCTCCATTAGCTCTGCAGGAGACCAAATGGATCCAAAGATTTATGGCAGAAGAATGTGAGCAGGAATTTACCCGCATCTTCCGAGCTAAGGGATGGCCAGATATATTTACTGAGAAGATGAAAAAGGAATGGCAACCAGAGAGGATTGTTCCTTCCTTTGGAGGTAAAGATGGCCATATACTGGAAGCATTGTACACCATGGAATCCATTTTTTGGGAGACATATTTTAGGTTGCATGAGGAGACTCATAAGGGCAAACAGGTGGAAGCTTGGATTGATGAGTCCATTCGGGTATCTAGGCAACTTAGGGAAGTAGTGGATGAACATAACCAAAGATTTCTGCAGCATCTAGCATAGCAAACTTAGTTGATTGATTTGGAGAAAGCTAAGGTTGAAGAAAAAGAAAAAGAGTTGGCTGAAAAACAACAGCAACTGATTACAAAGGATGACCTGTTGGCGACGCAACGCAACCAACTCTCAGCGAAGGATCAACAGTTGGGATCTATGGAAAAAGAGTTAGCAGAGTTGCGCAATAGTTAGGAGCAGACAAAGAAACAATTCAGTGATGCCGCTTAGATAGTCACGACAACTAGGGAGCGCGAGCTCAAAGCTGACTAGCATTTGAAGCTCCGCACTGAGGAGGTTTACAAGCTACGCCGAGAGATGTCACAGCAACAGACCTCCTCTCCTTTGGTCTACACCCCTCCAGGATGCTCTTCACCACCACCATCACAATAATGGGTATTTTTCCTTGGTTTTTTTTAGTTCTTCAGTCTTTAGTCATCTGGAAGATGACTACTTTTGGGGGGGGGGATGATGTAAACACCAATAATGCATAAGTACAATTTATTACTTTTGGGTTGGTTGTGTCGGTGAGGTTAGTTGTCCTCCCGATAGTTGTAAGTAGTTGATGGTTGGTGGCGGTTGGCATTACCGACCAATGATCGACTACCTTTATATGTCGAGCATGGTATTCTAGACGGGACCGCACTTGCGTGATATCCTTGTTATATTGTATAAGAGCATATCTGAACATAATAGCAATACCATTTTTGATGTGAATTATTCTTGAGTACTTTATTATGATGTTACATTTTCTTTCCAAGTACATTCTGTTTACTCTGTGAATTCCAAATTAGATCAATTAGGCAGTAAACAGTTTTGTGCTTGGAAAGACCATTTCGTTGATCTTTCTGTTCATGTCTGTCTTTACACTTTGTTCTTCCACCCCTTCAAATCCAAACTCAAATTTTTCTTGTCCGAACTCCATTAGATTTATTGCCAAGATTTATTGCCACGATTTCTTGCCTTTGTTTGTAACTTTTTAATTTGGATCTGTTTATTGCATCTTTAATTTCTATACCATCCAAGTTCTCGAGTTTTATAGACCATTATCAAATATTCCCCGTATTCGAAATAGTCCCAACCACCTTACTTTAAACTTTCCTGGCTTTATCTTGTTGCAACCGTTATACTTTAAAACTAACTGGCCCGGTTGGAAATCCATTCTCCGAAGGTGTTTGTCGTGCTAGTACTTCCGTCACTTTTGCATCACCTTAGTCGCCCACCATCTAGGACTCGTTCATCCAGTTTATTCAATTGAAATAATCTCTCCTTTAAACTCTCTGTGTGGCCAAGCCGATTCTCGATTGCTATTCGTAGGCTTGGGACCGTATATTTGGTCGGGACCACTGCTTCCTGGCCGTACATCATCTGGAACGGAGTATGCCTTGTCGTCACCTTGTAGGTCATATGGTAGGCTCATAACACGCCTGGCAGCTTCTCCTCCCAGTCTGATCCCTCTATGCCACATGACTTATAAATAATCGAGATTGGCACTTTGTTTGTCGACTTTGCTTGCACGTTGACTCTTGGGTAATAAGGACTTGAAAGTGAATGGAATATTTTAAATTCGCTAGTCATCAACCGAATTACATGGTTGATGAAGTGTCCTCCCTGATCACTGGTTATCTGAATTGGGATACCGTACCTTGTAACTATTTGTTCTTAGATGAACCTTGTGGTGCTCAATGCCGTATTATCTTCTAGTGCTCGGGCTTCGGCCCACTTTGTCAAATACTTTGTTGCCACCACTATGTATCGGCACCTATGCAACTTACTAACTTTCAACAGGCTTATGAAGTCCAACCCCCCCACCTTTTGAATAATTACTGCGGTTGTGAAGGTGAGAGTGGCATGTAGTCCCTCTTAAGTGGTTTTCCAACTCTCTGGCAAGTATCACATCCCACTACCCATTCTCAGGGGTCAGTGTGGAGTGTCAACCACCATAGTCTGGCCAATACAACCTTCCTGGGGGTGGCGTTTAGCCCCATGTGTCCGCTAGCTAGTCCTTCACGAACTTCTTGTAGTACCCCTTTTATTTCCTTGCTCATGACGCATCTCTTGAGCATGTGGTTGGGCCCCATCTTGTATAGGAGTCCGTTAACCAATTGGAATGTCTTACTCTTCAGCGCCAATTTCCTCCTTTCACCGGGTGGCTTGTCCTTAGGAAAAGTTGATGTGGATAGGTATTCGCCAATGTTCTTGTACCACGGTGGCAGGGTGGCTATTTGGAACAGATGGTCATCGGGAAAGTCTTCGTTCACTCCTTCCGGTGGTTCTCTCGACTTGATCCGTGAGAGTTGGTCGGCTATAACATGACTTTTCCCCGAATGTACGATAATAGTAAATGTGAACTCCTGGAGCAGCAATAGCCATCTGTTGATGCGACCTTGTATGATTGGCTTGTTCACCAGATACATTAGTGCCTGGTGGTCGACATAAAAGGCGAATGATGTTGCCAATAGGTAGTGCCTAAACTTTTGTATTGAGTACACCATTCCAAGTGCTCTCTTAGTTGTACTAAAGTAGTCGACGGTCGCTCGGATGTACTACTTGTCTCCCTAGTAGTCGTACGACTTGTCTTATTGCCGGCCGTGCGACTGGTGCTCGACAATTCTTCCAATGCTTGACTTGTCTCCTTGGCTGTCGTATGACTGGTTCTCGGTCATCCCTTCGACATGCAACTCGTCTCATCGGCGGTCATACGGTCTGTTCTTGGCAAAGGATTTTCTTCAATCTTGTCAATTTGAATCATGTTACATCTTGGTTGGAATACTTCATATTCTTGCATCCGCCAATGTAATAGTCCGCTGAATGAGCTTGTTTCATCTTCGTAACATGGCTGCAAGTCTAGTATTCGTTCGTCGTCAGGTTCCATGGGTCCTCTTTCTCCATTTGACGTCTCCCTTGCATTCGACTTCGAATTGGAGGATGCCATTTCTTCACTCACAACTTGGGTCCTGAAGTCGATAATAAATTTCTTCCTTTGTTTTTAATCGACAGTGTGTTTTTCTTGTAGTTATGATCGACCTTCGTGGCTATCAGCCATCCCCGCCCAAGGAGTGCATCATATGCCTTTTTATGCACCATGATAACTACGAAATTCAACAGGAAGTGTTAAGTGCCAATTTTCACTTTCTGTGCCATCAATACTCCAAGGGCCTTAATTCCATGTTGGTCGACTCCTACCAGTTGGAAGGTCGGCGGCCATAGGGTTGGTTTCCTTAGGTTCCTTCACGTATCTTTCGGTAGTACGTTGACTACTGAGCCTCCATCAACAATTGTATTCGCAAGGGTTCTCCCGAGGATCTCCATATGGACGGCGGCTAGCTTCTTCGCTACGTTGATTACCAACAACACCGGGTCGACAACTTGCTTGTTGTACGGTGGTGGTTCCACTATGATATCATCATTGGTATCTTTCTCGTTTGTTGCTTCTGGTCCATCACATTAGATGTCGCCACTCTTAGTTGTAGCATACTTTGCAATAGGTCGGCCATCCGTATAGGTATGGTGGTTTGCACTCGATTAGGTTAATATTGCCTTTTTGTTTCTGGCAGTCATTATCTTCATGATCACCAGGTCCACACCATTTGCACAGCATGCTCATCTTGTTTTGGTTGTTCTGGCATTCACAGGTGAAGTGTCCCCATTCGCTACATTGATGACACTGGATCATTGGTCGCCCTTTTCCATCGTACTATATGTGACTTCTCCCCCCACTGTTATTATTGAATATGTTATTCCCTCGTCAGTTCCGGTACTCGCTTGGCTATGCATTGTTGTACTCGGTGGGGTAGTTTGTTCGCCTTGTGTGAGGAGCACCCAACTCGTCTTTAGGTTGTACGTGCATTCTTTGATGGTGTGTCCTTGGAGTTGGCAAATGTCACAGAACATTTTCTTTGGGCAATTTACCTTCACATGGCCTTCGCTGTTGCACTCTGTACACCACAATACTTTATTGTCTTTGCTAACCTCCTTTTCCGCTTTTAGTTCTTTCATCATCCTCATCATGTCCTTTTGTAGTGCTTGAACAGTTTTTGATTTGCCGCTGCTGTTGTCTAAGCTTTCACGTCGTCTGTTTTCTTTTTCCTGCGAGAGACATTTTTTCTTCACTCTCGATGTCCATCGCTCGATTGTACGCATCGACGTACGATGAAGGTGGTACTACTTTCATCTTCTTCCTCAAGGAAGGAATCAAGGGTTTGATGAACCGACGCTTTTTCAAGCTGTCAGAAGGGTCCTTTTCCAATTTCACCAACAACTCTTTCAACCTATGATTATAGGCGCTTACATTCTTGTGCTTGGCTTGTTTTGTATTAAATATTTTTGCTACAATTTCATTGTCATCTCTTAGGAGTTTGAACTCTTCCTCGAATGCCTTCTTCAGTGTGCTCCAATTAGCCTTTGAGTTTGCTTCTAGTTTTGTATACTAGTCGATGGCTATACCTTTGGGAGTTGTTGGGAATGGCCGCAACCAATAGGACGTATCCTCATGTCCGTTTGCTATCCATATGGTTTCGCATGTCTTACAATGTCTCACTAGATCCAACTTCCCACTGATTTTCGTCGGTTGGTGGTGGTCATACGGTGAAATTTTCTGCTTGGTGGTTAAGATCTTTGTGTGCTTCATCCAATAGTGGTAATTGTCTCACTAATTCCTCCCACTTTGCATTTGTGTATTGCTGTACTGTAGGGATTTTCTTTTCCTCCTGACTACGACTCCGATTGACGCCTCTGCTCTTGCTCCGCTCTTGGGATGGACTCCTACTCTCGGGCAGTAATACCTCGGTTTCCTCTACTATTCTTTTCAGCCTCCTTTCTCTTTGTTCTATTATTTTCAAGGACCTTCTAATCTCTCGAATTGGTGTTTCGTGACCGCTTCTCATCTTTGTTCGGGAATAAGGGCATTAATTGTTCGGCATACGACGTCGATTAATGTTGTGCTCTTCCTCGTCTCATTTCTTATGCTCTTCGTACTGTTGGAATACTTGCTGATGAAGTCGCTCTCTTTCTCTTTCTTCACACAAATCTTGCAAGATTATGAAGTGTCTCACCAGGAGCCTAGGGAGACGATTCAAGAGGTTATCCACTTCATTGTTTACAAGCAAGTTATCCCAAATTTCATCCTCTACAATTTCCCTCATGTCGGCTTCCCTTCATACGTTCTCCTTGACCTGACATGTCCGACAAGTGTACAAGGTCTTCTGTGAGATTATCTTCACGTTCTTGGTTGGCCTCGACAGGTTTTTCCGTTGGTCGTTCCATTATAATGCCATCTGTCACTGACTACTCAACCCGATTCCGTATAGGCAATGGAACTGCCTAATTGATTAGATTTGGAATTCACAAAGTAAATATAATGAACTTGGAAAGAAAATATAACAGCATCATAATAAAGTACTCAAGAATAATTCACATCAACACTGGTATTGCTATTATGTTCAGATATGATGTTATACAATACCATGCTCCGTCTACAATACCATGCTTGGCATATAAAGGTAGTCGACCATTGGTCGGTAATGCCAACCACCGCCAACCGTCATCAACTACTTACAACCATAGTTACGAGACTCAAACTCGGCAAGCTGATTTTGGACTCGGACTCGGACTTAGACTTGGCACCTGGACTCGGCAAAAACTTGGCAAATTGAAAAACCCAAGAAATTCAGAGATTTTTAAGGATTTAAAACTTGTTTCATGCACCCTTTAATAAATAAACCTTAAAGACACAATAACATCATCAAATAGAAGCTAATTTGATCAGATACACAAGTATACATCGATCACATAAGTATAAACGCAAATTGTAGCTGAAGGAAATAACACACTTATATAAATATTGTCAAATGTATACAAAAGTCATGGAATATGAAATCCATGGCATCAAAAGTTCCAAACAAATATCAAAACAAAAACTAGAAGTCTATGGCTCAGAGGAGCCTGCAAGTGCACCCTTCCTACAAAGGCGTCTAAGATAGGTCCTGGATGATGATGCAGCCATAATATATGCCTTTGTCTTTGTGCCACCCACACCAACATCTAATGTGTCTGCTGACTCTGCTCGTGCTCTAACCTCCTCCTCTACCATGGCTACAGCCTCAGCCTCTCTATCCGCCTGGTCAACCCAATCGAGGTCCTCATCACTAAAGATAGGATCCTCAGCCTCAGTGATCCAATCAGAT
This sequence comes from Cunninghamia lanceolata, assembly GCA_027924645.1. Taxonomy (NCBI): domain Eukaryota; kingdom Viridiplantae; phylum Streptophyta; class Pinopsida; order Cupressales; family Cupressaceae; genus Cunninghamia; species Cunninghamia lanceolata. Next base: position 379,113 of record BSBN01000747.1, read on the forward strand.
TGTGGATTGACCTCCTCTAGCGTGATGGGGGTGGAGTCAGTGCCCAAAATTTTTCTGTGGCGAAGATAAAGGTTGTAATGAACATAGACTAGATCACTCAACCTCTGCACAGATAGTCTATTGCGTTTCTTGGAGTGTATGTGTTCAAACATACTCCAATTGCAATCTTCTGAAGATTTGGTACCTTAGCACCAAACATATCCCACCATGCATCTGAGATGAGAAAAAGAAAAAAATCAATCCCATTATCCAACTTTCAGTTTCAACATTTAATAATAATATAAAAGGAGGAAAAGTTTATTAGATTTTTAAACTTAAATTATGCCCTTAATATAATTTTACCTGGCTGCAATGTTGACCGAGTGTTTTTGCACATCTCACGAGAAAATAGATCTCCTTGTGCAAGTCTAAAGGTCTCAAGCTCATGGACTATCTGTGTTGAATTAGTTGACATTCGCTCTTAACACTGTGTAGAGCCCACTCAAAACCTCCTCATTCGCCTTGAAATCAGGGCAGAATTGAAATGCCGGATTGAGGTAATAAGCGGCTGCGTGTAGGGGCTTGTGAAGCTGGTGGTGCCATCTCGTATCAATGATCTCCCAAATGGGACGATACTTACCCTCAACTCTCCCATAGATGGATCTAATGGCCTCCTTGGCCCAATCCATGCCCTCATATATGTAGCCCATTGCGGGCTTCTCCCCATCAGCAACTTGTAGGAGAACTACTAGAGGCTTAGTGACCTGCAATTATTGTGAAACATTAACTTAAGTGTGAAAAAAAATAGGCAAATAAAAGAAAAATATGAATAAAAATTATAACATAATGTATAATTAGATTTTCATTTACCTTCAAAATCTCCTCAACAGGTGTCCAAAATCTTGCCTCATCAAAGATCCAATTTGTTACTTCAGCCCTTGCATTGGTATTAGCATAGGATGAGGAAGCCTCATCAACAAACATGCGCCTCAAAGCTTTTTTTGACTGAAGCAAGGATTGTAATGTGATGAAATTTGTTGCAAATCGGGTTATGCTAGGACGAGCCAACTCCTTTTGCTGTGTGAATTGCTTCATTAGGTTGAGGACCCATGTGTGATTTTATATGAATTTATAAATATTTCTTGCCATCTCCACACATGTTTTGATCCATGGAATCTTGCCAATATCCTCCAATGTGAGGTCAAGGGAATAGGCATCACTTGGAGTCCAAAATAATGATGGGTGCCTCTCCATCAATAGTCTACCCGCAACAACATAATTTGCTGCATTATCTGTCACCACTTGCACCACATTCTCCTCACCCACCTCAGCTATGACTTCCTCTATAGCTTCACAAAGGAATGTGGCATTTTTAACATGTCCTGAAGCATCAATAGATTTGATGAATACGGTGCCACCTGAAAAAGAAACAAAATCAATGATTCATTAAAGCATAAATTAAAAATATTAATCACTAAATCAATGCATTGTAGGAAGTAGAATCACCTAAGGAAGAAACAAGAAAATTTAGCAATGTCCTATTTCTTCAATTAGTCCAACCATCGGTCATGATGGTGCAACCCTTTGTCCTCCATATCAACCGTTGCTCCTCTATTGTGGCTTTTACATCGGCCACCTTTTGTGTCAAAATTGGGCCCTTTATGTCATCTTCACTAGGGGCTTTGAACCCTGCCCCACAAACAGTAATGGCATCAACCATGTTTTGCCAATAAGGAGACCTAACACATGTCACAAATAAATTAAATAAAATAAGTATTGTAAAATGGAGAGTTTAAATTTGAATTCGACATACCTCTAAAATTTAAATATAAAAATTCAAGAGACAAAGAATCAAGCTATAAATTTTAAAACAATCAAACAAGAAAAAATTACTTGGCTGCATGGAATGGAATGGTGCAATAGTACCAAAAGTCTCCAATTGCACGTCTAGCTGCATCATGTACGTCCTTGATCCAACCCATGCTCTCAAGCGACGGTTGGGAACCTGGAGTAGTGTGTGGCAAAATATATGAATCAATCCTAGATTTACGAACTCTAGGCCCAATAACACTACCGCTGGCAATGGCACTAGCAGTAGCTGGTGTTCCACTTCCAACACCAGCACCACTAGGCCCAACACCTGGAGAAGGACGAAATGGAGGCATGGAAGAAGACTCTCCACTACTACCAATGCTTGCCATCTCCTCTATTTTTCTCCTTTTCAATTCTTTTTTTTGCTCAAATGTTTCTAGTTGCACTTTCACCTCTCGTATAACCTCAAGAGGCACATCTCCGCATGGGGTAGCATCATGGACTGGTATTTGTGAAAGATGGTATTTCAATCTATTAATGCCTCCTCCACAAAAAAATGTTTTGCAATAAAAACATTTTACTTCTCCTTTCTTTTGGCCAGGCATAATTTCAGCATGTTTCCAACAATGGTCCCTTCTAACTGGCTCTTTGGACATTATGATAAAGACGATTTGAAAATCTCAACACTGCTGCAATAACATATAAAATTTATAAATAAAAAAAAAAATTAACATTTGTGATTTATAATTATTAAAGTAATAAAAAAAATGTAGGGTTTGCTTACAAAAACACCTAGGGTTCTTTCTTCGATCTACTAAAATAAAATAGAAAGAAGAAATGAAATGCAAAGAAAAATGCAATTTTTGGTAAAAAGAACACAAAAAAACCTTCAAAATACAAATTTACCTCTTAAATCTAGCTTGAAATCAATAGAGAGCTCCTTCCAATCCTTCGTAGACACCTCTAGGTGCACCAAAAGTAGCTACGAACCTGCCCAAATGCGATTCAACAATCAATTTTTGCTCTACCTCCATGCTAGTTTCCCTACAATGCACTCCAAATTTTGCTCACAACCCTCTTTTCTGCTTCCCCTTTGGCTTCAAAATGAAATGATGTTGCTTTTAGGGTGGAGGAGGAAATATAACTTAAAAAAAACCAAGTAAATGCTTTTTTTTTTAATGTTTTTTTTAACATTTCACTTTTTGCTGTGCGGCAGAGTTTTCCCAGCGGGACTCGCCTAGACTCGGCGAGTTTGGGAAAAACTCGGCTGAGTTTGAGTCCGAGTTTCCTAGACTCGGCCAGCCTGCCTTGCCCCAGACTCACCGAGTCTAGGCAGGTCTCGTAACACTGCTTACAACTATTGGGAGGACAACTAACCTCACCGACACAGCCAACCCAAAAGTAATAAATTGTACTTATGCAAAATTGGTGTTTACATATGAGACCTATTTTGGGCCTACAACAGACCTGCAATTTTTGATGCCAACAATGACCCCCAATGGTCCAACTTCTTCCTGTGATGTTTTCCTCACGCTCAATAGTAAATACATTCCTTCTTTCCTCATATGCTCTCAGATTGGAAGATGAGTGGTCCTTAAGGCGTTTGGGACAAAAATGGGCAACTTGCAGCACTGGTGCAGGTGAATACTTTTAACTTTTGGCTTGTGTTTAGGATCTACTAGATCTGAACATATGAACCAAGTTTTTCAGACGACGTTTCCCCCCCCATGCAACATCCCAAAGTGGGTCGTTGTTGGGGTGGCCTTGCAATGCAAGGGATGTCCCTAGTGATGTTTGTCCTCTGGGGGTACACCTTGGGATAATGTATATTTATAATTCAAGTATCTTAGTGTAGGGTTAAAACATCTACAGACTATTCATGGTGTGGTGGTTGTTACTCAAGATTACACAGGTGGAACTTGATGCAAAGGATTATAGTTTGGACAAGAAATAGATGCGTAAAATATTATAACAGAGTTATGTGAGTTCTTACACACATATGTACAGGATGCAAACTGCATAAATGGGCGGCAATTCATTTATATCCATGGGCCATGTGTCTTGTATTTTTATTGTACAGATAGACAGTTAATATGAGTCTGGATCTACATGTTTGTAATTCTATGTAGTTGTTATTGTGTTTTGTCTGGTACTAAAGTTAAAGAAATGTTTTTTTGTTATGTATTGTATTTATCTGCTTTTTATAAATGTGATCTGGTATTCTCAGGCCCTTATTGACACTAGTGATCGTGAAATATATTTGCAATTGACATCAACATATAATGAACTCTATCAAGGTCAGAAGGGGGCAGTGGGCACACAGCTTGTGTGTCAAAGAGTAGAGATTGTACTAGATGAAGTTAAGCGATATGCCCTCTTCACCCGTCTTCAGTGCTTGAAGTTTATTGGTATGCTTGAATCTCTTACATTTTACATGGAATTTAATTTCTTCAGAGGCGTGAGGTTGTTTGTCAAGAACCTTGATTAAAGTCATTTTCATGGGAAACTTTTTAATAATGTCACTAGCTATAATACTTCACCGCAGGAGAACGCTTTCAACCAATGATGGAAGGAATGGAAACTGAAAGCCATTATGTTGTAAGTTGATTGCCACTGGGTGGTTCTGTTTGCTTTACCTATGATTGAGTGATATCTGTTTATGACCGTTGAAATTTATGTTTGTTTCTGACTACTTTATGTTCCCACTGTTAAGTGTTTTGGGAACTAATTATCTGTATGCATTTGCTTGCCTTTCTATCTCAGGTTGGAGAAAGAATAATTGAGGATTATATTCTGGTACACTTGGATAGTTGCAGTGACAAATTCAATCTTCTGATGTGGGTTACTACATCTCTACATGATGTTCTTTTTTTTCTTTTTTTTTTTTTTAATAATCATAAAAGTTCTACATATTTAAGCTTTTACTTTTTGAAAGAATGTAAGTGAAGGAGGTTGAGGAAGGTAAAATAATAGACATTTCCGACCACAGTTGGCTAGGTCTTTAGGTCTATGTGTTAGTTATCAATGTTTTTTTTTTCTGTTTTTCTCACCGAAATACTTGATATTACCAGAGGATAAGTAATCTAATAGTTTTTGGGGGGGTGTACAACAGTTTTAAGAACAATGTGGGGAGGGCTTTGAAAAATGGTTCAAGGAGTGCTGGACAAAATAAACTGAAAACTGTTCTATATATTACTAATGTCCTATTTATGTGTATTTTGGGCTATACCTATGATGGTTTACCTTGCTAAGTCATTGTCGGCATTGTTATTTTTTGGAAGGATTTGTTAAAAAGTATGATTTTATGCCACTGTTGTATTTACATCAGAATCTTTTGTAAAATTCCATGTTCAGATTCTGTACTTTTTATGCTTTATGCAGCAACCTGCCTTGTTAACAACTACATTCTGTTTTTGTACACTTTGCTATACTATTAATATAAATTAGACTTATTTTCAATATATAGAGTTGATTGGTGGAAGAGTTTGCATATAAATTTTTGTAGACTGGTACTTTTATAGCCAATCCGGTGGGCTATTTCTGTTTGAAGTATCTGTAATGCTCTAAAATTTAAACAAACTATCATTCATGAAACTGTAAATTTTTGTTTTCATCCGTATCTTGTCCATTCTTGGTTTTTGGTCTGATTGGTAGTGAGCACATTATCAGACAGTGTCACTTTTTAATTCATTGTTGTTTTTGTGGAATAAAACTAGAGCAAATGTATGGATCAGGATGAAAGATAGTGATATGTCCTAAAATGCTTTTGAAATTATTACTAACAAGCGTAATAATATCAGAAGTATTGTACTACTTTATAGATATGTGGAAATAGTAAGAAACCATCATAGAAAGCTGCGTTTTCCCTAATATGTAAGAAGATATTCTCTTTAGTTTTGGTTGGTGTGGATGGCAACTCGCAACTATTTTTGCCATATGTAGCTGTGATGAGCACACGATTATACTGAGAGGGGGAGGGGGGTGAATCAATGTAATACAATCTTATACTTTTTCAAAAACTTAATAACCACAACAATAGCAAGCACACAAGATCTAGCAATCATGCAATACGAGGAACACAAGATTTACGTGGAAAACCCTTACGGGAGAAAACCACGGCAAAATATTGCTTTTTAGATAAAAATCTCTTACAATCTTTGTAGGCACCAACCTACAGGAGACACCAATACCCTCTTTTATGATTTGTGAGCACCAACCCACTGGAGACACGAATCCCCGTTTGTAGAATTTGTAGGCACGAACCCACTGGAGACACCAATCCTCGCAACTGAGCACCAACCCAGTAAGAGACACCAATCTCTTCTTTTGACCGGCACCAACCTTCAAATTCTTCAATGGATAATATTGTCTTCACAAGATCTGAATGTAAATGCACTTTCCTTGTTAAATCTGCATGTATCCTCTTTTAAATCTTCATATACTCTTCTTACAAATATGCCATAAATTCCTCTTCTTAAAACTGCATATACTCTTCTTTTAAATCTGCATGTATTCCTCTTACAAATCTGCTATATACTCCCCTTCAATGATCTTCTTTATATATCTTCATGTGCATATCTGTAGGTGTAAATCAAATATTTTCTTTTTATTCCCCACACACTCTTTCTTTTTCACAGTTGCAAACTTGCTTTTTTATATCTTCCAAGGAGGGCGATTTCATTCAATAGACACACTCGATCACAAAGGAGACAACTATTGTTAACAATATGCCTTTTCATTACACCTTTTAAATAAGACGATTTGTCTTTATATGGGGCGCTTCTTCTAGGGGGTCAGCTTCATAAGAAGGGTTTTACTTTATTTAAAATCTTTCAAAAAGTAGTGCTAAAATACCAATATGGGTCGACCCATATTAAATTCAAATTATTTTATTTTAAATTCCAAAGGCAACGATCTTGTTGAGCTTGGGTCGACCACATGAATAAACATACATTTATTTATTTGATGCAATTCAAAACTCTTATTTGGGTGCCAATATAATTCCTTCATTTTTGCCAATATAGGTGGCCATGATCAAGATCTTTCTTGGTTGACGATTTATGGCCTTCGGCCTATAACGAATTTTTTTTGCCTTTGACATCAATGACAATTTCCAACAATCTCCCCCTTTGTCATTGATGGTAACCTCATATAGATATAATTTGTGAATATAATGCTCCCCCTGTCTCTATTGCTCCTCCTTTCTCTACTTCTCCCCCTTTGACATCAATGGCAAAGGAGTGTTGATCTATCTCTGAATTTTCTCTTTCCACAGAACTAAAAGGTAATGCAATGTGTAGCTCCCCCTGAATTCATGCCTCTCATTTAGCGACTGGATGAGAGTGGTATTATTCCCAATTTCTGCCTTAAGTATTCAAAAGTCTCCCTAGGAAGGGGCTTTGTGAAGATATCTGCAATCTGTTCTTGTGTAGCAATGTATTACATCTTAACTTGTTGATCTGCTACCTGTTCTAGTCGTTCCCTTAGGATTACTTTATTTAAAACCTTTCAAAAAGTGGCGCTAAAATACCAATATGGGTCGACCCGTATTAAATTCAAATTATTTTATTTTAAATTCCAAAGGCAACGATCTTGTTGAGCTTGGGTCGACCACATGAATAAACATAAATTTCTTTATTTGATGCAATTCAAAACTCTTATTTTGGCGCCAATATAATTCCTTCATTTTTGCCAATATAGGCAGCCATGATCAAGATCTTTTTTGGTTGACGATTTATGGCCTTCAACTTATAACGAATTTTTTTTGCCTTTGACATCAATGACAATTTCCAACAATCTCCCCCTTTGTCATTGATGGCAACCTCATATAGATATAATTTGTGAATATAATGCTCCCCCTGTCTCTATTGCTCCTCCTTTCTCTACTTCTCCCCCTTTGACATCAATGGCAAAGGAGTGTTGATCTATCTCTGAATTTTCTCTTTCCACGGAACTGAAAGGTAATGCAATGTGTAGCTCCCCTTGAATTCATGCCTCTCATTTAGTGATTGGATGAGAGTGGTATTATTCCCAATCTTTGCCTTAAGTATTCAAAAGTCTCCCCTTAGGAAGGGGCTTTGTGAAGATATTTGCAATCTGTTCTTGTGTAGCAATGTATTCCATCTTAACTTGCTGATCTGCTACCTGTTCCCTTAGGAAATGATATTTGATCGGTATATGATTAGTTTTGGAGCGCATCACGGGATTTTTTGAAATATTCACAGAATATAGATATTGGATGATCATATTCTATCTTGATGATAGGGCTGAAAATCACAGTTTTACCAGATAAGAGCTTTCTCAGCCTAACACCCAAACACACTTCAATGCTTTATTGACTAGACTGAACAGGGACTATAAAGTTCAATGCAATTCTTTAATGACAGGAAGACAATAAAAATTAATCTCAGTTCTAATATGCTACAGGAATCTGCAATCAAGGAGACAAGAGCTTATGAACTTAATTAAACTGATAACAAACATAATCCAATCAACCAAATGGGTCTCCTCTACAGTCTTACAATCAGATACCCAAAATGATAGAAACATTAATGTGCAACTTTATTTAACTATGAAATCACAAAGACAATGTCACAAAACATATTCTTCTTTGTTCTATTCTACTGGCAAACATGACATTACATATTCTATGGGCCTGCAGCCTCACTCTCTACTCGTCCTCCTTGCTTCAGTTCTACCGTTGCAGGTCGTTCTCCCTATCGTTCTGTCTTCTGCTGCCTCTTCTTCTTTCCTTCTACACTCGGCCTTCTTCTTCTTTATATGGCCTCTGTTCTTCTAACGGCCCTTTGCATTCGGCAATCAAGTGTTATCATTAGTGAGCATTTTTACAATAGCAGCTTGCTAACCCTTCACCTCTTAAGTCATCAGTTTGAACAACTTCCACTTTCCTCTTCTGTTCTGTGTTTATTGTGTATGCTGCTAAATTGAGATTCCTATTTATCCTGGTATGCTTCCATGGTATGATATCCATGTTCATTATAAAGTTCTATGAATGATAAATCTGACATGCCATATCATGCTGTCTAAGATTCTTATATTTGTTTGAGCGAAGGGGAATTGATATTTATGTAGCTTATTGTTGCATTTTGTCCCCCAATCATCATCGTTATCCAAAACCCTCTTATTCATCTGCTGTTCCTGATCTTTCTCAATCTTCTCCTATTCAATTAGGAGCTAGACATGAGTATATATTTCAAAGCCTTCTATACTTCTTACATACTACAACAAAAAAAATCAACTGGTCTCTGAGGTAGGGAGTTTTTTAACAGGACCTGCACATTACTATTTCTAATAGAATCTGCACATCCATAGAAGGAGAAATCGAGTCAAACATGCATAGGGTCTTTAAATGTCTTCCATTGCAGTTGTGATGTCTGGATATTAAGGCCTTGTTTAAATTAAAGATTTAAACATCATGATGAAGCAATGAAGTCAAATTGAATAATCGTATATTTAATAAATAATATTAAACAATATTATTATTTAATATAATTGAAATATTATATATTTTAAGATATATTATATTTATAATAAATATAAATATATATAAACATTGACAATTTAATATTTTTATATAAGATAAATAAAAATAACAAATAAAAGTAATGATAATATAAATATATATTAATATCATATATTATAATATACAATAATAAATATAATTATTAGTACCAATATAGATATTAAAATACTACGAAAGGGGCAGATCAATCCATATAAAGGCATCGGATCTGATTTAGAAAGGCTTATAAATATTAAGGAATGCAGCGATCATTAAGGAGCAATGGTTATTAAAACTTAAGGCAGCGCTGCATCTTTAAAGGGCTGTGATTAGTAGTTGAGGGCAGCGATCCCTCTAAAGGGGTGTGACTCTATGAAGAGTCATCACCCTTTCAAAAAGGGTGACTCCCCTCACAAACTAGGGAGTTATATAAATAGAGAAGGCAGAAAATATATTAGGGGATTGCTAAGGTACATAACAGCAGAAAGAAGAATATATTTTCTTGAGTTTATATACATATTTCTACTATATCCAGATATGCTCATGAGATGTGTCAAGGAAGTATATCTGATTCATATGGAAAATAAAGATGATATTTCTGAATTAAGGAGAAGAAGGATATCCGAATTATAATTCTGATATATATATTCTGCATATATATATATTTCTGGGAATACATACATATAGGGAAGGAAGAAAGGAATTAGAAGGTAACATCATAAGAGTAATAAGCAGATGCATGGGCAGTAAATAAGGACAAAAATACAATAAGAATCATATGAATTAAAGCTGATCTAAATCAGATCTTATGAAGGAATGAAAGTAACAATAATCTGATTTATATACAGAGATAGCATATAAGGAAGGAATAAATCCGTAAGAGTTCTAAAGGGTACAGAGGCAAGAATCATCCTCTTGGTATGATGTATCTAACCCTATGTTTCTTATGATAAATACCATATGATAAATAATGACAAATGCATATAATTGAAAAGTTATCATTAGTGTCATAAGCATTGTGAAACTTGCTATGAAATATAGATTATATTCACAACACATTTGATATGATTGTTTGCAACCATGAAGTTTGATTAGTTTATTATGCATTAATGTGGATTCTTGTGTGAATGTTATGATGGAGGAAATGTGGTGCAAGAGGGGAACGGTGATGGGGCACTCTTCTAGGTACACCACCCCTTGAGGGGGGATTGATAAATCCCATTGGGGCCAAGGGGGTACAAAGGGTATTGCCCTTGGGCTTAGGAGAGATGGCTTTCGGGGCACCCTTTTGTGATCTCATTCTCCTATCATAGACATGCAAGTTCAAGGGAACCAATCATAGAGAAAGGGAAAGGAAATGACAAGATGAGGGGGAACGAGATAACGGATGCCTCATTAGGTACACCACCTCATATGGATGACATGCGCCACATGAGGCCAAGGGGGATGGTATATCCGCTCTTGGGCCTAGGGTAGAGGATCTGGGACACCCTATCGAAGTCACGCTCCTCAACTCTCTTATGGTTGAGTCTTCTAGATAGTTAGGTTTAGTTGGATTAATAATGCCATTGTCAGTTTATTGATTATGTTAACTTGACTGTGAGAAATATTATTGTAAGTATTTTCTAACTTGTTTGCAGGAATTAAATAAAGCCAAGGTACTCTCTAAATCTTTGTTTGCTTGGAAATTGATAATTTAGGGTAAAATTAGTATTGTTCCTATAAGGGACATTACAGCAGTGTTTGTAACATGCACTCAATATGAATTCTTCAATAAATTTTTTTTTACTAATGCTCATGCAAGTTCAAATACAAATTAAGTTATGCTAATGTGTAAGAATGAGCAAAATTGGTAATGGAGCTATAACGTGTAACCTGTTTGGACACCACTTAAAAAGGAGTTTCCTAAAAGATACACATCATCTGAAAATAAGCGCAAGACATATCAGTATATGGTTGTTAGCAATGATAATGGTAAAAGTTGTCAGAGAAAGGCATAAAATGGAAGTTATAAATGCCACCCACCAGTTTGTTGTTTGTCCCCATGATGGCTACTAATTTGGATCACTTTTTTTTTCTATCTAGGCATCATTTGACTGTAACTGTTCTTCCATTTAAATTTTTATATGTTACCTTTTTCGCAAAAAACAAAGGCACAAGACATGTCTAAAATAAAATACGACAGTAATTTCAGAAAAGGTTAACTGAAAAATCCGAAATACTAGCTAAGCAACTACTCACCAAGCCTGAAAATACCCAAGAGGACCACGAGTCGCTCAAAGCTAATGAAATGTTTGTAGTGCATGTTTTGATAATGTTAACACAGTGCTGAGGTGGGTTGGCAGGGCTTGATGGAGTTATCCTAAAATGTTGTATGCTATTTTTTACTCTTTTGATACGAGGTTGAATTTCTCTTAGATGAGGTTATGAAATTAGAGATGCTTGCATATATGATCAGGAATGGATGCAATAAGATTTATCCTTCCTTGTGTATCTGTTATAGAGTTTGGGATTGGTCCCTAAAGATGATAACAACAGCACAGGGTGATGAGTTTCCCACTATTTGTTTCTAATATCTATGTTGGATAAAGCTATGTGATGTTAGTGGAAGAGATTGGGAAAGTAGTATGTAGTCAGTCAAAATTGGTAAAGATTGATAACTGGAGGTCATTGCCTCAGAGAATAAAAGTTATGCACCGTTGGATTGAATATTGCAATAAATAGAAGAAATAAAGAAAAAGTTATATATATGTCAACCTAAGTAGGTTAATGAGACCCAAAAAGTACACCAGTTTCATTAGAAAAAAACAAGGATTAAAAACACCCTAGGGTAAGAAAAGCAACTAAATATGAAGCACTAAAGAAAATTAACCATGATAAGAGGGATGAATTTAAAGTTGTCTAATTCAAACCATAAAATCTAACTATTAGTAGAATTAGATATGTAAAGGAGAATTGGGCAGAAAACCCGCAATGTGACAAGTCTATCGCAATTCTTGGAGGAAAATCAACGACATCATCTTCTATGACTAGGAAAGGACCAGTCTAGGATATGACAATGCTCATGGGGGAATGACCAAAACTGAAGGGACTGGGCTTGACACTTCTTGTCAAATGTGGTTACCCCCTCAGAACCTCTCCTAAGGCCCTTAATTGATGAACCTCTATATGCAGAGAAAAATCTAGCATTGTGTTTTTGGAACCCTTTATCTAGGCTGCAAACAGGGTGAAGGCTCTTCACACCAAAATGAAATGGATCCATTATGCCTAGAATGATCCATAAATTTCATGGATATTCCATTCAAAGACTCACTGAAATGGATTTTTTTACAAACCTTATCGTTCACAAGTTCTTTATCTTATTTGAACATCATTAAGGCTTCAAACTGAGATATAGGTACAACTATGGATGCTTTCTAACACCTTAAAATCTGCAAATTTTAACATGCCTACACATCAACTACGTCATTCAATTCATTCTCCAAAATATGCTACCACAAATATTTGTTACTTAAAGAATCCACAAACCACAGTGCAACCAAGAGTATTGTTATGTGGGGTTAATTTCAACAGACAGGTGTTGGAAGAAACAAGAATCATGCTTTTAGAAGGTTTATCATTCTTAAATATAGCTTCATATCATCTAATTATGCTATGAATTATTAGCAAACATGCAAGAAAACAACACAAACAAGTGAAATAAACAATATTAGATGAAAGGAGACCAACACAATTGATTTATCCTAGAGAAACCCAATGTAGAAACCCACTGTGGGAAGAAAACTCCACTAAAATCCACTATCAAAATGAGTTGTACAAACAAACTCCCTTCATGAGGGGCCAATAGAACACCTTCCGAGCATCCTGTCACTTATAGCTAGAGAATTGCATGACCAAGCATATTCTAGTTATGCCAAGAATCTATGATGAATAAAACTACAATATCTAGGATCACAAAAGGATTACAATTTGAAAATCCTCCAAATTGATCCAGTCTAAGCTCTCCCCACCTTCACAAATCTCTTGTTCTCCATATCAGAAACATTCCCCCAAAGGGTTCATTTATAGGAGATGAAGGGTAGATGAATCAACCAAGAGATAAGTAACATCTCCCATTTGGAGAGACAACAAGAAGAGCTGTTTAACTTCTCATATGTCTCTTCACCTTTGTTATTTTATCTTTTATGGCATGAGTTCAAGAACAGTTGATCTGTCACATGTGCCCTGTTCCATCATGGACAAGTTCAACAATGGTTGAACCAATAAGACGTATTCTATGGCAATTGAACCTGTCATTGATATCTTGCAAATTTTAGAGGTCATAACTTTTGCATACAAACTCAATGAGGTGTCTTTTTTTGAAATTACCTAACTGTCAAGAGGAATCCGAATATTTCAAAATATCACTCTTAGTATAATTCTATTATGTTAGTTTTTACCCAGTACCAAAACTGCATTTTCATGCTACTAGCAGGCCAATTGTATCTAAACGTTTATTTGCTAATTTTTAGGGACGCTTGGACACTCTTGTAGACATACATGTAGAGGAACAAAATTTCACTTGTTCTTCCCTTTCTTTGTGTGAATTGACTATATTTCACTAGTTCTTACCATCTACTTTACTTACGAGTAATCTCTACCTTACAAGTTTGGGGTTCCCTTGCAAGGGATGTACATTGTCTTACCCAAAAAAAATTCGTAATGTGTCATGATTTAAGTTAAAATCTTGCCATGTCTCCAGTTATGAGTCATATTTCAACCATTGTCGTGGTCATCCATGTTGTTTGTGTTGTCTCTAGTCAGTGTCTTTGTAGGGCCAACACATCTAGTGAGGTAAAGATTAGAGTTTTGATGATGGAGAAATGTTGAAAATTCACTAAGGCAGAAAAAATATTACCTAGATAGAGGATGTGTGCCTATGTGAAGATACATGTGTTTCCTAGCAGGGGCATTGTGTTTGTGAAATTTTTGTTTTTTAGTGTATAGGTATGAAGCATAAGTTGTTCTATGCTTTAAGTATTCTTCTACAGTTAGAAATAGAAATCCCATCAGTCCATTTTATGTTATTTTTGTTCAAAGCGCATTTATTTTCTTGTGTAAAGCATTTTACTTTCAGTTGACTGGTTTTAATTTTAAATGGTTTATTGTTTTCAGCTTCATGTTACAAAAGCTTTTTGCACTTGTTGATGAAACTGCTGCACCAGACAATCCAGATACATTACAGAATCATGAAGTTTTGCTACCTGGTCACTTATTGACTATTTATATGAAGGTATATTTACTCATAGATGTAAATGGACTAATCCACGAAAAGTATTCTAGACTTTACATTTTATTAAATTCTGACTAATTTGATCTGCATAATGTAGTCACAGCTTATTGGTGGTCTTAAATTATGTTAAGATCAATTAGATTTCCTTAAATGGGCAATGGTTTCATAGTCTTGAACATTTATTATTAGTTAAAGGTGTTTTACTTGTCTACCATGTAGCATCTTTTATTTGTTCTTGAAACTTAATAGACATTTCTTGAATTATGTATCTCTAGTTTTCTTTGCTTTCTTTTCTACTGTTGGATTTTATATAGCCATTTAGCTTTGCAGGAGAAGCTCCAGGAATGGTTGTTCAAGGTTAGGGCACAACTTCAGCGGGAGATGCAGGATACAAGTTCTGAATTTGTTCTTCAAGATAGTAGGATTCTTTCCTGTACCACACAATTCATTGTTTAGTTTTAAGAATATCCTTATGCAAACAGATTTACCGTCTATCCTATTATTTCTGCTTTACTTGATATATGCTGAATACATATAAACCTGGTGTTTATAAAAGAGTGCTATTTATGCTATTTTTTATTATTTCTAGGGGACTGAACTTTTGAAGGGGGCTGATACTTAGTCTAATTTAAGGCATTATCTCTACTTTTTACATGTAGAAGCTGCTCTATCATGTAATAGATGCCAAATGTAATCGAGATATAAAGTTTGATTTTTTGACCGCCTGTTAACATATTGAGATCTGTTCTATGTGAGTGGCAGAAAAAAAAATTACAAGGATCGATTCTTTAAAATCCTGTGGCATTGGTCTAATTCTTGTTACCATTGCTCTACATTTACATATCATGTTCCTTCAATATGGTTGTCAGTGTGAACATTAAATGGGTTTGCATTTCTGAACAGTTTGATTTTCCCTGGAAACTTGTGACACAGATTATAGCGCATAGCTATGCTTCCTGTTAAAAAATGGGAAAGTTATTGCAATATGAAATCTTTATGTGGTCCAGTTTCTTATACTCTAAATCTATTCTTTGACAAAAACATGTAGATCTTTTTGAACTTGCTAGACTACATCTGTTGCTTTTGTGCTGAGGTAAATAGAAAGTGTTTTATATTTTATATTCCATCATAAGAAAATGTTTATTTTTGTAGTTTTAGCTGCATCTTAGTCAAAACATTTTTTTTACAAAAGGTATTTACACTGCTGTTTTAGTTCTTGTCAAGCATGCTTGGTAATGGTGGAATTTGGTGTTTCCACAGCATTTTCAAAAGAAATCAAGAATGAAAGCAAATTATTTCTAGATAAGTGTGGAGAAGTACAGAATGAGAAAAGCCCCATGGTTGTATGAGATAAGTTGACACTAGATGAGCACAGTGGAGTAGATTGTTGTAGTAAGTAAGATGAATTTCCATAGAATAAAGTAGCATCACAATTTAGTTCATTGTAACATGCGTGACAGACCAACACAGAGTTAAGTAGATTGTGGCAATGAAGAGCATTAAAAATGTTTGATGAGCAGAAATATGAATAGGAAGACTTTCATAAGAGAGCCTTTGCATAAGTGACCGACAAGAAAGGAGTTTCCTGATGAAGGTTGTCCAGATAAAGAATTAATTCACAAGGTGTTGCTAAATTTGTTCTGTGATGGAGTTTTTGGATTAAGACAACTTTGTGGCACATCGAGTTCATATTGAGAATGGGGAACCAAAAAAGGGTAGACCAATGGTGAATGTTAATGATAGGCAAGGTCATTTTGGTTGATTTCTTGGCCACATTATGCTTGAGGTAGCTAAAAGTTATTCATCGTTAGGACAGGAACAGTTCAGCGATCTCAGAATTGAGGAAGTTGTAGAAATAAGTAATCGTAGAAGCTAATAAAGCTTTATGAGGACACACCCTAAAAAATCAGTAATTTTCTATTAACCGAGTTCTAAAATAAGAATCTTAGTCTACAAATAATCCTTTAACAATCCTGGAGGAGATATTGTTATTAGCATCTATACATGAGAGCAGACAGTAATAGGTGACAATGATAACCTGTATAAATATAAATTCAATATTGTTTCTAACACACTTGCAAAATGTTTATGGTATTCTTTCTATCTCTAAGGAGCCCTTTAAATCTCTCAAACTTCCTTGTTGATGTTTTTATCAATATTTTTGGAACCTTTTTTGTGGGAACTGTACTTCCTTATTCTATCCTTGTTCTTATGTGAAATGAGGATGGACTTAATTGGTTTTTTCATAGAGTGGAACATACGATTCATTGGGAGCTTGATAGTACTTGGGTTATCATAGACTAATGTTGTATGATGAGTTCCTCCGAGTTGCATGTCTTTGAAATTTTGGTTTAGAGAAATTACTTCACTTGTAGATGTAATTGTTGCTTTGTATTTTGCCTCTATAGTTTACTTCTTTCTAGACCAAGAAATTCTCCAAATCAATATTCAACACAATTTGATGTAGATTTTAGTTCTAGCAAAATGTGTTTAAGAAAGAGTATGATAGGATAAGGATCTCAACCTTTGAGTTCATGGCCTCCCTAAGTCGGTCATATTTTTTTCATGATATCTTGGATTTGAGGGATATTTCTCTTGATGGAACTGGGATGACTCCACATGGCACGATTATTATTTGGCTACAATTAGTTGGGTAGTTCTTGCAAGCCTTGAGAGTTGAGAGGAAGCTCTTTTATTTCACAAACAAGATCTATTTGGATGCATGCCTTGCATGACTCAAAGCAAAGAAACTTGAAATGGCACATGCTCAAGTCATGGCTACAAGGAAGGTTAATTAATGATTTTAGACATGGAAATACATGACATTAATGAGTGGGTTGGAATGTGTAAGGGCAGTTGTGCCCTTGTCTGATTAATTGAAGACATAGATGAGATTTAGATCATGTTGGTACTTCTATTGCTTGCTAGATTGCAATGGTGTAGTATGCCATCTCATAGAATGATATTATCTTTCTTATTGAGACTTATGAGAATGCTGAGTGGGTTCTCTTTTCATTACAAATACTTATGGGGACTAACATTTAGGCTTGAGACATGAAGATCAAGTGGTGAAAGCAGAGGACGTGTGCAACTTATCTTATTTGTGATTGTCTTTAGTCAAAGGTGTTAGATTGCTTTTGATTTTTGATTTAGATGCATTTTGCTTTTGGTCTGGAGAGGTTCACCTCCTCTTTCCAATATATCCACTTCATGATCGATTTGGATGCTTAGTATTCCATTGATTATGCTTCCCTGCTTGCCTAGCTCATATATTTTCTTCACTTCTTTACCCATACAATTCATCATTCTAATTCATCTTGCCCCATGAATCAATGGTAGACCAAAGAATGTACATACCTTCATTGGAGGCCTTGTTATTTCCTAGACAATGACCCACCTTCCCTATACATGACTTATAGTGATTACTGACACCTCCTATAGTGGAAGAAATGCAAGATATTTGAGTTAGGATTCATTAGCTCCTTGATGCGCTTTATGACTCCCTTAAGGCTTGCTGAAGTACCTTCCTCTTGAGAGAAACTTACCCATCAGAGATTGAGTCTAGGTCACTTGTGTTAGTTTTGTTTAAAATGCTCCTGCTCAACTCGTGTTGAAAGTCTCCCATTTTGTTTCTTTTTTTTGGTGGGGAGGTTAAGTAATCTACTTAGAAATTGTGTACTAGTAAAGCAACATATTGTGAGAGTGTTTTGGTTGAGTTTCTCAAATTTGATGGGGAGTTAACAAGGTTCTTTGCTTGGTGTTTCTCTGCTCTTCATCTCCACACAGCATTCATTGAAATAAAATAGCAGAGCTTTGATTCAATTATCTAGGGCAAGGGCTACATTTTATTCACCTCAAGGTGTAACAATATTGGGTTACAAATATCCAATATTAGATTAAGACATGTTTTCTATAGGAGTGCATATTCTAACAAATTTATTTTAAATAGTAAACACACTAACCTGTCCTATCAAACTAAATATTTACATATTAAATTGTGATGTGATAATGTATTTACCACACAAACTATATTAGCCTATCTCCTATTATTATATCAACAAAATTTTCTAATATCCCCCCATGCATCTTCCCCCATTACATTGTAGTCTTGAGAGTGTGTGAGAGAATTTCAAAATGCCTCAAACTTCACACATGCAAGTGATTTGGTGAAGATGTTTGCACCTTGATCTTGAGTGGGCCAAAATTGAAGCTGAAAATTATGTTGCGGAATGTGCTTGTGTATGCAGTGGTGTTGAACCTCAATATATTTCATGCACTCATGTGAAACTGGATTATGAACAAGTTTTCAAACACTCTATTTGTTGCAATACAAGATTGTTGGTTGTTTTTGTGGTACTCCGATTCCTACTAGAATACATTTTTACCATATTGCTTCACACAACTCCACCTGCAGTGCAACATTTTGCCTCAGTGGGAGATCGAACAACTTTTTTTCGCTTCTTACTTTGTAAAGAATTGACACTAGATCCTATAAAAAATACAAATCCAAATGGGGATTTTCTATCATCGATGGATCTTACATAATCCATGTTCATGTAACTATTCAAGATGAACTAATCATTCTTCTCTTACTCCAAACCTTGCTCCATTGTGCCACAGATATACATCAATACACACTTTGCTACTTTCCATTGACAGCCTTGGTGCAAGTCAAGTAAATGAGATTCCCAATCAGTTGGTGGTAGCAAATAGCATTCACTTGAGGAGATGAATCAGATCGAAACAACTGTTGTCTTGTCTCTATGGCTATTAACATGGTCTTACAATCAATCATTTTGAAATTCTCTCTCTTGCCCTCTTGAGACTGACTTAATGGAAAGTTAGGAAAATATAATTAATACAAGTATAGTCACTATCAATTAGTACATCATAGGTTAATTTATTTATCCCATTCATATGTTGAGGGATAGCTCAAATCCTAATGACTACAAGAGTATTATGAGGAATGCTTTTTAAGCACTTGGAGTATGAAGATCTTAAGGAGAGGGGACAATCAAGCTTTGGTAATGATTTCTAGAGTATTGATCACTTTTTCACTCCTAGGGTTTTCATTGAGGAGGCACATTTGTGGTGTTCTAAATTATTTTGCTGCTTTGTAGATTTTAAGATGGCCATTGACATTGTTTGGAGAGATTTGATTTTAGAGGCAGTGGACATATCGTGTACCAAAAACCTTAACTAGTACCTTTATGAGGCTTTATGAAGTAGTTGTTGGCCAGTTTTGGCTTGGCCATGGATTGTTTGATTGTCAAGAGTATTATTGGAGTAAAAATGGGGTATCCTCTCTCATTGGCTCTCTTTGGGATTTACGATGATGAGCTTGAAGACTTTCTTTGTCACAATATTCATGTTGATGATGATTGTGTACCACATTATATTTTGGTTGACATTTCACTTGATGTGGTTTTGTACTCTCATCGCCTTGATGGTTTCTAGAGATAGTCCGATGCCCTTGTTGGCTTCTATGAACTTTGCCAATTTGTTGTCAACCTTAGTAAAACAAAGCCTATTGGCAAATTTGAATTCTCCGTTAACTTTTTAACTTTTGCAAGAGTATTATTGTAAAAAAAATGCGGTAAGTTATCCTGTTGACTCTTTGTGGTTTTCACAATGATGAATTTGAAGACTATTGTCAACAGCATATTAATTATGATGATGATTGTATACCACATTATATTTTGGTTGCCATTTCACTTGATGTGGTTCTCTTCTCTCATCACCTTGATGATTTGTAGGGTTAGTCAGATTGCCTTGTTTGCATGTGAACTTCACTAACTTGTTGTCAACCTTGGTAAAATTAAGGATATAATATTGAATGACAGTGGAGATCCTCTTTCCAAGTTACAATTCTCATGTAGAGAAGAAGTCATTGGGGTCATGGCAATGTTTACTTAGGAGATCAATTTATTGGTCCATCTCTCAATCTGAATCTTGTTCTCAGTTATGTCTTTGCAAGGGATATGCCTTACTCTTTGTTTTGGGGTGTCAATGCTTTCATATCCATTTTCTGGATATAGCATCAAATGCACCTTTTTAATTTGGTAATTATGGGTTTGATGTTTGGGTCACCAATGAGAGTGTTTATCCTATTGTGCTTTAGTGTACAATCTGATGCAAACTAATAGTTTGACAACGTATTCTTCTAGCATAGTTTTCTGCCTTAGACTTGTGTTTTAACTCTCTTTCTATCTTTAATTTCTTGGTGTGATTCAAGCTCAGGTTGGTAGAGATAGCCATATTTGGTATTTTGTTCTTAAAAGAGCGTTCCCTCCTTGCAATCCATTGGGCATTAAGGATATTTGTATTTTCGAGACTAGTTTGCTTCATTGGTATATCAACATATCTATTGATCAACTTCCTTCATTCAGATACACCTTGGATTGATGACCTTCCTCAGGGAATATTAGCATTGTCATTGGAAACTTGAAAAATACTTGATTTGTTTTTTGTTAACATTTTTTCTTTATTAGAATTATCTTTTCTATCTTTATGTTTCGGTAATTTGCTTTACAGTAAATAAGGTGAAGAAGGTGATGGAAAAGGTTCCTTCAGGGAGTATTAGCAAAGCCATTGAAAATATGCTAAATACTGGAAATCTCAATACTCAATCTGGTCTTGATCTTCAACAGGTGTGAGTTATTTTACATTTCTTATTTATTAATTATCTGTAATGCTCAAAATATTTCAGTTTCCCTTTTATTTGTTCATACTAGATGCACCTTTTATTTGATCTTTAATAGAGTTCTTTGTTGCAATTGCCAGTAGAAAGTATTTGTTTGCAACAGATATTCTGCAGATCATGATTTAATACATCTCCAGATACCATCATCGCTTCCATTTATTACGTGTAGTTTCTTCATTGTCAAGGAGTGTTATGTCCATGATAAAAACCTTACATTTCAAAGTGCAGTTTATTCGTCTTTGAAGCATGTTTTGAGTAATGTCTTGATTTTGTGAAATTGAGATTAATGTGTAGTTTTCTTTTAGGCAGAGAATGTACAGTTACACAAGTAGGATCTAAAGATTTTCACATATGTGAATTTGTTTGTTTGAAGGCTTAAAAACCCATGTCTACATAAAGGAAATGTCTACTAAGCATAAGTAAGAGGTTAATTGCTGGAGGACTTGGGAAGCTCACATAGAGATGTGACATTCAATAAGGGGTTTTCATTGTAGTTCCTAAAAAATGGATGTTGCTGGGATTGAAAGCTATACTTATGCTTTATTTCCAAAAAAGGATAAATGCAAGTGAGCCAAGCAGCAAAAGAGCTTTTTCTGATACATACACATACACACACACACTCTATCTCACACACACACACACACTTTATCACATGCTCATTTTCACACATCACAAGAAACTTGGATAAAGGGTCGTAAAGAAATCTTGTTGGGATGTTGTTTTGTGGTTTATACGGATGATCCTTGTATGGGCTGTGCACATAAAGGAAGTGGAAGACTGATGGTTTTTTATGTGTGGTATTCAGATTGTGCTCACAAGTGGAGAGGACAATTGTAGTGTATTTTTTAATAATTTGAAAAGCTGTTATATTAAAGCAGTAGAAAATGCATAAAAAACCAAAGCCTTGATGGTGACAGGTTGTCATTGATGTCAAAAGTGTGTTCAATTGATGATGTAAAGTTGCCATAGTTGTTGCAGGACATTAGGAGGAGATAGTTGTTCATTGCTTGGTCAGTTCACAGAGATGTGGAGTTGGTTTGGTTCTATTATGCTTTGCTTTGAAGGAGCTCAGTTAATTAAGACTTCATCAGGTCTATTGGTATGATGTTGTATTGGTAAAAGAATGGTTGGTAAAGCATGGTTAATCATTTGAGTATCAATTTGGAGTATATGTTATATGTGATGGATTTTATGTCTTGATTGGAGGAGTTGGTCTTCACAATGTCATGATTCATCAGTGGAAATGACATATTCTTGGTAGGTATGTTTCAGAGGAAATGGCATATCATTCTTGGTTCATGCAATAAAAGTGGCATTCTCTGCTTAGTTCATCAGTGACATTCACTACAATCAGGGCAAGGTTCTTATTTTTATGTTCAAGAGCTTGAATCACATGACAAGGGTTAGTGTGCATCATATCAACATCACCTAATTGACATTATGACAGTGGTATCATACTATGCAGATCTGGTGAAGTATGGTTTATATTTCTGCGATAAAGATCTGTGTTCAGTGTTAAAGTTAAGTGTCTTTGTAGAGGTAAAATGGCAATGTGCTTAACACCTAACAAACATTCAACAAGGTGCTTCATTTTGTCTCAGAACAGGTTGTCTCAAGACATAGCAATGACAGCAGAGATGGACAAGTTACAAAGTTGTTTTAACGCATGATGATCAAATGGACAAGTTAAAGGTGCCAAGTGTAAGACTCATTAGTCAAGGTTTGGAAAATGTAAACTCTAAAGAGTGATTTAAGTATCTTATAAGGCACAAAGTATATCACTGAAACCATAAGCTTTTTTATTATAAGAAGTAGGTGACTTGGTATATTAGGTAAGCATGTCACTGAATTCATTATGAAACCGGCCCCTCCTAACCTAGTCCACCGGTGGTCAAGGTAATTGTTTTAAAAGAGCATCGAATGCTTTTATAAAAAGAACATTACTTTAGAAGAAAGTCAATTTGGAGCCCGATTTCTATGAAGGTGATTTATGCTTTAAAAAGCATCTTTTTTTTGGAGTTTAAAAAGCATTAAAAATGCTTTATGAAATATGGAGAGCCCGTCAACGTATGGTTTGGGAGTATTTTATGCATGGAGCCTGATCATTAAGTTCTTTTAAATGATTTTTGTTTTATTCGAA
This sequence comes from Cunninghamia lanceolata, assembly GCA_027924645.1. Taxonomy (NCBI): domain Eukaryota; kingdom Viridiplantae; phylum Streptophyta; class Pinopsida; order Cupressales; family Cupressaceae; genus Cunninghamia; species Cunninghamia lanceolata. Next base: position 402,541 of record BSBN01000747.1, read on the forward strand.
GGGGAGAAAAAACAAATAAGGGTTTGTTTAAGTGTGAAATCGGTGTTTGAACAAGCTATATTAATAGCTTTGTTAAAGATAGCAAACTTTGTAATTGATTCCTCCTTTATGTGATATGGTTATGACATTAAAAATTGAGTTTTATATTAAAAGGCCACCGAATAATTTTGGAGATGATAAGTTTTCTTTTAAATTAGAAACTTCATTCTTTTACCTCCTAAATTGTTGACCCCATGAGATAACATCAAGTAAAGTGATTTTTAAGATTTTTTGAGGAGTTATTTTGAGATGGAAGATTTATTTCTATTCTTGTGATTTAGAAACAAATAAGGTGATTTTCTTTTGGAAGGTAGATTGGATAAAGTTTTTTGAAGACTAATCTTTTGCAGAGAGAAGAGAATATGAAGAAGATCCAAGAGATTTTATTTACAGGACATTGATTGATTTCATTATAATCTTATTTTTCTTAAGATGTTTTTTTTTTTGCAGATTGAAAAGAAGATTGAGTGTGAGAAGATGAAAGGTTTTGAAAAGAGGATAATGAAAATTTGTTTTGAAGGTGAAAGGATATTCAATTTGTATATAATGGTTCTTTCAGGTGCATTGATGAAACGTCTTTGTAGATAGAGATGAAATATACAGATGATGAGTTCATAGAGGTTGAATATATATAGTGTGTGTTGTAAAGAAGACAGAGATGGAACAGTTTGTAGAGATTTATTTGCAAGCAAAGATGAGAGGCTTTATGTGTTTGAGGAGTATATATAGAGATGATTTAAATTGTTTTGCAGAGATGTGTTAATATTTGCAGAGACACATGTTTGTGCAAAGAAGCCAAATAAATTTGCAGAGATATTATTGAATTTGTGTAGAAATTTTGTGTAAGGATAAAACGCAGAAATGATGACCTCCTTGTACAACAAATTTACGAAGACAATATGCAGTTGATTGAGTATCAGGTGATTTGGTAATGAGATTGATAATCAGATTGTAATTGAATAGAGATATGCAAAAGAGAAGACAAGGTATATAATGGTGCAAATCAGATTGAGTGGCAGTCACTTCTTGCACACTTTGTAGTTTGTTCTGTATTAGGGGTTGGTGCTCCTTGAAGTTGGTGCTTCTAAAAGTATTAGGGGTTGGTGCTATTTGAAGTTGGTGCTTCTAAAAGTATTAGGGTTTGGTGCTCCTTGAAGTTGGTGCTTCTAAACATTGTAATTAGTGAGGTTTTTGATAAAGCTAGTGAGGCAGTTTTGGAGTGGTTTTTCTACCCCTGGAGGGTTTTCCACACGTGCAAATCTTGTGTAATGATGTATATTGATCTTCTTTGTGTGTGTATGATTTACTCACGAGGTGTTGTTTATATCCTCTTTTATCAGTAGTCTTATGTATATGTGTTTAACAATGTCTTCCCTTCTATTTGTCTTGTAAGATAAAATTTGCAAAATTGTAAGAATTCACACAACACTGATTCACCCCCCCTCTCAGTGTTGTCCTTGACTCCTACAAGCCTTCCCACAGACTGGCAGAAGCATGAAGTTCCAACATAGAGAAATATACGCGGAATTGATTCAAAAATAGAAATTATTTCCACTTTGCACATAGGAAGAGAAGATCAAAACATACTAATTACTCAAGAAATGATACTTCTGAAACTAGTGACTTGTATAAAGACATGGCTATCCAAGCTTATATGCAATATCCATTGGCTTGATTTGGATCCCAAGGGATATCCACTGGATAACATTCTCAATTGCTGGAATATAAAAGTGTTATATATGGAAACGAATATTGAAAAACAAATTTGAAATATAAATGGTTTTAATCCATGAGATATAAACAAGATAGAACTGTAACAGATAAAATGGTTGCTCTTTCATGAGTGACCTTTTGTTGTTTGTTATTTATACTTGAGGTATGCAAAGGAGTAATGATCAAGTCATTTGGTGGGTTCAGTCCCATGACTGAAGGAAGAGAAATTGCGCCAAGGTGATCTAGTATATGCACCATCATGTGTCAAAGGAATTGGCTGTATGGAAACTAATTCAATATTGTATGGGCCTTGACTTTATTGGAGGTTGCATTGGGTTTTGGCAGATCTCAGATTTGGGTTTTATATTGATGCCAGTAATCAAAGTTGAGTGCGAGTTAGGTCATTCATGGATTTTATATAAATATAAACATTGATTTTTGGCTAATCTTGTGTCATATGTAAAGGCAGTTGACAATAAATGGATGGGCCATTGGAATTCTATTTTGGATAGGCCGATGGTTTTTTTTCTCTTTGGGCATTGTTCACATGGTATTTTTTTGCTGATTGAGGGATTGCCTGGTGAATGCTGACAACCTTGTCCACATTGTTAGATGAGCTTAGCCATTTTCTAGGGATGTCGGTCATTTGAAGGATGGGGAAATAGGGGTTGGATTAGAATCAAGGACAGTGGCAGGACACTTATAGTTACCCTTGAAGATGAATCCCTTAATGGGATCATTCTAAGAGGTTTGTTTCTGTAGGAGAATGACCTGCTGCTGAAAATTGTTTCCAACATAATATGTTGAAATCCACCATCCCCCAATCTTCTTCACTTGATATTTAGATTTTCATCCATAGATTGAAGTGTGGGTTTCACCCATAGGTCTTGTTCTTGTTGCATTTTTAAGGTGCACTGGTGTAGAAGCTATGAGATATTTGAGATTGATTTGCAAGAGGTGAGGATGTAGGGAGTCCTAGTATCTAGTAGTTTGGTAGAATATCATATGCTGGCATTTTTGGTTCAAATTGTGAAGCAGAGGAAACTTTTGGATTGAAGCTCTTGACCTGAAATAAGCTGAGGGATGTTTGAAGAAAATGGGTATGAGCTACCGGCTGAAGATATTTGAATAATACAACTCCTTTAAGGGTTGAATTGTGATAGCTTGGGGAAAGGGAAGGGAGCAGAGCTTGGGGGATTCCCATGAAAGGGGAACTAGCATTCAGGATTGCGATGTTGGTGGCAGGGGAACACACTCAGTGAACAGTAAGTGGATTTTGCTTACCTTGATTCATGAGAATGGCTGATCTTCCTTAATTCTATGCTTGCAGTTGGGTTGAGACATGGCTGGAGATCTTGTTCTTTTGCCTATATGTTTTTCTTGAGTAGATGATTTCTCTCGTTGGATTCCTTTTGAGTCAATTTAATGTTAGTTGTTTAAGCTTTGGAACAAAACATTGACATTTATTGAAGTAAAATACCCTTTTTAATATTTATAGTCACTTTGAAATTGGATTTGACATTTAGACTTGAAACAATCCAAGGAATGTTTGAAGCAAATGGGGACATGCTTTGGATACCTAAGCAGTTATATAATGGTTTTCAAACTAGGAATGAAACTAACACCATTCTGCTCCTTCAATCGGCCCTAGGTGGTCAACTACTTCATGCGTTGTGCATTTATTGTTAGAAATTCAATTGGTCTTTTATACTTGATTTTTTCCCTTGGGGAACTAAAATTGCTACCATCATGAATATCAGGAGAAGCTTAGGATTCCTTGCAAAAACTATAAATGGATCTCCTCCCCACTATCAATGTGAGTGTCCCAAAGTTAGCAACATTCTACTGCAAACTTACATTAGGAGGAGGAAGAGTATATCTGCTGCAAGAGACACGGAGAAAATGAACGTGGAAGAGATAGAGTGTGATCGCCATGTTAGAATCATACTTGATGAGGAGTGCAAGAATGAGCCGAAGACACTAGACTTGATACCGAAGAAGGAGCCCTTTGAGCCTTTTTTTGGGCTTCACCTTCCACAACCTCTACCCCCACCCCATCAGAGACAGATAGGTGGTGCACATAACCAGCTGCAGCATAGGACACCATAGGCACCGTATCCCCATCGTCGCCATTGTCCACCGCGGGATGTTGATTGGCTTGCAACTTATCTTTAGAGGGGGACGAGGGTGACATGGTCGAAAGGCTGAAAGATCCACGACTACAAACATGATTATGAAGAACTGTAACAGCTGAAGGCAGTGTTAGTGTCTTTTCTACAACCCTCCTATAACATCAGTGATCTTACTGTCCCTACCAACCCACTAGAATACCCTGCAAGTTGGACAAGGGGAAGTACCTTCCATGGGATGGAATTTAAATGGGGAAGGAAGATCAGCTGCCAAGAGATAAATTTAGTCATAAATTGCAAAACCTGATTTTGTGATAATTGCTGTTTCAAATTCAGGATAAATTGATTTTTGCTTTGCAATGTATGTCCAATCATAAATTTAGTAGCCAAAGTTGGTAGTTATTGTGGTGGCAAATTAAAGGGTGCAACCTTGTATAAAATTATGACCTTTAGACTAAACAAGATTTACTAGTTTAAAAAATAAACAATATAAAAAAAACAAACAACAAAAAAAATTGTTTTGTACGAAGTTACTAGTTTGGGTTTGGGTACGTTAGTATGACAAATGTTTTGGGGGTTTGGGTTCATTTTTGGGTATGCTTGTACAAAAGACATAAAAATCATAAATATATACATATTTGCAGCCTACAAATAGGAATCAAGGTCAAATACCACATAACATGCATATAAGAAACACAATTTCTATAACAATTAAAAATATTACTTTGATGTCAATTTGTCAAACCCAAATGTCATGATAAATATTCGTTGGTCAATATTGAAATATAAAATCAGCAATCAGCATTATATGGGTCTTTATTAGGATCGGCATCATTATCATTGACACTAGACGATGTAAGTAGCTTAGAAGAACCACAAGAAGTGCCAGTAGCACTCACACTAAAAGTATGTTGGCTGTTTGACTCCTTCAAAAAATTAGATTGTTGGGCAGTGGTAGCATCCAAGTTAGCTTGAAAATGATATGAATATGGCCTGCAACATGTGGATCTCTTTAGCCTTGACATGCACTTACTTGATGCAATCGATTTTGTTGCCCATCTTGTAAGGAGGGGAAATTTACCAACTAAATATAATACCCGAAAAGAAAAACATATTCCATAAGTAAGATAATTAACCAATAATGGTTTCCAAATATCCATAATCATATAATGGCAAGAACTCATGAATAAGAATAATGATCCATATACTAGAATACACCCGACTTGGTGTTACAATACATCTGTTTCAATGTTACACAAGAAGAACTATCATCAAGATATCCATGAATCATATTACAATTGCAACTTGGCAATGAAGCCATACAAAGAAACAATATCCATATCAATAATAATATCTAATCTTGGTTTCCTCGATCCTCCGATCATCCGCAAACCAAGTCCAAGAGAGTGGTTGAGGTGCTTTTTCCACCCAACCATGAAGTACTGAACTTCCCCGGGTTTCTTCCTAACTTGAAGAAAGCATTGACCTTGCACAAGGAGCCTAGCAACCTGGAACGGTGTAAGCAAGAGGGAAACTCTCGATGCATGCCTGTTGCCTGTATGCATCCTAATACTAGAATGACATAAACTCTTGTAAACAAGATGTGGCAGCGACTACAAAGTTCTAGGCTTTTAAAACAAATCCATCTATTTCAATGGTACAATTGCTTGGCCAAGCAAATAAATAAAAATGATAGTTTTAGAAAAAAATAAAACTATCGTCTCTGTAGATCCACATTCGACATCCTGTCCTGAAAGTTCGTACTTTACCAAAATACATACAATGCAGTTTTACAATATAGTTTTCTTATGTTTGGTTTTCCATAATCTCAAATATCTATAAACAAAAATTATTTCCATTGATGAAATGATTTCACTGTTTTGCTTAATAAAAAGTTTACTGTTTTTCCCTTATTTTATCTGATCTATTTGAAGATCTACCATATAAACATAATGCATTTCTTTCATAAATCAAGAATTTTGATATACTACTAGTTTTACCAATTGAAAAGTAGAAATAACATTTATCGAGAATTCAATAATTCGAAAGTTTCTACAAGTCTTTCTCATTAATGCAAATAAAAAGTTTTTTTTTTCTTTTTTCTGCAGAACAATGAATTCAATTTCAGATATTATATATATATATATTAAAGAAAATTCAATTTGACAATTGAACCCAATCAACATTGTAGTTCTTTTCTTCATATTCATTTCCAATAAACACAATCAATACGACATATATATATATATAATTAAGTTATCAATGATTAAATCAAATATAGTCATAAACCATTTTGTTTTTAGACAATAAAAATTTACAGTCAATATATATATACTTTGCTATGAAATAATCGATTCAGTCATTCTGTTTTTCAGACAATAAGAAATACAATCAAATCATTTATATTGATTATAGACTATAAATAGTACATACTGTTTTAACAGAGACGAAATGGGTGAGAGATAGACAGTCACAAAATATTCATATCCCTAAAACGACAAACTGGGTAAGGATGATTTTCGGATATGATTTAGATAACTAGGTCACGCATCACATATAATAATTTTAGAGGAACCCAGTTCTTAAAAATAAAGTTATGGCTAACGCAACAGACTGTTTTAACAGAGACGAAATGGGTGAGAGATAGTCACAAAATATTCATATCTTTAAAACGACAAACTGGGTAAGGATGATTTTCGGATATGATTTAGATAACTAGGTCGTGCATCACATATAAAATTTTTAGAACTCAGTTCGTAAAAATAAAGTTATGGCTAATGCAACAAACTGGTTTAAGAATATGTAGAAGAGAATTCATAGAAAAATATAAAGCTTGCATATGGCAAATTCATTACAATCTACCATGAAGTGTTCTTCGTATATATATATTGTATATATATATACACTGTAATATATATATATAAACAAAACATTTCTTAAACAGAACTATAGCTAGTAACCTAATAATTTAGAACAATTCGGACAGATGATCATGTATTTAATAGACAAGAAAAGATTCAATCATACGAATAGATGAAATTAAGAGTTAATAAGAACTCGGAAATTCGTTCCTTAATACAATTGAATGCCGTATTCCTACAGAAACTCCCTTGATTTGATTTAATTTCCCATTTGTGCCCAGAAAGCTTTCACAATTTTTATGATTTGAATGCAATTATAGAGGAAAAATGATGATCCCTCTTTTTGAGAATGCAAGATGTTAAATAGAAGTTTTTGGTGAGCAAGAAATGAATTGTAACTTTTTGTTTCCTCTTCCTCAAGTGTTTCGTTTTCCAGAGCTTTTCTTTTTCTAAAATAAGTTTTTGTTTCCAAAAACACGTTTTATTCTATTTCTAGTTGTAAAAATATTGTATATTTATCACAATGTATCTATAAAAAAAATAGAATAAGATTATTCTCTAAATAAAACAAATTAAATAACTAAATCGATTATTCTATTTTCTAAACACTCATGAATTATATAATCTAATTAAATCATCATTAACTAATTATGCGATATATATAATTCAAATAAAATAAAAATGCAATTTAAATTAAACTATTAAATCATTCAATATGCAACATATGCAGCTACACGACACTACGTGAAGTGTGTGAGATATATCCCTCCATCTTAACCCTGCCAGGATGCTAATCTCCTTTACCTCAACCACCCTCTTGTCTTCGACAACCTGCAACACATAGTAAACTCCAATTTCCCGTTAATAGATTTGTGATCCAAATAACCGAAACATAGCCAAAGCAGTACTAACATGAATATTACGTTTATTTCATTACATCTTTTCATATTAAAATATTCATAACAAATTATTCATCTATCTGCATATAATTATTCATGAAATATTTCCATTTAAAGTAAACCCAAATGGTATCAAAATTTGAGACATGACACATCTTTTGTAGCATAAGGTTGAGTGAGTAGACAATACAAGGTGTCCAAAAGATGTGTGAATAATGTGCCTCAACTAACAAACCAATTGCTCTACAACTTTTTGCGTTATCCATTATGATTTGGTCACTATATTAGGCCCCACATTCTTAATGACACATATGAGGATGTTGGCAATAAATTGTGCATTCGTCACTTGCCCCCTCACAATCCATGGCTTTCAAAAACATTGTACCTATAGGGGACACTGCAATCACATTTATCAAGGGCTGATTTTTGGCATCCTTCCATCCATTTGAAACGATGGAGACCCTTGTCTCGAACCACGAATCCCTAATTGGCTTCAGTGATCATTGTAGAATTTTAACTTCATTTGTCAATAAGGTGTTACATATCCTCTCAAACTTTGGGTTCTTGTATCTTTTTGGAGCCCCATTATTCTTTTTCACCATTTCTTGCCAATATGGTGTCTGAACAACATTGAAGGAAAAACCATTTGCATACACGTCTTGCAATGTGTTGATCGACAATCTCTTGGGATTCATTTTGAAATTTCTTTTACAAAAGCCCCTTTGTTCTCTTATGTGTAGCAAGCTCTTCATGTGTGGCCAAAAATGGGTGGTTCTCTACCACAACTTTAGGAATGCTAAGAGATGGGGAAATAGGGGCCCTCCTTGATCAAGATCCCCTTTCCCAAATGATGACTTGTTCTAAGGTTAACTGCTTTGTCTGCTTGCTCCTTCTCTTTAATATATTTCAACACTCTCATAGGTGCATTCATCTTGCCTATGTAAGATTTGATGCCTTTGATAGGAATACCACACAAATGATCTTTTCACTTGACTGTATGAACTGGTATATTTGACATCACAACCACTGCAAATTCGAACATATCCCCTACCACCTAGAGCCTATTGTATCTTGTCAACATATTTCTAGAAGGGTGAATTTGGGTTTTTTGAAGTGGGTTTGGCCCACATAGATTGAGTTGGCTACCATAGTCATCCTTATGGCAACAAATTTTGAAAACAACACATTGAAAAATTAAAAAATGTATGATATATCCTAACTCATTTAAATGCATAAGGATGAAAAACAAAACAAGATAATCTGTTTGTGGAAGAAAAAATGAAGAAAAGAACCAAAAAAACTTACCTCCATTCCAAGAGTCTTCCTTGACAATCTCCTTGGCAGCGAATGGGCTCTTGCACACATGTAGGAATAGTAATCCAACCTCTTTGGAACCTTGAATGATCAATCTTCAGCTCTATGTGTGCAATGAGAAGCAAGAATGAATGTTCAACAAATGTTTTTGGTTTGTATGTTTTGTTTTCAAAATAAAGAAAATGTGCTTTTCTTGTGTTTCAAGTTGTTTTTAGGTCAAATTTAGGGTTTAGGCTTCTTTATTTTAGTTGACTGGTCAAACCTAGTGGTCAAAAAAGCAAAAAAATGTTTTGGGCATTGGGTTTTGCTTGGATTGCCTTAGGTCCTCCCAAGTGCACTTGGGTTTATCTAGGTATGCTTTGCAGTGTATTTGGGCAAACTTAGATGTGCTTGTGGAGAACCTATGGGGATCCACAAGGGACTCAGACCAGAACCGATACCAAGTACATATGGGACTTGGATCCAAGCCTTTTCTTGAGTAGTGTACTTGGGCGAACCCAGGTGCATGTGCGCTTGATGAAACCCTATGGGAATCCATTAGGGAATTGGACCATGACATGAACCAATTACATATAGGGCATGGATCTAGGCGTTTTCTTGAGTAGCATACCTGGGCGAACCTAAGTGCATTTGGGAGGTATTGTGGAAATACACAAGCACCTAGACTAGGAATTGGACTTGGTACATACGAGACTGGATCTGGGCTTTTTCCTAAGTTATTCGATTACCTAGGTTTTGTATAAAAAAACAAAGATACCAAAAATGAGTACTACTCAACTTCAAAGTATAGTTGAGTAGGTGTGAAATGATGCCTAGATCAATAGATCTTTCTTGTTCTTTGATAAAATTTTCACTTGCACAATAACTATCTTAACATGCTAAGTCACAAAGTTCGAGTTCAAGTTCGGCAAGGAAAAAATTGGAAAAAGTAATTCATGATGAAATTTGACTAATATAAATCTAATTTGAATAATTTAAATATATTAAATTAAAACTATTAAAAATTTAAATATAATTATTAAAAATAAACTAATATGATATTAAATTTAAATATATTAAAATAATTTAAAATATTAAAATTATGAATAAATTTAAACATTGTATCATATTTAATAAATTAATAATTAAAAATCTAAATTAAACATTTTAAATCATTATATTTTAATATTAGAAATTAAAAAAAAAGTAAAAAAATAAAGAAATCGTCACATTTTAAAACTTAATGTATTAAATTTTTAAAAAAAATAAATAAAAATAAAAGCAAAATAAAGACAAAAGCTATATGGTCAAAACAAAACCTAAAGACAGAGGCTATGTAGAAGAAAATAAAGAAAACACAATAGGATGCGACGTCCACCTTTGCCGCCTCCTTTTGTTGCAATAAACACCACAACCATTTCTTGCACGTGTGTAGAGTGTCGACACTCACCTCAAGGCCGAGCTCACACTTTACTCATACGACAACCTTGCTAGTTGTAGGGTGTCACTCGTCTTTGCTTGCACAAATCCACACGAACACCGAATACACTATAGGCTCAACAGTGGACACAACTGGTTGGATTCTAAACTCTTGAAGAGCGAGTGGCTGCCACTTCATTTTTAAATATATTTTAATAAAAAAGACCTAAGCTCTTTACTGGATTCTAAACCTCATGGATTAAATTCGGCGAACCCTATGACCTATATAGGGCAGGAAGAGCAGGTGCAAAACTAAAAGGACATCTAGGTCAATAAACCTTTCTTGTTCTTTGATAAAATTTGCACTTGCATGAGAACTATCTTAACATGTGCCATGAAGAGCATGAAAACTGTCTATTATATGCATGTTTTTGTTTGGATTGGTGTTTGCCATTTTACAAGTATTCTCTGTATGCACATTTGTGATTCTCATATAACTATTAGGTTTCAATGGTTGAAAAATCTTTATTAACTTCTAATCTTGTTTGTATTTGTCATTTGTGTGTGGGTACTTACACACATACATACACAGTATATGCATCTGTTTGTATACATATGCATGTATATGTATATACATACACATATGCATGGTGGTATTAAGGACACAAGATTAAAGTCTTATGTTTCTATTGATTGAGCATTTTGGAATGTAACAGAGTTCTGGAATGACTGTTATTGCGGAGAAGCTCAATTTTTTCCGTTTTCTTTCACATTTCCGATCTGTCCACAGAGGAGCATACTTCGCACAAATGCGAACTACTACAGTGCGTAAGCTGCTTCCAGAGTAAGTTCTAGCATTTTGGTACAACATGCTAGCCATAAATAAGTATTTTTATGTTAACATATATTTGAATAATACTATGTTGGTTTGCTTCTAGGACCTTCTTTATAAATTTTATGTTGCATGTTTATGTTGCAGGTCATGGGGCTTTATGTGTCCTGTGCACACACCAGATGGATCTCCATGTGGACTTCTTAACCATTTGACAGCTACATGTAGTAAGTACGGTGTATGTGTTCAGTAGTTTTGCCTTTCAATATTTATGGTTGATCAAATGGGGTTTAGGCTGAAGAAGTTAACTCATCTCATAGGCACCCTTTCACTTCACGTGATGTTGGCTGATATACAATTTCTAGTTATTTGTGTGTTGAATGGTACGCATGGACAATGGACTTCCAAAGACAAAGTAATAGCTTGTTGGTCTATATAAATCTAGAATTCACAAGGCTTGTTCTTACAGTTACACGGTTATATATTTTCCTGAAAAACATTGATTGATCTTGAAGACTTTCTCCCTCTCTATATTTTTTTTGTCATAGTAGAATTTTTCAGAGCATGTATTATTATTGTGAAGCAGGCCACCGTTCCCAAGTCATCTGCTTACTTCAATCTATGTTCCATGGGACTGTACCCACCTCTTAGTCTCCTGTTCTCATAATCGCTTTTATGTTTCTGCATTTCTTCATCTCCCCCATAGGGTACTTGGTCGAACATGGACTTGATTGGAATCAAATGATACAATTGCAGGAATCACATCAGATACTGATTCAGAACTAAAGTTCAAAGATTATGTAAAACTACGGAAATCAATCACAAATGTCTTGATAGATTTTGGTATGATCCCTGTGCTGCCAAGACTAGAACGTGGTGGTCCTCCAGAATTTTTGAGTGTTCTCCTTGATGGTCGGGTCATTGGATACCTTAGTTCATTGACAACTGAAGCAGCTGTTGTACATCTGCGGAGTCTGAAGCTTTCAAAGACATCTGGGGCAAGTTCCCTTGCCATTCATTGTATACTAGAAAATTTGTATGCTGATAGTTGATGGTATTTGTGTAGGTTTCATTCAGATCGAATGTGCTCTCTTTTTTACTCATCAGTTCTACATAATGCAGGTTCCAGAGGATCTTGAGGTAGGATATGTTCCATGTACATTTTGTGGTGCATATCCTGGACTATATCTTTTTACTACATCTGCAAGATTTATTCGACCGGTGAAAAATCTTTTGAATACCAGCAAAGGCCACCCAGACATAGAACTTATTGGTCCATTTGAGCAGGCATGTGCTTCCACCATTTTCCTGATTGATTCCAAGAAATATACTATGAGAACTATGCCAATAACATATTATGACATTACATTCTTTTGGTAAATATTCATCTCCTTTAGTGCATGTATTTGTCACTATAATGTGTAGATTTTTTATGGAGGTCATTTTCATGCTGGCTGCATTAGATTAATATACTGTAAAAAGATAGGAGACCTTCATAGTCATTCCTATCTGGATTATCACCGTGAAGTTAGTGAGTGTAAATGGCTTATTTTAATCATATCTAAATTTTACTGATACTTTGGATGATGCAGTAAGTTAAAGAAAGTTCTAGATGGTGTCGAGGATTTTATATCGATATGTGCAGTATCCTTCATCAAAGCCATAAATTATTATTTCTATACCAGTAATATGTTAAAAATATTCTAGATGGTGTTGAGGCTTTTATATTGATATTTGCAGTATCCTTCATCAAAGCCATAAAGGCATGTAAAACCAGGGCACTCAACCTTCGTGTTCATGGCCTCCCTAAACCAGCTGATCCCTTACAAGCAGGTTACATGTTCTTGTGTGAATCTTTGGAGTCTTGGACTTGAATGATATTTCCCTCAACAAAACTTGGATACTGCCGGACAGCACCCTTGTCATTCAATTCCAAACTGCAAGAGAGCATGTTCAAGCTCTTAAAGCAAAAAAGAAACTCCTTTCCTTCCCGTAGAAATTCTATGTTGATGCAGATGTCACATGATCCCAGGTGGAAGAACTTTGGAAAGCTCATTGCTGCTGCCAAGAAAGAAAACAAGTGGCTGTAGGGCTGTCATATGTGATTCTGCCCATCTTGGGTAGTCATGCCCTGGACTGTCAACATAACAATGACCTCTAGTCCCATTGGGTGGTGGCGGCATCTCCATTGCTTGTTGCAACTGCAATGGCATTATATGGTCTTCTCAAGGTACCTTCCAAGATGTTATTGCTTTCTGGGATCTCATCTTTTTTGTTCCCATACGAAAATTTCATATTCTGTCAACCTTATCAAACGAAACTTCATTTGTCTACACTTGATATGTGCTAAAAGTGTTACCTTCTATGCATCGTTTTGTCAATTCTTCTTGCTAACTCTGCAGGATCATCAATTTAAAATACTCAGCCAATTCAAGGGAGGTGCCTTTTCATGCATCGGTGACGTGCCAATGTATTGACATTTTTCTTTCCTTTAGCACACGCCAAAGCAAAATTTGGTGACTAGGTAGTGTATAGGTGTGTAGAAAAGATTGCAGGCGCGCCAATACAAAAGGTTAATATGATTCAACAGTGTATTGGCACGTGCCTATTAGGTGGGAGACACCAATACAAAGAGATATAATCTTATCATTTTTACACCTTCAAGCTATTGGCACACAACTAAGCAAAGTAGGAGGAAGATTTCAAAGTTCAAACAATAAAATTCTAGTCAAAATTGAGCCAATATAAAGAGGGGATCGTTTTAGCTTCTAGGCACATTAGAAATATCGGATGCACGCCATAGTAAAGGAGTTTTTGCTAAAATAGTGGTGAAGCGTGTGATATTCAAGAAAAGAGCACCTAAGTATAGGTCAAGGAGTTTTCAACATGTTTAGTGGCATGCGCTTATCTGCTAGAATGCACCACTATGAAGGAATTTAGAAAAAAGAAAACATAGACAAGTGCTTTTGTGGCGCGTGCCTCTAAAGATCAACACACTAAAAACTTTTGCCTAGTAATGGTTTAGTGTGTCCCAGTAAAGACAAACGCACCATTGTTAGAAGTTCCTTTTAACAAGAAAAATGTATGTGTGTTCTCTCTTGCACGTTGCTAAGGCGCCACACGCCTAAACGAACAGGCTGAACGTTTCAAAAATAGAGTAGTGGCACACACCACACTAAAGGATTTCAAAATTAAGAAAATCCCTACTGTATAGAGGCGCAGGGCCCTGGAGACCAACATGCCACACAAAGGGAAGTAGAAATAAAAAATACACAATACTACTGGCGTCTATGCGAGATTGAAGATGTCTGTCTTTAAGGAAAAATAGTTTCAATTTACTGGCTGGACTTCCAACCCTGGATGCACCAATGCAAACATTGCAGGTAATGGTTAGGCACACACTTGGCAAATGGCGCGTGCTACAATAAAGGTTGTTGAGGTTTCAACAAACAAGTATCGTGTAGAGGCGTGCATGCTTAATGGCTGATGCGCCTATACATGATGTGTCTTCTAAAAAAAACCTTACTATTTTATCTCTTGGCCGACTCAGCCTGAGCACCTATCTTGTAGTGATATGATCTTTAAAGATAGCCTTTAAAAAGCTATTAATAAAGATAAGGATGTCATGCAAAGTCGTAAATTGTAGTTGAGAATTAAAGCAAAAAAAATAGATCTATTAGTAGAGGAAAAAAACAGCGTTGGGTTTTTTGTTTTTTTTAAAATTATTTAAAGAAGCCTTTTTTCACTTCTTTTCTTCCACAGCAGAAGCATAAATTATTGTCCAACGACAAGTTGCAGCAGAAACAAGGAATTGTTGAAATTTTTTTTGATAAATCTATAGCAGCATTTAGCAATAGTGTGCCTGATTTTGCAAACATCAGCATATAAAAAGTATAATTTCTTCATTCAGCAGTAGGTACAACAAAATTTTTGCAGAATTCCAAGATTCAAAATCAAAAAGTTATTTTTGCAGGTCTCTGCCAGCACAAACAGCAGTTGTGGGTGAACATTTTCAAGGAAAAGTTGTCACAAACAACAACAGAAAAGACATTTTTGTCTTCCAATTCTTTCAACTTTCGTTTCAAATTTCTGACAAGTTGAGTGAAAAAGTGCAAATTTTGTGTTGAAACAATAGCATAAGGCATTTGGAAAGAGTTTTAATTTGACAAATTTTCATTCAAAATGCAATATTTATCACTCACTTTGGAGTTGCCTTCAGTCCTCATCCATGAATATCCCAAAGTGTGGGGAATTGATTTATGCCATGTTTCATTGAAAGGATTTGATCTCAAAGGAAATATTAAAGAAGCAACACAGCAAAGAAATTGATAAATTGCGGCCTTGTCCAAGCACTATCATTTCCGATTTCAGCACAAAGCTTAGAACTCGTTTTGGCTTGTGTGAAACACTATGATCCTGAGAATACAGAAATAAGATCTATCAATGGATGCATGCTGTGTAGTCTCAAGTCTGATGACATTGAGCTCACCTTCTCCATACCTCCATTTGAAGAGTCACTTCAAGTGGACCTTGAAGAGTGTGAAAAAGCTTGGGACAAACACTTGGCAGAATGTCAAAAGTAAATAGCCAAGCGTTGGCTGAAAGAAAAGAAGACAGTTTTGCCGAAGAATTTAGAGCGAGGAGAATTCAGGTATGAGTTTGCCCTCATGATCACTCTTCTCAACTGAGTCATAGGGCAAGAGGAGGCTCACAATTTCAATTCGTGGATGTTCTACATCGTAAGTACCATATGCAATGGTGCAAGCACTTTGATTGGGCCACATTGGTTAGTGATTGCTTGTAATGTCCCCTTTTTGAGCGAGCATCAGAGTTTGGTGGTTTAGCCTATCATTGGGTCCTCGTAGGCTAATCAGGGTGATTAGAGGGCCCAGTGTTGGAGTGTGTGGATAGAGGCCAACCTTACTATTTTTAGTAAGGCACTCTGGTGAACAGAGAATGCAGTGGGCTACCTCCCGGTGCAGACGGAATTGATAAATGACTTTATTATAAAGGCATTTAATATCATAAAGTCAAAATATAAAGTGAGAATATTATATGACTTATTTGACTTTATTTTAAAAGGGAATTTAATGTTATAAAGTCAATTATAAAAGTGCATTCAAGTCATTTAATTAAGTCAAGTTATGTTGGGCGCCCACTTGATAAGAGAATATAATGTAATAAAAGCAAATGCTTTTATTTATTCATTTTAATGATTATAAGGGCTCATGAGGAATCGACTTCTTTTGAGAAGAGTATGTAAGGGCATCAAAAGCAAATGTAATCCATTCATTCACTCATTTTGACACTTAGCTTTTGAAGAATTCTTGAGGAGAAGAAGAAAACCAGGGTTTTCTGTATTCTTGGGCATTGAAGAGCATAGCTTCTTCATTGTTTCAGCTTCCTGAGGCTGTGAGAGACCATCTGAAGGTTGCTTATCATGATGGCTACATCCAGTAGTCATATTTGGGCAGATTGAAGGAGATCCATCAAAGTTTTTTGAAGGGTTTGAAGAGTTTCTCATTGAAAATCAGAAGACAATAATTGTTGAAGGTTTTACTAGCTGTGTGAACCTTGCTGGGCCGTACACAGCAGCAAATAGAGGCCGTTCATTGAATCTTTATGCAGGCCGTACAGTCCTGTAGTTGAGGCGTTTTCTTTCTAGGCCAAATCGCCTTGGTTTGAGGGTTGAGATCACTTGCTAATGGGGAGGCTAGGGAACTGCAATACACCAGCAACATCAATTTGATGAAGAACTCAATCATCCATGCAAATAAACCTCTACAAGGGTTTTGCCAGTGCAAGTTTAACATTTTCAGATTTGCTGTTATGATAGTTTCAGACCTGCACTTTCATTTTCAGATTTCCTGGTATGGAGTCTAATAATTTCTCAAGCATTGTATGAAGAGTTGCATTGAAAATATTGTAGTTGCAAGCTATTGTAATTCCTATTTGAATTAATATAATCAAGTATGCTACAGCTGTTGGTTTCTTTACAATAGTTTGGTCAAAAACCTTCATTGCATTAGTATTTGATATTTGCATTACCTGGCAAAGTTCTTGAAAACAAAACAAAACAAACAAAAACTTGAAACGCCAAGCGAAATCTACAGGCAGAAACTCAGTTAGCAACTGTCCACCTGGGGTGGGACATTTCATTGCTTGCATACACAGTTGATAGTATTTAAGCAAAATCACGAGTTTCAAATGACATCATACCTTGTGTACTTGATGGCTCATAATAGCACATTCAGAGGATTAAATATCATTGGTCGTGCCAACATACCTGTGTATATAAGCACTTCACGCAGTTGGAGTATAGGGGATCCCTTAAGCATTATAAGAGGGCAAATGATGCTTTACTCATGCATTCAGTTTCATGTGGAAATCAGATGCACGTAAAGATTTCCAAAAAAGCAAGAGCAGTCATATCTGACTGGGCGGATTGGTTCATTCAGTTCCAGACATTCTCCTATATTCGGGTATATGGTTTCACATCTTATCCTTACATGTTTTTGAGGTACTCGACTGATGAGGTTATTTTCATGGAGTATCTTCACCAAGTTATAGAAATACACTTATCTGAGAGGGAGGCATAAGCTTGGAGTTGGTTTGCTGATCTGGTTAGAAATTTACAAATGCAAAATGGTGCCAGATTCTAAGTTCATCAATGAGGAAATGGATTGATTCAATTTCAAATTTCTTTATGAAAAGTGCACTTATGACACAGGTCATTATGTGGTCAAGGTTAGGAAATAAGTTTATGCACATTCCAAAGATTGAGGATTATTGGGCTAATTGTGTGGATGAGTTTGAGGTGTGTAGAAGGGATTTCAATTGCCTAATGGTTCACCAAATTGCTGATTTCCTATTTAGAGAACATTGAAGACATTTTAGATGATGTGGATGATGTCTTATCACCTCAATTTCAGGAGAGGCAAAATAGAACAACAACCTTTGCCTTTGATCAATTGGTCAATAAAAGAGATGGTTTCAAATTAGAAAGAGCCAACGTGGTTCTTAAGCGTAGTAGATTCTTCTTGGGTTCTGATATGACAAGGAAAATAAAGGCACCAAAGGAGAAGGCCCTAGTTATAACATTGCTAGCAGAAAAGATGCTTGTCACCTCCAAAACTAGTAATAAAGATAAAGGGGAATGAAAAAGATGATAAGGAAAAGGAGAAGAAAAAGGTAGGGAATAATCCTAAGGTAGGGATTTTGAGTAAAAATCAAAAGCAGAGGATTGGCAGCTCTTCACCTATTTGATATGAACCACTGGCATTGACTCTTGTCCCTCCATCACCGGTTGGAGAACCTTCTCCCAAGGACATTGTGTTCACTCCAACACAATTAGAACCGAAGATATTATCTTGGGTATAAGATATTTCTTCACCCCTTGGTTCTCTAGGAATTGAGGAAGTAGAGGTTTGAGAAGAAGTTCTTGCGTGGGGGCAAGAGGTAGTTCGGTCGATTTTGGCACTCTCGACAAAGTAGTTGGAGAACCGGTTGTGAAAAAGCCGAAGCTAGGATGACTAAAATGGCAAAGGGAAATTTGATCATTGAAACAACTATTCCTCTTGAGGACAAGTACTTCGCATGTTGACGTCAGTATGTTGGAGGTCGTCATAAGAAGCATAAACGAAAGGGTAATTAAAGATGGAGAGGACAAGGCAGCCTTGAAGGTTGAGGTGAAGCATCTCAAGGAATATATCTCTCACCATCTGTGTTCCACTTCGGAGCCTAACTTGTTTTTACCTTAGGTCCTAGATTCTCCTGAGGAGCAAAGACAACTATATCAGCTAGTTGTATATGGGAGAAGTTTGAAGAATTGGCTTGAAGATTTTTTTGACCAAGGCACATAAATGTTGGGAAAATTATACTAGTTGGTGACTGATGTGAAAGGAGTTATACAGGGAATCAAAGATATTGAGAAGTGTATGATAGAAACCCTTCCATCATATGAGGAAATTGCTAAGAAGTTGAAGAAGATAGAGGCACTAACATTGACTAAGGAACAAAAGGACAAAATATTTACATGGAGAGAGCAGTTTTCCTTCCTCATGAGGGTTTTAGATGAGGCTTCATCTATTTTCGTTGAGTGGAAAAGGAAATTGCTCCAAGTTGCAAAATTTGTTTTAGGGTTCATAGTACAAATTCCATGTAAGTATGATGATGATGGAGTTATTTGTGACTTGGATGAGGTTCAAGGTGAATTTTAGCAATTGGTGAAAGATATATTCGATAGGGATTAGCAAGTAGATAGGATGTATTTTTGGCAGCAATCACGATTCTTTTCTAGAAAGAAGAGAAAGATTTAGAGTACTACAAGAAACTTGTAAATTTTTATGTAAAAAAATAGAAAATTACAGGTCCATTAGTTGATTTGTTTACTTGTTTTAGCTTTTGTCAACCACATATCAGCACTTCAAGGAAATCCAGTGTAATTTATATGATATATCTGAGAAACTGTAATGTGCCCATTTTCGGGTTCTCTTGCAGTGCAGTTGGAGCTGACTTCCTGGGTTTGCGACAGCCTGATCAGTGGAGTATTTCGATGTCACCATTGTGCTCAGGTGTTCAAGTGGAGCCGTATGACACTTTCCGTAGGGATTTCAGACAACTTATTCGTACTTACTATTTATAGTAAGTGCTTGCATGGCGACAATCTTTCTGGGTTTTTTTGGGTTTGTTCTCTTCGGTCCTCGGAGAACACTGCTATTTATAGTAAGTGCCAGTCTGGGCATTGTTTTGGTGACTTGGCCGGAGAGCTAGTTGGCACATACAGATGTCGTTTTGAGCTCAGAATTATTTGGAGTTCATGATGACGCTTTCCCAAAGTCTTTTTGGACCCTTTGCCCATATTTACTATTTTTAGTAAGTCACAAGTTGGACACTGACTTGGTTAGTTGGCATTATTTCTATGTTGGTAATGTCGGTTGAAGGCATTGATGGCAATGTCTTGGCAATTGATATAGTTTCTAATATAAGCTTTGTAATACATTTCCATCAAATATAAGCATCTGGGTATCTCTATTTGTTGTTATTTTCAAATATATATACATGAATGTTTCTATGTCAAAAATGCAAAAAACCCAAAACGCATCAGGTATCAACTAAACATCAGAAAACATAAGAGGGCAGGACATTACAGAAGCCTCTATAAGAAGTTTTCTAATTTTCAAGGGATGCTTACAGGGGATGTATAGGGATGGAAAGAAACTTTAGTTGAAGTGTCCTAATGTTTGGACATGTCTCCATATGGGTCTCCAAGATGGTGATGTGTTTTAGGTACAGGAGATGAGTACCAAGTGTAAGGGTATGAGTCTCCTGGTAATTATGTTTTTTTTTTCTCTATGATGTATTTCTTAAGAATCTAAGATACTTGTGAAGCCATAATGGATATGTCTGGTTGCCCTGAAAAACAAATGTGAGTAAATGTATTAATTTGTTTGAATCAATTTAAGTGGTTGTTAAGAAGCAGCAGTTTCTTATTTCCATCAGGTTTGCTAATCCTGGCATGATAAAAATATACCCTTTGACAACCTAAATACAGTTGCACATGTCTGAGTATCATAGTATAAAAGAATAGATGCACACATCTTAGGGGTTTTCCTTGATTTGACCTTCTTGGTTGTACTGGAGGCACGTTTATGGAAGTGTTGAAAAGTTGATTGTTGAAACTTGATAGGTTTACCTAGACTATTAAATCAGCTAAGCTATTCTCCCTGGTGAATCTCTTACATCGATTCAGCAAAATGGTTAGCTATAATTTGATGTTAAAATATATATTGGTTCGCAACCATCGATTGCTCTTTGATGTTATTGTTAATTATTAGGGCTCTACTTAGTTTTGTTGGCAAATACAAACAATGAATAATATGCTCTATGGTTTTAATAATGACAGGTCTATATGGAAATAAAATGTATTGATGGTGGAAATGGAGGAAGAAGAGAAGATGCTGCTCCAGCAACTCATCAAGAAATACACCCCACAGCAATGCTAAGTGTTGTTGCTAGCCTTACCCCTTGGTCTGATCACAATCAGAGTCCGCGTAACATGTATCAGTGCCAGGTGTTTTTTTCTTCATATTCCTTGCTTGAATTTGACCATTTAACAACAACAATTTTTCTATTTGCAACTTAATTGTGACATACTTAAATATTTTGTTGTCAAATGTTGCAGATGGCAAAGCAAACCATGGGATTCCCTTCACAATCTATACAGTTCCGTAGTGACAACAAGCTCTATCGTTTGCAAGTAAGAGCTCAGCTTACATTTTGTGTTTTGAATTGTATGTTTCTGAAGGAAATGCCATCAGAAATCAGCTATTGACTATTTTATACTTGTATCTTAAATTCGTTATTGAATGTGTTAAAATGTTGGCAAACAATTAAATCATGTCATTAAGTGCAGTAAGTGGTGAGAGAAATAACTGTATTTAGTACTTACTCTATTGTTTTTCATTGAATTAGAAAAATTGAATCTGTTCAATTAGTTTACTCTATGTTTCATCAAGAATCCAAACCAGGTGCTTGGAAACTGTGAAGAAGTGAGTCTAAGAAGAAGAAAGAACTATGTTAAGAACTGGTGGAAGTTTTGGGGTATACTTCTTGTGGAAACCATAGGAATTGGGGAGTTGTCAAGAAACAAAGTTGGAAACTCGTAGAAATAATATTTGAAGCTTTAAGAATATTTTAAAAATATAATTCTGATGAAGGGAACTTCCAAAAATTTGTTGCAATTGGGTGAAAACCACTGTACCACAGTGACCATCTCTGCTCCTCCCCACCCCAAAAGTCCCAAGTTTCAGGGACGGGGATGACACATCCCCCAGTATGGGATGGCCGGGGATAGGTCGCCCATAAAACAATTGGTTCTCTAAATCACAAGAATGCTCTGTAAAGTTTTTTTTATAAGTGTTTTGCAGATATCATGTTTGCATAGATTATTGTTGGATGATTAGAATATATTTTAGCTGACCGCTTCTTCCAATCCCTCCATTCATCCCCCACCCGCCCTCTACAATTAGGATCTTTCAAAGTCTATGATGCTCTAGCCATGCTTAAATTGCTAACCGATTTTATAGCCGTGGATGAGGAAAATACTAAACCCCTTGCTATCTAGGAGTATGAAATAATATAAAACACATAATGATTACCAGGATATTCGATATTAACAAAGGAGCGAAAGCATCTTTAAATAAGAATTACAAACAACTTATCCACTAAGGATAAGAATAACAACTAATAAAGCAAAGGGATAAGAATGACAACTAAAAGAACAAATAATATTCCTAAAGTCTATCCTAAAGACTAATTGACCATTATAAACTAAATATTACTTTAATACCCTCCCTTAATCGTCAATCTACTAACTACACCAAGCTTATCTCGAAATTTTACAAATTTGTCAGGACCCAAAGACTTGGAAAGTATGTTTGCAACTTGATCCTCAGAAGGACAATACTACAACATAATTGATCCATCTTCTAAAAGTTGTCTGATGAAATGACCATGTAGCTCCACATGTTCGGTACGCTCGTGGAAGACTAGATTCTTGGCAAGTTTTAGCACCCCTTGATTGTCACAAAGCAAGGGTGAAGTCTTTGTTTGAGACATTTGTGTGTCTGAAAGCATCCTTCGGAGCCATACTGCCTCACATGTTGCTTTTACTATTCCTCGATATTCTAATTCTATCGAGGAAAGAGCTATTGCCTGCTGCTTCTTGCTAGTCCATGTGACTACACTTGTGCCAAGTCTGAAAACATATCTAGAAGTGGATTTTCTGTCATGAACAAAGCTTACCCAATCTGAATCTATGAACCCAACCAGCCTAGGATCCTTGCTTCTACTGTACAGAATGCCAAAGTCAAGTGTCCCTTTCATATATGTCAACACCCTATTCGCTGGAAACCAATGTTCTGCCTTTGGTGCTACCATGAATTTGGAAATGAAACTCACAACATAGCTCAAATAAGGTCTAGTGGTTGTAAGGTATATAAGGCTGCCCACTAGTTGCCTATATGCTAACTCATTTACTACCTTTGAGTCTGTTTTGGCTGAAAGCTTTAACTCTTTCTCCGTAGGTGTGGACGAGATTTTGCAATTTGTCATTTTGAACTTGTCGAGGAAACTCCTAGCATATTTGGATTGAGAAATAAAAATACTACCTTTTGCCAAACTTCTACACCTAGGCAATAATGTAGGAGGCCTAGAGCAGTCATGTTAAAAACTTTACTTAAATTACATTTGACTCACTACCTGTAATAATGATATCATCTACATAAATGATCAGTTGAACGATTTCATTGGCTACGCTTTTGACGTATAGATTTGGATCCGAAGGAGTTTGCTGGAACCTCTGTTCAACCAAATATTTGTCAATTTTGATGTATCATGCCCTGGTTGCCTGCTTCAGGCCATATAGAGATTTCTTCAATCTACATACAAGATGCTCTTTTCCTACAATTTGAAAACCTTGAGGCTGAGACATGTACACTTCTTCCTCCGAGTCGCCATTGAGGACAACACTTTTTACGTCCATTTGATGGACTTTCGAGCCAAACTGAGTTGCCATGGCTACAACTAAATGGATGGTGCTCATCTTTGCTATAGGAGCAAAGGTCTCCTCATAGTCAATACTTTCTCTTTGTGAGAACCCTTTTGTGACCAACCGAGCTTTGTATTTGTCAAGAGTACCATCTTCTTTGTATTTGACTTTGTACACCCATTTGCATCCAATGGGTTTCTTCCTTGGTGGAAGATCTGAGAGATCCCAAGTCTTATTTTCATAAGACTTTCATGTTCAGTGGCCATGGCCTTTTCCGATTCAGGTTTTCCTTTTGTCTCCTCAAACACCTGGGGCTTTTAAACACATTGAATATTAGCCACTAGAGCAAAGTTAACAATGTTTTGCTTGCTCTTGCTTCTTGATGAATTGTCCTCAATCATTTCACTTACTTGAACATCACGAATTGTGCTTTCCCACCACTTTAGTCTCTTCTTAGGAACCTCTCCATCCAGATCACTCTTGTAACCATGACTTGCGCTGCCTATTTCTGTGTCATCTGGATGCTGATCCAGGTTATCATCAATAAATTCAAGTACAGTTACTTGCCTAGGCGGCTCCTCATGCTCAGAATCCCCCTCTTCAGGTGGAGCTCTAAGTGAATTTGGACACCTGAATCCTTAGCCATAACAAGTTGATTTGCAGTAATCTTGATTTCTGAAGAGAGCTAGAAAGGCCCAGTTTCCTAATCAACCACAACATCTCTATTGAAAGTCAAGCAATCAGTGTCAACATCAATCAACTTGTAAGCTTTATGATTGTCATTGTACCCTGTAAGCATTAACTTCTTACTCGTAGGATCTAACTTGGTTCACTTTGCATCTGGAATCCAGACATATGCAGTATAACCAAAGACCTTAAGATGACTAACTTTTGGTTTCCTCCTAGACCCAGCTTCCACTGGGGTCTTCTCCTTCACTGCCTATGTTTGATACCTGTTGAGTAAGTAAACTGTTGTGTATACTGCTTCAGCCCAAAACATCTTGGGAACACTCGTTTTCTCCATCATACACCGGGCCATCTCTATAATAGTACGATTTTTCCGCTCAACTACTCCATTCTGTTGTGGAGTATAGGGTGTTGTATATTGCTGTTTTATATTGTGTTTAGCACAAAAGTCATTGAATTCGTTTGAATAGAATTCACCTCCATTACTAGATCTAAGAGTGATTAATGCACAACCAGGCTCTCTCTACTAATGCTTTGATGTTTTGAAATTCCTTAAACGCATCTGATTTTGACTTCAGAAAATACACACACATTTTCCTACTAAAATCATCTACAAACAAAAGAAAATACTTGGGTCCAGTGACTGATGTTTTATTCATTGGCCCACAAATGTCTGCATGAACCAGCGGTAGAACTCTCTTGGCTCTCCAAGCTTGTCTGTCTAAAAAAGGAGTTTTGTGTTGCTTCCCTGCTTGGCAAGCTCTGTAAACACCTTGTATTTGTTATTGGATGTCAGGTAATCCATCCACGAAATTCTCTCGAGCCAATTGAGAGAGATAAGATAAGTTGAGGTGCGCATACCACTGATGCCAAAGTGTACTCAAATGCACTCTTGGTTGCCAATGCACGCTCTTGAACCTGTCTAGTATCAACTAGCTGATACAATCCATGATCTTCTATGCCGACTGCAATAGTCTTCTTTGATTCCTTGTCAACTATATAGCATTTATGTTTGCTAAATACGATATCCAGATTGGGACAATGTCGTATAATCTAACTCACCAGGAGCAAATTAAGCCCCATTCTTGGCACAATACACATTTAGAAAAATCAATTTTTTTTGGTCCAGAGGTTATTTGCACATTCCCTCTACCAAGAACTGTGTACTCCTCACCACCATCGAAGATCACTGAATCTGACCAAGCCGTGTACTCCGTGAACCAATCTTTCTTGTGGGTGAAATGATAAGATTCTTCAAAATCTATGTACCACGTAGATGTCTTTGACTGATTTGCTGGTCATTTGGCCATGAACACATAGAAGGTGGATTCCTTCTCAGAATGCTCTGCGACATGAGCCTTTGGCGGAGTACCTCCTTGGTTGGATTTTTGTTCAGCCAACCTCTTTCTGTAGTGCTTCTTCATGTGACCCATTTTACCACAATAATGACATGATATTTTTCAGATTTTTTGAAGTATCCTCATTGTTACCTTTCTTTTGTGGCCATTTCCCTTTGTCTTTGTGTTTGGCTGCAAATGATTGTTCCACACTCTGTGTATTAGCGCTGCTACGAAATTGCTTCTTCCATCTATCCTGTTGCAAGAGCTTATTGCATAGCTGTTCGAACTTCAGGTCAATACTAGTAGAGGTAATATTGAGTGTCTCAATAAAATGCTCATAGGCCCGTGGTAAGCTTGTTAGCGTGATTACCACGATGTCCTCTTCTTCCATCTTCTAACCTATGGCTGATAATTGATCGCGAATGTCTTTGATCTTGAGTAAATTCTCTTGAAAAGACATCTTCTCATCCATCATGATCGAAAAGAGCATATTCTTTAGAAAGAAGGCCTTGCCTTTATCTGAAGTCTCGTGTAGATCTCAGAGGTGCTTCCAATTTTTTGTAAAGGTTGTACTTGGCTAAACCTCCGGAAGCATTTCATTAGTCATTGATAACTTTATCAGTATGATAGCTTCTCTGTCACGTTCGTAAAACTTTTCTTGGTCTTTACTCGCAGTCGTTGGTCGGGTGTCTATATTGAGGACGATCTTTTCGAGGCATCTGTATTTGAAGATTGTGAGCATTTGTTGCTTCCACATATTATAATTCTTGCCAATGAAACACTGGTTGCCTTCCAACATGATGTTGGGTAAAGAGGCCATTTTCCCTCCCGAAAGATTCAATTATGGAGTAAAAAATGCTTCACTGATTTGAAAACTGCCAAATCCTGCAATAAAAAATTCTGCCCTAGCTGTTTGAAAAACCTGCAATTTTTCAAACTCTAGCAGAAGCCACAATTTTGTAAAAAATTGTCAAAAAATGTGTTCAAAATGCGCAGAATAGGATCTGGAAGCCCTAGCTGCAGTAAATGATCACTCAGAGAATCAGAAAAACTTGAGAGAAATGCTAGATTTTGGGGGGATTATTTTTTTGTTGTTTTGACTGATTGATTTGCAGGTTCATTTGGCTTGTGTTCAAAAATTCAGAAGTTGATGATTTTGCCCTTCATCTGGTTTGGATTAGGCTATAGTGGTGAGATCTGCAAGAGTTTGGAGGTGGAGTTTTCAGTCGGGCATTTGCAGATTACTTATAGTTTGGAACATTTTGGGTCAAATCCGACTTTGCCATCGTGTCTAGAAGGCCTAAAAACCTTAGGAACACCTGCCAATTTGTCAAACTCAGAGCACTTTGCCCCAGGCTCTTGAGGAAAATCTCAGCCCTTTGTGGAATATTCCTTGGCATCTTTTTTGTTTGTAGTTTTTAAATATTTTTCTGCAAGTTTAAAAAAGAAATCATTCAAAAAATAAAAAAAAATATTTTTTGAATATTAAAAAAAGCCAAAAAAAAAATAGAGAGCTGAGATGAGCCTATACAGCCCCAAGAAAAAAAAAATTTGAAAGCAGAAAAAAAGAAGATTTTTTTTTGAAACGCCTGCAGCCTGTGCAAGGCTCGTGGCCTGCACATAGGCCATAGCCTGTTCAAAAGGGCCCTGGCCCTTGGTGGGAGGCGTGGCCTTCACCACCAGGCCATCTCCTTGGTGAGAGGCACAGCCTCTACCACCAAGCCGCCACCTCTACTTGGCCCTAGTGTCCTTCAAACAGTTGACCCCAAAACCAGCACCCACCTCTCTGCAGCAGGCCAAGCTTAATTTAGTAGGCATCCTACATTTGGTTACTCACTCTAAATTTAAAAGATTCTCCCCTATCTTTGGCAGCGATTCCTCTATATCTGGTAGTCAATCTACTATTTTTGGGGCCAGTTACAAATTTAGCAGAGATTCTCTATTTTTAGCAGCTGATAACACTATTTCTGGCCTCGTAGCATTTCTACACCTGAAAAGGGGCTCGATTTTTGAAGAAAATCCTTGGAAATATAATTGAGCATCTTTTCATAGGGGAAATATTATTTTGGTATTGAAATGTATTTAGGCCATATGTAATATGTTTGTACAAAGTTTTAATACTAACTAATAAGTTTTTAGGACTAATAAATGTCATTATTGTTTACCAAATGTTGCAATTGCTAGCATGTTCATTTATTAGGCAATTTTGGGTTTATTCTGATCATAGTTTAAACTCAACAAGTAACTTGTCAAGTCACTAGAAATCATGAGTAAATGTCTTAAGGGAATTACTTGCCTAATAACTTGCTGTCAATTTATTTGAGAGTACTTGCCGATTGTTATCCATAATTTCTCCAGCTTATTAAAAAAAAAAATTCTTAATTTTTTTTTCCAAGTTATGTTGTTTTTCAAATCTTCCCATTGCTGTGGATTTGAACGATTTTCAACAATTTTCCTAGCTATGGAATAATTAAATTAATTTCTGATAGCTTTTTAACACTATTTTGCAGTTATGTAAGTTCATTTTATGAATGTATAATTTATGTGTATCAGTGTTTCTCTGAGTTTCCGGGACAGGGGGACGCGGGGACGCGGGGACGGGTTTCCGGGATGGCAAATTTTTTCAAAAATTTAGGGGACGGCGAGGGGATGGCAAGGGGACGTGTATGTATATAATAATAATAATAATAATAATAATAATCTTATGTGTTATATATATAAACTTGTCTTATAATATATTAATATAAATAATAATAAATATATTAAAATTTAATATTTATAATAATTATTAATATTATAATAGTCTCGTGTTATATAAATTTATAATATATTGATATAAATATTAAATAATAATAAATTAATAATATATTAATATAAATTATAATTATTAATATTATAATAATCTCGTGTTATATAAATTTATAATATATTAATATAAATATACTTATATAATAATAATAATAATAAATATACTATATATATTATAATAATAATAATAAATATACTATATAGTAACTTATAATAATATTTCAAACTTATATAAAAGACTAAAGTTTACAATCTTCGTCGGGATTATTAGCCGATAGGCTTTTATATGTGAGCATTATAGTGCTCGGAATTGTCTCACGCCGTAAAAATTTTGCCGGGAATTTTCTAAAAGTCGTCTGTTTCGTAGGAGGGTGCAAGTACTAGTTAATTTATATTCGCTGTAAACTGGCTCAACGAAATATATGAAAACCCTAGTGCCGGCAAACCCGATATTTTCTGAACTCGTCGGTTGTCCTATCGGCGTATTCCTTGTTATTAGCCGATAGGCTTTATATGTGAACATTACAGTTCGGAATTGTCTCATGCCGTAAAAAAAAATCACGCCGGGAAATCTTCTGAACTCGTCGGTTGTTCTTATCGGGATATTCCTTGAACCTCCTATGGGTGAAAGCACTTCTTCGCAAAAAATAATTTGTTTAAGTTTTGCAAGGTTTCTACTTCCAAATGCGTAAAGTGCAAATTCAATTCACAGAGCGTTTATCTTTTGACTGCGTTTATTTCATCGACGGGGACGGCTTGGCAGCAGGGGGGCATCCCCAGGACGTCCCCATTTTTCCCTTGATTTTTGAAACGGGAAAGGGACGTTCCGTCACCGTCCCCGTGTCCCCGGGGCGTCCCCGTTTCCGGAAACCCTAAAAAAACAAGGGGGACGCGTCCCCATGGTACACTGATGTGTATGCTGAGTTTTTGCCAAGTCTTGAATCTGAGTCAAAATTTTTGGCCGGCTGAGTTTTTTTTGCCAAGTCTGAGTTTTTGAACCACCATATAATAAACTCTACATTTTTTCAGTGTTCAAAAATTTAGTTGTATCTTGCATCATTTCCCCATTTCCAAAATTTTTTAGGGCTGATGTTTTCGGTAACAATTCTAGTTAGAAACTGCACCTCGTTCCTCTTGTTTGGTTTAATCTTCAACTTAGTTGTCATGTGTGAGAGCTAGCTCAACTATCAAATTCATCTGGAACTTGCACCTGACATCATCTATTGGTGTATGCCACATCTAGTGAGCTGGATGTAGTACCTGTTCCAATTTCAACACTTTATCATTTCTCTTGGGATTTGAAAATGGAGTTTTTGTAGAAGTCCCAACATTTTCACCCCATGATCTCATGAGATTTGATGGAATTTAGTTTCAGATTGCAATATTTTAAAATCATCTAATATTTTAATATACACATTTTTTATTACATTTATATTTGTTTTCATTTTTTTAAATGCTAGTATGTCAGCATCTCAATTGTATCTTATTGAAGATTTTCTGAAAGTCTTCCATATCCTGTTTGGATACCATACATGAATGAGATTTGAGATCATTTCAATGCAACTTGGCTAATTTCTTTGTCTTTCTGCCATCTTTGAACGTAACCATCCCAATTCTGGAGCTGACAGCCTTATTAATATTAGACTTGACATTTGCCTTATAAATTTTAGACTTTGACATTTTCTTTTATGGATTATTTTAGTTCAGATTTCCTTCTGATACTTTTGTATGCTATTTTTGACATTCTTCCAAAAAATATCATCAAAGTAAGTTTGGTGATGATACTAAGAATAATTTGATGAATTTGTATGACATTTTGTTTCACAGACGCCTCAAACACCTATTGCCCGTACAATTGGTTATGAAAAGTATGAAATTGATGAGTTTCCTACAGGGACAAATGCAATTGTTGCTGTACTTGCTTATACAGGGTAAGATGTCATTAATGTAAATTTCTTTCTTCTTGCGCATTTATATTGTTCCATTGTGATAATAAAGATTTTGCAGGTATGATATGGAAGATGCAATGATTCTGAATAAATCTTCTGTGGAGCGTGGGATGTGCCATGGACAAATTTACCAGGTTTGTTTTATTTGGATTCGAACCTTCCTAGAATTGTAATTGCATGGAAGTTTTCTAGGAATGGTATGTTATCATCGTATCTATAGAGAATTCAATTTTTCTTGCTAGGTGCTATTTCTTGTAAATAAAAATGTGAAAGTTAAATTAGTTTTTGATGTCACCACAAGTAAAACACCAATTTATGTATGAGACTTTCCTTTTCCAAGCCCCATGTTATGTTTCATTGGGCATTGTCAAGACTTCAGTGCAAGTCAACCTTGAAACAATTGACCCATTTAACGAGTTGGTCTACATGTCTTGACTGTATAGCAGCTATCTTACTAGGTTGGGTTTCTTAAAGTTTTATAACCATTTATTTAGTTGTAGCCTTAATTACCAAATTTCAATGGATAACAACGTAAGAGCTTGTGATTTGAATTTCATTTACATGTTCTAAATAGATAGCATTATTCAAACAATGATTACTTGGGACAGTCACCTTAGCATAATTGCTTGCATCCCTTTCCACCTCAAATTTTAACTTAAAATTAGGTAGTACCAAAATCAGTGCGTTGCTGATATTATATTTCAACTCTAGAAATGAATTTTGCTGATTTCTACCCTAAGGAAAGGACTCACCACTATCATTGAATGCAAAGGTGTGGCTAGTGCAGATAATTATTAGATGAACTTTCTTAAATATTAGACAGCCCTCTGAGGTTCCCTTTCCTGGTGATATTAGACGGCTTGAGCCACATTGCAATGGCTTGCATGTTTGCCACATTGGTGCTCAATTCTCCTTCTCGAACCACATACTAGTGATTGTTGTGCATTTACATTTCTTGTAATTGAGCAGCAGCTTCTTCTCCTTCAAAACTTTCAAAACTTTATAATTAATATATAATGTTTATAATTAGTAAACTGATTAATAATAAATATATTATATTATTATAAATATATGTCTTCCCCATGATTCCTGTTTTTTTCTCCAACACTAATCCTCATTATTGCTGGCCATATCTTCATATTTCAGAGGACTAATGGTGAAGCTGGGGAAGCTGACTGGTCTAAATGATGAGGAATGCACAGTTAAGGACAGGAATATCGTCATTCTTGAATTTATTTTTTTATTTTCTTCTTTGTTTTTAGAGACTCCTTACAGTGGTCATTCAAAACTTGCAAATATTTATGAAAAGCTTTGTTCCATTAAGATGAGAACTCGGAGGAGAATTTTCAATTTATTAGCCATCTCTTTTGATACGATTTTGTAAATTGTATTACAAGAAGACATTGGGCAATACCTTGCAAAGAAGGAAGGAGAAGCAGACTTTGGAACCATAGCAATTAAGGTGCAATTGAGGTCCAACATTTTCCTTGAGCATCTTGACTCATTAGTAGCCAACCACACATTCTTTCCTACAATATCAGAACACTTCTGGAAGAAAGCTGCTGGGATACCATCTGGACTGGGAACCTTGTCCTGTAGCATGTAATGTCCCATTTTCGAGTTCTCTTGCAGTTCAGTTAGAGCTGACTTTTTGGGTTGGTGACAGCATAATCAGAGGAGTATTTCGACGTCACCAGGGTGTTCGGGTGATCCAGTGGAGTTGTATGACACTTTTCGGAGAAATTTCGGACAACTTGTCCGTACTTACTATTTATAGTAAGTGATTGCATGGCGATAATCTTTCTGGGTTTGTTTTCTTTGATCCTCGGAGAACACTGCTATTTATGGTAAGTGTCAGTTTGACACTGTTTTGGTGACTTGGGAGTCAGCCGTTGGCTATCTCAGATGTTGCATTGAGCTCGGTGATATCAGATGGTTTGCGGTGATGTCTTTCCAGGCGGTGTCTCGGATGTTGGGCCCGTACTTGCTATTTTTGGCAAATTATGGTTTATGTTCATTTCGGGATTTTCAGTGTTGGAGATGAAGCGTTTTGGCGAGACCTTTCCAACGGTCTATAGATCACTGGATTCCGAGTTCATTTGGGCCTCCATTTTAAAGTCCGTAAATTATTAATATTAAACTAATATTTAATATTGGACTTTGGGTTATAATGAATTAAGTGGACTTTATTTAAAGGGGGATTTAAATGTTTTAAAAGTATACTTTATAATAAGTGTTAAATAAAGGGGAGATATAAGTGAATAATAAAGTATACTTTAAGTTGTGCACCAAAAAGGAAAAAGGAAATGAAATTAAAGTAAATTAAATAAGATGAAGCCAAATGCAAATGGAATATTATAAAAACGCAAAGTGAAGCTCATTTGGAATATGCTTGGATAATTGATTTTCTCTCTTGTTTTGGGATGTTCCCGTGCATTGGCTTCGGAGCTTGGCTCTAGGGTTTGATTGGCTGTGTTGAGACGAAAACCTCTTCATAGTCCTCTTCTTCGTGTGTGAAAGACCACATCAGGAAGAGATTTCTTGGAGGCTTCATCCAGAGGCTTCAGTTGTGCATTCAAATGATATATTCCGGCGGAGATTTGAGCTAGATATGATCAAATTTGGACGAGTTTGTTATGCAAATGAATAGGCAGATTTTGGAGAGCAGATTTTATAGTTCTGGGCAGTTTGTGACTGATTTTATTTGCCATTGCTGGCCGTACACCCTACAGGCAGGGCCGTATGCCATTTGGGGCAGCTGAGATGTATTTGTGGGGATTTTGTGGTGCTTATAATCTCCATCAGGTCGCCTAACTCTGCAGATTGAAGACAGTCCAAAACAGAAGATAATACTGAGGGTTTTCATGAGATTGGTTGCTGGTTTGTGGCTCCAGCTAGGCCATACAGTCTAGAAGGAACGTCAGACTTAAATTGTGGCATTTCTCCTTTGTTTGTTGCTGCAAAAAGGTTGATTTGAGGCGCCTAGGGCACACTCTTCCTCTCAATATCATTGTATGCAAAGAGTTGTTCATTTGCTGATTGTAGAAGGGATTCATTTGATGCCTATAGTGTTGCTCCGGCGACAACACCGACATGAAGTTGTAATCTGGCACATGGGTATGTTACTGTAATTCATATTTTGCTATAATACAATCTGGGTCATTGTTCATTTGTGCAAAAGCATTGTATATTTTCTGTGTTTTCAATATATGCTTTATTTTCTATATTATCAATGCAATAGTAGAACATGCAAAACATGCAATGAAAGCCTAAACCGAAACAAATAGAAAGAAACAAAAAAATTGGCACAGTAAAAACATATATCCGAGGGTGTATGTTACAGAAATAAAACAAACTTGATTTCTTCTTCTCAAATGGGAGCCATAAGATCTCTATTTTGGCATTCAAAAACAAGAGGCAAGATAAATTGGATCAAGTCTTTTTGAGCAATCAAGTCCAAAGCTTCCCCTCCTCCCAAAAGATCCTTAAAAGAGGCCACATCTCCAATATGATGTCTATGAAGTCTTCAGGTAGTCTCCTATTCCTTGAGGAGACAGAGGAAATGTGATTAGCATTAGAGTAGGGTCTAGTGGATTATGGAAGAATTTCGTATTCCTATATCGTACC
The DNA here is from genome assembly GCA_027924645.1 of Cunninghamia lanceolata. Lineage (NCBI taxonomy): Eukaryota > Viridiplantae > Streptophyta > Pinopsida > Cupressales > Cupressaceae > Cunninghamia > Cunninghamia lanceolata. The sequence goes on from BSBN01000747.1 coordinate 436,687, forward strand.
TTCAGCTAGATTTCCTTAGATTTTTGCCTTCAATAAATTTCCTCTCTGCTGAGTTTTTGAGTTCAACAAGAAAGAATTTTTCTTGGAGTTGAGATTCTTGATCCATTCCCACTGCCAAAACAAATTAATTCAACAATTCCAACTCAGATTCTACTCTCAACTTTTCTACAAAAATGTTTTGAAAAGACTAATATTCCACTCCTTGCGACACCATTTAAGGTGGATGAGTTTTTTTTGCCATAACTACATCTTCGAGGCTTTTAGCTTAGGAGCTCACCTTTCACCAATTTTGCATATAGTCCATGAAACTTGTCTCCCTCAACCTTATTTTCAAATTTGAAAGGACACTTAGGAGTAGGGTGGTCTCCTATAATTTTTCAATGAGATAGGGAAGTGATCTGAACCTAAGGATGGAAGGATCCTACATTCCACCATTCAATTGTTTAACCACTAGGAGTAGAGGATAAATCTTTTTAGTCTTTCCACAATATAGCTGAAGCTTGACCTCTTATTTTTCCATGTAAAGGATCCACTCTTGGGTACCACATCCACGAAACTCCTCTAGCTAACAAAGGTAGAAAAATCCGATTGGGGTTGAGTCGCTTTGGAGACTCTAAATGAACAAATCGTAGCACAACGAAGAAAACACAGGCAAATTGATCCCAAACTCTCTGTTTTAGCATATGACACATGGGACCAAGACATTGAACAAGAAGAAAACTATGTTGGAAGAGAAGCTTCTTATTTTGTAGAATTGCCAGTTTTGACCTAACCTGGCACTTCCAAATCAACTGCTAGTGGGGACCAAAGAATTTCCAAACCCCAGATGCATCTTTTACACTGACAAACTCTACATTCCACCTTTGCCATTTTCTTAACAAATGCAAAGCTTGTTTGTTGTTAAGCTTGGTTTCATGAATTAAAATGATCTCAACTCTTTGAACATTTGGTTGGCGCTTGACAAGGCAACTATAGTGAGGGGCATTCAAGCACCTAATATTCCAAGAAAAGATCATCATCGCAATTGAGGAGGGGATTTCACCCTCCTAGGCCTTTGAGAGAGATAAGTACTTAGATATTTTGTTTTCTTGTTAAGATTTCTGCCTTAGTTATTTCTTTCCTTATTCTTCAACCTTTCTTTCCTTTGGGGCCACAATTCGCTTTCGCTTTTTGAGACCTTGTTTGATAGTGGAGCATTTGGAGCAATCGTAGAAGCAAGTTGATCTTTAGACAAAGTCATAGTTTTGGGGGAATCCATTACCAAAGGCTCCATTTATAGCATGGGAGACTACAAGGTACGAAGAGGTTCTAACACTACATCAACATCAAGAGACTATTTCGAAAGGACTAACCTCTCAAATAGGATAAACATGGAGCTTTTCCACCATAGACCTCGGCCTTCTATCCTTAAGTAGTGAAGCATTTCCAATTGGAGGATGTTGGTGTATTATTTTATTTACTTGCATTTAGTTATTTACTTTATACATATTAAGCACCTAGGATAAGCTTACTTAGGTAGGCATCTACTTAGGTTGGCTGCATTTGCTTAGTAAGCTAATAATGGCATATCACCCTTGGTTTGAGGTCATCAAGTGCTACCATTGTCTAATCAAGGCCACCTTTGTCTCAATTGGTTGAGTTAACTATTCTCCTATGTTTGCCCAAGTACCGGGGACGGGGACGGGGACGGGCGGGGACGGGGGGACGAGTTTCGGGGACGGCATTTTTTTTTGGCCATTTTTTAGGGGACGGCAGGGGACGGCTACTAAAATAAGGTTTTTTTAAAAAATATAAGGAAATTTCAAATATTTAGATGAGAACATTGATAAGGCATTCATTATAGACATTATAGAACATTAAAACATGCATACATAACCATAACATTACACTTTTTCAACTTGTCACATGAGAATTGGCTTGGACCAGTTCAAAGTATATGAGCTTCAGCAAAATAGAATCGCAAGTTAATCAATCACATACGAACAACATATGGATGAACTGTGTGTATCCAAGCTAAAGAACTTAGACAAGAAATTGCTGCGTAGGAAGGAAATGTAGATGCAATGGTTCCCATGTAGATTACATCACTAACAGTGAAGGAGATGGAATGATCAGTACATCAAGTATTTGACAAATTTGTAGTAGGAAAAAATAAAATATGGCAATGATCAATGAATACAAAAACAATTCAGTGCAGCCTTGCTAACTATTTCTTTGTTTCCTGCCAAAAGTGTGTTTTTTTTTTAATTTTTTGAGTTGGGAGTTTCCTAGGCCATAGGGGATGGCTAGCTGTCCCCGGTACGGTTAGGGGACGTCCCGGCCATATCGGGGACAGCTAGCCGTCCCCTAAGTCCCCTAAAAAAAGGGGACGTCCCCGGGAAAAAGGGGACGGCTAGGGGACGTTTCCTGGCCGTCCCCGCGTCCCTGGTATGGGTACGACCAGAAAAAGGTAGGGGACGCGTCCCCGGGGAACATAGCTATTCTCTTGTTTAGGAGTTAACTCGTGAACTCTTGGAGATGTGTCGTCTTGACTCATGCATCCAAGAGGCCTATAGATTTGTACTTCATCTTTTGAATTGCATTTTTTGTATCCTATTTATTGGAATAGCTATTACATTGCATTCTATTATTTGTCCTTTTGCTATTGCTATTGTTGTTCTTGTCACCAAGATTTTGGGTTCATTTGCATTCTTGGAAAATCTTACATGGTAATAGAGTTTTTGGTGATTCAAGGCGTGCCCATTTCCATTAAGGATTTCATTTTGTGGCATTGTGTTGTAGGATTATTTTGGTGATTGGTTGAGGAGATCTGAGCTCACCATCATTTCCATAAGGTATAGAGTAGTCACTTTTGCCTTTTGTTGCATCCCAATTAGACATTGGTTACAAGATCTATGAGGGTTTGAAGTGAGGAGTTGCCAATGATGTAATGTCCCCATTTTTGGAATGGTCACCATGGGAGAGCGGAAGGGTTGGTTTTCATACTCCAGGATTTTTGGGAGAAGAATCAAGGATTGGACATAACTCGGCATATTTTTCTAAGGGGTTGATGTGTTCCTTGTAATTAATATATTTTCCTTCCCATTGGAGCGAGCCTTCTTGAGGAGTTTGAGTATAAAGATTTGCTAAGCACATGCCACTTGGGTGAGAGGCTAAGTTATAATGCCTTGGTCTTGTGAATATGCTCATCATGGTGGAGATCTAAATTGATTTGGGATGACCTGAAATAAGCAATAAACTAATACATATCCTTGGCGCATTCACGAAGGAGACTTGAAGAAAAGAAAGGAAGGAAAACTCATATCTTTAATTTGAGTTTTCCTTGGCGCCCATGTCACTTCATGCTGGTTGGCCCTCTTAGTGAGGAAAAATAATAAATAAAAAGTACAAAAAGTGCCTAGGTCGGCCCTAATTGAGAGGGCAGAAGTTATGTATAAATATGAAATCATTTCAAGGCATTTTCACCATCATTCAATCATTCATTCATTCACCTTTGGGAGTTTATCTCTTGGAGAAGATCTTGGGATGAAAACCTCAAGCATCTTGGAGGAGTTGGATGAAAACCTAGCTCTTCTTGAGGAGAATTCCGTGACGGGAGTTCACTTGCACTTCATTGTTTTTGGAGTAGAACTGCAGATCAGATTTGGAGATCATCTTGAGGACTTTGCTATCATTATTTTGCATTGGTTTTGCTATGTACAACCTTAGGGTTTAGGGCAGATTTGAGCTAGGCTTGTTTGTCTTGATCGCCCATGCCTTGGATGTAATTGAAGACTCATTAAGTTCTGATAACTATAGCAGCAGACTTCTGGATTATATTTCAGTCATTTATAGTTGTCATTTGAAGTGGTTTAATTGCATAAATTCTGGTGGAATTGAAGTATGATAGTGGCAATATTATTGGCAACAATATTTTGGTGATTTGTCATGCTTTTATGGAAGTTGTATGCAATTATTTAAGTCTGATTTTTAGAGCAGAAGTTAGGGTTAGAGCAGAAAACTAAAAGAGCAGAAAACTAGGGCAGAAGTTAGGGTTAGAGCAGAAAACTAAAGTGCAGAAAATCAGGGCAGAATATTGTCATCATTGGAGCAGAAATTCTAGGCAATGCTTGGTTTGTTGATGCCCTAGGATCCATTGAAAATTCAGATCAGAACTTCCATTTTTGTAGCAGCAGTGTCTAACTCAGAAAATCAGACTTGGTTGATCAATGCTTGATGTCCTAGAATGTGTATTTCATGGTGCAATTCATGGAGACGTGAATTGTAATGTTTAGTATCATTTGCCATCATTATATGCTATGTTTGAATGCATACTTGGGTGTTATGATTACATGTTTTAGAGCAGAAAATAAAATCAGAGATTAGGGTTTTGGGAAGAAATCTAAAGTACAGAAGTTAGGGCAGATTTCAAAGCAAGAAAAATCAGTCATTCCAAACAAGTTTCATTTGTAAAGCCTGTAAATCCAAAATTGGTGAAAATTTCCCCATTTGGGATATTACAAATGATATTCTATAGGTCACACTATTTTCGGAGTAGTTAGGTCATATTTGACCCTGCCATCGTGATAAAGCTTCCCAAAACCCCAAGACTATCTATCAAATTGTCGTTTTTCAACCACTTTGCCTGGAGCTTGAGAAAAAATCCCCCTACCCTTGTTGTATAGACTGTATAGCCTTTGGCATAAGTAGGCAATATTCTCTAATTGGATCAGATCATGTGCGTGTCATCATTCATGCATGGCATATAAAGGTATATAGGCATTTCTTATTAATTGCAGATTTCTTTGTATTTGGGGGACTTTGTGGTAGTGGGTGGTACACTCGTATTGTAGATCTGCATTGTACTTGGTGTGATTGTTTTTATTGGTGGTTGACTACGAGAGTCATACCTATGTGGCTCGTTGTACCAACCCCTACTAAATGCACAAAAAACATAGACAAAACACTCCAACAATTATACTTTTTTATATTTCTTTATAATTTTCTAAAATACATTGAAAGGGACGTCTACCAATCTAATACAACTTACTGGGTACTCTCCCAAATTACAAACTCTATACTAATTGATATGTATTGCCATCCCCAAGATGCTAGGTTCATGCCTAAGGGTTCCGTCTCCAATGCGTCCAACTATTGTAGCAATCCCACTAACACTAAAATGAGAGTCTAAGCTAAATGTGTACAAAAATCAACCTAGAAATTTACTTATTTCTTGACAACACATATGTACAAATAGAAACAACTAATCTAATATGACTCATTGGAGTGTGCAACACAGATTTAAATTTTAGGGTGGCCTTGGCACGCGTAGATTACAAATAGTTTGCCATGCTGGTTATGGACGTCCTGTGTAGTATCCACTTATCCCACACTTGAGGGTTTTTGTCCCATGGTTGTAAACAGGTTGAAACTTGAGGGGGTACATCCTTAGATTCCAAATTGTTGTAGCAACATTCCCTTCCTTGTAGTTGTAGTTGAAGTTTGTTTTGTTTTCATTTGCAAAAGATAATCTTCTTTACCTTGAGTGCTCCCATTAATAACTAACTCCCCGTTAAATGTGGGCAATAACTGAACACAACTTTCTTAACTAAGATAATTGACAATGCTAATTGGGAACTAACTGAACACATAACTCACAATGCTAATTGGGAACTAACTGAACACATAACTCACAATGTCAATTGGGAAATAATTTGCCTTATTCCAGCTGAAGACTGAAGACTTAGTTCTCATTTTGACTTAGTTGCTAACATGACCTTTATTTTCTAACTACTTGCTAACAAAAAATCCATTCAACACTCATATTAAAAAAGGGACATTCCAAGTCCTTCCCTCCTGAGATTGCTTGTCCTCAAGCAAGACAAGGTTGGGTGATTGAGGACATCAACCCACTTCCAAGCAACATCCTTCCTCTGGTGATGGAAGACCTATTACCATGCCTAGTAGTGATACCTAATGCCTCTCCACACTTTGTAGCACTGTGCACAACTCACGCTTTCCCTCGTTATTGGAGTGTACCTTAATCGAATGCGCTTGCCCATTTCACTCTTTGTAGTTAAAGCATAACTATTTCGTTCGCATCTCATTGTGGGTCATGTCACCTAGTTGTAGACTCTTAAAGGTGTGTCTTGCCTCTTGATGACTTGTGGGTCAAGGGGGTGCATGCCCTGTAGTCAGCGTACAATGCCTTTATTGTGTTTTGATAATATGGTTGTATCCGACTATGTATTAATTGTTTTTCGGCTCTTGTATTAGAGGATAAGACTTACCTTTGTAATAAAGTCACCATAGTGACTTAAGTAATTTAGATTTATTGTTATTTTTAGCTTTTAGTATCTTTGACATGTATCATGCTTATCTGTAACATCTGCCAAACTCTATATTAGGAGATGAGTATCATTGTAATTTGTAATCCAATATTTAATAGAACAATATATTGTGTTCTATTTCGTTTTTACAACATGGTATTAGAGTAGGGGATCACATGACCATTATTATTCCAGGAGTCGAATTGTGGGTTTGCAGGGTCGCGCGGCGGCTAGGGCTGAAGCATTCTAAAAATCACTACTACTTGTGGAGGCGCCAACGAACTTGTTAACAACAGATTTGCCCGAGTTCTTTCATGCAAAATCGCATCAGGGTTTGATGAAATCGTAGGTAGAGCGTTTCTAATGAAAATCGTGAGTTTTGTTTGCAAATTGCAACGATATTTATCTAAAATCATGGGCTGGATCTTCCACGAAATTATGCCCTTTATTTATCAAAATTGTGTCGGTTTTTTGTTCGCGCGACTAGGGCACAGGGTTTCATCTATTCTTTTTTCATCTTTCCACTGTCACACATTGAAAATCGTGCCAAGTTTTTTTTTGCTGTTGAAGCTAAGGTTTCTACTGTGAATTCTGATGTTGTAAAACCCAATGGCTAGGGTTTGTGGTAGATTTTTCCAGCAGCAAGGGCAAAGTTCATGGAAGGTGTTGGGTCTCAAAAATGCAGGTTGTGGGTTCTAAGGGGATGCCAAGCCCTATGGTCAAATCCACAACGTTTTTGAACCAATGACTGGAGTTTGATCTTAACGATCAACTTCTCCCTGCGCTTTAGGTCCTGCTACAACCTAGGCGGGTGAACCTTTGATTTTCAAAGCAGGTTGTATGATTAAATCGATGTTGGTTTGCTGCTAGTTTATCTGATTACACTGGCATGCTTGTAAATCAAATAAGATATTGTAAACTAAATTCTAAAGAAAACAAATGATTTAATCTGAATTTTAACAGAAATAAATAACAGATAACATGAAATGAATCTAAACTATAACAATAAAACAATGTAAAGATTTTAATTATAAGATAAATCGATAGTTTGATTGGTGCTTTGTCTGTTTGGGCAACGGAGTCAAGATGTCGGAAACAAATAACTTGTATCAGGCAATAACTCGATCTGATTGGCACATATAATAGTTTGTAACTTGTACAAATGTGCAAGGAAGAAATCATTAATTCATTCTTAATAATCCAAAGGACATAATTACATTAAATGCAAAACACTAAAAAGGATTTTAATCTTTCCAGAAAGAACCAATTTAAATTTGCAAATTAACAAATTATATCAACTCTGGAGACAAATTAATAACCCTAATCAATTAATCGTACTTAATAATCCATTCAACATTCTAAGATTACTATAATTGATGAGAAAGGATTTAATTCTACTTGAGAAACCAATCAAATCAACTATACTGAATTAGCAAATGTAATCAGACAATTTGAACATATCCTTAACATATTCAAATTGAATAATCAGAAAATGAATGAAATGGAGATAATTAAATTGATTGAATTAAAAACAACAAACAGATGATACCGTCACAGTGTATTTCGAATTTGAATCCTCAACAACGCTGCCTCAAAACATATCACGCACCATAATCTTTCTCAGAACGACATTGCACAGAAGGATGAAATTTGCATCAGATTGAATAAAATCTAACCTAATTTAATCCTAAAATATTTCAAATGTGTTTTTGTAAAAATCTAATCCTAACCTAATTTCTAACCCCCTTTCTCTTTTTTCTCTGGGTCCTGGGATCTCTATTTAAAGAGATGCAACAAGCCTCAGACCCGTTACATTCATTTTGGTGATGGTTAATAATTGGTTGAACCAACCATAAGAACCGACCTTACATAAATTAAATGATTTGATTTTGAAAGACTTAACAATTCTCGGAAGTTGGGATGAAATATTTAATCTTTGATGAGATCATTTAATCGCCAGTCAAGAACCACTTCATTGCATTCAACACAACCCTAATCCTGCAAAGAACACAAATTAATCGTCAGATAAATAATATATAAATATATAATTTGCATTGATATGGACCTTAGGACTTGTGTCGTGAGGTATTGTTGTATATTCGCTCATATATTTAGGGTTTTATCCTCGTGACAACATTTCATTTTATCTTAATTAATTTGCTTTGATATTTCATTTTAGGGCTGAAATAGTTTAACAAATTCTTTGGCATGACCTTAGGTTTAATTAATTGTTTTTAATATTGATCTTTTGCCGAATTAAATATTTAAATCAATCTTCATAGTTTTAGATAACAAAATATTTACTCTTATACTTTATTAATCTTTACTTAATAAAGTATTTTTAAATGTTTTAAAGTTTACTTCATTTCTCAATTATATTCACTCGCATATTTTTACTTTTATTGAGCAAAATTAATTAATTTGAGTGAAAAACAATTTCTCCTCCTCGGCAAAATATTTTATCAGCGTTTAGATGTTCTTCCAAAAATATCCTATAGGTGAAATAATTACCTTTTGAAAATATTTATTCTCCCTTTAATAACTTTTTCACCTCGTGGGGCTCTAGCGTACTCATCGGCAAGAGATATAGGATCAATGTGACTTAAATAATCTCTCCCGATATTTTATTGGAATTCATATACACTTTGCATATTTCAGGTAAAAATATTCACCTTTTTGTTTAATTGTTTGGAAAATATTTCACCCCATCATTGAAAAATATATACTCTGTATATTCATTTTGCCGCTGGAACTTGTGGTGGATCAAAGAAGTTAAAAAAAAGCTTTCACATTCTTCAGTTTTTGTCACTGGCTTAACATTCTTTGCCCCTTTCTTTGGCTTCTTCTTCATAAGATTTTTTGTCAAGCATTTTCCTGGGTACCACTCAATCTCTGTCCCTATTGCATGCTCCAAAATCGGCTCATCATCATCGATCATGTGGTAGGTCTTCGTCAACACTGAATTCTTGATGTAAGGGTTTGTATCAAAGTAAAAATCAAGCTTGAAACCTTTTGGATCTTCTATTCTACACCACTTGATATCCCTTAGATACTTTAGAGCACCTTCATCGTGGTCGGTTATCTGCATAGCAAGCACCTCATTTGTCTTCATTGCTGTCAGCCAAAACTCAGGGACTCCTTTCTCTTCTTCCTTGTTTTCTTCAGTTGTATTATCATTCTAGGACTTGTCCTTAGTTTCAACATCCACAATGCCATTAACAATTTCATATCTCTTAGAATATAATGGTTCATACAACTTCTGATATTTAGCTTCCAAAGCAGCTCTTTCCTCAAAGAATTTAGCTTCAAGTTCATCATGTTTGCTCTAAAGTTCTTTTAGAGACAACACTCTCTTCTTTACCATAGGAGAAAGGGAATCAAAAATATCTGATTGTTGCCCAGCTAGGTGCTGCAGCTTATCCTTCAAAGCATTAACCAAACTAGCACGATCGTCAGCACTTAAAGCTGCGGAACCTGTAGGCAAGGCCACACCGAGGTCCGCCATATTGTAAGGAAGCTAGTCTTCTGAGCCTTCCTGTTTGCTCATGCTTTTATCTGCGTCGGTGCACTTCGAACACGAGACGTGCGAGCGGAGTTCTTATGCGAGAATCATAAACTTGTGTGTTCCTATGTAATCCTTACTATCACATTGTCTCACGGATCTTTAAATGTCACTACCACAAGAATAAACGACCCATACGCAACTGTAGCTATAACATTCACATTCTCATCTACTACCAATTTGCGGGGTAATGGAGCTATTTTAACATGCTTAATAAAATCATATTAGATATTTTAACTAGTAATAGTAATAGGTGAATAAACCGTCTGGAAAATAATGCCACTGCACTCGACCATTTCTTTACCTAATTCTCCCTTTCCCCCGTAATATGAACTTTAATCCTCCACGAGTCTTTAAAATAATGGTAGATCTGGAAGAAATTTTATAGATCGAGTGCACTACCGAATAGGGCTCTCCATTTCTGCCTTGTACGATATGGCCATACTTGTCACACACAACGATTTCTATATCTGCATATATTCTCAAAAGCGGGTTGCAGGCACATAATGAGTAACCCCTTCGAATAAACAGTAACCCCTACACTGCACTTGATAACTCATGATAGTCCTTGTGATCTCTAACGAATTTGGTAGAAAAGAGAGAGACAGAGTCCTCCATATTCGTGTGGAAAAGCAGTAAGCCATACAATACCATTGTCCATGACACTTTTCTTGAACACAGATAAGAAACCATGGATTTTTGGTGGGCAATGAAGACAGAAAACTGCGTGAGCACAAAATAGAATTCCATTCCTTGCAAACCATGCGAGAGCTAGAGATCAATTGTAGTGAAAGCTTTTCAAATATCTATTCCTGCATAGCTTGAGGCAGGTGGACAACATTTTCTAGGAGTCCTGGCTTGTAGAGGAAAGAGAGATTGTAGAAATCATCTCGAAGAGAGATACAGTACCGTAAGAGAGCTTAGCCTAAATAGACAACATGGGATATCCAAACAACCACTTACTACAGCCCCTATGGACAAGAGCAAAAGAAATTAGAATATGGTGAAATCATAACCCACTACAATAAGGGAGAGCACAATTTCAATCAGTAGTGGCCTTATTTATGATAACCAATCTTTGCAAGCGAACACCATGAGACATTAAATCAGAATGGAGAATTCTACTGCAGACCTTCATGAGCCTATGAAAGAAATACATGATGGATTCTGAGCAAGAATACAAACCATTTCTTTAAGAAAATTTACAAGATGATACATGTAGAAAACCAGTGGTTACTTATCAGATTAGTTGTTTTCTTTCATGTTCATTACTATTAATTAAAAAAGAATTTCTCAGTTAATTACAAATTGCAGGTATACATGGGTCCAGCTATAAGAAAAATTTGTTCATTCTATTCAAATTCTAATGGCTCATGGGATTCAAAATGGATTCGTCTCTGTTTCATCTCTTCGTGACTCATCCAAAATGCCATCTACTTTCAGCTTGTCTTCTGTCATTATGGATACTTTTTGCTGAACATCATTCTCTCTCATTTCAAGAACTTTAAAACCTCTCACCAACGCTCTCTCAGCAGGAGAAGCATTGTGAGACCATTCGTGCCATGCCCAACCACTTGATATTATGATTAAAACAAACCACGGTGCTAAAATTTAGAATATTCATTATCAATTTTAATTGTTAAACACCACGGTTTGTAAAACTAGAATGAGTGATTATCGCCAACCCACATAACATGCAAGTTAAAAAGATTCAAGCACAAGTAAGAAAACATTTTCATTGCCACTTCTATTGTTTGCTTCATCCCCAAGAAGATCCATTGCCCTTTTTACTGAAGACATTGACACTGCCACTGGTTTTCCAGCTGCTGTCTGAAAGATCAGACCAGTTCGACAGATTCCTTTGTTAGAACTTAAATCATTCTCATTATCGTTTTGCCCTATTTGGATATCATTTTCCTTTTGCACGTTAGTCTCTGATTTTTTAATACCAACAAAAGACATCTTTAAACAATTTCCTGTGGCAGTTTGAAACACTGCTGAAGAAGTATTAACCATTGGTTTTGGCTTGCCATGATCCACTATTACTGAAGGTTCATTACTACTCATATTTTTTGCTTTCTTATCAGACGAAGATTGTACTGACACAGTATTTCTTGGTGTAGTCTGGAACATTATGTTGGCCTTTTGTAGAGTGGACCCAGTGTCTGACTCGTGTACCTCGAATGTTGAAGCCTTCCCAAAAATAGCCTGGGCTTTCTTGATGGATGAGGGAAGCACTGTCACTGGAATCCCTGAAGCAGTTTCAAATTAATGTGAGCAAGTCCATTCCCTTCCATGCCGTCCGTACTGTATGGTACGACTTCCTCTAGTTATTATTGTTGGATGCTTTTGTAATAAAGATTAGTTGGAGTTGGATGGCTGTCCCAAGGCACCCCCATTCTGAGTATTTTCATAGATTTTAGTTGTGAAGTTTGGGGACTGTGAGTAGATCATACCATCCATGGCCGTACGGCCCAGGTATGCAACAAATCATTAAAGAATGCAGTGATATCTCTGTCTCATCTCATCTCTATTTTCAGAATGTTATATGTGGTTTAGTAATCAGTTTTGAAGGTAGAATGAACTGCTATCAAGCAATTTGTATTTCTATGAATTTATGGCTACCCTATGACTGCCGTATAGCCTGAGAAATCTCTGAAGAGTGCAGTCAAGTGATCAGTTATCAGCAAATAATCTTCTTTCCGGTTTGATCAGTTTTGACAAAGTTAAGAATTGTTTAAAACAAAGACAAGCAACTTTTAGTTAATGGTTATTCGCTATGGGTAAAGATTACCACCAATATCTAAGCTACAACATGTCAATTAAAATTTAACATTTAAAGCCCAATGCAATGTAGCAAAAACTCCACTTGGGTCTCACGCAGCCTCTCAGAACCATGTATCGTTAGAAGCAAATTTTGAAATTAACCATTAACATCAAGATGGAAAGAAACAGTTATGACGATTATCTGTCAGATGACTAAGTTCTTTAAATGGTAGACAAAAATGCTTTCCTCTTTGGATCTCTAGTGCCATTTTATCATTTTCTACCGAAATTGTAGTTGACCCATCTAGTGGTAAGTCTTTAAAAGTAGATTAACACATTCAGTTTATTGTATGACAAACATAGTGTGCAGGTCAGCCATGGGACGACAAAAGTCATAGCATTTTACTTGCCCAAACATGAAGTAGCCAATGCCAATGCTAACTTCACATATGAAGGGCGAATTGTTGAGATAGTAACTTCGTATGCTTACTTGAGGTCATTATAATCCAGTCCTCACTTTAGTTTGATCACAAGCAAATTCTAGGTTCAATAAGAATTATTTAGCTCTTACCACTTTACAAAGACAATGCTTTTAGTTCTAGTTCCCAGATACACCATCAAGATCCTCTTTTCCACTCACTAGTAGCTCATCTCTCTTCCGCATTGTTTTAGATAGAATAGCTGGCAACTTCCAGACAAAGATACAACTATCTCCACTAACAGATATGACATGTTTGCAATCAGCTAGAAAATTTGCTCCAGTAATTACTTCAGCATGCCCTAAAGCTTGCACTACAAGATCTCTAGTTGTAAAATCATAAATGCACATGCATTTGTCTGCACGAGAACAAATTATATAGCTTCCACTTTGGCCCACACAAACCTTGATAGGTTCACCAGCATTCCCATCTTGTTTGAAGGTTCTTACAGGCTTACCATAAATAATTGATGTCTTGATATCAATTGTTTAAAGCCTCAACACAAACAGTCACTTGTTTAAAAAGAGATTTTATTTCTAGCTGATGCGTGGTGGTCAATTGTTGAAGTAGAAATCTACTCTCTTCATAAACACCCCATACATTGGAGTAGTGCTCAAGTGCGCCAATCTGTCTACACAATACGGGGTTTTACACAAAAGAATGTATCTTGACAGAAACAATGGATGACAAAACATATAATGATAGTAGTTGCATTCACCATTGATAATCTAATTCTATCTTCTTGTGATTCCTTGCTAATATGACGTTATTTGCTGCTATGTCTATGTGCAATTACAAAATTTTAAGTACTGAAATTGATTTTTTCATCACGGGATCCTGAATTTTTTGCAAAATTTGGTGGGAAATTTTCAGTTCCAACAGAAGGTATTTACAATATTTTTTTTTAATCAAGGTTTCAACAACAATTTTTTAAAAATCAAGGGTTTCTGCTATATTATTCTATAGCCAGGGTTGTTTGTAGGTATTTCGAAATAATTTATTTTCTAGGGTTTAAAATTTTTCATAATCATATTTTGGATTTGTATAATTTTTGGAAATTGTTCCCATTAGATAAATATTTTGGCTTCAACTTCCACTCATGGAAAGTAAAATCCAGATGCAAGTGATGCACAAGAACCTATGGGGAGTAGTAAATGGAAATGAGAAACTACCTATTGAGGCTAATAAAGTACTGGAATGAAAAAGCATAGATGATAAAGCCAAATCCATTAGTGGTTTTGCTCTTTCCCATTCCGAGTTACATCATATAGATCTGGCAAAATAGTCTTAAGAAAATCTGGAAAAATTTGAACACACTATTTGGAGCAAAAGCGGTTAATGCTAAAAGCTTTAGCTTTTCAAATTCAGATGGTTGATGGAGTTACTATGTCTAGCCATGTAAGCAATTTGAGATCTCTCCTTCGACAATTAGCAGAAGTCAGTGCTACGATGGATGATGAGGATGCTCAAGCCATGTAATTGAAGAACTTGCCTTCAAAATTCAACAATGTCATCTTTACTCTTAGTCAGCCATCTTCTCAAACTCTGGAAGATATGATTTCAACTCTTCTAGCTGAAGAAAAGAGAACAATAGTAGGAGATACAGAAGATGATCCTCAAATTGAGACAACATTATACACAAACTATAAAAGATCAGATAAAGACAAAAGGGGGATTGAATGCTACTATTGCAATCAAAATAGGCCACACAACTTGGAACTGTAGAATTCGAGCAAATGATGTTCTTAAATGAAAGCTCAAAGAAAAATCAAATGGAGCTAATGTAGCCATTGTTGAAGATCCTCGAGATGCTTACAATGGTGAAGCATGTGCTTTTTATGCATTTTAAAGAAGCCCACAGTTTCAAGATTGAAAGGAATCTAGTGTAGTTGAAGCTCAGTATGGATGGTTGCCCAGATAGTTTGGGAGTCTGTGGATTTTGGTATTACTCAAGCATCTTATTCAACAATTCATGATCTCCCTATTGACAACCAATGATTGATGTCGTTGTTAAGGATCATGGCTTTGGAGCCCAATCATACGAGAACCTTAGAGTCGAAATGTTGAATGATGTGCTGCGAGTTATTAGTGGGTTATGTATTGAGCATTGAAAGTAATGGACAAAGATAGGTTGCACCATATGGTTAGATGGATAGATTTATTTAAGGAACTACATATTGTTCAAATTCCTTGTGGCATTATAGAGCAGCAAGCTCTTCAAATCTTTGGTTGCATTAGAAAAAGTGAAATCATCACACATGCATTTCTTCCTATTTGATGAAGTTGTGATTGATGTTTGTCTACAATGTGTAGTTTAACTTATCAAGAATAATACAACTAATTGTGTGGTGGTGGATAAAATTCTAATAGAGAAGTACCCTACATTGTATTGGAGCCCATGCACATTACATTTGCTGATTTAACCTTGGAAGACATAGGAGACAAATTTCCATGGGTTGAATCTGTAGTAGAGAGGGATGAAATCCATTAGTAAGTTCATATATAATCATGCTAAGATGCTTAACAAGATTATATCCTTTACTGAGGGAAATAAACTCATTCGACTAGGTCTAAGTTGTTGGTTCGGGTTTGGGTTCGGGTTAGTGGGTTTGGTTCGTGGATTCGGCCAAATTTTGTTGGGTGGTTGGGTTCATTTTTGGGTTATGTAGCCTAAAACCAAGAATTAAGTGTAGAAAAGCAGGAATAAAGTGTAGAACACCACATAGCATCATATAATCAACAAAACCACCATAAACTTGAATATCATAAAACATAAAAATTTAAATATTCATTGCTCGAACTTCAAGTTCAATATCAAGACTCAAAATAATAGTATCAAGTGCAACAATCAATTTTCAATGTCAAATGACAAATGTCATCAATCATATGGATTTGCTAAATCCTCTACATCATCATCATCAACATCTTGGACATTAGTTGACGCAGGATCATTTGAAGAACCACAACGAACAACACTGCCACTCGCTGAAAAAGTGTGCTCGCTCTCTGATCCCTCAAGTGCAACATGTTGGAAATGGGAACTACAAGCATCCATGTGAATTTGCTCTAGCTCCACATCCCACAACTTTGATTCCCCTTCCTTATAGTCATGTTGTTTGTGTGAAAGGAGGCACAAGTTGGAATGCACATACACTAAGTTCTCCGCCTTTTTTGAGTGCAGTCGGTTGCGCTTTATTGAGTGGATGAAAGAGTTTGTGCTCCAATTCCTCTCAGATGTAGAGGAACTAGCAACCTATGAAGACAAAGTAGAGAGAGAGTTAAAAACTTATAAGTTATAAAATTTAAAAATTATAAATGAAGTATGAAAATTCAAAGTTTAAATTTTTAAAAGTCTAAAGATAAAAAAATAGAAATTTAGTAAACTTGTGATAAAAATTTGATTGCGAGAGGTTGTAGGTGCCGGAATTGTTGGCCATGAAAGTACCACCAATTGTGAGCATCTTTCTTGAATTTATCACGAAGAGCCTCAATGCTTTGACCATTGGAGCGTACAAAATCAACGAACTCATTCGGGACCATATCTTGCAATTCTGTATCAGGGAAGGGTCTACGAAATGTTGCCTTGCACCCTTCAGACACTTCATAATCTCTCTATGGGGGAATCCTATTTGGCATCGCAAGAATCTCAGCACTCTAATATTTTGGAGTCAATTCAAATGCAAGAAGATGCAGCAGGGTTGTCATTGTGATCCATCTATCCTCAATAATATCGTGCACTTGTTTGAAGAAAATTTCTTGAGGATCTTGCTCCTCATTTTTGATGGTCTTTATCTTCTCTATCATTGAATCAATGCCATCATATATGTCCCCCACGCAAGGCTTGTCCATGTCAGTATAACGAGTCATGCTCAAAATGGGCTCGGTAAAATTGAGATACTTCACATGATCTTACCAAGAGTCATTTAGGATCATTCCCTTAACATTTGATGCCCTCTCAATGTTGCTTTGCCTCCATACGGACCAATTATGGCTAATAACCATGCTGGAAAGAGCCTTTTTGACCTTCACAAGTCGGCTCAAGGTGATTGTGTTTGAGGCAAAACGGGTCTCAGCAACCTATTGAAATATCAAAAATAAAAAATAAAATAATTAAAATTTAAACATTTAAAAACTAATGTTAAAGAAGAATTAGAATATGTCAAATTAAAGCATAGAAAAAATATATTGCTTCACTTACCTTCAACAACTCCAATGTAGAAAATGATCTAAATATGCTTTTCGACATGTGGTGGTTGGTGATGAGTATTCGTATCTCCTTGGCCTCTGCGTACAACTCTTTAATCTAATCAATTTTTTTCTCAATCTTTTGTAGCATTAGATTGAGAGAGTGGACAACACAAGGTGTCCAAAAGATATGTGAATACCGTTTCTCAACCATCAACCCAACAGCTCTACAATTTTTTGTGTTGTCCGTTATCACTTGAACAATGTTACGAGGTCCCACATCCTCAATGGCTGCAATGAGGATGTTAGCAATAAAATTTCCATCCTTCACTTGCCCCTCACAATCCACATCTCTCAAAAACATTGCCCCTTTAGGGGATACTCCAATGACATTGATCAAAGGCTGATTTTTTACATCTTTCCATCCATTGGAGACAATTGACACCCCTGTCTCAATTCATGAATCCCTTATGGGCTTCAATGCATCTTCTACACTCTTGACCTCATTTTCCAATAAGGTGCCACACACCTTCTCATAACTCGGGCCCTTGTACCCTTTTGGAGCCTCATTAATTTTTTTCACCATCTCTTTCTAGTATGGTGAGCAAACAACATTGAATGACATACCATTTGCATAAATGCATCTAGCTATATGTTGGTCAGCAATATCTCGAGCCTTATTTTGAAATGATGTTTCCAAAGGTCCCTTTGGTCTCTTGTTTGGAGTGCTTGTGGGTTGCTCTTGAGGAATGACCAGAAATGGGTGGCTCTCTACCACAACAGTGCGATTAGATGGAGGCTCCATTCCTTGAGTTCTATTTTTTTTCTTTGGTAAACTTGCTAATGCTTTACGACCTGCTGCTTCATCTACTGCTTGTTGCTCCATGATATATGCCATCACTTGCTCTGGTGGTATAGGTTTTTTATTCTTTCCTAGGCAAGCTTTGATCCCCATCCGTATTAGAATAAATAAGGTTTACATATAGTTAAATTTACTATTATAGGTTAGTTTATACATAATAAATAAATGTTAGTAAATAAAGCAATAGTTAGTTTGTTAGTTTGCTGGGAGTTATTCCCGTAAGTAGGTTAGTTGGTTTCATACGGGAAATGTAAGGCTATATAAGCCAATATGGAAAATTGTAAAAGTCAGTCAGATCAATATAATATTATATGTTTTTATTTTTGCTGTGTAACTATGGTGTAAATCTGTATTTGCTTCACCATATTTCAATATGGTATTAGAGTGGCAATGATCTTGGGCGTGGTGAGATGGAGATAATAGGTGGAGCTGTTCGAATTTGTATTCCACTTAGCAGTTTTTTTGTACAACAATTCTTAATGACAACAAACTCATTCATAGAATTCATGGCGTCCATCAAGTGCTGATCAAGTTGATAAAAGGACGCAGTATAAGTTGTGTGGCGTGAGGATCTGTGATCTATTTGGGAGCCATTTCATGTAATTTAGGAGACATCCAACAAAGGGCTTGACTCTCGACTTCATGCAATTTTGGTATATGTATTTACATCCTTTGTCTTTAGAAAAGGCAATCGCAGCTTCCTTTCTAGCTCCTGGATTTGAAAGAAATTTGAATTTGTTTATAATTTGGCACAAAATCAAGGAGGGAAAGTTTAGATTGATAAATGGTTTGATTTAGGGAATGAAGTAGAATTTTGAGCAATATTGTGTGATTCCAGTAGTGGTGGGTTTGACGGGGAATACAGTGAAAATTATGTGTAAATTTAAATATGGGGAGGAGAAATGGAATGTACGGGTGATCGACGTGTCAGTGAAGTTTGAAGGATAAATAGGAAAAGCCATAGAATTGGTCAATGGCAAATTGATTAAGGAGACTATATATTATAGTCATAATAAGGTTCTAAATCCTACGCAACAACATTAGTAATTTCCAAGGTGCAAACTTGTTCTTAGAGTCTTTTGCCAGTTTTCCCAATTTTTTTCATATTAGACTCTCCTTTGAGAGATAGCGAACTGTGGTGCAAGTACACTTATCCATCAGGTATAGTTATAAAATCATTCAATAGAGTTTTCATAGATATTTTTGTTCATATGTTTTGTGCAAGAAAATAATGGTATAGCCATAATCCACAAAGATATTAGAGGTGTTTATAGATGATTTGAAGATGACAGTGTTGTTTGGTAGTTCATTGAAAAATCATCGATGCAAATTAAGGGTTTGATTAACAGAAAAATGCATGGAGTTGAGATTTGTTTTGTTTGATTGTTTGAAATAAGGGTTTTCATTGGAGATACGAGAGTCTATATTCTTTTTTGTAATTGGAGCCATTTATAATTTTTTGTGAGGGTGCATTATCGGTTGAATCGGACACCTTTATTTTTTTGATAATGTTCAGTTTCATTATGTTACCAAATGCTTGTACTTTCAAGGCTATCCATGCTACACTTGACAGTGCTTTCGAAAGATTGAATACTACATTTGGCAGTTAAACTGTAAACACATCATATTGGAGGTTGGAGGCATTGGAGGTAGGCGGATGTTTTGTCATCCCGAGCTAGCTTCTCGCTTAGTGGTGATTCATTGCATGAGAAGCACTAGTATTCAGTTTGTGTCCCTTCATGGAGCAAGGGGGGCTTGGCAGTTCTTGATAGTGCATGATAGTTCTTGATAGTGGATTTCGGAGTTGGTCTCGATCCACAAATGAAGGTGTGTTAGTGTGGATTTTGGAGTTAGTCTCAATCTGTGAAATAACTCACCCCGTTCTATGTTTTATATTTTTTGATCTGGGTCTAGTTTTTTCTCATTGTTTGTAGGATTTTCTGTGGTTAAGTTGTAACTTGATTGCGTTTGATGTTGTTCTCATAACATATCACATAGGCATACATATATCTTTGCAAATAATGGAAACGAGAAATACCTAGATGATTTATATTAATGAAAATACATCATAAACCACAAATATGCAATACCTATACCATAGAATGCTAAGATATGAAAGTTATTCACATACCCATTTCGCTGTCCCAGTGTTACAAGCTGGAAATGACTGATACAACCATGGATAGGCAGAAAACTCTTAAAATCTTCCATTCAGACTTCAATAAATGTCATTACAAAACATATCAACAAATACAATGTTGATGCTTCCAAAATATAGCCAAATAATGCATACAGGAAGACCACAATGGACCCCTACGTCCCAACAGCTATAATACGGCCTGGTCAGCTCATAGAAAATCCTCCTAACTCCATAAAATGCTCGCTGTTTGCTGATTAAAGTTTGTTATGGCCTGGAGATCCTGTACAACCAGGAAAGAGTGAAGAAACAATGAAGAAACCCACTCACTAAACTCCAAAATCACTCAGAGCTGGTACGGCCTGGATTGGCAGCAGCACGGCCAGTATGAAGTCTTCAATACACATCAAATCTGCTCAAAACTCATGACCAAAACTTGCATTATGTTCCTTGTTCTCCTCTGATAATTATGGTGCCAAAATACTCCAGATTTCTCCTTGTAAATGTCTCTGTGACAAGCTCGAAACCCTCAAAATTGAATAAAGTGAAGCACAGTTGCAACCACTAGATATGGCTGCCCAAGAGCCTCCTTGGGTGGTCTCTCACAAATGCGGAAAGCTGATACTAGGGGAAGTTTTCGTCTCCAAAAGCCCAAGATGGTTTTTCAAACCATCATTTGCAGAGCAAATATCAATCAAAATGTAATGTTGTGAATAATCCTCTTCCTTTACATTTTAGCTTTTATAATTCCCATGAGAGGGTCAACCCATAAGGAGAGGGGAAATATAATATTAAAATTCACTTTATTACACTATGAGCACCCAAGTCCAAATAGTGACTTACTTGCATTTTATAATTTTTACTAAGTCACTTAATACAACATTATAAAGTCCAATATTAAATATATAATAATAAATTACGGACTTTAAAATGAATGGGCAAATGAACTCGGAATTTGACGAGCAATAGACCGTTGGAAAGGTCTCATCGAAACGCTCCACCTCCAATCCTGAATTTTCCGAAATGGTCAAAACCCTAACTTACTAAAAATAGCAAGTTCTAGCCAAGATGTCCAAAACCATCCAAACGAACTCCCAGAGTTCCCTAACCACATTGGTTAGTCTATGGGAACCAAGTATATATAGACTAATACAGCCTAGGAAAGGGGACATTACAGTCTACCCTCCCCAAGATTGCTTGCCTTAAGCAATCTCAGATCTGGATGCATTAGAATTTGCTCACTCTCCCATGTAGCATCCTCCATCTGCAGGTTCTTCCATTTTACTAAATACTCCTTGATGACCCTCTTCCTCAAAGTACGCTTCTTGGTGTCAATGATAGCCTTAGGTACCAAAACCAACTTCTCCTCTTCATCAAGAGGAGGTAACTTTGAAGAAGGAACCACATTGTGCCCCAATGCCCTTTTTGAGGCAAGACACATGAAAGACATTGTGAACTCTGCTGTCTGCCGACAACTCAAGCTCATAAGCCACATCTCCAACTCTCTTGGAGATCTTGAATGGTCCATAATTTCGTGGCTTCAACTTTTCTGCACCACTCTTCTTAAGAGTGGACTATTTGTAAGGCTGCAGCATAAGATATACCATATCACCAACCTCAAAAGAATACTCAACTCTGTGCTAATCTGCATACTGCTTCTGTTGGTTTTGCGCCTTCTAGATATTCTCTCTCAAAGACCTCATAATGTCCTGATTCTCCTGCAAGAGGTCTATAGCCTTAGGTACACTGCTGTCTCCAAATAACAAATCCAGGAAGCTCAGAGCCTCGTACCCATAGAGTGCCATGAATGGTGACATCTGAATAGACATGTGGAAAGTGGTATTGTAACAATACTCACCCAAGTGAAGCCACTTCACCCATGCCTTGTGCTGCCCTAGAATATAATTCCTGAGGTACCCTTCCACCCACTTGTTGACTATCTTAGTCTGCCCATTCGTCTGGGGGTGGTAACTTGTAGTAGAGGTGAGCTCTGTCCCACTCAACCTGAAGAGCTCTTGCCAAAAATTACTTAGGAGCCTGCTGTCCCTGTCACTCACTATACTCTGTGGCAACCCATGAAGTCAGAATAGCTCTCTGAAGAATAATTTAGCAATCTGAGCTGCTGTATAGGTGGCTAAAATAGTAAAAAAGTGTGCAAACTTAGTTAACCTGTCAACCACCACAAAGATGCAGTCCTTGCCTTGGGCCTTGGGCAAGCTTGTAATAAAATCCATCAAGATGCAATCCCTCTTCCTCTCAGGAATGGGTAAGGGCTGCAATAAACCACCTGGAAAAGAGTGCTCATACTTGTTCTGCTGGCACACCGAGCACTCCCTCGCATACTTTTGAACTTCAGTCTTGAGGCCCTTCCAACTAAATCGCTCCCTAACCTGCCTGTAGGTTTTGAAGAAACCTGGATGTCCTGCCATAGGCAAGTCGTGGAAAGCCTTCGAGATCTTTTGCTTCATAGTAGATCTTGGCACCAAATAAATCCTGCTTTTGTAAATGATCAAGTCATTTACCACTGAATATCTATCATGACTAATGGTGCCATCAACAATTCCAGAAGCCCACTTATCCTTCGCATACTTTACAGAAATCAAATCTCTCCAATCCTCTGCAATCTCCCCCAAGGCGCACAAGTGAGGTCTCCTGGATAAGGCATCATCATCTACATTCTTTTTTCCTTTGACAAAGACTGTCAAAGTCATATGCTTGTAGTTTATTGACCCATTTCTGCTACCGGTCATTCAGATCCTTTTGACTAAGGAAATCTTTCAGGCTATTATGATCAGATTTGACAACAAATTTACCTCCAACTAGGTACTGCCTGAACTTAGCCAATGCATGCATAATGGCTAGCATCTCCTTATCATAAATGCTGTAGCTCCTCTCGACACCCCTCAACTTCCTGCTGTTAAATGCGATGGGGTGTTTGTCCTGCATCATCACTGCTCCAATGCCTTCCCTTGAGGCATCACACTGAAGCTCGAAAGGTTTTGTGAAGTCTGGAATGGCCAAGACTGGACAAGTACTCATCACCTCCTTAAATCTGTCAAAGCACTGCTGAGCACTAGTAGACCACTCGAAAGCACCCTTCCTAGTCAAATCTGTAAGGGGGGCCGCTATCTAAGAAAATCCCCTCACAAAGCGGCAGTAGAATCCACAAAGGCCAAAGAATCCCTTGAGCTGAGAGAGATTCTTGGGTGGCGGCCAGTCTATAATAGCCTAGATCTTCTCCGAATCCACACGAACACCCTCTGCGTTGATAATGTGTTCCAGATATAGCAACTGTGTCATGCCAAACTTGCACATGGACATTTTGGCATAAAGGTACTTCTGCTCAAGTATGCCCAACACAATATGAAGGTGCCTCAGATGCTCCTCCCAAGTCCTGCTATATATGAGTATATCATCGAAGAAGATAAGCACAAACTTCCTCAGCTGCTCTTTGAATACCTTATTCATGCAAGACTGGAATGTGGCTAGTGCATTGGTTAAGCCAAAAAGCATAACCAGAAACTCAAAGTGCCCATAGTGGCACCTAAATGCCGTCTTCTCTACATCCTCCTCCCATACTCATATCTGATGGTACCTAGTCCTCAAATCTATCTTCGAGAAGAAGCATGCCCCGTGCAACTCATCAATGAGCTCATCAATCAGAGGGATGGGATATTTGTTCTTGATTGTTTTCTTGTTCAATTCTCTGTAGTCTATGCACATCCTAAGTGTGCCATCCTTCTTCTCGACCAAAACTATAGAAGAAGCAAAGGGACTCTTGCTAGGTCTGATATGTCCCATCTTGAGAAGCTCATGAATGGCCTTCTCAATCTCATCCTTAGCTGAGGATGCCTGCAGGGTATAGTGATAACTGGCTTGGCACCCAGCTCAAGCTTAATGACGTGCTCAAAACCCCTATCAGGAGTTCTACCTGGTGGTATGTCACTAAACACTTTGGTGTGTTTAGTCAACAAAGACTGGATTTCAACCGGATACTCCTGCTTTTGCTAGTTAGGAACCTCGGGCATCACCAATATCTCTGTTGCCCACTGAACTTGGTTATGCCGTAGTATCCTCTCCATCCTCCTCAAAGAGACTGTCTTCAATCCATCATCTGATATAGCTCTCAAAACATGTTTCTTGCCATCCGCCTCAAACTTCATCTTCGTGGTGCGAAGATTGAGAGTAAACTCTCCAATGGAGTGAAGCCACTTCATACCGAGGACTACATCCATGTCCCCCATGCTGACCACATAATACTCGGCCTGAAACTCATAATTACTTAACTTGATAGTCAATTTGGGGATCATCCTTTTGCAGGTAATAACAAATCCATTTGCAACTCTAACCTTGAACCCCTCGAACTCCTCAGTATTGAGTCCCCTCCGTGCTACTAGGCCTTCATCGATGAAGTTATGTATGGCACCTGTATCGAGCAAGGTGATCAGTCTCTGCCCCTCCAATACTCCCCGCATCCTGAAGGAACCCTCTTTTTGAGTGGCAAAAAGATGTGTTGTAGGTACATCCTCATCCTGAGCATCCTACACCTCCTCTGCTGCACTCTCCACATCACTCTCCTCCCAACCATTCTGTTGTTCTGAATGTTCTGAAGCTGTCTCCTCGGCAGAATAGTATTCCAACTGTTTCGCTTGCCCCTTCATTGGGCACTTATGGTTAGGATCCCATGGACCCTTGCATTTGAAGCATAACTTCTTTCTCCTGTATTCATTCAGTGCATCATCATCTAGGCGAGGTGCTGGTTTTTTCTGTGGAAAGGTGTCCTGATGATTTGAAGGCATCTTATCCTTCCGTGGAGGAAAGTGTTTGGAGACGAACTTGTTCTTAGGCGCTACAAACTCCATAGTTCATGCCTTCTTGATAGTCTCCTGTAATGACGGTGGGTCAAATGCTTTAACCCATCCCCTGAGTGGTTCCATCAGTCCTTCAGTGAATAGGACTATGAGTCTCCTCTTGGATATGCTGGGAACCATCACACCGATCCTCTGGAACTCTGAAATGTACACCTCAAGTGACCCGTACTGCTTTAGTTGTGCCAACTCTCTAAATTGTAATTCTGGGTCTTTGGTGTCGAATCTCTCGATGAGTTTGTTAGTGAACTCATTGTATGTGGTAATGAGATTGTGGCCTAGGGTGACCAACCCGTGATACCACCACTCATGAGCTAACTCGTCCAAGTGTATGGTAGCAAAGTTAAGAGCTTTGTCCTCCGGCATAGGCTTAAGTGTCAGATAATTGTCCAGTTTCTGCACCCAAGCTCTAGTTGAAACCTTGCCACTCCCATCAAATTGATCCATTGGGACTTTACTCAATGTATGTTGGTAGTCCCTGTTAGCTCTGGGTGCTTTATGATCTCCTGTACCACCCATAGCTCCCCTCTGCCTCCTCTGGTTCATGAATTGCTCAAATGTCAACATGTCTTTGATATCTAGAGGAAGGGTCATATATTCTACATGCTGTAGCCTAATATCCTCTGCCATGGGGATCTGACCCTCTGGTTCCTGATTAATGGGTGCCTCCTCTCTGCGTGGAAAGGCAGGTTGAAGAGGTCTCGGAATAGATCCTGGGGTGGTTTTGGTGCCATGCACACCACTCTAACTTGCATGTCCACTACCTTGGCCTGCATGTCGGCAATTGCCATTGTTTGAACCACTGTCCTCACCAGTGTGTGCTGTATTTGGTTGTGTTATCGAAATTCCCTGGTTGAATTTCCCAAGTAGCTGGGACATCATATGAAGCATAATATCAAAATTTCTTTTTGTTTTTGTGTTAGGACTGTTTGGCTGTTCCGGTCCTTTGTTTTTGTCCCCCATATTACCTGTGATACTATCACTGTCACTCGAAGAGTTCCTATGCATGCCCAAAATACTTGAAACTGTTTCACCCTCTGGAATCTCAGGTGGGTGCCACTGCTGAGAGTCTCTAGCATAAACAATCGAAGTTTCTTGTGTATAGACCACCTTCCAATCACTCATAAAAACTGAATCACAGGCTGGCAAGATGCACTAGCTCTGATACCACTGAAATAACCCACCCCGTTCTGTGTTTTATATTTTGTAATCTGGGTCTAGTTTTTCCTCACTATTTGTAGGGTTTTCTGTGGTTAAGTTGTAACTTACTTGCGTTTGATGTTGTTCTCATAATATATCACACATGCATACGTATATCTTTGCAAATAATGGAAATGAGAAATATCTAGATGATTTTTATTAATGAAAATACAGCATAAACCACAAATATGCAGTACCCATATCATAGAATGCTAATATATGAATGTTCTTCACATACCCATTTCGCTGTCCCAGTATTGCAAGCTGGAAATGACTGATACAGCCATGGATAGGCAGCAAACTCTTAAAATCTTCTGTTCAGACTTCAATAAATGTCATTACAAAACATATCAGGAAATACAATGTCAATGCTTCCAAAATAGAGCCAAAAAATGCATACAAGAATACTACAATGGACCCCTACGTCCAAGCAGCTATAGTACGGCCTAGTTAGCTCATAGAAAATCCTCGTAACTCCATAAAATGCTCGTTGTTTGCTGATTAAAGTCTGTTATGGCCTGCAAATCCTGTATGGCCAGGAAAGAGTGAAGAAACAATGAAGAAACGCACTCACTAAACCCCAAAATCACTCACAGTTAGTACGGCCTGGATAGGCAGCAGTATGGCCAGTATGAAGTCTTCAATACACATCAAATCTACTCAAAACTCATGACCAAAACCTGAATTATGTTCCTTGTTCTCCTCTGATAATTATGGTGCCAAAATACTTCAGATTTCTCCTTGTAAATGTCTCCGTGACAAGCTCCTAACCCTCAAAACTGAATAAAGTGAAGTACAATTGCAACCACTGGATATGGCTGCCCAACAGCCTCCTTGGGTGGTCTCTCACACCTACGGAAAGCTGATACTAGTAGAGGTTTTTGTCTCCAAAAGCCCAAGATGGTTTCTCAAACCCTCATTTGCAGAGCAAATATCAATCAAAATGTAATGTCGTGAATGATCCTCTTCCTTTACATTTTAGCTTTTATAATTCCCATGAGAGGGTCGACCCATAAGGAGAGGGGAAATATAATATTAAAATTCACTTTATTACACCATGAGTGCCCAAGTCCAAATAGTGACTTACTTGCATTTATAATTTTTACTAAGTCACTTAATACAACATTATAAATTTTTGGCGTTTCAATTCGCACCTCGGAATGCGAGTTGGAAATGGACAGCGATGTGCAGATAATTTGCTCTTCGAATTAGGAGAGGAAGTTCCCTCTTTGCTGATGATTGTTTTAAAGATAAATAAACTAAACTTGCCTATCTTTTTGATTCTCAGTTGCGAGCACAAGGTTATAAAACTCTATCGCTGCAACAAAGGTTTTTCTTTTAACTTCTCACTAGAGCTAGGTTTAAACTAAATGACGCTGTTGACAACCTAAGTAAATTTAGAGCTTAGGAGTCAAAAGTAAACAGGGAATGATTTGTTAATACAAAAGCTCAAATAAACTTATTCCAGATCACATCCGAAGACTCATTGTACTTTCAGGATGTAAACTTAAAGTAAGAATATGCAAGCAAGACATATGACGACAAACTAATTGAATATGAGACAAAGAATCAGAGCAAATAGAAGGTGTGAGATTTCCTTTCTCAATTATCAAGAAGTTACAACTCTAGGACAGCAGTATTGCAACAAAGACAGACATACAATATGCGATCAAACACTGGATTACAAATGGCACAAGGTGAACAAGCACTTTGAAATGTTCCACCCTAGGTGGAGACTTGCTAACACGAATTTTCTGCCTTTGTTTTGATAAATGTTTGATAATGTTTGTGCTTAGGGTTTCATGGGTTGCTTTTGCATGTTTGATATTTGCATTGAATACGTGAAATATATATCATATATGGAAAACCCACAAAATATGTAATGATTTTGCATAAACTAACAATGACCCAGATCAAAAAAAGTGCTAAAACTAATTACTGTGAGATACCCATGTGAATATCTTCGACTTTGTTTTTGTGCTGACGGAGGACCAGCCATATGAGCTACAGAAATATGCTCCAAATTCCTAGGAAAGGAGAGAGATTGTTTTACAAATAGAGGCAGCTCAATAACAAACCCTAGGCGTCCCCAACTGCTGAATAAACGAGACCATGGAAGAGTATTTGCTGATCATGAGAGCCCACGACTTGCACCAATGTAGTACGACCTCCAAGGAGTGATAAAACTGCACAAACACAATTGAAAACCCTCTAATCTGTCTCAGTTCTGATCTGCAGATGATTACAGCCTTATGGCGACCACCAAGGAGTAGAAATGAACACTAAATAACCCACAATGACCTCTCCATAAGGTACAGCAGCCCCAGCAGTGGTACGGCCAGCAAGAAGTGTACCAAGAGTAATAATTAATACAGCCACAACAATAAATGCCTCCACAATGATTTTCCAGATTCAAACCCTTGTTGATTTCATTGAAAACTTCACCAATTTGCACAAATAGAACCTCTGATATGAAACTCTCCTGAATGCTATCTTCAATGTATATTTCATCACCTGAGAATAGATGCAACACTGAAGAATTTTCGCTCTCCAATGGCTGGTATAGCTGAAACCCTTGGTCTCACACAAATCCCAATGCTCTCCAAAATATCATAAGTGTCGAATAAACAATGAATGAATGAAATGAATTCCAAAATGCCCTTTTATATTCCACCTCAAATTCACTTTTTAATTCATTTCATTCAATTTACTTTCATTTCCCTTTTAATTATGATGCACAACTTAATAGCATAAAATATATTTTAAATCATTTAAGTCCCCTTTTTAATTAAGTCCTTATGTCTCCCTTTCAACATATAAATTAATAAAGTATTATTAAATAGATCACTTTATTAATTTCCATTTAACCCTTCTATCACTTTTCATAATAAAGCCCCCTTTAAATAATGACCTTCTGTTATAAAATGAACCATATATTATAAGGTCATATAACTCATTAATGATATTCACATTAATATTTAACTATTATTAAAGTAATCACTTTAATAATAATTAAAATATCATAACTCCATAAATAAACATTATTTCTCGATTCTGTTTGATCTTGGGAGTTCACCATGGTACCCTCTGTGCATCCAACCGCCTTACTAAAAATAGTAGGGGTCCCTCTCTACAACCACAATCTTACTATAAATAGTAAATCCCTCATTACCTAAACAAACCAATTGAGTAAGGGATGGACACTGCAATCAAGACCTGTCTAGGTGCCCTGCTATATATAGAAACGCTGACTCTCTTGAAATGGTGACTTACTATAAATAGTGTGTATAACTGAGTCCAGAAACATCAAACGAAGGCCCAAACTGAACCAAATTGAGCTCCGGAGAAGGAAACACCCTGATAATTGCCAAACGAGACCCTCTAAACAACTCCATTAGCCTACGAGGGTCAGATAATAGGCTAATTCCCTTGAACCTTGATGCTCATGAAAATGGGGACATTACACACTTGAATAACAATTTGTAGGCTTTAATAGGCTCAACAAATTTGCTATCACAATTACAGTTACTAAACAATGGGCAAGGCTGCCCTTATTTATATACAAATCAAAGGAGTGGTGAACCCTAAAATCTCCTTGATCCTATCTAACCAACTTGCCAACTTGCAAGCTTTATTTCTATTATAGACAAAAGATTCTAACTAACACCTGCTTTAAAAGCAAAGAAAGCTCCAACTAATACAAAGTGATTTTTTCCATTTAAAAGATGGATAAGCTTTGAATGAAAGCGAATGCTTTAAATTGAAAAGCATTGAGTTAAAGCCGCTTTTTGAGTTCCATCCTTATCTACATCGCTGCCCCATTGGTGACTTCATCCACTGATAAAAATATATTACCGCAACTGCCTATTCTCAGCCTTGATGGCTGCTTTATCTTCTCCGTCCTTCAACACTCTCTCCTTCTGATTATCTGCTGCAACCTCAAAGAGATTCACATCCGTGTGCCGGGTACTTCTACCAAGATTGGATCTAACCACTTTGAAGTCATCCACATCCAATGTTCTTTGGCAAAACATTCTGCTTTTCTTTTAGCACTTTTGAGCAATTCTTTTCTGATATTTTTCCTTGTCATTGTGCCACACCTCGCATTCTTCAATAGAAATGACGAAAGCATAAATCTTGAAGCTTATCCGTGAAGATAGCAACTCTTTGAGCAAAAATCCAAGTTGATATGCTCACATAAGATGAATTCCTATTTTATAGCTGCCTAAGGGTCACGTGTGAGGATGATAAAAAAAACTACTTCTTTGATGATGTGAACAAACACGCAAAGTTGCAAAAGTGTTTTAGCCAATTTTTCTTTGTTTTGAAACTTTTGCACTCGTTCTAACTCTGGCGGGGCGTGCCTTCGACTTCAACAAGACGGCAAACTGTCACCGTTGACTGAAAAAGCTGACTGATCATGGCATCTTGAAGTTTTACCAATTCTAATTTGATCCCCAGCCTCGAAGTGACGATCTGACAATGTTTGACTACAATTTTGATTCCTAGAAACCGTTGCCAGACGAAGATCAGGAAACAACATGAAGGAGGCACTGTCGGGACAAGAAGTTTTCTTAACACTGGAAAACCCAGGAGCCTTGATTGGACAGGGGCTCCTAGGATCTCATGCCTTAGCCAACTTTCAAAGATTTTCAACCTTGCTCACTTTTCGTTTTTCGTGCATGTTTTGGTGACTGTGGGCCCCTCTTTGGATGTTGAATCTCGCTTGCGGGAATAAAACTAAGACTAGTGGTCATGCAATTAGGTAAGCTTGATGAAAACTGAATTGATTGCACCTTTTGCCTACCTCGGAAGTTGGATCAGACTGATTTTTTGTGAGTCTGACCGGGCTGGCAGAAGAAGATTTGAAATTTTCTGGGAAAATATGAAAAATAATCCAACTCTGGGAAGACTGGGATTCCCTAGCCTCCAGGGGCACTTGAGATTTCATGCCTTAGAAATTTTTTGATAATTTTCAACCTCTTCTGCAGTTTCCTCGTTTCACGTGCCGGCAATTGCTTTCTGTGATCGATTCCTGTGATCTGTTGGACAACTGTCACTGGATGAAAGGTGGACTAGATTCCCTGAGCATATTTGAGATGAATCCCAGCGTCTCTGGACCTGTCGACTGAATTTGACTGATTTTAACCACCTAGAAGCGGTCTGATAAGACTTTTTAAACGTTTTCTGAGAAAACATAAAAAAAACTATCTTTGGACAAACTTGGAGCCCTTGGCCTCTAGGGGCACCTAGGAAACCCAGATTTAGCCAAATTTTGGCTTTCAACTTTTCTTTGTTTTTCGGATTCATCATGCTTCGTTTTCCGTTCTTCGTCAATCGTCGGTCGTTCAACAGTTCTTCGTCTTCTAAACAACACTGAAAACTTGAATTTGACCCCTAACAGATGAACTTCCTCCATTAATGGCCTCGGAGTTCGTGCTTCGGCTTTTGAAAAAGCAGAATTGACCCATTAGAAAAAACGCGACCTTTTGCAGATTACGTCTAGACCACCTTGATCGTGAAGCAATATCAGCCAATCAGAATCAGGTAAGACTCCTGAATCAGAGATTCTATTTTTAGAAAATTTTGTCAGCATTCGTATCTCAAGAAACCCAGAAAACCTAAAATTGACGTCTATTTTTAGAAACTTTCTATTTTTAGGAACTTTGACTTTTTAACTTTTTGACTACAAATTTACTAGACTTTCACAAAATGCCTTAATGAAGCAAATTTTTTGATTTGGCACAACAAAAGTCCAATATTAAATATATAATAATAAATTAGAGACTTTAAAATGAATGGGCAAATGAACTCGGAATTTGACAAGAAATAGACCATTGGAAAGGTCTCATCGAAACGCTCCACCTCCAATCTTGAATTTCCTCAAATGGTCAAACTCCTAACTTACTAAAAATAGTAAGTTCTAGTTAAGGTGTCCAAAACCAGCCAAACGAAGTCATAGAGTTCCTTAACCAGATTGGTTAGTCTACGGGAACCAAGTATAGACTAACACCGTGTTGTACGCAATCAAAATTTTTGCTTCATTAAGGCATTTTGAACAAGTCTAGAAAATTTTTCGTCAAAAAGTTGAAAAAAAAAAAACAAAATTTCTAAAAATAGACGTCAAATTAGGTTTTCTGGGCTTCTTGAGATTTTGATATTGGCAAAACTTTCTAAAAATAGAAAGTTTCTAAAAATAGAATCTCCGACTCAAGTGTCGCGCTTGATTTTCATTGGTCGATTTTGCTTCACGGTTAACGTGGTCCAGACAGAATCTGCAAAAGATGAAGTTTTCTCTTCTGGGTCATTTCTGCTTTTTTGGAAGGTGAAGCATCAGCTCTGCAGTCGTAAATAGAGGAAGTTCATCTGCCAGAGCTCGTCGTCGAGTTTTCAATGCTGTTCCAATGATGCAGAACCGACGAACAGTCATCGACTCGACGACGCATGCAAAACGGAGCAGGATCAATCCGAGGTGAGGTGAAAATCTGGAATTCACGAAATTCGGCTAAGTTTGGGCAAACCAAGCGCCCCAGGTGACTTGGGGCGCCCAATCCCACGAGAGAGAATTTTTACGCGTTTTTCGAGAAAATGTGAAGTGTGTCCGTCGATCAGTTCCGGGGGGCATAAAAGCAGTCGTTTTTATCATCAGATCCTGAAAAACTGGAAAATTCATTAGATGTACCCAGGCTATGCAGTTCATTTACCATTCAGTGGCAGTTGATCGACGAATCATCGAAATTGACATCAGGAAGCAGCTGTCGGCACGTAAAACGGAGCAAGTTGCAGATGAAGGTTGGAAAATCAGAAAAATGGCCATGTATGGAGAAACCAAGCGCCCCAAGTGACTTGGGGTGCCCAACCTCTCCAGTGTTAGATTTTTTTCATGTTTTTCGAGAAACGTCAAAAATGCTTCCGTTACCCTGTTTTCAGTGGGTCAAACTTGGTCAAACGTCAGTCAAAGCCAGGATTTCATCACAGATATGTTCAAGTTGCTCAGATCACCCTCCATCCCGCCTCGACAGTCATCCGGACAACCGAAAACGAAGATCAAACAGGGGTTGTGGGCACAGAAAACGAGAAAAGGTATGAAATTCGAGTTTTTCAAAAA
This sequence comes from Cunninghamia lanceolata, assembly GCA_027924645.1. Classification (NCBI taxonomy): domain Eukaryota; kingdom Viridiplantae; phylum Streptophyta; class Pinopsida; order Cupressales; family Cupressaceae; genus Cunninghamia; species Cunninghamia lanceolata. The sequence continues at coordinate 470,162 of BSBN01000747.1, forward strand.
ATTTTCTAAGGCATGGCAATCCAGGCGCCCCAAGTGACTTGGGGCGCTCAAACTGTAATGTCCCCTTCTAGTAAGCTGAAATTTTTCACTTTTTAACACAACTCCAACTTAGTAAAAGAGAACATTAGTAATCTTTAATCATTTCTTTCAACATATAATCATTAAGACTTAAACATATTAGATTATACTCACATTAAGTTTCATATAATTCATTTCATCATTATGCATTAACACACATTCACATATATGTTATTCATTTTCATCATTGGTTCATGATCTATCTTATATAATTAATCACACATGAGTCATGGACATACCTCGGGGAGGATGTTCTTAATCCTATCCATTAATCAGACCACTCACCTAATATGAGAGGGTGGGTTAAGGATTCCAAGACCCATGGCCGTAGGCCCAAGGCTTCACCTCACACCCGGAGGTACTTCACTCTTGGCTCGGAGGGGCTTATAGCCAGCTCGAGGTTCACCTACCGTTAGGCCATTAATATTATCTAGGTCCTACGCAACCATAAGGTCAAGAACTTCATGCTACACCCGGCAATACTTCGTTCTTACCCTAGGTCTAAGAGCTTCATGCTACACCCGGCAATACTTCACTCTTAGCTCGGAGGGGCAATGACTTGCCAGCTCGAGTGCTAGACACTAGATTCCTTCTGACCACCAGTCTCATACTAATAAGGTGTGTAGGTGGATTAAGGGGAAGGCTACTAGTCCTAGCCCGGTACTCCAGGGTCATGTTGATTGCTTCTTAAAGGTGATCTCATAATCAATCCCTTTGTAGAGATATACTTATTATTCTGTCATTTATATACATATCTAACATTATATATATATTTTTATCTTAGGTTAGATGACGTACTGGATTCTATTATCTTTTGCCTATTCTTTAATACTTATATATTATAATACTTGTTATAATATTCATAATATCTCTATATTGTATTATTATATATGTTATTAATATTATTGTATATATATATATATATTTTTTTTATATAAATACATATATGTACACACACATATATAGATATATTACATCTTAATAATTAAATATATTAAAATATGTACCTGTTGTTTAGATGATCTACAGGTACCTTTTTTGTCTGCGGTAAATATTTATTCTCTTCCTTCCTTTTTCTATTCCTTTTTTTCCTTTTGTTAGAGGGGCCGGTTAATATTTATAAGTTTGAAAGGATGCAATTTACCACCCGTCACCACCCTTAATAAATAAATATTATTAAACTTTGATGATACTCGATATTTGTTTGTATTAGTTAAGGGCTCCTTATTATGAGATCGGCATCTTCTCAAGAGGCCCCATTCCATATATGAATGCCCTTATATTATGCAATGAATAAATATATATTTACTATTATATATTATATATTATTATTATTATTATAATATATCTTTTCTACTTATGACTCAGAAATATATATATATATATATAATACGGATTTAAATATATTTATTTATCGGATATTCCTTTTTTTATTTATTTATTGTCCATCCTCTTTTTCTTTCTATCCCACAACCTTTATTTATTTCCCTTTCAAGGGATATTTATTATGCCTGGTCGTAAAAGACATACTTACCCTTTTATAATTTTTATTACTTTATGTTATTCCCTTTTATGCGCTGTGGTAAAACTAGTTCTAACCATACGTAACTCCCTTAACATAAGAGGATAGGTTAAAAGATGTTTATTTATATTATATCATTATAATAAATGATATATTAGTTATTTTTATATTATTTATATTATATCATTTATATCATAATAAATGATATATGATTTATATTATATTATTTATATTTATATTATAATATAAGATAAATATAAGAATATTTATATTTATATTATTAGATATACTTATAATATATCATTATTGTTTATATGTGTTATTTATAAATATAATAATAATATATCTTGTTAATTGTTTTAAATAAATTTTATTTAAATATATTAAATATATTCAATTCATAATATCATTCATATCTTTGATTTGAATGAATAATACATAATGGAGGGACATGACAACCCTTCCCACTCAAGATTGTTTGTCCTCAAACAATCACAATTATTATGGTTAAAGGATTAGGCAAAAGTATAGGTAATTTAATATTAAAGAATACATAAAATGTCAGAATTGTAATAATAAATTTAATATTAAAGTATATAATACTTTTATTTATTTATTTTTAGAATTTATAGTTGTGTTTCTTAACTATGTATGATGTATTTATAAACATATAATATTTATAATATTAATTGAATTTAATATATGGGGTTATATATTATGATATAATCTTATAGCTATTAAATAACATTATCAAATATATTGTTTTATGTGAACTTAATAGAGATATCTTAATACATTATCACTAGAGTTAGTTTATTTTTGAGTTTTCCTCGAAAAATGTGAATATCCCTTCGTTTGCCCGGTCCGGTTCAATGCAGGTTAATTTGGCACATTTCCCGAGGCAGGCAGAGAGTACAGTCAGCTCTGTTTTCAGCAGGCCTGCCTATCTGCCAGATCATCAGACTCAGTTTTATTCCAGCTGACAGAAATCGACAGCGAAACAAGTGTTCTTAGCCACCGGAACGTGCACGCAAATCGAAAAATTGAAGTAGTTGGAATTTTCGAAAAAATGGCTAAGGCTGGTGAAACCAAGCGCCCTAGGTGACTTGGGGTGCCCAATTTGCCCAGAGTTAGAAAATTTCCGGATCTGCCAGTGATTTCCAACAGCTTTTTCTCGATCTTCGCCTGTTGGCATTTTCAAGAGGTCAAACTTGGTCAAAGGATGCCAGATCGTCAATCGGAGGCCGGAGATGGAATCTCAGTTGATAGGTCTCCGAAATGTGAGGATCAGTCAGCTTTTTCAGTCAACGGTGACATTTTGCAACCTTGTTGAAATCGGAGATAGACCATATTTAACTCAAAACGAGTGTGGAAGTGTCGAAAACGAAGAAAAATTGGCTAACACTTCTATCAACTCGCGTGTTCGATGACATCATCAAAAGAAGGTATTTTTCGTCATCTTACACATGAAGCCATAGGCTGCTACAAAATAGGGATTCTTCCTATTTAAAGACATTCACTTGGATTTGTGCTTTAAAAGTTGCTTTCTTCATGGATGAGATCCAAGTTTTATTTTCTCATAAATAAAGTTGCTTTTTCGCCCTAAAGAGCTATAAAGACAAGCATTTGGCTTCTTTATTTCATTATCTTTTGCAGGTTGCATCAAGAGGAAAGATTTGTACTTTTCTTTCAACGAAGATTCGAAGACCCAAACGAAGTGCTTTTTCAGCATTCTTCATAGTTTCAGGTTGAGGAAGAAGGGAGGCTCGCTTTTTCAGGGTCCTTGTTTCAAGGGGATCATTTTTCAGGGATCGGACCGAAGTTTTTTCAGTTTTTGTCGAGATGGGTCCATTTAGTATTTCATCCTCTTGAAGATTGGGAGTTTTGCTTTTTTTCGGAAATTTGTTTTTTTCCTGCTTTTTCAGGAAAATCTCCACTATTTCAAAATCCGACAATCTGGGTTGCTTCAGAACGAAATTGCCTACAAAACCCATGTGCCAGCGATTTTGCTCACACTCTGTTTTTTTTTTTTTAATCAGCAAGTAATTTTCAGCCATTTGTCCAAGATTTTTCTGACACAGGCGTGTTCACAGTCAATTTTCAAGTCTTTCAATAGGCAGTACTCTCCAACACAAATCAGGCCCAAAACGGCATTGGTTCACGATTACCTGAGAACTTGTGAAACAGACTTGCATAAAGTACTTCCAGTGATCAATTTACATTCCTTGGAGGATGCAGGAAATAATGCTATCAGGAATCTAGGACACTCCGGTTTGCTTGCAGCAGCATCCATTCCTATCACAGTGCAAAGTATCGAGTTTGTAATTGCTTGCATGACGCATTACAATTCAGTTACAAGAGAAATCTAGTCAAGAGATGGACGTGTGCTCTGTAGCCTGAGGCCAAACGACATTGAGAAGTGTTTTACAATACCTACCTGGAGAGAAAACTTAACTGTTTCATTTGAAGAATGCAAGAGGGTTTGGAACAATGATAAGGAAAAATACCGAAAAAAGATTGGTTAGAGTTGGTTAAAAGAGAAGCAGAACGTTATGCCAAAGAACGTTGGACATGGAGAATTCAAGGAGGAACATGCAATAATGATTACTCTGCTAAGTCGGATCATGGGTCAAGCAGATGTAAGCAAGTTCCAGCGTTCGATGTTTTACATTATGTCCCAGATTGTTGATGGAACTGAATTCTATGACTGGTCGACACTCATCAGTGATAGTATCCACCAACAAATACTTGATTTTCAAAGGGCTCATGAATTCCACATAATGTCATACCTTGTGTATTTGATGACTTTTCAAGGTCAATTCAGAGGTTTGAATGTTGTTGGAACTCTGGGTATTCAGCATGTGTATCATCATTTCCTGCAGTTAGAAATTTCCCAAGCTGAACGACATTACAGGCGGGTGAATGATGCATTCCTGATGCATGCAGTGCGAGATATGGATAATGAGTTGCATATACGGTTTTCACCAGATGCTAGAATAGCAATGGTAGAATGGGCTGATTGGTTTATCCAGTTTCCCACTTTTTCCTACATGAGAGTATATGGCTTCTCAGGAGAGCCAGCCATGTTGCCGAGATATCCTACAGATGAAGTAGCATTTATGGAATTTTTGAGGCAAGCCTATGAACTTCATACATTTTTGTGTAGCAGACGCAAGGCAACTTTCAATTTTCCACTTGGGATGAGTATTTACAGATGTAGATCTGGAGCAGATGCCAAGGCAATCGGTAATGAATCATCTAGATATGGTCTCGAGCTTTTCCACAAGAGGTCTTCATATGATCCTCGTGGTGTTTTTGCATCACATCTTGGTCAAAATTGTACGCACAAGTTTGCAGTTGAAGACTTCTGGGCTAATTGTGTTGATGAGTTTGAAGTGCGAGAACCTAGTTACAGCAGGTTCACTCTTCAGCAGATGTCTGATATCCTATCAAAAGATATAGAAGGTTTGACAGAGAGGTGAAGTTCTACTTCCCACGTATTTCAGGGACCAAGTTGAGCAACAACCGTTGCTATTAGTTAATCGGTCAGTAAAATAGAGCACTTCCATTGAAGAAAGAATGAGTTGAGTTGTTAAAAACAGTTTGATATTCTTGAAGAAAAAGCGAAAGGATGATATTCCGTTAGCAGAGCCGCCAGTTGCGCAACCATCAGAGCCTTTCACTTCCAAGCCGAAGCGAAGGGTTAAAGCTATGAGTGTTCTTCTAGAAGGAACAAAAATGGCTAAGTTAAAGAGGAAAAAGGATGAGTCTCTGGCTCATGTCCAGTAGGAACAACCACCAGTTAAATCAGAAGTTCCTATTGAACCAACACTGCATGTTGAGGCGTTACCTTCAGATCATGTTTCTCCACCTTCTTCACTGATCACTTCTCCTATCCACATAGATTCAGAGCTAGATTCGCCAGTTCGTAACTCTGATGCACACATTGATTCATCAGGAGCTGATGAGGTTAGAACTGAATTTCCAAGAGAGGAAGGCTCATCCTAGCTTGAAAACATCCTGGGAAGGAAGAGGAGAAAGCCCTCATATCAGCTGGATTTAACAGAGCTTAAAAGCGTCTACCAAGACACACTAGACAAGAAGCTAAAGAAGCAGGTTCGCATTGAGAAGAATGCGGATGGAGAAATAATCCTTGAAATTGCAACACTGCCAGAAGATAGAAGTGCTGATGATATCGAGGTTGATGACTTCACGGTTGTCAAAGCTAACCTTGGTAGAAGTACCCGCCATACAGATGTAAATCTCTTCGAGGTTGCAGCGGATAATTTGAAGGAAAGGGTGTTGAAAGATGGAGAAGACAAAGCAACTCTCAAAGCTGAAATCATGCAGCTGCGGCAGTATATTTCCAACCTTTTCCATGGCACATCACAGGCTGATTTATTGCATCCACCAAATCTGGAATCACCAACCGATCAACGACATTTCAGTCAGTTGGTTCTCTGTGGGAGGCACATGAATAGTTGGGTGGAAGAATTTGTGACTAAAGGGAGAGTAATACTTTTAGAGTTTTATCAATTAAAGTACAACGCTCATGATTTATGCCAAGGCATCCAGGGATAGCAGTAGACCATGGCAGAAAATAGACCGGTGTTTGAGATCATTATCTCTAAATTGAAGATAGCATTTGATTCTGTTGATTCAGCCGATGATAAGAACACAGTTTCTACTTGGAAAGCGCAATATCTTTTCACAGTAAAAACTTATGACAGTATAATTTCAGAGTTGACAGAATGGAAAGAAAAGGTAGTCAACGTCCTCAAGTTCGTCAGATCTTTTGTCTCTCAGATCCCGTGTTCGTATGAAAAAGAAGATGGTACCCTGTATGAACTCAGGGAAGTGCAAGCAGAGTTCCAGACTCTCGTTTGCAGCAATTTTAATGATGATATCAATACCGGCAAGATGGGTCATTTTGTCGCAATGACAGTGAAGTTCGACAAGGCTGTGGGCGAAGTCCATGAATTTCTTCAGATGGTTGCCAGTGGTGAAGAAAAGTTAGAGAATCAAAATATCATTCTAGAGAGTATCAGTGTTCCTGGCAGAGATGCAGTCACTCGCTTTTTAGAAGATATTGTTTCCCAAAATATCAACAGATGACATCACCAAAAAGTAAGAATGTTGATGAGGATGCAGTTCAAAATAAAACAGCTTTAAAACATATACTTTTTGTTTTAAAGCATTTGCTTTCATTCTAAGCTCATCCATTATTTATAAAGAAATCACTTTGTGATAGTTGGAATCTTCTTTGCTTTAAAGCAAATCGCTTTAAAGTGTTTGTTTATTGTATCTTTGTCTTAGAATAGTAATAAAGCTTGCGAGTTGGCAAGTTAGGGTTAATCAAGGAGATTTTAAGGTTCCCTACGCCTTTGATTTTAGTGTAAATAAGGGCATCCTTGCCCATTGTATGTAATGGTAATCATGATAACAAATTTGCTGTGCCTATTCTAGCCTGCAAGTCTTGTTATTCCAAGTGTCTGTTCACTTTGTGTTCTTTGTACAAGAGCAACTTTTGTGATATCAAATTTGCTGTGCCTATTCTATCCTACAAATCTTGTTATTCCCAGTGTTTGTTCACTCTGTGTTCATTGTAAGGGAATGGTAATTGTGATAGCAAATTTGTTGTGCCTATTCTAGCCTGCAAATCTTGATATACCAAGTGTCTGTTCACTTTGTCTAATTTGTTCTCCGGTGTTTGATCGCTTGCTATATCCCTGCCTTTTGCTACAGCATTGCTGTCCTGGAGTTGTTCCAACTTTGTGATATTGAATAGAAGTCTCATGCCTATTTTGCTGTGATATTCTATCTCAATTCATCAAGTTTTTGTCGTCAGATGTGTGGCTTTTGTAACTTTCATTTCAGCTTCCATCATTAAAGTACTATAAGTCTTGTGATGTAAATCTGGGAGAAAATTGCTTAAGTTTTTGTTAAAACAATCATTCCTTGTTCATTTTTAATTTCCTTTGCTCTGAATTTACTCAGGAGATTGAAAGCGTTGTTAGTCTATGCTTAGTTGTAGTGGAAGTTTTAAAAAAGGAAAAAACCTCTTCTGCAACGTTTAGAGTTTTATAACGTTGTGCTCGCAGCTGAGAATCAAAAAGAAGATAGGCAAAGTTTAATTTATTTTTTCAGCGAACATTAGCAAAAAGGGAACTCCCCCTTCCAATAGGAGAGCAGTTTATCTGTGCATAGCTGTCCGTTTCCAACTCGCATTCCAGAGGTGCGAATTGAAACGCCAACACACCACTTAGGAAAAGGGACATTACAATCTGCATTTGATTGGAGTTTGTACTGTGAATAGATCAGTTAGTCTCGATTCATAGTTGAGGTTGGTGATTTGTACTATGAATAGTTGAGTGTGTCTCGATTCACAAGTATTCTAGAGGTTTGACAGTCAGGAGATCTACTAGTGAGTTCAGTTTGGTGTTTCCTGGGTTAGCGAGGAGAATTGGTGGATAATTGAATAAGTCTCAATCCATCAAAATTTCCGGAAGGGTTGCTGTGATCAACTCTTGCAGTGATTCGTCCTTTGTTCAAGTTAATGTAATAGAGGGGGAATGTTGGTTTTATTACATGTAAACCTTAAGGGGGGGTGTTAGAATAAATAAGGTTTACATATAGTTAAATTTACATTTATAGGTTAGTTTATAAATAATAATTAATTGTTAGTAAATAAAGCAATAGTTAGTTTTTTAGTTTGCTGGGAGTTATTCCTGTAAGTAGGTTAGTTGGTTTCATACGAGAAATGTACGGCTATATAAGCCAATATGGAGCCATAGTTTGCGGACTCGCGAGACTCGCCGCGGACTTGCCACGACTCGCGAGTCCTGAAGCCTGTCGAGTCGACTCGGCAGGGACTCGCGAGTCGAGTCCGCGCGAGTCCCTGGTCGGGACTCGTGAGTCCGACCTCAGGACTCAGGTCGGACTCGCGCGTCCCGACCAGGGACTCGCGCCGTGCCTGGGACGTGCATAATACACTCAAAAAACTCATTTTTTTCTCATTTTCACTCTTTTGCCTTGAAAAACACAAGTTTGCCATTGAAGTCAATGTGAAAGAACCCGAGAAAACGAGCTTATTTGGTTGTTAATGTTTTCCTCATTTTGACATATGATTATATGTAAACATTTATGATGTTATACATTTTGAAAGTTTGAAACTATGATGAAATTTCAATTATTGAGTGTTTGATGATCATATGACGTGTAATCTTTGAATTATGACAAATTGATAATCAAATTAGGTTCTTATGTTCTCTAAATGCATTAATTTCTTTTGTTTTTTTTAAAAACTACGGTTTGTTTTTTGACGAGTCCTAGCCGAGTTTTTGTCACGATTCTGTGCTGAGTCCCGAGTCCGAGTCCAATTTTGGGCTGCCGAGTCCACGGCGAGTCCGAGTTTGCAAACTTTGTATGGACCAATGTAAAAGTCAGTCAGATCAATATAATATTATATGTTTATTTTTGTAGTGTAACTATGGTGTAAATCTGTATTTGCTTCACCATATTTCAATTATCCCAGGGGTTTACACAAATGGGCATTCATTCGACTATATGAACTAGAATATTGCACATCCAAATGTACCCCCCACTACGTAGAACCGGTTGTATCATTTCAACATACTTCCAAAGAGGTGAGTTTGGATTGGTTTTGAATTTAGATTGGCTTGCGGAGCTAGAACTAGCTGCAATTGTAATAACTGTGGGTGTGGCAATAAGCTTTCTAATCAAGACATTCAAAACAAAAACAAAAAAAAAACCTAACTTCTTTAATATGTTAACTAGTTAAGCATAATGATACATTCATATAAACTAAGATTTAACAAAAAAAAAAAAGAAGTTGAAAAGAATTTGTTTGTTGTTTAAAAATGCAAAATGCAAAAAAAACTAAAACCTACCTCTTTGCAAAAATCTCATCTGATATTCTTGGCAGCCTCTAAACAGTTGCAAATGTATAGGAATAGTGGTGGAATGGATTTTCAACCTTCAAAAATCAATCTTCAAGCCTCTTTGTTCAATCACAAACAAATATGGAAGTTCAGCCACAATGAAAACTATTTGTGTTTTGCAAAAAAAATGAGTTCAAATGGCTTTCATTTTGTGTTTAAAATGTGTTTAATGGTTGCCTTTTCATTCTAGGGCGAATAGAAAAAGTCAAAATGACTTAGAATATAAAAAAAACAAAAAAAATAAAAATGGTGTTTTCTGGGCGGATTGCCGCCGGGTTCGTCACGGGTTCACCTTTTGGGCCCCAGGTTCACCCCTGGACTGCCCGGGTTTGTCCGGGAAGGATTTGGCGTGTTTTGGGCGGACCCTGTCTAGGCCCATAGGCATATCGAACTCGAGCATGGAACCGGTTCGAACCGGACCCAGATCCGGCTAGGTCCTAGGCGGATCCGGTAACTTAGGACTAGGTGTGACAAGATTTGCTGTTTGCTTTCTTCCATTGTAGAATTAATGTGCACAAAAGATGAATTTGAAACACATGTTTGTTTCATTAGACTGGATTGAGTCTAGCCTTGCATATCTCATTGATGTTATCACTGTTGCATGCCTTATTTTTGATGACTTGTTTTTGATAGACACATGAGAATTTTCAAATTTCAGTTCCCTTGGTCAGAGTGCTGAGATTGGTTGATGGGGTGAAATTCCCATGGGCTATTTTTATGAGGCCATGGATAAGGGAAAGTATGCACTAAGGTCCAAAATGCAGAATGATGAGAGCAGGTACTTGCTGATATGGTGGATTATTGATGCTAGCTGGGATTGACAAATGCAGTGTTACCTCCATGCTGTTGGAAGCTGTTCAAATCCAACATTTTTTAATAGTGCATCATTCAAGGATAATGCAGAGGTGAAAGAAGGCCTATCCAAGTGCATTGCAACATTTTTCCCAATGCAGATGATCAATGAGAAGCTACTGAGAGATGCCAATCTACCAATAGGCAGAGGGACTCTTCTCTAATATATGTTCTATAGACTCAAGGAAGACATTAAAACCAAGTATTAGATTTTAAATTAATAATCTGCAATCAGACTTCAGCTATTGCCTTTTTGTTTATTGAAAATTTGAAATACATTATGGATTTGCTAATAAATCTTCCTTCTTGACTAGTCCAATCTTAGGGCAATGGCCGGACTATTTTGGCAAAGAAACTAAATTGCTTTAATGGATGGTAATGTGTATTTTAAGCCAGTCATGCAGCTCTTCCACTTGTGAGTGTTCTTGGAGTGTGTTTTAATATATACACTCTAAGAAATGCAACTGTTTGAGGCATCAGGGGATCAATGGTTTGGTCTTTGTTCACCATAACCTTATATTTGGCTTAAGAAAATTCAAGGTTAGAAACTTATAAGTGGCTAAGTTACCTATCAAACACTACTAAATTTTAATGAATTTTAATGATAATCCAACTATCCTATTTTAGATTTTACGTACTTCAAGTTCAGTAAAATTGAATTTCTAATATACACCAATAGGTCAGGAATTTATGCAATATCAGATAGTGTCGAAGATGATCAACCAATTGACCTTGATAAGATTGATTTTGAATCAGAATGGATTGCAGCTGATGAAGAGCCATCGGCTGATGAAGAGAATTTATGCATCTTGAATGAGGCATTAAATGATTGTGACTGCAGTTGCAGGGAGGAGAACTGGGATACATGAGCATCAACTTCAGATTTGTAGTCAAGGAGTCTCAAAGGCTAATTGGTTTTTTAAAATTTGTTTCGTATGCTAAGACTTAAGCTCTAAGGGGTATTTGATTTAGAATTTGAGACTAGTTGAAAATTTAAGAGTAATTAGGAACATCGAACAAATTCTTAATTTGTCTTATGTTTTTTTTTGTTTTGTTCATACACACTAGATTTAGCACAAACTAACAATAATTGTGATGTCCCGATATCAAGGCATTGTTTAAATTAAAGATTTAAACATCATGATAAAGACGGAGAAGTCGCTTTTGTCAAATATGGTGTTTGTCATCGTCAATTTGGATGATAATCATGTATCTAATAATATTTAATAAACATATATAATTTTATTAATATATAATAATATTAAATAATATTATTTTATAAATATTTTCATATAATCAAAATATAATATATTTATCATATTTATAAATAATAAATATACTTATAAGCCTAAAAGGCAGCGATCACTAATGCATATATCCTAATCACAATATAATTTATGATAAGAAGGAAAGGCAGCGATTACTTTAACAGCAGCGAATATATATGATTCTCATTAATATTCCAACGGAGGAGATCATTATATATAATCTTGCAGATGATTAAAAAGAAAGCAATTATCATTATTTATAAGGTAGCGTGGGAAACATAGTCCCATCAGCGATTCTGTTTTGAGTCAAAGGCAGCAATGACACAATTATCTCAAAGCAGCGATCACAAAAGGTGCGACTCCCTTAAGGCAGCGAATGGTCTAAGGGTGCAGAAGTAACTCTTCACCAAGAGAAGCATCTCTTGAGGTACTTAAAAGGGAAACTTATCCCTCATTCAAGGGCATGGGGAGGAATAAGAAGAGAGAAAGATATGGATCTGATATATTTTCAGAGGATAACAGCAAGGGAATAAGATATAAGAATAATATCTGATTCTATAAAGAGAAGAATATACTTCTGAGTTAAATATATATAATTCTGAGATGGATAGAAGAATAAAAGATTTCTGATTTAGGGACAGATATAAAAGTATATTTTTCTGAGTTGGGAAAGTATACTTAGAAGCACATTTGAAATATGAAGTTACAGCAGTATAATGGCTGCAAGGAAGAAATCCTTAAGAGTTCTCAAGGTTACAAAGGCAAGAATCATCCTCTTGGTATGATGTATCTAACCCTATGTCTCTTATGATAAATGCCATGTGATAAATAATGACAAATGCATATAAGGTTATCATTAGTATCATAAGCATTGTGAAACTTGCTATGAAATATAGATTCTATCCACAACACATTTGGTATGTTCAAATCCAATTTTTATTATGTCTATCACCTATAACCTAGGACAAGCAAGGTTTTGTTAGGGAGAGGCGGAGTAAATCCTGAGTTGGTTTCATCGCGCCCTAGACAAGTAAATCCTCATCCATGGTTAAGGGTTAGAAGAAGAATAAGATTGAGATTTGGACATAGCCAATACATAATGTGCTATGGATAAATGTGATCTTTTAGTATATTGAAGTATATCAAAGTATGATCAAGTTAATACTTATTAACTTCTATCACCTCCGATCTTAGGACAAGCAAGGTTTTGTTAGGGAGTGGCGGAGTAAATCCCGAGTTTGTTTCATCGCGCCCTAGACAAGTAAATCCTCATCCAAGGTCAAGGAATAGAAAGGAAGTAAGGATTAAGACTTGAACATAGGCGATATTGAGTTGTGTTATGAATTGAACTGAATGTGGATTATGCTATGATGATTTGATATCATTGTTTGTGTTATGTAGTATTGCTCCCATTATTAGTGCTAGTATAGATGAATTTAATATGAATGATGCTAGGAACTGAATTTTATCTTAAATTATTGATCTTTCATATTTCTAACGTCCCTTTCTAGTGATCTTATTGTATGCAAGTAAAGAAATCAGGAATATCCTAAAAGGGGACATTACAATAATATTTTGGTTTCTGGATTTTTATAAATACTTTACTGTGTTTTATTTTTCCCAACTTCTCCCATTTTGAACATGAGCAATTGAGTTCCATTTACACTTTCAGTTTGTTGTCTCAATGCTGCGTAAATGGAATGCTACTATGTCACAGCCAAATCTTCCCTGTAGAAAAAGCCTCAATTCAAGTTTGAGCAAATGTGGCTTTCCCATCAGTGGAACAAGGCTGAAAACATTCAGGTAAATGAAATGTTCAAATTTATAGGAAAACTGAATTTCCTCAATTACACACTGAATTGCTGTAACAAAAATGAGTTTGGAAATATCTTCGCACAATCCTCAAACACCAAAAACAGAACTAGCTAACTCCGGAAAGCAAATCAAGGAAATTGGATTCTTTCAGGCTATGACAAGTTAGGAACAATCTGTCAGCTTTTCAACAGTATGCAGGAGTTCTTTAGGATTGGATACTGCTGGATGGTAAAGGCATAAGTTTTCAATGTTCTTGCAAGCTGGGAATGGGTTTGACCATCTAAAAGCGGGAGTAAAACAAATGCATTCTCTAAATATGATCAGGAAACTGCTTATTGTTTGCACAATTCGATCTCTCGATCTTTCACCCTTACTTTTGGGGAAACATTAAGTAAGTAGATGCTTTCTGTTGGATTTTTTTCGATGATTTTATGGGGAGAGTGATGCATTATCTTGCAGTTCTGTTATCAGGAGGTGGGATATATATAGTTTGGCTCAAAACAGGTTATGCATACGCGTGGCTGAAATTTGCAATGTTTTTATCTGTAGTTATTGAAATTCATGTATTTTTATGATAGCTCTATTGCTTTCTTTTTCTGCCAGATGATGCCTTAAATTCTTCTGCATACTTGGCTGTTCACATTAAAAATGTAATAAGCATTTCACTAAGCATAACAAAAGCATTTCTGATTAGGTCAAAGACAAGTTTGGAATCTTAAAACTTTACAATAAGCAAATGAGCTTAGGATTTGTGAAGTTATAATCGACTAAGAGGTGTGTAACCTGTTCACATGGCAAGTCACGTTTAGTGCATGGATAACTTGACTTGTTTTCCTAGCAATGGTTCATTCAAAACCCAGATCTCATGGGAATGTTGCTCCGAGAGTTGTTCATTGTAGAGTTTGAGATGTGTGATAATGGGGATCGCATTTCAAAATGTAAAGTCTATTTGCTGCTATCTTTTACCTTAAGGGGAAGACCTGGTGCAAAGGGGTTATTTTATTATTTTTTCAATATTTCTACACACTCAACAAGTTGCATTTAATACGTGCAAAAACAACCAACATTTTCTATAAGAAATTAGAACATTAGAATTGTCAGAAGATATATTAATGTTTTCCAAACATCAGCTGCTAATTTTTTTAATCCACCAAAGTCATTTATAAGATAAAGTACCTTAAAACAATCGCCACTTTGGCAAGGGTTTTTAACTTCTTATCAGATTCAATTTTTGAAAATATGAAGTATGATAAACTTATTACCTCTTTATCCTGAACATGTTCTGTTTTTCTGCAGACAGAGACTATTGACTTGACAGAGAATCGAGAAAGACATGACCGCGTCTTGAAATTATTTGCGAGATCCAATAAGGATGCATCGCTTAGTCGTTTTATTGATACTGATGGTCTCCCATATATTGGCCAGGTTATCTACTTTTTATTTAAATAGTTCTGATATATGTTAAAGAGTTGTTTTACCTAGTAAAAAGGTTGTTAGCTGATTGTTGTGTGGTTTTCTTTACCAGGTTCTTCAATCAGGGGATCCTTATTGTACTGTATACAATGCTGTGACTGCTCAGAGCAGAACTCACAAGCTTAAGGGTGCTGAGACTGCTGTTGTTGATTATGTAGCTGCAATTGGAACAAAGCCAAAGGATCCTTTGCAAAAGGTAGTATCACATATCTTTAGTAAAATGACTTTTCCTTTCAACATATGATGATTGATTTTAATTTTTAATGTTTTTGATTAAATAGGTAAAGATCAGGTTTTGAAGGGGCCTTGGAAACCCTTTACAACAGGCAAACATCAGCTAAGGCACAGCTGACCCACAACAAAACCACAGCCAAAAAACAACAAAACATAGAACAGAAACAACAGAGAAAACAGACATCAGACTACAACTTTTTAAGAATATCAGCCTCTTCCAGTTCAACCTAAAGGAAGCTATCATCTAGCTCTTGAAGATCTTGAGGATTTTTTCTTATCCCCCTCGTCATGTTTCTTTCTTGTGCTTCTGGTCTTGGTACTAGGACCTGCAACCTCTGTGGCCTTCCCTATAGCAGCAGTGCTGGCATTCATTTTTCATCTTGTCATTGATATTTTTGATCTCCATAGCATTGGTCTTGATAATCCTGTTTGTATTCTCTTTAATTTTCGCCATGTCCTGTTCAAGAGCCTCGAATCTAGCATCCTGATTGTCCCGCCCTTTCATATACACTTCCTCTAAAACTTCAATCCTTTCCTACTGGTTGGAGAATTCATCCATTTTCTTGTTCACTTGGGTAACAGTTTCCCAATTTTGGAATATCTTTTTGTCCTCTTCAACCGATATTTGGTTCTCCCCTCTGTGCCTCTTAACCATAATATCCATTTTAGTATTAATTTTCTGATCACAATATAGAACCATTTGATGAGGTTGTGTTGCATCTCAAAGGTTTGGTGCAGGGTCATAACATTTTGACTCACTAAATACACATCATCAGCCAACTTCTGTAGAGAGGTGGGATTGGGCCGAGGGAGATTGAAGTCCTTTGGGATCGAGAGGCAGGGATTCTCAATGCTAGGGAAAGGTTCACCAATAATAGGTTCAGGAGAGGCTTTACCTTGCCCCTTATCTTGGGTGCAGGGAGCTTCAGTATCCTTCTGTATATCAGCCTAATTTTCTATCATTTCAGCTTTTGATAACTTCTATATTTGTTAATTTCAAAAGGGATGAAGCTGAGTTTAATTAGCCAATTTAAATTATCATTTAGAAGTTTCATAAAATTTATGATACAGGGTATTGGGTTTTTTAGTTAAGGAGCTCTTTAAGTGACAAGGAAAATTCAATTGGCCAATGAAAATAATTGTTTTGGAGTGTAAAATTCTTAGGATACAATGGATGGAATGCTAAGATTAGTTTAGAATTTAGAATAAAATAACAAAAGCGCAAAAACTTTATAGCCAAATGAATAGTCTATTTGTACGACTGAGATGTGTGTGCATTTTTGAAGTTTCTGTGTCCCAAATGTTGTTGTATGTCTTTTGAATTGAATAAAGAGAAAATAGAATAAAATGGTATTAATTTCTGCAATGTGGGGAATTTTTAGTCGTTTGGGGTGCTGGTGCAAATCTTGCAAGGGAAATAATGGATGCTTTGTTGGGGTCAACATTCATTAAACAATTGTTGTACATAGCTCGTCTCATCTTGAGTTGTCTTTTGGATCCCAAAATAAGTTAGTTGGACTTCGTGAGGAGGTTGAAAGAATACTGGAAGATGAAGGTTCTGAGTGCAGGATACTGCTATGGAGGAGGGGAGAAAGACAATGTTGAATGCAATATTTACGAAGCAATAGTAGTATGTTGTGACAGATTATATGCGGCTGAACGTGCAAAAGAAAAGTGAAGCATTTAATGAAAACAAAGTTTTCAGAAAAGATGGAACATATTATTAAGGATGACATGAACCCTATGGAGATTACACAAACTCTCTAAATGATGATATATCAAAGTATGCAGCTCTCTAGACATTTTCCATTGCAGTAAACACTCCCAAAACAAAGATGGAGACAATGAAATAATCTGAGTTGTCCAAATACCTGGAAATGTAAATTAAAAATCCAAACAAGAACAATAAAAGAAAGATGATTTTAAGAGGTTAAAAGGAATGAGATTTACAATTAACACCAATAAATTATCATCAAAAAATTATGAAGCATAATTTTCAAAGCAAAGAGTAGAAGAGGGAGGAAACTATTATTTGAAAATATAGAAAATAAATTAATTCAAATACAAGACACCACATTAAAAAAAGAAACATTTGATGAGCAAAACATAGTAGTATTACTCATGAGTAATCTCAATCTGCAAAATTTCTAAAGGCGTTTCTTGAGTTTGGGAAAATGTGGTTTTAAATTACACACATGGGGGGGTTGGGGGGGGGGGGAGAGGGTGAGTTGGTTGGTTATAGTTAATGTTTTTTGGTTCATTTGTGCCCTTAGAGGCAGAAAATGTAGAGCACTACTAGATTGAAATTTTATATTTTATGGTTAGAGATTTGAATTTTTTTTTAATGTTTTAGTTTGAATATCTATTTGAAAAGCTGAACTTGAGACCCTAAAGAGGGTTTTAAAAAATTTATATCCTAATGAGGGTTTACATGAAGTAAAAGAACACCTTGTTTAATATATATTTATTTCAAATGAATATATACATAATATATTGAGGTTAATTATATAATGTAAAAATAAAGTTGTAGAGTTCTTTTTAGCAAAAACATTTATAACCTAGTGAGGGTTTAGGTAAAAGAATACAGGGTTGGCCCTAAAATAGTAGTACTTGTCCATGACAACATGATGTACTATTATAGAGTGATTCCTTTTTCTCTAAAATGATAGGATCTATTGGGGCCTTCTACCGTGATGACAACAACCAACCTTACTAAAAGGGAATAACCTTACACAAGGACACATCTTCTTGAAGCTAGGGGTATAGATCCTCCTATGAGCTGACATTTGGCTTAGAGACAACCACAAAAAGCAACCAATTTTCCTCCAAAAGCCAAAATCAAGAATGAAGTCACCCTCCTAAAATTACGAGAGAGGAGAGCCTGCATAGTCCATTGAGCACTAGCACCATTAGTATCCATGGCTTCCAAATGCAATCAACCGGCTTCCAATCTTCTATCTCTACACTTCTTAGATAAAGGAGCTGAAATAGCCTCCAGAATTGAAGGAGAAGAACCACTCACTTCCATCTTTGTTTCATGAGCAGAAATGATGGCCTGTAATTGTTACTTTTGATCCTAAGTTGCCTCCACCTCACCCTCCTCAATGCCATCTCTAGCCAAAACCTTAGAACCTTCAACAAAAAACTTGTCAATAAGGAATTGGTTCCCAGCATTTCTTTCCCTGTCAATAAAATCAAATGTGTTATATATTCAAGTGAGTTCTTTGCGGGTTCTGTATAGCTAGGTTGCTGATGCTAGTACAGGGACGGGTATGGGTTTGGGGTTTATTTATGTTGGTATGACAATTGTTTTTGGCCTGAGTACGGGTATTGCTATATATATATATATAAAGTTAAAATAGTAATACTCATAATTGCCAATAAACAAAATATCTAAATACCTCATAACTTGCAATAAGGAAAATACTCATGAATTGAAATTCATATTTCAGTGATTTATCAAATATCAATACAAAATGAAAATTACAATCAATATTCAATAATCCTCATATGGCTCTTCATCGAGAGCATCAATGTCAACATTTGGTTCAATTTCATTTGAACCACAATCAGCTGGAACGCCACTCCCACTAGCCATGTCATTTGTAGAAGTTGCCTCATCAATAGAGACTTGGGCGAGTTGTGCAACAATAGCATTAAGTCGTAGCACTTGGGAGTTAGATCCCAATTCCTTGTCACCCTCTTCTTGTAATGTCCCTTATAGGACTTAACTGAAATTTAGATCAGACTTAGCTAAGAATACTTGTAATCAATTAGCTCACCCTAAATTGAAATAACACAAGTGCACAATTGTAGATGAAAATTCACTTGGAATTCTTTGATTATTCGATTCAAAGGATGCAAGTACAAATCAAGTGTCTGCTGTCCACTGTGACAGTCTTATACAGAAAATGAAATCAGACCTTTACCGTCATTACAATGGTTTTCAAAGATGGATCTAATGATAACCCAATGAGGGGAAATGTTTGTCAGCTTAGTGCCACTTGTCTTCAGCCCTTAGAACCCCTGAAACACCTTTGAAAGAGAGAAGAGAGGGACTGTAGGACTGCTGCAGCAGTCTGATCCAGGGCAGCAAGCAAGAGTATCTTCAAATGAATGCCAAATCTTCTTCAATCACCCAATGATAGAGCTAAGACTTGGACAATGGATCTTGAGGGTTGCCAATGATATGTGAGAGTGAAATACAAGATGACAACTCCTTCTCTATGGCTGCAATGATGCTATAAGGGTCTGCAATGACTATGGTGAAATCCTTGTGACTGAAAAAGGATGAAATCTTCAATGCAAACCCTCCAACAAACTTCTCAATGATGTTCAATGATTATCAAGCTCTTCCCAAACCTGCAATCACACTCAATACCTGCAAATTGAATAGCAATGGTGATATTAGAAGCAATAACACCTCAAAAGGGCATAGGGGGTCATCACCCTATGTGCAAGGGCACATCTCCTTGCAAATAAGTATGAAAATCGGAATTTTCAGACTTGAAAGGAATAAGCAAACATACCAAATCAGTCATGTCTCAAATGAGAGGCCATTCCTCTATTTATTCTCCTCTCCCATGGTCAATTGTGCTTGATGAGTATTTACAATTGCATAGGGATTGATAATTGCCTTCCTCCTAGGTGAATGTGTTTGGACATGGGATTTTGTTAAATGCTTTTCTTCTATCACTTGTCATGCCTTGGCCAAATGTGTTGGCATCATGTTTATTGCATAGAAACTTTGGCGAGTGGTATTGGGTTCATGTTTCCCTTGGGCGAATGCATCTTCCCCAATGAACCTTATCTTCATATGCATCGATCCTTTCACTTCCTCGTATGCAAATGTGTTTAGAACCATTTGAGCTTCCTCTTTGCTTTGTTCCCTGTTTTTTGGTTGAAACCCCTAGCATAGGCGAATGCATCTGAAAACTTCTTCTCTCCCTTGGTCTTGGCATAAGCGAATGCTCTCCTTGTGATTGAATTCCCTATCCTTGATGAATGATCCCATCCTTAATCGCTTCGGCTGAATCTCATTGGGTGAATGCAACTTCTTCCAATCGTTGGCCTCCATTGGAATTGAAATTGAAATAGGCAAATACCTCTTCTTTTGGCCGAATATCACATGAGTGCTTTTTCCATTCGCTAGGCGCATGATCCAATGTAGCTCCTTCTCCTCTAACCGTTGATACTTTGAATTGGAGTCTTTTCCCCATAGGCGAATGTGTCTTCTTGAGGCTAGGCCGAATTTCCTTGAGCAGTGGCGAATGATCCCATGGGCATATGATAAATTGAATTTGAATTCTTTTTCCCTCCAAAACATGCTTTTTGAATTTGAATTTCCTCTTGTATGTTCGTTGGGTTTCTATGGTGGCCAATTTCTTTTTGAGCTACCAATTTAGTTGGGGCCTATTTTCCATGAGGGTGAATGACCCCTTTCCATTCGTTGGGAGTGACTCTATAATGCCTTGTATTTTGAAACATTCGTTGGATCCCCTTAAGATGATCGATTGCCTCTTTTAAAATATCATTTGCATTTTGGCCACCTTTAGTTTGGACCTATTCCTTCACATGCTCCACACAAATTGTTAATAGGTCCTATCTAAGAATAGATTATGGAAATGTAATTAAAGATTTCATTTTCCTTTTACAATTTGGCCTTATGAAACACTTATTAACTTTGGCCCCACAATTATAGGTCCTACCCCCCTAAATATGTCAAATTACAATAAGAATTGCAATTCCACATGATGAAACCCTTATGACTTTGGCTAACATGAAAAATACAATGAGTATAACTCCACCAAAATCATCTTCATTCCCTTGCTATGTGTTTTAGCCTTCGGGAATGATGAATAGGCTAAACACTTGTGTTGTTTAATGATCACTCTGGAAGTGGGGACATGACACTTCTTGTAATCAAGTTTCTTATGTGACAAGAGACGCAAGTTGGAGTGCACAAATATGAAATCCTTAGCTTTTCTTGCACCCAATCGGTTGCATTTAACTGGTGGATGAAGGTGTATCTACTCCAATTTCACTCAGCTGAAGAAGAACTTGCAACTTGTTGAATTTGTATATAACATTTACAATTATAAAACACAAATTATAAATTATAATATATAGCCACAAAAGAAAAATGAGGAAGTTAAACTTTAAAATATAAAAAGATGCATGCTTGAGATAGAATTTTTATTGCAAGAGGCTGTAGGTGAAAATAGTCTTGGCCATGTAGGTACCACTAGTCATGAGCATCTCTTTTGTATTTGTCTTCAAGAGCACAAACACCATGATTCTTTGAAGATATGAACTCGCCAAACTCACTCGAAACAAGAATCTGTATATCTTTATCTAGGAATATTGTTCTGAATGCAATCTTGTACCCAACAACCTTTTTATCTCTATATGGTGCCACCCTCCTCGGTAGGGAAAGTGATGCAGGAGCATCCGGGTTCACTGGCAATCCTGTGTCACCAAAAATATATTTATTTTTTCTAAGTTGGTTTTTCGCTTTGTTTTCTTTGCAGTTTTGGTGTTGGAGCAAATGTGGATTTATTTGGCCACAATAAGAGCATCATCTTGTAGAAGAGCCTAATGGGTATCCCTAGTTCCAATTTGGTGTAATTTGGATGAAAATGACGAAGTTATGACCAGTCGGAAAATCTCTAGTTCGCGAACTTTATAGTTCGCCGGTTTGGTAGTTTGCCGATTTCCCGGTTTGCCGACAGGTGACTTTCCTGACTATAGCCTTCAAGGGAAGCGGAAATTTTCTAGGTGTTTGCATGAAGAGTCTTCGTTGTCGGCGAAGTTGCGAGAATTTGAACTTTATCGGCAATATTGTGAGTCGAACTCATTAGTTCGCTGATTGTCTTTTTCGCCGACAAGTCTTGCAAGTTGATGTCATGAATTCTTTGGTTCGTGGTGGCATAAGATTGCCGATAGCAGACTATGGTTTGGAGTTTCAGCAAAAGGCCGATAAGCCGATAAAGGCTTAAGTAAGGAGTTTCGTTTTCCCCGAAGTTGCCGATAGTGTAGAAGTCAACCATTGACAAAATTTTGAGTTTCGAAAGGATGAACTTTGCCGATAGAAGAAAATTGCTTAGTTGGCATACCTTAAGATTTTCTAACTAGTTCGGGACTTCCTAAAGTTGCCAATTCACCAACTATGTTTGGAAAAGCTCAGTTTTGCCGATAAAGGGAAATTGAAGACCTTTGATGGTTCGGGATAATTAAGTTTCGCTGATAACATGCTTCGGCCTCTAAATTCGTGAGATAAACATTTGCCGATAAGGGAACCCAAGGTTTGTGGAAGACATACTTTGCCGATAGCTTGGGCAAGTGTCTAACTTCATAAAAGCTTTATTTTGCCGATAAGCATTTATAGTGAAGGTTCTGAAAACCGATAGTTTGCCGACAGGCATTTATTTCTCAAGTTCGGAAAACTAGACAATTGCTGATAACGTAGAGAGTTTTGCACAGTTTGGTTTCACCCATAGACGACTCCATGGTCATGGCAAAGGGTGTTTTGGCGAATGATTGCCTTTGTCGAATATGTCTAAGCTAAATAAATTTGCAGTGGCCATCCTTATGAAAGAATTGATGCTAGCAATTGGTTCGGTTCAGATAGTTTTGATCAATTATTTAACGATTTGGGTAGTTGAACTGTTTTGAGTGGAGGATCATAAATATGAATGGGAAAACCAGATTGTGGGTTCGGTCTGAGGGGGATTGTTGAAGGTATGCGGGGTAATTGATTGGGGGCGATCTCTATATCTTCTGGAAAGCGATTTGGTGCTGTAAGCACATGATAGATTATATTGCAGTGTAATGCTGAAAGGCCAACAGATTTGTAATTGCTGATATTTTTGAAGTTAATAAAATAGTTTCAGATTTGTGAATACATTTGTGCTTCTGTTGTGTGTTATGGGTGCATGACTAGGTAGTTTGATAAAACCCCCTGGTCGTAATTGCATCAGAAAGTATCTCTTTTCTATAATACTTTTGAGACAAAGCAAATGCTAAGAGATGCAAGGGTGTGGTCATCTTGTTCCAATGTTGATCAATTATCCTTTACACTCTTTTGAAAAATGCTTCTATGGTCATACTCCCTTGCTTCTATTATGGTCCTTATTTTAATTCAACCATGGAGTCCATGCCATCAAAAATTCACCCAAGCATGGTCAATCCGTATCTACATACCTAATCATACTCATGATGGCTTAGTGAAGCTTAAAACATATTCCACATGAGCCCACTACTCATCATCTAGGATCAATGCTTTGATTTTTTGGGCTCTCTCTATCTGTGATTGCCTCCATACATTGCAAGGAGTGTTGATGAACGTGGTGCTCAATGCCTCTCACACCTTCACAAGTCATCTCAAGACGATTGTGTGTGATGCGAATAGAGTTTCAACAACCTAACATGGTGCTAAAAAAACAAATTAAAAAAGTAAAAAGTAGCAACTTAAGAAGAATTTAAAAACAATAAATATGCTAACAGTAAAAAATTAAAATTAAAAATAAAATTACCTTCAATAACTCCAGTTTGGAGAATGTCCTGAAGATGGCTTGTGACATATGATGTTTTGTCATAGACATTTGAATCTCCTCAACCTTCATGTAGATTTCCTTGACCCACTCGATCTGTGTGCCAATCTTTTGCAATATCAAGTTGACAGAGTGGACGACACAGTGTCCAAAAAATATGCCCATATGTACCCTCTACTATTGAACCAACTGCCCTACAATTTTTAGCGTTGTTCGTTACAGCTTGGACACAGTTTTCAGGGCCCACCATCTTAATGGCTTGTATGAGGATATTGGCAATGAAGCTTGCATCCTTCACTTGCAATGAAATTAATTAGTGGCTTGTTTTTGCAATTCTTCTATCCATCAAAAATGATGGACACTCTTGTTTCAGGCCATGTATCCTTGATTGCTCTCAATGATGCCTCTATGGAAGCTTTTTCTTTGCCCAATAAGGTGGTGCACACCTTTTCATACCCAGGACTAATGTAATTAGTAGGTGCCTTGACAATTGTGGTCACCATATCCTGCCCATATGGTGATCTAACAAGGTTGAAAGGAAGCCCATTGCTATAAATGTAACGAGCAATGCTTTCATCTACAAGCTCCCTTGCCTCATTGTTGAAGGCATTTTCCAATGGGCCTCTTTTACAGGAAAGAGTATTGTCTTCTCTAGAAGATGATGGTGGCATGAAAGGATGTGGGCCAGCCGGTTCTGTTAAGCCATTAGGAGGTTTCTGTGATACTCTCTTGAAAAGAGTATGTACTCTTTCCTTTGCTCTGCTACTTACCATGTTGGTATCCTCTTATTCCTTGATATATCCCGTTATTTGTTGCTTTGGCAACCTTTTTTTATTCATCCTTGGACAAACTCTTATTTTCATGCCAGGAATAGCACAATAGAGAGCTTTCACTTGACTATACACGTTTTTATATTCATTTGGACATTGGCTACAACGCCAATGATATCCCCAACCACTAGGTAGTTGTTCAATCATGGTTGTATGTTGCCAAAGAGGTGACGTTGCATCAATTTTAAACGAGCTCTCTACAAATGGGGCAATTGAACTAGAAGTACCAGGCATTTCGTATGAATACAACAAAACAAAAAAAAATATATTACAGATTTACAACCCTACAACTTACAAAAAAAAAAAAAAAATCGGCATTATAACCCCTATATTATGTATAAAAGGTTTAAAACAAATATTTAAAACATTTAAATTTTTTTTGAAAAAAACTGAAAAATCTTTTAGTAGATTGACCCTTCAAGTTTAGTAGCATATGAAAAGAAGATTGCTATAGGAAAGAGCAAGACATAAGATAAAAATGATGTTTGTCATTGGAATTTCTTTGACAAATGCAAATAAACATGAAAGTGAATGTATTTGCAAGTGAGCAATAGGAAAGAAATATGGTTGTTAAGGTTGGGAGCAACATATAAAGGCGAGTTACACTTGCCCAAAATCTAGTCGTTGAAGTTGAAGGTGTGGCTGTGAGTCACATTCTGATGGTGAGTTGAAATATCAACATATTGTGTCATTATGAGGTAGTAGAATGAATACAAAGTGGAAAACAAGATATAGAAACTGAATTAGCCAAGAAGAGGAAGAGGAAGTTCAATTTTTGTTGCTAGCAGCGAATGAGAAAAAAAAGCAAGTTAGGATATAGCAAGTTGAATTATGAGACATGTTGTCATAGATGGATGACATTCTTATTCAAGAGAAGCATTGAGTCCAAAATGATGAGAAGACTGAGATGCCCGAGGAGTAGGCAGATATAATGCCTACTGAATCACATGTTGGGTGTTATGTGCAGGTGGAACTTTGTGTTGTAGTCTCTGGGAAGTGCAGAGAAGAAGATAGAATCATGTTAATTCGTTGACCCCCATATAGTTGACCAAGAAGCCTATTGAATTGCTTGTTGGGTATTTTATGAATGAGTGTCATGTCCCGATATTAAGGCATTGTTTAAATTAAAGATTTAAGCATCATGATAAATATGGTGAAATGTGGTATTTTAGTCATATTTAAATAAACATATATAATATTATTAAAATATAATATTTAACAAATAATATTATTATATAAATATTTTAATATAATATATTTATCTCAAGGATATTTTATTATAAACAACAAATATAAATACAAATATAAATAGAAATAGAAATATAAATATAAATATTAATATAAATATTAATAATTTAAATATTATTATAATTATAATTGTAATACTAATATAAAATAAATATAATATTATTTTAAATGTTATGATAATATAATATCATAAAAATATATAAACATATATATAAACTAATGTATATCTTTACTAATATAAGAAAAGACCAAGTCAAAGTAATAAACAAAGACCAGTGAACAGCGATAAAAAGTTTTAAAGGGAAGAGAAATTATAATAAAGTGGCATCGATTATGATTAGATAGAGGGGATCATTAATAATTATTAAGTGGGCCCTATGGGACATAACCCTCCAAAGAGTCACCTCACCGTAGGGAAAAGGACATATATAAAGAAGAATATGAATTGATAGTATGGGGATTCATAGGCAGCGAACATAAGTTAGCGGATATAAGACAGCAGTCAGTGGTGATAGAAACTAGGGATAAACAAAAGGAAAAATATAATAGTTCCAAAGTTTGTAATCTGCCATAAACATAAGGAACAGCAATAAGCAGAAAAAATAAGAAGTTATCTGCAGGGTACAGCAGCACGTTGGAATCTTCAAAGGTAAGGTATAGGAGGTAAGCATATTTAATATGTTTATTTTATAATTATTAAATATAAGATTTGTAATATATATATATATATATATATATATACACATAATTAAGAATAGATCTGCATATATGTCAATCATATCATTAGTATTACACAAGTATATGAATCCACGTGAATGATCATAGTTTATAATGAAATGACTTCTTTACTCATAATCGAATTGATATCCATATTTAGACTCAAGATCTAACAATGATGAACAATTATAAGGATACCGTATAACAGTACTACGATTTGCAATATGAATGTCTTTAATTCAGGCATTATGATGACAATGGTATAATAGAATTCCATCTATAGTACAAGGGAATATTGCATAAGGATCATATCTCCGTAACCCCTATTACTTCATCCAATGAGGAATCATGGGTATTGTAGGAAAAGGCGGAGTAATTCCATCTTTGTATAGACCCCAATGGCTGGGATATAGTTTCCGAAGCCGGGTCAAGAGATCTTGTATCGATCCCAATGGCTAGGACATAGTTTCCCGAAGCTGGATCGGAGATTTTGTATGGGCCCCAATGGCTGGAACTAGTTTCCCGAAGCTGGGTCGGAGATGGTTTCAGCGCGCCCTAATGTAAAGCCTAATTCCTCGATGAAGAATAGGAGGGGAAGATATGGATCTCGAAATATGTTTAATATCTACCATAATGTACTTATGAAATATATTATAGAATAGTCATCAATAATGAATAACAAATGAATAATCTTTTGACAAGAATGAAATATTTATATTACCTTTGATCTTATTGGATATTTCGTTGTAATTTATTGATCTCTAATGTTTTTAATGTCTCTTTAAGAATCACTCTGAACCCAGATTCAGGTTTAAGTGTTTCCTCTAGAAATGGGACATTACAATGAGGAAGTCAGTACCATACTGAAATAGAAGATACAAAAATGTTGAATTTCTGGCCCACGTAATTGACTAAAAGGTGGAGAATGATGTCATGTCAATTGCTAGATTCAAATTTTGGGAGGCCCAGGGCATTAAGTGCTAACAAGAGATTTTTTCATAAAGATTTAAGTTGTGTAGGCTGCACACTAAAACCACCAGGGTTTGTCTGACTGATATTCACTGACCTTGGCCCAACCAATGTGTATCGAATCGACATCTGCCTAACCAACATCCGTGATACCGTGTATCAAATTCGCATCTGCCCAGCCAACATCTGTGGTACTGTGTATCAAATTGGCATCTGCCTAGCCAACATCTGTTTTATTATCATCAGATGGACAGACTTTTGTGTTACTTGCATTTGGCTAATTGAGGTCCACTCGATCTTGAGGATGCTTGTCAACCACCTTCAGCTTGACGAACTGAGAATTGCTTGCCAACATTTGTTTGATTGAGGTTGAAGGTCGATGACTGATATTCACTGTGTAAGGTGCCGTACCTGTTTGTATTTTTTTATGATCATTTGTGTGATTTTAATTAATTTTTGTGTGATCTTTCAGACTAGAGAGAAGAATGCAGAAGGGGTTTTCAATTTTCCTGCAGATTTATTGCCGGAGCATACAATATATAGCATATAACCCAAACCCAGAAAATTTATAACAGATATAAAGAAACTATCAACTACCCAGATGGTAAAATGACCAATAATGAATTACTGTGACATACCCATGTTCAGATTCGCAACTTCATATTTCAGCTGTTGCCAGACCAGCAAATGGGCATAGCCAGAATCACTCCAAACTCCAAGGAATAGAAAATATCATGCCTATATTAATAGCAGCAATACAAGAGGCCCTAGATGCCTTATACAATGCAAAATAGAAGCTGCCCGCAAAGAGAAATGAAGCTCAAAACTCCCAACTTCATGCCTGGATGTGTACGGCCATGGCTGGAAGTGTATATCAGCAGCAAGAATGACCAATAGCCTCTGAAATATTTCTGTTAGGAACTGATTGCAATCTACAAGGCTAGGCGACCAAGTATGAAGAAGTTTGTTGCTCCCAAATGCTCCAAAAATCACTCAATTATGGTACGGCCTTATGCAAATATGTACGGCTAGCAAGAAGGTTTTACATAGCAGCAATAACTTGCCTCAACCACAACAAAATCTGCCTTTAAGACAGTCCTTCCAATCTGCACACATAAATCTCCATTAAACTGCAAAGGATGTATCAAGAATTGCATCAAACCTTCAATCCGTCAACTCCATTGAAGC
This sequence comes from Cunninghamia lanceolata, assembly GCA_027924645.1. Taxonomy (NCBI): domain Eukaryota; kingdom Viridiplantae; phylum Streptophyta; class Pinopsida; order Cupressales; family Cupressaceae; genus Cunninghamia; species Cunninghamia lanceolata. The sequence goes on from BSBN01000747.1 coordinate 498,869, forward strand.
ACATTTGTGAACACTGAATATATCCACCATAGAAGGCACCGTTGGGTGATCTTTCACACCTGTGGGATACCGCTACTCAGGGAGGTTTCCGTCTCCAAGAGCCTCTGGTTTGAATCCTCAAACCCTAGAGCCAAAGCTCCAAAACCCTAGCAAGGGAAATCTCAAAGAGAGAAGAAAATAATAAACCAAGCATATCCAAATGAGAGCTCTTTTCCTTCTTTTATACTTTTTCAATTGGGAGTCTCTAAAATCCTCTTGCATATGGGATAAAACATGAGAGGGAAACATTTTAAAACACTTTATTATTCCCTTGAGATGTGCGCTCAAGACATTGAGTGATTCTTTTAAATAATTTCCTTTCATAAAGTCACATTTGCCATTAACATTAGAATATGCCGTGAAATAATAAAATATAACTTTGGCCATTAAAATAACCATTAAGACAATGTCGGAATGCCATGAACAAAAGCTCGCCGGAAAGGTCTCGACGAGACGAACACAACCCCCCTCTGAAAATTCCGATCCAACAACGAACCCGAACTTACTAAAAATAGTAAGTAACGGCCAAGAGCAAATTGAGCCAACACAGAGGGTGCCAACTGGACCCACAAACCATCTGATAACTCTGAGCTCTGTGCAATGTCTATGAGAGCCAACAACTGACTGCCAAGTCACCCAAATAGTGCCAAACTACCACTTACTAAAAATAGCAGTGACCACCAGGGACCAAAGAGAACAAACCCAGAAAAACCCAGAAAGATTAACGACATGCAAGCAATTACTATAAATAGTAAGTACGAACAAGTTGTCCAAAATCCCTCCGAAAAGTGTCAACCATCTCCATTGGATCACCCAAACACCCTGGTGACATCGAAATATTCCTCTGATTACGCTGTCACCAACCCAGAAAGTCAGCTCTGACTGAACTGCAAGAGAACTCGAAAATGGGGACATTACATAGTGACCTTGGCCCAACCAATGTGTATCAAATTGACATTGGTGCAATTGGCATCCATCATACCAATGTGTATCAAATTGACATCTGCCCAACCAACATCTGCTCAACTAACATCTGTTGGACAGGCTTTTGTGTTACTAGTGTCAGGCCAATCAAAGTCCACTTGATCCTAAGAATGTTTGTTCAACCACCTTAAGCTTGACCAACTGATATATAGTCGCCAATATTTGTTTGATTGAGGTCCACATGATTAATATTCTGTCCATTCAACTTTCGACACAAAATTTGAAGGGCTTACCGCTTGGCAAGAAAAAAAAAAGTAAAAAAAAGTCAGCATGACAAATTTTTGTAGGACAAAACAAGATATCCGAGTCAAACCAAACAAACGGGACAAATGCCATGTAAATTTGTAGAAATGATGTCAAACACCTTGTTTGTAGTATTTTATTGTTCTTACAAGTTACAATTATCAAGAATCCTAATGACAGTTGTACAAGTGATGTTATACACCTTGGCTGCAGTAATTTGACATTCCTATGGTTATAACTTATAAACCTTAATGGAGGGCACAGCTTTTGTATCAAGGCATGAGAATTTAATGTCAGTTGTGAAAGAGCAAAGGTAGCAGAATTGTTGAAAATTGTTAGAGATACCTTAGTTTTGGAAATTTGGAGCCAAGGGAAAGGGTGATTTCAGCTATACATGATCCTAAGAAGGTCAAGATAATATCAATTAATAGTGAGGAAAGGAACAGAGTTGGCAAGGTAGCAGAAGTTTATGGAAGAGGCTAATAAGCAAAGGCATATTATTCTTGATGTTTGCAATGAAAACAAACTTGACGTCAGGCTTGCCAACATCAGGTCAGGTAAGGGATATTGGATGTTAGTGTGTGAGTGATTACATCAATGTTTGGTACACAATTTGGAATTCTCTGTCTCATGTTCATGTAGTCTGATATGGATGATGTCAAGATTTTCAAGCAACATGATATAAAATTTTCTTGTAGTACCATTGGTTTTTATTGAGTTATGAAATTTGAAGCAATCTTTCTTGTAAGAGCTTCATGTCAATATATAGGCCATAAGCATTGTTGCAGCAGTCATTTCTGACTCACGGAGAGTCACAAGTCTACCCCGAGTCCATGGTCTGCTGAATACAGGCGGCTCAGGGAGAATGACACAGCAACACTTGATTGAAATAAAACAAGATTTGGTTGGTGTGTTAGAAGACATAAAATGTAAAACAAAAAGCCTGGAAACAATTGTTTTCTCGTACTTGCTTTAGGAGTTAATTTAGCATGGGAGAGAGTGTTTTAACAGAGAAAATTAGCACCTTTTTTGTACTTTAGGTATTACAATTGCATACTTGGGTTATAGCTTCTCTTGTTAGATTATAAGAGGTGGGTAAGGATGGAAACAAATCACTAATAACATTTGAGGTTTGACTAGATAATGTCAAACAGGATGAGCTCGACTAGTAAAAGTAAAAGGGCTTCCAAATCAAAGTCTGAGGTTCAAACCCCGGGAGACATGATAAGTGTTGAATTTGGATAAAATAATATATCCAACACACTGGGTGTACGGTTGTCTCAACGATCAAGGCCATCAAGGCCAGATGCAAGTCGCAGGTGACTTTGATGGATGCGATACTCCTTGGTCATGGAATCTAAGCTGAAGATTGACCCAAAATGGTGAATTGATTGACTTAGTGTTGCCTTATTTCTCTTGTGAGTTATCTAGTGATATATTTATTGGCAACATGTCAGGGAAATGGTGGGTGCTAATTCTCCTTGAGAAAGGTTTCTGAAAGGGAATGCTTAATACTATGCATACTTTTACGTATCTTTAATTTCTGTTGCATGGGGTGAGAGATCCTTACTGTAGGAAACTTTTTCCCCATGAAATTATGTTTGGAGTTGTCCTAATCTTTGAGTTCATGTACATAAATTCTGTCTGAATAGTTTGACAGCCAAAACCCTTATACTCTAAAATGGTGGTTATACAAAATATTTTATTTTGCTCTATTAATATTGTATCTTTCCCACTAGGAGAATCATGATACCTAAATTGACTTAAACTTTAGTTATTCAAAGAATTGGAGCTCTCAGATGGCTCATGCCATTCCTGTGCTGCAAAGGTTTCAGTGTAATGTTTTTTTTGGGAAAATTTTTCAGCACCAGAAGAAACTGAATTGCAGTGCTTGATTTTTTTTTCTAAATACTTCCTTCCTTCCAGTAGTTTCTATTCAACAGTTTAATTGGATTACTTGACTTTCAGGTCAAAATACGTGTCCGCCGTGGCCGAAATCCCATTATTGGTGACAAATTCAGTAGTAGGCATGGACAGAAGGGAGTTTGCTCACAACTGTGGCCAGATATTGATATGCCATTTTCAGCAGTGACAGGAATGCGTCCAGATCTTATAATTAATCCACATGCATTTCCTTCTCGAATGACTATTGGGATGCTCCTAGAGTCTATTGCTGCCAAGGTACCTTTCTCATGGTTTTGGACTCAGATGCTATCATAAATTGTTTCTCTTCCCAGGATTACTCTATTTTATTTTTGGTTATTGCATATTTCTTGATCTAGGTACTAACTACAGTCAGTAGAAGTACATCAGCTTATCAGTACACTGTAATTTGTAATTTTCAGAGAAATGAAATTTAGATACCTCTGATAGGACATCTGTGGTGACTCTTCCATTGGTTTTTTATAAGTTAGACTACATGCTGATTAAATGTGTAGATTTTTAAAAATTTACAAGATTCATATTTTTAAAGGGATGGAGAGTTCTCATCCATCAATTTTGTTGCATGCAATTGGGCACGAGAAAATATTCGAGGAGCTCATCACATTTGGAAATTCTGGATAAAGAGAGTCAAAATCAAAATCTTTTCTGGAATTTTAGTTGATTTAATTTTACTGTCCTAAAAGTTTTCTGTTTCTGTTTTGAATTGTTTCACTTTTGAAAATTAAACAATAGGTTAGTGTCCTAGATTTTATATACATTGCAGAGAGATGTCATGTGAAAAGTCGAGCAGTAGCTTTGAATCTGTAAACTGGGGAATCCCAAACCTGCTTCTGTTTGTCCAGAAACATATCCACTGTTTTGAGCTTTTTTTACACTAGATGATTCCATTCCTTGGCAACTTTCTAGGCATCTCAGTGGAGAGCATTTCTGCTGTAATTTTGTTTCTGTTAGCCCTTTTGCAAGATTTATTGGCTAGAGTCTGAGCATATAGCAATTTCTGATTTTTTTGGGTGGCAATCTATGAAATTCTGGGAAAGAGTAGTGAAATACCTCTACCTCAAGAAATCCCTCTGCTTCTGAAAAGCAAGATGCCTAATATCCAATACAGGAGGCTCTCCATCTCTATCTCTGATCTAGAGATGTTGGGACCTGATTTTTGTGACTAATTCTTAGAGCTTTAGAGTTGATTGTATGGCAATATTATTGCAGATCCTTAAAAACATGCTAAGATTGAGGATTTTGAAAATTGCAACATGACCGGCTTCAAATTCCTGCTTAAATGGAACTAAATCTGCAAGAGGCAATGTTGGATACAAAAAGCAAGCAAACAGAGTTCCCTATCCAACGTGAGAAACTGAAAATCAAAACCATGGCTTAACAGTAATCCTTTCAGAAGCAAGTTGAAGACCATACTTCATGAGTGCAAGTGGTCAAAGGGAAAAAGAACCCTGGATGATTGGAGTACTTGTTGAGATGAAATTCAAGGAGGAAGAGCACAATAAGTGAAGAGTCAAGAAATTCAACCTTCATTTTTGTGGCCTTCAAAAAGCTCACCAATACATTGTCGGCAGGCCTTGCTATGGAACCTTTGACCTTAAACTTTAAAGACATCAATTTTGACAAGGGCTGGACTTCTGAATGAGAGACATATGATTCATTTTTAGTCTCTTGAGGAGTGTATGAGAGCTTTGAAAGCTAAACAATCACAATGCTTTTCCTCCATTCCTAACAAGATTTATTTGGTTGGGATATCATGCATCTAAAAGTTGACTAGCTTTAAAAAGCCTTCACTAAGGATGAAACATTAAAGCAATGATTCACGGCCCTTCCTCTTATGGCAGTCATTTCCTTGTGCAACCAAATGATGGCTACCAAAAGAAAACCCCCTATTTGCAGTAGATATAGTAAAAAAATGAGGTCTTTGTTTTCCCTTTTTAGCCACTTGTAGACCTTGCAAACCAGCTTATTTGTCCAATAGCATCAAATATTGCCCTAGTATTGGTTGTCATGTTCCCTTTTCCAAACTAGAATCATGGAGAAGACCTGTAGCCTATCCTCATTTCCCATAGGCTAAAGGATTGAGCAAGGGAAATGAATTATTATATTATTTGGAGCCAGTAATTCTATATTTAAGGGGCAACTTAATATAATATTATTATAGTTAATTAAAAAAGTGTTTTTAAACAATTAATTATAAAAAGTATTTTTAAATAATAAAAAGTTGACGTTTGCCTTCTTTTCATCATCGAGATTTCATTTGGCATTCTTCATTTCGGAGTTCTGTGTTCGAGTTAGCATCCAAGGATGAAAACCCTTAGCTATTTCAAAGGTTTTGGAGGACGAAAATCCTCTTGGGCTTCCATTTCCAGATTTGGGGACGAAAACCCTCATATGCATCTAGGGCATCTCCACATAGGAGTTGCACTGAAGCTGAACTGAAGTGATTTTATGCAGGATTTCAAAGATTTGGTGTTAGGGATTTCCAAGCAATTAATTTGTTGCCATCAAGGGATCTCATTTTCAGTATTTTCAAACTTATCCATCATTTTGTGCTACTGATGTTCATATTATTTTGGAGTGCCAACATCTGCATTAGATCTGTAGCATTTTAGGGGCAATTTGGATTGGTTGTACACATTTCAGGGCATCATTTTGGAGCGATTTGCATTTTCAATTTATGGTGCCAACAAAGGAGGATTTTGTACACATTAATTGCCATTTGTCGACTTGTTTGCAGCCGCCAATAAATTAATTTCTACTTCTGCTGAGGCCGTACAGCTTCTAACCATGTTGTACCATCTTCCCTATGTCGTACAACAATAGGAATTGCAATATTTGAGGTCTGATCTGTTATTTCCAGGTGTCAGGGTTTTGGCACAGTAGTTTGGAGGGTTTGTTGAATGTTGAAGTGTCATTTTCCTGCCGCCGTACCATCGCTTGCAGCCATACAGTTCTGAAATTAGCTGGATCAGGCAGCCATATCATCTATAGAAGGGTTTGTGAGTAGATTTCATAATATTGTATAATCTGAAAATTATTATCAAGTTGTCATTTTGTCAAATTAGCAGTTGTAAATCTGCCAGCAATAGAGATTGCAATAAAATTTCAGCTTGGGGTTCATTTTGGATTTTCCACTTGATATTGTGATTGTCGTTATAAACAATTTTCATTTCCCGATCTGTGTATAATTCTGCCCTAGAGTTTATACTGCTGTAAATCAATAAATCTGTGAGTACAATTGAAGGATTTGAGTGTACACGTGATTGGTTAATTGCTGTTATGAAATTGAGGGTTAATTTCATGAGTTTTGAGTTAGTTATTTGATTTCAGTTTGCTGTTTCAGTTTTGCATTTTGTTCAAAAATTCAGAAAATACAAAAAATCAGAAAAAGATACAAAAATTATAACTTGGGGACATTACATTGGTTCAGCAACAACTTAATTGCTTTGTCTTGGGTTTGTAATGCAAACTATCCTTGGTTGTTTAAAATTTAAATTGTTGATACTCTCCTAATTTGAAGGTTTATAAATATAATCTAAATTGCTAATTGATAATTGATAATTCAGTGTGAATTGTTGTATTTTAAAGATAAGTCGCAATGGTTTATATCAATGCAATTGCACATAGAGAATCAATACATATCATCATATTGTTCTTCATTGAGAGCATCAACATCATTAGCTCGTTCATTAGAACCACAAGTAGTGCCAATGCCACTCCCACTAGCTGCACTATGCAAGTCTTGTGTGGCAGCTTTCTGCCCTCATCTTCCTCCATGTAATGTGTCGTACCTGTTTGTATTTTTTAAAAATCTTTTTGTGTGATTTTTATTATTTTATTGTGTGATCTTTCAGACTAGACAGAAGAATGCAGAAGGGGTTTTCAGTTTTCCTATAGATGTGTTGTCGGAGCATACAATATAGAGCATAGAGAGAAAACCCAGAAAAAGTACAACAGATATGAAGAAAATAACAAAGACCCAGATAGCAGAATAGCCAAATATGAATTACTGTGACATACCCATATCCAAAAATGCAACTTGGTACAAGTGCTAAGAGTGCACCAGCTGCTGGGTATAGCCAGAATCACTCCTATCTCCCAAGAAATACAATATGAGCATACAAAATGATATTAGCGATACAAAGGGCTCCAAACGCCTCTAGAAATGCAAAATCCACAATACCCACAAAGAGGAATGAAGCCAAAATGCCCCCACGTCACTCCTGGAGGTGTATGGCCTATGCTGGAAGTGATGAACAGCGACTAGAAAGGTGTATGGTCGCTGAAATGAGTTTGCAATGAACTGTATGCTGCCCTCAAGGATAGGCGACCAGATATGAATGCACAAATCTGCCTCAAACACTTCAAAACTCCACCAATAAATGGTACGGCCAAGCATAAGGAGGTACGGCCAGCAATGGGAGTAACACAGCAGAAATAAACTCTTCCCAACCCACAAGAAATCACTTCCAATCCCTCTGAAATCAGTCCTCAACAATGATAGATCAAAGATATGTCAAATCTGCTCAATAACTTCTCCGAATGACTCCATTATACACACAAATGTGAATGCTGAATGCATCCACTCACAATGGCACCGTTGGGTGGTCTTTCACACCCGTAGAATGCCGTTACCTATGGAGGTTTCCGTCTCCACATGCCTCTGGTTCGAATCCTAAAACCCTTAACAATAACAAACCCTAGCAGAGCTCACAAGAAGAAAATATCATAAAGCAAGCAAAATACAAAATAAGCCCTTCAGCACCCTTTATAACTTACTCCAAGCCCAACGCCCCTTTTGGAGGGAATTTGCATTTGTTTTATTATTTAATTTTCATTCCCTTATGACTCCCATGGGCGCCCACCTCCTAGAGGGTCACTTTTAAGTTATAACTTATTTTTATAAAGTGACCATATAATATTTATTTGTAAAGTCCCAATAAATAATTATATTAAACTTCGGACTTTAAAATAAATATGAAGACGGTGTCAGATGTCATGTCCCCGTTTCCGGCTTGATCATCAGGTGTATAATGGATTAGCCTAATCCTCATTCCCGGAGGCTAATTCTAAGTAATGAGGGAATGAACTGGTTTTTGACTAACTTAACCTTTTGTCTTGCAGGATCAAAGTCAGAAACTTGTAAATTGACTAAGTCTGGGAGGAGTTTCTGCAACCCCAGTAATCACCATTGTCAGGCGCACTCCTTGACAAATCAGGGTCACTTTGGCGCCCAACTTCCAAAGCTCATTTCAGCTCTCAGTATCGCATTCAACTGGAGGCGCTCCTTGTGGTTTACTTTACCCGACTCAGTGCCTAGTTCTGAGATAAGCGAAGATGTTAGAAATGAAGTTTCAAGCTAAGGCGCCAATAGCAGACTGAGCTCACCTGAATGAGCGCCTTGGGTTTTGAAGGCAACAAGCAGGAAGATGAAGTCATCTATGAACTAATTGAGCATCACTGGCAATTGCTCATTCACCTAATATATGTCTGTAGTCATTGGAAGAGCCTAATTGAGTTAGGCGCACTTTTTTATTCTTACTCAACCTCAGAATGCGCCTAACCTTCACAAGGTTTAAACTCTCCATTTTGAGCGCCTAGCATGAGTAATTGATGGATTGAAAGCTATGAAGTTGTACTTTCTGGTGAGATACTTCCATGTTAGCGCCTAGGTTTTGAATCCTCTCAAATGGCGCCCAAGGATCTATCAACTGCATCAAGGCGCCACAGCTTGAGTTTGCTAACCCTAAAATGCGAAATGTTGATTCCATGACATAGGAAATGCGCCTCCTTGATGAAATGGATTCCAAGTCCTCCAAATGAGCAGGCGCTAGAAAGATGAAGATATTTTTGAATCAAATGATGCTTGAGTTGAAGTTTCTTGCAAGGAAAGACCTCTCCTATCTAAAGGCGCCTATCTAGAACCCTTCCTACCAGTAAGTGCGCCTAGATCAAGTTATAGCGCCTAGCCTCAGAGTGAACCAAAAGAAGTTATGAGCATTGGAACTTTGTGATGTCTTCAAGGAATCTTGAGCGCCTTGAATATCCTCCACAAGCTTCGGTTTGCGCCTAGACAAGTTGGCGCCTATTCATGTTCCAAACTCCTTCTTGAAGCGCCTAAGGTTATCCTGATACCGGGCAAGTATTTTGGTTTGTTTGAAGACTTCAAAGGACTTCATCCTGTTAAGGGCGCAGATACCAGTCAAAATGACCTCAAAGGTGCGCCTAAGGGAGTTGTCAGTCCCCAAGACCAAGGTTGGAACAAGGCGCTCCATCAGAGGATAAGAAGATAATCATGGATAAGACAAGTGTTTTATCAATTCTAGACTGGGCGCCAAACTCATGTCATTTCATCTCAAAATGCGCCTCATGAAGAGAATGATGTTTTTTGAACACTTGCATGAAGATGAACCACTCAAGAGGAGGGGGGCGCCAATTCACCTTTCCTCAGATACCATGATGCGCCTAAGTATGAAAAGACCTTTCAATTCACTCAATGTGGAGGGCGCTTGGCAGAAGTTGGTATTTTTAACTTAGATATGGCTTGAGGTGAAAATGTTTGCAAGGAGATGTCACATCTTTCCCCAGGCGCCAAAACCTTTGCAGAAATCTAAATCTAGCGCCCAAGTCAAGAGATCACTGGAATTGCGCCCTAGTAAGTTGGATCTCAAATTCTCCTCCTTTCAACTGGCGCCTAGCATTGAGGACTTTGCAATTATAGCGCCTAGGCAGGAGATAAGGTAGTTGTAACTACCTGAGCTTTCATTGGTCCACAGAATGTCTTCGGGATCCGTGTCAAGGTCTCTAGATAAGTTTGCCAACTCAGAATGAGTCATCAGATGGGATATTCCCTTGGATATGCTTCTTGGGAAACGTGCCTTGGTTCCTCTTGGTGCATTGTAAAACGTGCCTTCATTGCCTTTGGAAGGCCTATAAAAGGAGGAGCTCTCTCATTCATTTGGTATCTATGCATTTGACAAACTTCTCTCTGCAAAGCTGTTGAGCTTGTAATCTTGAGGCCTGCGAGTTCAAGTGTTGGGGTGATGCTCCCTCAACTGACAAGGTGATGCTCCCTTGTTGTACTGTGAGGTGTTGACATTCAGTTGACATCGTTGAGTTCAATCGAGTCGATCAAGTATAGGCGCCCATTGTAATCATCAAGGCTCCAAGGCCTGCTTTTGTAATTCCATTTGAATAAAGTGTAACTACATGCCATTGAAAGCATTACTCATGTAATAAGACATTGTGAGTTGATTGAATCAAGTAATAAAACAAGTACCCAGCTTAAGGTTGATTCATTCAAATAGTTATCTTTGATGTATATCTTTGTGTTGTTGAAATAGTTGATAAGTTGATAGCGAGTAAAATTGTCTAAGTAAGGAAAAATTTTGGTAGAATTAGTTGGGTATCTTACATCAGAATACTGTGTTCTTTAGCTCGTCGGAAAGATCTCGACGAGACGCTTCTAACCCCACTTTGAAAATTCCGAACTGACACTATACCCGAACTTACTAAAAATAGTAACGCTCAAGATCAAATTGGGCCAACTCTAAAGGTGCCAACTGCAACCACTGAATTTGAACCACATTACCTCCACCGACAAAAACTTCCAAAGCCAAAACAACTCCAGTTCCCTAACCAAACTGCTAGTCCATAGGAACTCTATGATGGACTAACCATGGGACTAGAAGGGGACATTACAGTCCGCCCTCCCTAAGATTGCTTGCCTCAAGCAATCTCAAATCAGGATTCTCCAATATTTGCTCGTTCTCCCAAGTAGCATCCTCTACTGGCAGGTTCTTCCATTTGACCAGGTATTCTCTGATAATCCTCTTCCTCAAGTTGCGTTCCCTAGTATCAGTTATAGCTTCGGATACTAATATCAACTTCCCCTCTTCATCAAGAGGAGGCAACTCTACTGATGGTACCACATTATGTCCCAATGCTTTCTTGAGACGAGATACGTGGAATATATTTTGTACCCTACTACCTGCTTGAAGTTCTAACTCATAAGCCACTTCTCCAATCCTCTTAGAGATCCTGAAAGGTCCATAATACTGTGGTTTCAACTTCTCCGCTCCACTCTTCTTGAGAGTGGACTTCCTGTAGGGCTGCAGCATGAGGTATACCATGTCACCAACCTCAAAAGATCGCTCAGTCCTCTGCTGATTTGCATACTGCTTCTGCTGATTCTGAGCCTTCTGTATATTCTCCTTCAAAGACCTCATGATGACTTGACTCTCCTGAAGTAGGTCTTTGGCCTTAGGCACTTGGCTATCACCAAACAACAAATCAACAAAGCTCGGTGCCTCATACCCGTACAATGCTATGAAGGGTGACATCCGAATGGACATGTGGTAAGTGGAATTGTAACAGTACTCCCCCATATGAAGCCACTTCACCCATGCCTTCTGCTGCCCTGAAACATAGTTGCGGAGGTACCCTTCCATCCATTTGTTAACAATCTCTGTCTGCCCATTTGTTTGAGGGTGGTAACTCGTATTGGGTGTGAGCTCTGTCCTTATTAACCTGAAGAGCTCCTGCCAAAAGTTACTGAGGAATCTGCTGTCCCTATCACTAACAATGTTACGAGGCAACCCATGGAGTTGAAATACCTCACAAAAGAACAAGTCTGCGACTTGTGCTGCAGTGAAAGTGGTAGGGATGGCAAAGAAATGTGCATACTTTGTTAATTTCTCCACTACCACGAAAATGCAATCCCTGCCTTGGACTTTTGGTAACCCTGTGATAAAGTCCATCGAAATGCTATCCCATTTCCTCTCAGGAATGGGCAGGGGCTGCAATAATCCTCTTGGAAATCAGTGCTCTTGTTTGTTCTGCTGGCATATCGGGCACTCTCTCACATACTACATCACCTCTACTTGAGGCCTTTCTAGGTGAACCTCTCTCTAACCTGCCTGTAAGTTTTGAAGTACCCTGGGTGTTCTGCCATTGACAAATCATGGAATACCCTCAAAACTTTCTGCTTCATCTATGATCCTGACACCAAAAAGATCCTGTCCTTGTAAATGATTAAATCATTTACCAAAAAGATCCTGTCACCAAAAAGATCCTGTCCTTGTAAATGATTAAATCATTTACCACTGTGTACCTGTCATCCTTAATGGCGCCATTAATTATTCCAGTAGCCCATGCATCCTTAGCATATTTATTTGATATCATCTCTCTCCAATCATCTGCAATGGCACCTAGTGCACACAAATGGGGCCTCGTGGATAAAGCATCGGCAACAATATTCTTCTTACCTTTGACATATACAATATCAAAGTTGTAGGCCTGTAGCTTGCTGACCCACTTCTGTTGCCTCTCGTTTAGGTCCTTCTGTCCAAGGAAATGTTTCAGACTGTTGTGATCTGTCTTGACCACAAATTTGCTGCCCACCAAGTACTGTCTGAACTTAGCCAATGCATGCATTATGGCTAACATCTCCTTGTCATATGTGTTGTAGATGTATTCTACACCCCTCAACTTCCTGCTCTCAAATGCTAAGGGGTGCTTATCCTACATAATTACCGCACCAATGCTTTCCCCTGAGGCATCACACTACAACTTGAAAGGCTTGCTGAAATCTGGTATAGCCAACACAGGGCATGTACTCATAATCTACTTGAATCTGTCAAAGCACTTCTATGTACTCCCTGTCCAACTGAAAGCATCTTTATGAGTTAAATCTGTGAGGGGTGCAACAGACTGAGAAAACCCCTTCACGAACCTGCAGTAATATCCACATAACCCCAAGAATCCTTTCAGTTGAGTGAGATTCTTTGGTGGTGGCCAATCTACTATTGCACGAATCTTTTGAGGGTCTACCTTCACATTACCAGCACTGATGGTGTGACCCAGATATAGCAACTCGGTCATCCCAAACTCACACTTTGATATCTTAGCATACAAAGATTCCCTCTCCAGAATACTCAACACAATGTCAATGTGTTTCAAGTGCTCTTCCCATGTCCTGCTATAAATTAGAATATCATCAAAGAATATCAGAACAAACCTCCTCAACTGCTCTCGGAAAACTCTGTTCATGCAAGACTGGAAGGTGGCTAGTGCATTAGTCAAGCGGAATGGCATGACCAGGATCTCAAAGTGCCCATAGTGACACCTAAATGTTGTCTTCTCCACATCCTCATCTTTGACCCGAATCTGATGATACCCGGATCTCAAATCAATCTTGGAGAAGTAACAAGCCCCGTGCAACTCATCAATCAGTTCATCGATCCTGGGTATGGGGTACCTGTTCTTAATTGTTTTTTTATTGAGTTCCCTGTAAACGATGCACATCCTAAGAGTCCCATCCTTTTTCTTCACCAACACAACTGATGATGCAAATGGATTCTTACTTAGCCTTATGTGTCCCATAGCGAGAAGCTCTTTGATAACTTTCTCGATTTCATCCTTATATCGTTTGGGGTGCTTGTATGGAGTAGTTATCACGGGCTTTGCACCCTCCAACTCGGTCACATGGTCTATTCCCCTGTCTGGGGGTCTACTTGGTGGAATGTCACTAAACACTTTGGTGTGTTTAGTTAGAAGAGCTTGTATGTCAGGTGGATACTCACGCTTCTGCTGCTTTGCAACTTTCGGCATCACCATTATCTCTACTGCCCACTGCACCTGATCATGGCGAATCAACCTCTCCATCCGTTTGAGAGAAACAACTCTCAATCCACCATCTGAAATGCCCCTGAGCACATGTTTAACTCCGTTCACTTCAAACTTCATTTCCATTGCCCTCAAGTTAATAGTGAACTCCCCTATTTCATGTCGCCACTTCATTCCCAGCACAACATCCATGTCACCCATGCTAACCACATAAAACTCTGACTGACAAGTATAATTGTTTAGCTGGATTGTCAAGTTGGGAATCCTCCTAGTGCAAGTGAGTACAAGCCCATCGGCTACCTTTACCTTAAATTTTGCAAACTCTTTTGTCTGCAACCCCCTCTTAGCAACCAAGCCCTCATCTATGAAGTTATGAGTGGCACCTGTATCCAACAATGTAATGCATCTCTATCCACCCAACACTCCTCCGATCCTAAATGACCCCTCTTTATGTTAGAAATATGGGCATCACCATTATCTCTACTGCTCATTGCACCTGATCATGGCAAATCAACCTCTCCATCCGTTTGAGAGAAACAACTCTCAATCCACCATCTGAAATGCCCCTGAGCACATGTTTAACTCCGTTCACTTCAAACTTCATTTCCATTGTCCTCAAGTTAATAGTGAACTCCCCTATTTCATGTCGCCACTTCATTCCCAGCACAACATCCATGTCACCCATGCTAACCACATAAAACTCTGACTGACAAGTATAATGGTTTAGCTGGATTGTCAAGTTGGGAATCCTCCTAGTGCAAGTGAGTACAAGCCCATCGGCTACCTTTACCTTAAATTCTGCAAACTCTTCAGTCTGCAACCCCCTCTTAGCAACCAAGCCCTCATCTATGAAGTTATGAGTGGCACCTGTATCCAACAATGTAATGCATCTCTGTCCACCCAACACTCCTCCGATCCTAAATGACCCCTCTTTATGTTAGAAATATGGGCTGTGGCTAGGGAGGTATCCTCATCTTTAGCAACCAAGCCCTCATCTATGAAGTTATGAGTGGCACCTGTATCCAACAATGTAATGCATCTCTGTCCACCCAAGACTCCTCCGATCCTAATTGAGTTCCCTGTAAACGATGCACATCCTAAGAGTCCCATCCTTTTTCTTCACCAACACAACTGATGATGCAAATGGATTCTTACTTAGCCTTATGTGTCCCATAGCGAGAAGCTCTTTGATAACTTTCTCGATTTCATCCTTATATCGTTTGGGGTGCCTGTATGGAGTAGTTATCACGGGCTTTGCACCCTCCAACTCGGTCACATGCTCTATTCCCCTGTCTAGGGGTCTACCTAGTGGAATGTCACTAAACACTTCGGTGTGTTTAGTTAGAAGAGCCTGTATGTCAGGTGGATACTCACGCTTCTGCTGCTCTGCAACTTCTGGCATCACCATTATCTCTACTGCCCACTGCACCTGATCATGGTGAATCAACCTCTCCATCCGTTTGAGAGAAACAACTCTCAATCCACCATCTGAAATGCCCCTGAGCACATGTTTAACTCCGTTCACTTCAAACTTCATTTCCATTGTCCTCAAGTTAATAGTGAACTCCCCTATTTCATGTCGCCACTTCATTCCCAGCACAACATCCATGTCACCCATGCTAACCACATAAAACTCTGACTGACAAGTATAATGGTTTAGCTGGATTGTCAAGTTGGGAATCCTAGTGCAAGTGAGTACAAGTCCATCGGCTACCTTTACCTTAAATTCTGCAAACTCTTTTGTCTGCAACCCCCTCTTAGCAACCAAGCCCTCATCTATGAAGTTATGAGTGGCACCTGTATCCAACAATGTAATGCATCTCTGTCCACCCAACACTCCTCCGATCCTAAATGACCCCTCTTTATGTTAGAAATATGGGCTGTGGCTAGGGAGGTATCCTCATCCTTATTTGGTACTTCAGATGCAACATCTGTCCCTGAATCATCATCCTTTGTATGCTACTTTGAATGTGTGTCTGATTCCACAGACTCATCTGCTAAAAAATACTCAATCTGTTTTGCCTTTCCTTGGGTAACACACCTGTGCCTAGGGTCCCAAGGCTCTCTGCAGTGGAAACAAAGCTTCTTCCTCCTGAAATCATTCCACTGATCACTGTCTAATCTGGAAGAACTCTTCTGAGGCTGGTGTCCTAAGTCCTTGTGGAAAGGTCTCCTGTCTCTCTCCTTATCCTTCCTATGCTGAAAGTTCTTGTTCTGGAATTTACTCCTCCACGCTGAGGACTCCATATCACGGGCCTTCTTCATGGCTTCCTATAATGACATAGGGTCTAAACCCTTCACCCAACCTCGCAGAGGATCGAACAACCCATCAACAAAGAGCACAATCAACCTCTCTGAAATGTTTGAAACCATGACCGAAAGATCCTGAAATTTCGAGATGTACGAGTCCACTGAACCATTCTGTCTCAACTGTGCCAGCTCCTTAAATTGCAACTCCAGGTCCTTCTAGTCGAACCTATCAATAAGTCTGGCTGTGAACTCAACATAAGATGTGATTTGGTCATGTCCCAGAGTCACCTTCCCATTGCTCCACCACTTGTGCGCACTACCCTCCAATTGTAGAGTTGCGTATGTGATGGCATCCATCTGTGGCATGGGGCTGATCTGAAGGTAACTGTTCAACTTTTGTACCCATGCTCTTGCTGAAGTTTTCCCGGAACCATCAAAATCTGGTAAGGTCATCTTATTGATCTTCTTCTGCAGCTCATTATTTTGTTGCCTGTTACCCCCTCTGGGTCTATGTCTCATCCAGAGATCTGAATAGTCTTTGAAAGTCATCTAAACACGAAATCCCTCACTAGAAGCCTGCCAATCTCTAAAGATCTCCTGAAACTCTAGCTGTGTAGCATCCTGTTCAGGCATCTCATCCATCGACATAAATGTGGGAATGCTGGGTCTATCTGCGGCTGTGAGCTGTGTAGCACCCCGTTTATTCACCGAAGCCTCTCCATCATGATTCATGTGCCCATTTCTATCACCAATGTTTTGGTCACCATTCCTATCTCCATGACCTCGGTCCCTGTATCTATCACCATTATCTCGGTCTCTATTCCTGTCATGCCGGTCTTCGTTCTTGTCATTCTTGCCTCCATTCTTGCCTCCATTCTTGTCATTTCTATATCTGTTTCTATCTACATTCTCCTCATCTTCGTCCAACTCAAGAAACAATCAGCCAAGGAGCCATCCATGTGCCATCTGGGACTTGTCCAAGCTAGCCACAATCTGCTGCTGTCCTCTGGCCAAGTCATTAAGGATATCTCTGGTGCTCGGCTCTTCAATCTCCCTGTCTCCCATTTCCCCTCTATACTCTGTAAATGGAGGTAACTCTCTGGAAAAGGGGTCTGTCTGTGAAACCTGAGAATCGTCCTCTATAGCTGCTACCTCTATCTCTGGATCTGACTCAAAAGGATCTGTTATGGGTACTAGATTCTCAGAAACTATCAACTGTGGATTCTGTGTTCCTTGCCTTGCCCTAGTATTTCTGAAAGGATATCTATCTGTTGGTCACATGTCTCATTTTCACTTCTGCATGTCTGTTTCAACCTCACAGGATGGCAAGATCATAGCTCTGATACCACTGTAATGTGCCGTACCTGTTTGTATTTTTTAAAAATCTTTTTGTGTGATTTTTATTATTTTATTGTGTGATCTTTCAGACTAGATAGAAGAATACAAAAGGGGTTTTCAGTTTTCTTGCAAATGTGTTGCCGGAGCATACAATATAGAGCATAGAGAGAAAACCCAGAAAATGCACAACAGAGATGAAAAAAATAACAAAGACCCAGATAGCAAAATAGCCAAATATGAATTACTATGACATACCCATATCCAGAAATGCAACATGGTACAAGTGCTAAGAGTGCACCAGCAGCTGGGTATAGTCAAAATCACTCCTATCTCCCAAGAAATACAATATGAGCATACAAAATGATATCAGCGATACAAAGGGCTCCAAACGCCTCTATAAATGCAAAATCCACAATACCCACAAAGAGGAATGAAGTCAGAATGCCCCCACGTCACTCTTGGAGGTGTACGACTTATGTTGGAAGTGATGAACATCAACTAGAAAGGTGTATGGTCGCTGAAATTAGTCTGCAATGAACTGTATGCTGCCCTCAAGGATAGGCGACCAGATATGAATGCACAAATCTGCCTCAAACACTTCAAAACTCCACCAATAAATGGTACGGTCAAGCATAATGAGGTACGACCAGTAATGGGAATAACACAGCAGCAATAAACTCTTCCCAACCCACAAGAAATCACTTCCAATCCCTTTGAAATCAGTCCTCAACAATGATAGATGCAAGATATGTCAAATCTGCTCAATAACTTCTCCGAGTGACTCCATTATACACACAAATGTGAATGTTGAATACATCCACTCACAATGGCACTGTTGGGTGGTCTTTCACACCTGTAGAATGCCGTTACCTATGGAGGTTTCTGTCTCCACAAGCCTCTGGTTCGAATCCTGAAATCCTTCACAATAGCAAACCCTAGCAGAGCTCACAAGAAGAAAATATCATAAAACAAGCATAATACAAAATTAGCCCTTCAGCACCCTTTATAACTTACTCCAAGCCCAACGCCCCTTTTGGAGGGAATTTGCATTTGTTTTATTATTTAATTTTCATTCCCTTATGACTCCCATGGGCGCCCACCTCCTAGAGGGTCACTTTAAGCTATAACTTATTTTTATAAAGTGACCATATAATATTTATTTGTAAAGTCCCAATAAATAATTATATTAAACTTCGGACTTTAAAATAAATATGAAGACGGTGTCAGAATACCGTGTTCTTTAGCTCGTCGGAAAGATCTCGACGAGATGCTTCTAACCCCACTCTGAAAATCCCGAACTGACACTAAACCCGAACTTACTAAAAATAGTAACGCTCAAGATCAAATTGGGCCAACTCTAAAGGTGCCAACTGCAACCACTGAATTCGAACCACATTGCCTCCACCGACACAAACCTCTAAAGCCAAAACAACTCCAGTTCCCTAACCAAACTGCTAGTCCACAGGAACTCTATGATGGACTAACCATGGGACTAGAAGGGGACATTATAGTCCGCCCTCCTTAAGATTGCTTGCCTCAAGCAATCTCAGATCAGGATGCTCCAATATCTGCTCGTTCTCCCAAGTAGCATCCTCTATTGGCAGGTTCTTCCATTTGACCAGGTATTCTCTGATAATCCTCTTCCTCAAGTTGCATTCCTTGGTAACAGAGAATTAGAAAAGTGCCCCCATCCTAGTAGCACAATGTTGTTTTTAAAAAGTGGCACTTCCCTTTTCATGAGAAAAGACCCTCAAGGTGGGAGTGGCCTCTTGGAGGGAATATTTTATTGTTTTTTATGGAAAAAAGGTTATGGAGGCTATAAAGCAAGGTATTGGGCTCATTTTTGAGCATTCTATTCTCATTTTGCACAAAACTAAGTGTAGGTTTGGAGCTCTAGATAGGGTTTCAGCAGATTGCAACTCTTCTGAGGACGAAACTCCTTGGAGGACAGTGGATTGGACGACAACCCAGTTCACAAAATAGGGAAATCTACTCTGGGTTTCCGTTTGGGCGTCATTGGACTTCATTATAGGGTAACATTGCATGTTGGAGAGGTTGCAACAGTGGTTTATCAAGACACATTTGCAGATCGGGCTTCTTATGAGCATATAGCCTCATTTTTGTGCATTCACCTGCTGGCCGTTCGATTTGGGGGTTATGATCAGCCAAATCGTAGCTAGGAATTAGGATTTCAGCTACTAATTGTTCCACAATTTAAGCATTGGCTCCTGGGTATGTGATTATCATTTGGATAGTTTATTATTGCGTCCTGTAGAGGATTCTGGGTTACTGTTATAGTCTGATTTAGTGGAAATTAGACCTTTGAATTTCTAATCAGACTTATGTTTAGTGAGAAATAAAGCTTATTTTGGTGTGGTATTGCAATGTTTATTTGTTGGTTATATTTCTTTTCATTCGGTATGTGAATATTGCAATCAAAACCATTTCATATCCACACAAACCTCAAATAACAAACTCAGAAAATTAGAACAGCAGTCAGGAAATCAGAATTCATTAGTTTGCACAACAACTGTTTGACAAATTGTCAAGGGATCAAAATTGAAAAATCAGGGCAGATTTGGTAAGGGATCTTTCAGTGGTATTAGAGCCATAATCCTGCCAGCCTGTTGGATAATGATTGCATTCAATTGGTGTGAAATCAGTTGGGCACAAGTCAGTTTGGATTTGGTTTTTAGTTTGGGCAGCAAAAAAAAGGTCATCATGGCAAAGTTTTCCAGCAATAAACAGGTATGGAAGGAATTTGAACATACACAACACAAGATCATACGTAAATTGCAGCGTTTAGATGATTCACTTTCAAAGTTTGGACTCTCTAAAGGATCATCTTCACTTTCTACTAGCAAAGGTCCAACACCACAAGAAAAAGAAGCGGTAGTGCTTAGCATATTTGAGGAGTATAGCATTTTTCCTCAACAGGTTGAGGAGAATTTTCCTTTCAAGGACTATATGGACATGCATCCCAAACTTTGTCACAAAACTGAGCAAGCAAGTAAGAAATATCACACTATAGCTTATGAATTGTTTGTACATGGAATGGATAGAGAATCTTCACATATGGGTGATACAACTCTTCATGAGAATGATTTAGTGTCTTCAAGTTCCAATAAGTTATGCAAAAATTTATATTATGAATTTGATAGACATGCTGATTTGACTGAAGAAGACAGTAGGACAGCCTTGGGTAATTATTTGTCTACGTCATCCTTGCAAAAGGTTTCACAAGAGGCTTCTACATTAGAAGCTAGCATAGATCTTGTTAGCGATTTGGATAGCAATGGTATGGATTTTTTGGGTGATCATAAGGCATCTTCTAGTGTGATAGTTGATTCCCATAATGTCACATCACCTACACATGATGAAAAATCAGACGATGGCAACCAAGGATATTTGGAACAAAAGCCTTTAGTTTGGGAAGATTTGCAAGACTATTCAGTGGTGAAGGAAGATAAAATAGCTCAAGCATTGTCAAAAACGGATAGCACTCACAAACACTTAGAAGACCTCATTTGGTCAGCCCAAAGAGAGGAAGGACAAAAGGGAATGGGACATGGTATCTCTCATTCACATTTGCAATCTTACAAGGAAGCATTGAAATTGATGGAAGATTACTACTCACAATTGCTTAGAGATAGAGACATGGCTGTCAAGTTGGTGAAAGAAAAAGAGAGAGAGATTGTTGATCATTGTCTTCTTTTGAGTATGTCCAATAATTCCTTGCATAATTCAGAAAATCAGTCCTTTATAGCAGCTACTTCTTGGGTACAAGATGACAAGGCAAACGGTGTAGGAGTTGAACAAGTTGAGAAAAGGATTGAAGAATCATACAATGAGGTACCTTGCAGCCTTGTGACATTTAGTGATGAAGAAGCTTCATTGGAGAATCGCATTCACCATGATCATATGGACGAAGAACATGCCACCACGGAGGTTATCGTTCATCAAGGTATGAGTTCATTAGATAATATTGTTTCATTCCCTCTACATCATATTGGCATGGAATCAAATAATGGGGTAGGTATCCTTGAGATGGACTTGGTTCATAAGAAGGGAAGTGATCAAGATATGTTGGACATTCCATCCATCAAAGCTATTCCTATGGAAGGAGGAGAAGCAACACTTATTGAAGTTCAGTCACACATGGGAGTAGTAGACTCCACTCACTACTTTGATGGAGACCCCTTGTCCAAGCCTAATGTTGACGTCACTCAATGGAATGAGATTCCTGAGATGGCAACTAACATACATGGTGAGAAGAAGGTGGAAGAACCCTCTACTGTTGGCACTCATGATTTGAGCACTAAAGGTGGTAAGTTTGGGAAGAATTCAGGCTATAACAGTTCTGATTTTGTGCATCAGACTTGAGCAGATGTGAAGAAGACACAAGACTTGTGTAACTACTGGGTACAAAGAGCAAGAGAAGCAAAATCAGTGGCTGCCCAAGCGAGACAGCACCTTCAAGAGGTCAAGGCAAAACGTGAACAGCTGGAGCAAGCAAGAAGACAAACGGAAGCACACCTGAGATCTTTGCCCCTTCCAAAGGAAGAGTGCATGGAAGCAAGCAAGCAAGATAGAGATGCAGATTTAGATAAGCAAGAACAGAGGTACAAGTCTGAAAATTTTGGTACACCTGATTTGTATCATAAGGATCATGGTTTGTCTTTGTTCGAAAATGCTTCAAGGATTCAAGTAATGAAGATGGAAGGAAAATTTGAGCGAACACTTTGTGAATCAGACACAATCATCAGGGACCCTCTAAACAACTCCATTAGCCTATGAGGGTCAGATAATAGGCTAATCTTCCAAACTCCGATGCTCTCGAAATTGGGGACATTACAGTCCGCCCTCCCTGAGATTGCTTGTCCCCAAGCAATCACAACTGCAAAGAAACACAACTACACTGGAAGTCCAAAGGAAGACTGCAAAATGTCCAACACTGAAGCACAACTGCCACAACATCAGCATAACCACAACTACGCAAAGATGAACACCAAACCAACTATCCAATCCCTGCGCACTGAAACTGTGCATCTCTAACGAATCATGTACATGGGAACCAAAAGTAAAACTGCAAGTAATCCTCATCAGGTACATGCTGCAATACTCTCCAATGAACCCAAACTGGAGCCCCGATGCACACAAA
Organism: Cunninghamia lanceolata; assembly: GCA_027924645.1. Lineage (NCBI taxonomy): Eukaryota > Viridiplantae > Streptophyta > Pinopsida > Cupressales > Cupressaceae > Cunninghamia > Cunninghamia lanceolata. The sequence goes on from BSBN01000747.1 coordinate 521,454, forward strand.
GGATCCCACAGTGCACTGAAGAGTGTCCAACCAAAAATACCTGGATCCCAAATCTAGAATAGAAGCTTGCTAAGAAGAGCACTCTCAGACTTCTGCTGCACAACACTGATTCCCACTTCACCATGACTGAAGTGGTGAAGCCATCCAATAGAACCCATCCAAACTACAGTACCAACCTTGTCAACACCTGGGTCCCAATGCAACCGATACCCACATCCATCTGCTCTACGGAGACAGGAATAACTGAAAGTATCTGTAGCGCCACAACTATCTCCATACTCTACTATACTTCCATGGATGTGATGTCCAACTAAACCATCATGCCCACTGACACCATAATCACTCTGAACCCATGTATCCACAAGAAATCTCTGTGACATAGGAGTAGCAAACTTTGTCAAATACATGTCAGCATGATGGGAAACTGAACACTAATCCCGCAAGTACTCACCCACAAACAACTGAATCAGGTACTTGCAGCCACTAACTCCATCTACTGAAGATGGTAACTTTCTATCCCACATTGGATGGTATAATCTCGAAGCCAACCCACACTGATGCGTCATCAAGTCCTCTGTGTGGATCAAAAGAAAAATGATGAGCGTTCCCCACTATGTAATTATGGTAGTAGGCTCCAACCTCGATCAATGGCTCATCAAATGCAACACTGGAATCAAGAGACGGCTCCAATCTCTGATCTTGAATCACTGATTGGGTAGGGCCTCTAGCAACTTGCTCTGCAAACCCAACCACAAAATCTCTATGAGGAAGCATTGCAGTCATAGTATCTACAATGACTGCCACAAAATGCTTGATAACACATGAACCATGAATGAGAGTATCCCTCGTGACCCCAAACGGACCCTCCTGAAACTCCGGACTCTCAAAGAGGTACTCAACAAATGTATGAGCGCGGTAAAAGCAAAAAAAGGCTGGATTAACGTTATCCTCTGAAAGCTGCAGTTGATCACTCTGACTCTGCAACACAAGCAGTTGTCGATCATCATCAGCTGCATGAGATGAAGTAACAGATTTGCTTCCAGGAGGGAAACAAATCAACATGAGAGCCATACTCCCAACCAGATGACACTCTGTGAACCTCTTGTGAAGATGATGGAGTAGCGTCGTGTACCGACACAAACTCTTAGGAGAACCCACCATTGCCAAACAAGAGCTATCGGCAATCTGACCCACATCATCTGTCATAGTACTGACCTCAAGAGAACCTGATGCAACATGTGGTTCTCTGTTGCTCTCAATCAAAGTACTCATCTCAACAGAGACTACTACGTCAAAATCCATGATGGATGTAGCCATATCCTCCCTACAACTCGTGGATATCTGATCCTCACTAACTACTGCTGTAGGAAACTGTACTGTATCTGTAGCTAGTGAAGACTGTACCATACTCAACTCCACGGTAAGCTCCTCTACCCGTGACTGAGACTCTTGAAGGGCCAACTGGGTGCTCTTCAACGAGTCCATGGTCACCTCAATCTCATGAGTGAGCTTATCAACCTCCTCTTCCTTTCCCTTCAATGCATCATAACAAATGCAATCCCACTCGAGAAGATAATCTCTGTCAGCAAGTAGTTGTAGGTAATTTTGTTTCATTATTCCAATTGCTTCTCAGAGTGCATGAATCTCTGCAAGGGAAAGGCCACTGTCACAGTGCCCATCTGACACGGGAATACTCCAACCATAAGTAGCCAACATCTGAGGAGCAACATCGAAATGCTCTTATGGCTGTGGCAATCATACAGTCATTCACCTTTAGTTGCCCAACCAAATGATGAGGACTTTACAACTTAGGACTCCCATACAAGGTTGCTGATTCGAAATCTGCATTGTTTTATGAGGCTGTATCAACTTCACTCACCTCATGATAAGCAGCATCATGTGTGCTATCATCAATGCACACATCAACAACTAAAGTACTGCTGCCATGTACCTCAAAGGATGGCTCAACTGGTAATATAGAAGCTGCTAATATAACATTATCTTCACACACTTCTGCTTCCAATGTAATTGCATGTCCATCCCACTCATGATCCTGGGATTCAATGTCACTAATTGAATTTTCCAACTTGTTTTTTAAGGTCTGATTTGAAAAATCAGACTCATCATGACATGAATCCACATCATAAATTGCATCATTAGTACCCAAATCTTGAGTATTTTCATGTAACAACTCAATAGTAGCATCTTGCACATGTGTAGCCACTGTTGTCTCAAACTGATGCAAAATTTTACTATTGCTGTCATGTAAATCCGATCTGTTATGGGTTAACCTTTGCATGCAATCTTCATTATTGGCACTAGTATCATGAGTGCTAATACCCAATGTCACTCCCATAACATCTTCTGGATTGGCCACAACTTTCAACTCATCCTCATGCTCAAGTGGACAACTGTTGTCATAAAAATCAGTCTTGTTATCATGACTGATAACAATTTCTTGAATGTTGATAATGTCCACTTCCTCCATATTGATAAGGTTATTTGCATTAGTGTTTGCTTTCTTTTTCTTTGCAAACCAAGGATCCAAAACTTTCGGATGTTGTAGAAGCCTTGTTAAATTCTTATCATAGTTTTGTACAACGTGCATGAGCTCTAGCAGGAGTTCCTGTATAGACTTCATTTTACCCAAACCGCCAATCAACTGCAGCCGCTATAGGTGAGTGCTGATCACTCAAATGATGCTAGATGTTAATTCACTGAATAATTTTTTAAAAAAACCGCACATGCAACTATTAAATTTGACATGCAAGCATATGGGTGCTCTCCAAACTGACATGCAATTGTTCAAATTTCTGATTTCCCAATAGGATGGCAGATAACCGCTCTGATACCACTGTAATATCCCGCTTAGGATATTCTCTAAAATTCTGAATGCTCTGATACCACTGTAATATCCCACCCCTGATATGATATTATACCAATATTTTTTGTTTTCTGCTGCGTTTTAGTTTAGGGTTTATAATGTTTTTGCATGTTTGATTTTTGGCAATGAAAACATAGAATATGGGGTAAATAACCAAAACCCATAAAAACTAAAATATAAATAAGTAAAATAACAGAGACCCAATTTATATAATGGCAAAATATGAATTACAATGACATACCCTGATGGAGGTCTTCAACTTCATTTCTGTGCTGACGGAGGACCAACAATGTGAGCTAAACAAATACGCTCCAAACTCCTAGGAATGAAGTGATGTTGATTTGCAAATAGAATCAGCTTAGCGTTAAACCCTAGGCACCCACAAATGTTGAATAAATGTGACCCATAGACGAGTATTTGCTGATCATAATTGCCCACAACCACCTCTTGGCTGTACGGCCCTGCTCTAGGGTACAAGTAGCAACAAATGGTGTCTAGACTCCTCAAAACCCTTCAATAATTGGTTGGAAATTACTGTAGAAATGAAGCGACCCTGTTGAAGAGGTTTATAGCAGCAAACCTTCACGAAATCACTCACAAAACCCCTCTTATGTGTATGGCTGGTTGAGGAAATGGTATGGCCCAACAAAGAAGATAAACTCAGTCACAAAACTCCACAAAATCAATTAAATCTGTCCTCAATACCTCTGTCTACAACTGCGAACCAAAAACTCATGAAATATATTCATTTCCAGCTCAAATCTTCTCCAATATGCACAATTTAGACCCCTGATTGAAGCCCACACTCTGGCAATGATTCAGCTGATCTTTCATAGCCTCAAGATTGCAAATACATTGAAGAGATCTTGTTCTCCAATGGCTGAAGATGACTGAAACCCTTGGTCTCAAGCGCAAATCCCAAGAACACCAAATAGCAAAGACAAATGATCATTCAATAATGAGTTTGATTTGTTTTTTGAAACCTTTTATATCCTCTCAACTCTTAAGTGTCTTTAATCCCCTTTTGAAATCCACTTTTAGGTTTTTCATAAAACTTTATAATAAGTCTTTAAACTTGGGCTCTCATATTCATGAATAATAAATGCACTTTAATATCATTTAAAATAATATAACTTGTGTGCACATTAACTTTATGAAATACTTTAATATTTTGGCCTCCAAAATATAATCTATTAATTGCACTTTATGTCACTTAAATGAAGGGTCATGGCCCCATTGAATATAAAGTGACTTTTTAACTTTGAATTGCACTTTATAATAATGATTAATTATTATTAAAGATTACCTTTAATAATAATTAAAAATCACTTATCTCCATAATTAGACATCATTTCTCAATTCTGTTTGACTCTGGCGTTTCACTATGGTACCCTCTGTGCATCCAACTACCTTACTAAAAATAGCAGGGGTCCCTCTCTACAACCACAATTTTACTAAAAGTAGTAAATCCCTCATTACCAGATCAAACCAATTGAGTAAGGTATTGACACTGTAATCAAGACCTGTCTAGGTGCCCTACTATATATAGAAACACTGACTCCCCTGAAATGGTGACTTACTATAAATAGTAAGTGTGTATAACTGAGTCCAGAAACATCAAATGAAGGCCCAACCTGAACCAAACTGAGCTCCGGAGAAGGAAACACCCCGATAATTGCCAAACGGGACCCTTTAAACAACTCCATTAGCCTACGAGGGTTAGATAATAGGCTAATCGTCCAAACTTTGATGCTCTCAAAATTGGGGACATTACAAGAAATGAATTAATGCAATTTTGCATTAATTATCAATGAAGACAATTAAATAATAATATTTTATTATTATTTAATTCTAGTGCCCAAGAGAGAAAATATAAAAAAAATAATAATAAATTAAATAATATTATTTATTTTAGAGCGTTCATTTGGAAGTTTGAAAAAAAGAAAATAATAAAAAAATGTGGACTCTTGGATTTGGCCCTCACTTTGGAAAAAAGTACAAATAAAATAAAATAATATTTAATTTAATTTAGGCTCTCACCTTGGAGAAAGAAGAATTAATAAAATAATATTATTTTATTAATTTGGGCGCCCAATAATAAAATATTGGTTTGCAAGTCGACAAGGAGGGAAAGTGAAATTCAAATCTTTAATTTGAATTGTCGGCCTCTTCGAAGATCCAAGTATAAAAGAAGGCTTTGGAGCCTCATTTCGGATCACGAATACTTTGGCAACTTTGGCATTTTGCTTGGCAATTTAATTGCATCAGTGGAATTGGACGAAAACCCAATTTGCATCATTGGAGGCGGATTCATATGGAGTTTGCATTTGTACTTAATTTGAGATTTGTTTGAGCTTCATCGATTCATCCTTCGAGTATTGGTCGGAGACCTTTGATGTTGATTGAAGATTGATGTTCATTGTATATCTTGAAGATTTCGAAGACTTCCTATAGAATCATTGAAGACTTTGCAATTGTTCGAAGGCATTGGATCATATATCCATGAGGCACTGATTTCCAAAGAAGAACACATCATTGTTGAAGTGCAGAATTATGAGGATTTGATACTTGCTTAAGATCGCCGATTAGTAGGGGCTTGTTTGCGGACTGAGCGCATCCCTTGTAGGAAGTCATGGCTGCCTGGATACCACAGTTTCTGCAGATTTTATACCAGCTCCGCCATCTAGGATACCATAAGCACCACCCCGCCATTGTGAATGCTAGCGATCTGATATACAACAAGGTACAGGTCAGCAATCAGCAGTAGAAGGGTTTGTAACAGCGATTTCAACCATCTTGGAAGTCTACCATACAGCAGATCGGACTGCAGAGTACACCCACTTGCATTACATATTCATTCAAATTGGTATGTAAGAAATTATCTTTCAAATACATCTTCATAACAGCAATTTGAGTGTGTTTTGGCTGTCATTGAGCCATGAAAAAATGATGTAATCAAAGAATTGTAAGGACTGTTGTAACAGCCAGATCTGATATAATTTGCTATTATTTTGCATGAGATCTATAATTAAAATGCACATAGAATAAAGGTTTTAGCTTATGAGTTGCATCGCTATCATTTTGCATTTTAGTATTTTATACGTGCTGGTATAAGTCAGTTGAAAGTGTGCAAATACGAATTCAAATTTCAGTCCTAGAGTTTAGTTTGAAAATTGCAAGATTCAGAAATTTGCTTCGAGAACCTAGAATGGGACATTACAACATCAGACATGCCAAGTAAGTGAAAAAACTGTTCCATGAGCTTGAGGCTTAGGAACTTTTTGCAAGCCTTGGAATTGAGAGTCCATGCTCGTTTCGAATCTAGAGTGTTTCTTTGTTTGCTTTCTCCCCCCTCTTTGTTAGACATTCACCATTTGTCTTCCTACCCCATTGGGAATCTACCATCATTTATATCTCGTCCCACTCTAAATCTTCATTCACTGCCATACTTGATTGTCCCTTATAGTAAAGCACAAATCTTTCTTGTTGAACATTGGTGGGGTATCTATTCCTTAGGGGGGTTTTGCCTCATAGTCTTCTGTTGTGAGCTTCTTCAAGACCTTACATTGTCCCAACATTTTCTTCTCCTTTCTTTCATGAGCTTCAAGATTCTTCTTCAAATCTTCTTTCACCTCTTGGGCTGATCTTTGCACATGTCCATCAGCTGCCACCTCCTTGAAAGGATGTTCAACATGTTTCTCCAAGAAATTCTCCACCTTCTACGAGACTTCATTCATATTAACCACTGTTTCATCTCCTTGGACTTTGTCTAAAAACAATTTTACCGAGTTCAAACATATTGTGGGACTGCTGTCTACCTCTCCATTTTCTTTTAATGGACTCAAAGTAAACTTTCTCCCATCCTTCATAATGGCGTAAGTATTCTTCCTTACATCATATAAAGCCTCTCGATCAAACTGCCATGTTATTCCCAACAAAACATGGCACACATCATTTTACCGAGTTCAAACATATTGTGGGACTGCTGTCTACCTATCCATTTTCTTTTAATGGACTCAAAGTAAACTTTCTCCCATTCTTCATAATGGCGTAAGTATTCTTCCTTCCATCATATAAAGCCTCTCGATCAAACTGCCATGTTATTCCCAACAAAACATGGCACACATCGTTAGGCATAATATCACACAAGATTTCATCTTTATAAGCACCAATATGAAAATTGACCAAACATTGTTCACTTAACAGGAGTTGATGCTCCTTCTGCAGCCATGTGATTTTGTATGGATTGGGATGCTTGTGTGTCTCCTTGTTTGTTTTTCCGCGACCGCTACACCTTGTTGTATGCATCTAGAGCATCACTGCTACACCTGTAACTCCCATTGGATTTCATGCTTGGATTAGCTAGTTTCTCATTTCCACCTTTATTAGTCAAGAAGGCTAACAAAAACTGATGAGGAAATTAGTTTCTCCCATGTGACTGCTTTCGTGAACATATCTGTAGCACTTTTGTGAATCTTCTCAAGCTTCAATTGCCCATCCTCTAAAACTGACTGGATGAAGTGGTACATAAGCTGAATGTGCTTAGTCTTCGAATGAAGAGCTAAATTCTTTGCAAGATGAATGACATTTTGGGTATCAGTATACAATGGGCTATCTTCCTGTTGCTGGCCCAATTCCTCCAGAAAACGTTGTAACCAAATCATCTCCTTGCTGGCTTCAGTAGCAGCTAGATACTCAGCTTCAATGGTTGAAAGTGCAACAACTTTTTGCAGTCTAGAAATCTAACTGGCTGTTGTACCTCCTACAGTAAAAACATACCATGTAGTGCTCCTCCTACTGTCTATATCACCCGTCAGATCAGAATCAACATATCCTTTGAGAGTAGTGTTTGTTCCTCCAAAACAAAGTTGTTTTGTAGCAATACCTCTCAAATACTTGAGAATCCATTTTACTTGCAGTCTAATGTTCTATTCTTGGATTGCTCATATATCTGCTCACAACTCCAACAGCATGTGCAATATTTGGCCTTGTGCATACCATTGCATACATCAAGCTGCCAACCGTTGATGCATATGGTATCTTAGACATTTTTTCTTCCTCCTCTTGTGTCTTGGGACACATCTCCTTAGTCAATTTAAAATGACTAGGCAAAGGTGTACTAACTACTTTTGCATTTAGCATGTTAAATCTTTTCAACACCTCTATATACTCACTTTGTGACAAAAACAATTTTCTATTTTTCCTGTCTTGAGTGATCCTCATAACAAGGATTTGTTTTGCTGCACCCAAATCTTTCATAGCAAATGAATTTGCTAATTTCTGCTTGAGCTCACTAATATGTTGCATTTTAGACCCAACAACAAGCATGTCATCAACATAAAGTAACAGGATAATATAGCTGCCATTATCTAATCTTTTAAAGTAAACACAGTAATCAAAATGACATCTGCTGTAACTTTGTTCAGCCATAAACTTATCAAATTTCAAATACCATTGTCGGGGTGCTTGCTTTAAGCCATACAGACTCTTCTTTAACTTGTACACTAAGTCCTCCTTACCTTTGACCTCATATCCTTGTGGCTGATACATATGTATCTCTTCTTCCAAATCCTCATGGAGAAAAGTTGTTTTCATATCTAGTTGTTCAAGATGCAAGTCTTCCGTAGCCACAAGACTTAGAACAGTCCTAATTGAAGTCATTTTTACAACTGGAGAAAATATTTCATCAAAATCTATACCTTTTTTCTATGCAAAACCTTTTATCACGAGTCTGGCCTTATACCTTTTCTTGCCTCCTTCCTCTTTCTTCAACTTGTAAAGCCATTTGTTTGGCAAAGCTCTTTTACTTGCAGGTAAGTGGACTAAGTCCCAAGTCTGATTTTGTAGCAAAGGAATCCATTTCCTCATTCATGCCTAGCTCCTACTGTTGTTTGGCATCTACTTGCATTGCTTCTTCATAACCTTCAGGTTAACCAGAATCAGTTAATAGAATAGAATATAACAAAGGAGAAAATCGTTTTGGAGGTCTACTTAACCTTGTAGAATGTCTAACACTTGCAAGAGTTTGTGAGATATCTTGTTGTTGCTGAGCATCAGGTACCAATGGTAATTTATTTTCTGGAATTTCATCCAACACCACATATTCCTTTCTAGCCTGTTCATGCTTCTTTTCCTGCAGCTGAACTTTAAACATGACCTTTTCATTAAATATAACATCTCTGTTCCTAATAATTTTCTGATTTTTATAATCCCATAACTGATAATCAAATTCATCTATCCCATATCCAATGAAGGTACATTTTAGAGATTTAGCATCAAGCTTGGTTCTGTTTTCAATGTCAACATGGACAAAAGCTTTAGAGCCAAAAGTTTTCAGAAAAGAATAATTAACCTTCTTACCTGTCCATGCCTCCTTTGGAATACCACCATCCAAAGGATTTGAAGGTCCTCTGTTTATTAAATAAACAATAGTATGTACAACATTTGCCCGTAAATCTAAAGGTAGTCCAACATGCAACCTCATGCTCCTTGAAAGCTCCATGATTGTCCTATTCATCCTCTCAGACACACCATTTGCTTGTGGAGTTCCTAGCACTGTTTTCTGCCTACGGATTCCATTGTATGAACAATAGTTCTCAAACTCTCTGCTGCAATACTTGCTTCCATTTTTAGATTTGAGAACTTTCACCTTTTTTCCTGTCTCATTCTCAACCAAAGGTTTCCATTTCTTAAAAGTTTCAAACACATCTGATGTTCTTTGTAGGAAATACGCCCATGTTTTCCTAGTTGCATCATCAATAAAAGTTACATAATAACAAGAGCCACCAAGAGATGATACCTGAGCTGGTCCCCATACATCGGAATGCACAAACTCTAACTTCTCACTCTTTTTCTCTTTCCCAACCTTTAGAAATTTGACTCTCTTTTGTTTTCCATAGACACAGTTTTCACAGAACTCCAAGTCAATCTAGTTTAGTCTTGGCAGCAACTTTTTGGAGTGAAGGATCTTCATCCCTTTCTCACTCATGTGCCCAAGTCTATGATGCTACAGTTCTGCATCTGTTCCTGTAGCAACTGTTGTAAGTGTTTCTGATGTTACTGCAGCCACTGCTATAGCTGTCTCTGCTGTTCTTGCAGCAACTGCTGTAGTTGTTCCTGCATTAACTACTGTAGCTGTCCTTGCATCAACTTTTTCTGTAGTTGTTCCTGCAACAGCTGTTTTCGTAGCAGCAAGGGTAGAATAAGTATTACTAGTACACAAATGCAATGTGCCTACCTTCTCACCTTTAGCTACTACTAGTGCACCTTTAGTGACGATCCAAAGTTTGTCTGAAAGAGTAACTATGCAGCCTTCATTGCGTAGTTGCCTGTAGAAATTAAATTCCTTCTCAAATTTGGAACATGCCTTACCTCTTGCAGCAACCATTGATTTCCATTCTGAAATTTAATTTTAATTTTCCCGTTTCCAACAATCTGACAGGGTTCATCATCACCCAAATATACCTATCCAAAATCACTTTGAACATAATCTAAGAAATATTTCCTATGGGGTGTGGCATGAAGCGAAGCCCATGAATCTATTACCCAAGAATCATTTGCACTATTTAAACACAGAATTAAAGCATCTTGTAATTTATTACTTGCAACATTAGCTTCCTTATTGTCATCTTGTTGTGTGTCTCCTTGTTTATTTTTCTGCGACCAACAATCCTTTTTCAGGTGCCCTAGCTTTCCACAGTGCCAACAATCCTTCTTTCCTCTGGATTGAGATCTGCCCTTCTTCCCTTGTCACTTCCCACGATTTGCAGGGCTTTTTCCTCTCTCCTTTGATCTTCCCCTGATCTCTACATTCAAAACATTACTTGATGTTGAAGTCTCACCTATGCTTTACCATCGCATTTCCTCATTAAGGATAACACCAACAACATCATCAAACTTTAATGTATTTGAACTAGAGATAGAGTTACTTTCATCTATGACCAAGCTATTTCAGCTTTTTGGCAAAGAACATAAAATCAAGAGAGCCTTCACCTCTTTATCAAAATTCACCTTTACATAATTTAATTGGCTAGTGACTATATTTAATTGATTTAAATGGTTTGTAACCGACCCTCCTTTAGTCATTTTTCATATTAAACAAACGCTTCATAAGAAATACCTTATTTGAGAAATACTTTATTCGAGGCTGAGGGTTTTTCATACAATTGCTCCAACGTTGTCATCAATCCATCAATAGTCAATGCTTTTGAAATATTAAATGCTACAGATGGTGCCAGGCACAATCGAATGGTTTTCCAGTGCCTTTCAGTCCAGTATCTCCCATTCTTCATCTAGCAGTGCGACTGGCTTCTTCGCTTTTCCTTGCAATGGCTGCCACAAATTTTTCTGATACAAGTAATCTTCCATCTGCATCTTCCATAATTGATAATTCTAGCTGTTGAATTTCTTGACCTTGAATTTACCTTCTTCCATTGCTCCCACTCAACTCTGAAATTCCCTACCAATTCATTGAAATCACACGACTATGATACCAGTTGTTAGGATTTTAATGGCAGACCGAAGCAATACAATTAACAATTATATGCAGATGTAAATAACACAGAAATAACAATGAAGAATGAACACAACAAATTTAACGTGGTTCACCCAATGTGGGCTACATCCACAAACACAACCATCCAGTATTATTATCAGCAAATCGAACCAATTACAACTAGCAATCTACATAGCTCAATATCGCTGCAATGCTACATTACAATCTCAACCGTGACTCTTGGCTTTTCGACTTCTCTAGTCGCCTTTTTATCAAACCTTATGGCAGTTACACAAAGAGGGTTTTTACATGTCAACTAAAAATAAAATAACTGCCAATGCCTTTATTAAATAATAGGCAACTCCCCTATTAAATACTTTGGGGTCCGCGACTGACAAAGTCAGCAAAATTTACGTTTTTTGTTGCTGCGGGTATCCGCAGCCCTTGTTGTAGCATGATCAGTCACCATATAATAATAGACTTGATCTATTGGACCTTTTTGTATATTAGACTACACTCCAAAGGTTGTTGATTACCATTGGGGATGATGCATCTTTCACCTTCACAAGTCATCTCAAGACTATTATGTGTGAAGTGAATTAGGTCTCAACAACCTAAAGTGGTGTTGTCTAAAATTGAAACAAATTACAAAAATTCTAAGCTAAAACATCATCTATTTCGGTTTTTGAATTTTAGTTAAAAAAAAAACAAAGTAGATAATGTAAAATAACAAGTGTGGATTAAAATTTTAGAATTGAAGTAAATAAAAGTATAAAATATAATTTTTTTAGAAAGTGCTCTTCAAGGGCTCGAACTTTGAGAAGGACATGAAGATGGCTTATGACATATGATGATTCATCACAAAGAATAAATCTTGTCAACCCCATTTAAGAATTGTTGCATCCATTCGATTTGTGTGCGAAGCTTTTGCATCATCTAGTTGAGCAAGTGAATGTCAATTGTGTTTACTCTTCTATGTGATAAAACTAATACTTGAATAAATGACAAAAATAACAAAGCACACCAAGTAGAGGAGTAAAAGTATATCTTTATTCGCACATGAAGTTATCATAGAAGTAGACTAGAGAGATGGTAGGCCAAGGATCAAACTATTTTCCTTGATGATACAAAGTCTATTTAAAGAACCTGGTGGTTGCCAAGGACACAACTGCCTACCAACCGACTCCTATAACTACCTGAAAGCTGACAATCATTTAATACATAGGCGGATAACCATATTATCAAAACATAATAATAGGCATTGTACGCTAACTACATCATCCCCCCTCAAAGAAAAGTTGTCTTCTAGACGACAAAGAAAACAAGCATCAAGTAACATTAGGTAAGATTGTCCAAACTGGTAATGACATTGTAGACGAAGGAGAACCTGTATGCTGACTTGGAAGTACACGCAAAGCATAAGTCAAACCAACACATCTAGAATGCATGCCGGTATATGGAGAATGTTGAGGATCATACAAACAAGGAACTCGATTTGCACACTGAAGTAGGAAAATGCTTCACTCAATCTATCATTGTTGAACCCAGACGATACTGTCGACACTTCAATATTATCCTCATATGGAAAAGTACTTTCATTCAATTCACCAACTTGTAGGAATGATTCTTTGTTTTTGCTCATTATACAATTTGAGGAAGAGCCAATCATAGAAGGTTGGTCAAGTATATTAGAAGATCCATTGATTATTGCAACAGGATCACTCAACAAGGGCCCTACAAGTAAATCATTTGCATTCTGAACATCAACAAAGTAAATAGATGGTAACTATACGATAGACCATAGTTCACAGACTCGGCGAGTCGCCGAGTACTCACGAGTTTTTTTGGCTTGCGAGTACTTTAAATGTTTACTCGCTAGGTTCTTTTGTCGAGTTGTTGAGCCTTATCCAACCTGCCCAATAATGGAATTTGGTATATTAAAATTTTTAATTACTTTGATCCTTTTAATATTTCTTTTCCTATGTGGCCATATGATGGGAAATTTAGGAACTCGAATAATAATTTGAATTTGCTTTTGTAATGGTTGTTTTATGGTGGTAAAGGGAGTACTTTTGTTATTTAATATTTTAATATTTGGCTTTTCCACCCAACACAAACTTGAAGTTTTGTTATTGTTTTTTCCGTTTTTCTCATGTGGGGCCCACCTATTATTTTATGCTTTATTATTGTTTTTTCCATTTTTCTCATGTGGGGCCCAGCTATTATTTTTCGCTTTATTATTATTTTTTTGTTTTTCTCATGTGAGGCGTACTTGTTATTTTTTGCTTTCATTGCAATAATTTTTTGTTTCACACTGCATGATATTTTTTTCCCATTTTCGTGATTTTCTTGTGAAGTTGATCTGGCTTTGATGTCATGCCAAATATACAACTCAAATACGGTCCCTTATAACATTCGTTATGACCACGAGTATCCGTATGCTCCAAATCAAATATTTCTTAATATTATTATTTTGAGACATACCTTCATTGATTTTGCAATCTTCAATAAAGTTGGGTGCCTTTGTTGGAACCAGAATTGTCATCTTTTGCAAGCCTTGTAGTGCGTTCGACATACATACAAGTCCATCTTTTCAAAGTCGTGTTTTATTAGCTGCTTGACATCACACAATCCTTGTTCCTCTTAATTGATCTTTGGTAGCTTCAATGAAATTGGAGTTTGAGGGAAATACTTCATAGTCCTCCAGTTGCTAGTGAAATAGGCCACAAAGAGAATTTGTTTCATCTTTTAAACACGATTCCAATTCGAGAACCCCTTCGTTGTTCGGCTCCATCAAACCTTTAATGTTCGTCCTTGACAACAACACCAAAATGGGAGGCTAAAACTAAGGTAGATTATGGGACAACACGATTGAACATATGAAGCTGCTTCCTCACTTACTGCTTAGTTTCTCAATTTAATTATATACTGCTGACCCTTGTTCCCGATGGAGAGAGTGTTCTTTTTCTAGTTGTGGTCGACTTTGGCTACTACTAGCCAACCCTAACCCAACAACGAGTCATATGCTTTCTTCTATAATGAAATGACCACAAAATTAAACAAAAATGCTTGGGTTCCGATAATTACCTTTTGACCCATTAAAACTCCAAGTACCTTAATTCCTTGTTGATCTACACACACTTGTTGAAATGTTTGGGGCCAAATGGTCGGCTTGTCCAGGCTTCTCCAATTGTCTTCTGGAAGTACATTCACACCAGACCCACCATCAATAATTGTATAAGTGAGATTCCTTCCAAGGATGTCTATATTCACCATCGCCGGTTTCTTTACCATGTTAATTAATAACATGAGATTGGTCACTTGGTCTCTTGACAACGGAGGTTCGGTTATTAGATCTTCATTCTCTCTAGATTCTAAATGGGTCGTAGCATGCACCGTCTCATTCTTCCTAGATACAATATTAGTTATAGCATTTTGGAGTTTAGGAATACTTTGTAATAAATCCACTACTTTAATTGATATGGTAGCTTGAAATACTTGCCTTGCAATATTTTTATCAGATTGTAATTGATTTGTTACCATATTTACATTTGCGTTTGAGTGGCAGTGTCCGTTATCCATAGCATGCTCCTCTTTGGGTCTTGCTTCACAAAGTCTTTTTTTTTGTACGTGGGACCTATTACAAAGAATTGATGTTGTTCATTATACAGAGGAGATGAAGGCTCCTTAAATAGAATTACAAGGACGATGTTTCTAAAAAGAAACAATCGTTAACACAAGATGAAGTTAGAAACTACTGGATGACCATTAATAACATAAAACGAAAGATTATTCTAATACCCTCCCTTAATGGTCATCATTCTAACTACCCAGAGAAAAATAACAGAGAAGGATGCCCCCTTCTTCTCAGAAGGCTTCTGCAACAAAAGACAAGAGCCTGCCACTGACTCTGCCACTTGAGAGGAGTCTACCACCAACCCTCCCAGAAACTGCAGAACTTCTGGAAATAACCAAAAACAACAACAACCGTCCAACCTGATGTTGGAGAACTGTCCCTTCCTGTAACTAGAGACACCAAGAACAGTTGCCACGATTTTGAGGAAAAATCGGCAAACCCTCCAAACTGTTGCAGATGAGCAAGATGCTCGAAAACAGACTGCAAAAAACACTAGTGCAGATGTTCGCACAACTCTAGGTGCGACTTAAGACAAATTGCAGCAAAGTACGATTTTTGAGGAAAAAATTGCCAAACCCAAGATGCTTACACATGGTAAAAACCAAACACGATTTTTGAGGATAAAAATCGATCAAAACCAGACACGATTTTTAAGGTGAAAAATTGATCAAAACCAGACACGAAATCCGAGACACGGATCAGAATACAAATCATCGTTTTTAAGGAAAAAAACGGTAAAACCTTTCCAGAAACAAGAGAGCCCTCCCGAACTGTGAAAAACCTAACTAGGGCATACAAGAGCAAACCCTTAATTTTTGAGGAAAAAATTATAAACCCTCCCATGATTTAAAAAATCAGAAAACCAAACAGAATTTTTTAAGGAGAAAAATTATTAAACCCTCCAAGCAGATTTTTTTTAGGGACAAAAATTGTTAAAAACCCACAAGCCAGTTTTTTTTTATAAGGGGCAAAAAATTATTAAAAAACCCAGAACAAATTTTTTTTAAGGGAGAAAAATATTAAAACCCACCAAGCGGAACATCAATTGCCCCATCGAGCTCAGAATTCTAAATCGCATGTAAAAACGAACTACGACCTTTATCACGACCTAGAAACAAAATGCGACCAACAACGACCAAGGGAAAACGCAAATCACAGAAGGCACAAAATCACGACCTTTCAACAGAACAAAACCGCGACCTCACAAAATCGCGTCCAAATTCAGAATCTGTCAAAGAGAAAACGTGGCCAGATACTGAGAAAAAGCGCGACCAGAGGAAAAAAGAAGACGCCAATCCAGAATGCAAATGCCTACAGAAATCCACGATTTTGTAGAAGAAAACAAATGTCGTGATAAAAAATCGACGACTCTGAGCTAGAGATCGCGACCAGACCCACGGAAAATCGGGAACCAGAGGCAAAACTGCGCCGTCCGGACGTTGTACGGAATTTTCAGGGTGCCAGAAAAAAACAAATTTTAAAAACGAGTTTCCCGCTCAGTGGCTCTGATACCATATTACAAAGAATTGATGTTGTTTATTATTCAGAGGAGACGAAGACTCATTAAATAGAATTACAAGGACGATGTTTCTAAAAAGAAACAATCGTTAACACAAGATGAAGTTAGAAACTACTGGATGACCATTAATAACATAAAAGGAAAGATATTATTCTAATAGGTCCGGGTACATAGCCTTCTTTGCTTGGGCTCGAGTAGTGGCCAATAATTTGTTATACCTTTCTACATCAATCATGTTGATGCTATCCTTTTGCTTCGGACATTTGACATCTCCATGGTTTTTAGGTCCACACCACATGCACAATAATCCCAATTTGTTTTGGTTGTTCTAGTAGTCTCTCACAATGTGTCCCCATTCATTACATTGTCAACATTGTATGATAGGTCATCCTTTAGGGTCGTACTATATCTAACTTCAACCTCCCCGTCTTTGATTTCGATAGCCACTTGATGCATTCATGTTGTTTTGATTTTGGTGTAGTGCTTGGTGGAGTGGACTGCTCTCCCTGTGTAAAGAGCATTTGTGTGCTCCTGGTCTTCAAATTGTATGGGCACTCTTTTATTGAATGACCCATAACCTGGCAAATCTCACAAAACATTTTTCTAGGATAGTTACCTTTGGTGTGACCACTTTTGCACTTAGTACACAATAGTTTCTTGGTTTCTTTGCTGGTTTCTTTCTTTGCCTTCAATTCTTTCATCATCCAAAGCATGTCCCTCCTTAGCACTTGTATTGTTCCAGGTTCATTGTCGCTACTCCCATTGGAACTATCATCTTCATCAGTTCTTTTTGTCTGAGAGGACATCTTATCTTCACTCTTTGTATCCATTGCCCTATAATAGGCTTCTGAATAGGATGAGGGTGGTACTATCATTTTTTTCCTTAGTGATGAAATAAGTCCCTCAATAAACCATCTTTTCTTTAATCCATTAGTAGGTTCTTTTTCTAACTTTACAAGCCATTCTTTAAGTCTACAATTATAAGCTCATATGTTTTTGTGCTTACCTTGTCTTGTATTGTAAATTTCTGCTACTATTTTATTATCATTTCAGAGCAATTTGAACTCTTCCTCAAAGACCTTCTTTAATCTCTCCCATGTGTTTTGGGAGGCTGGTTCAATCTCTATATATTAGTCAATGGCTACACCTCACAGGGTAGCTAGAAAAGACCGTAGCCAAATTGCTCTATCATCTTGCCCATTTACTGTCTAGATTGTTTCATAGGTCTTACAGTGCCTCACGGGATCCTTTGATCCATTGACTATAAACTTGGGAAACTTTTGCCTTTCTACACAGGGGCTTACTATGGTTTTGTTTTGATGCAAATCTAGTGTTTAGAACTTGCTCACCATGGAGTTTAGATTTGGATGTTCTGGTGCCCTCACACTCTCGACCACGTGAGAATCCTCCATTGTTCCCACAGTTTCAGCGTTCCATGCATTTGTTTTGCCTTTAGGTTTTTTTTTATACACCCTTGGCTTGGCATCTTCTCATTCGATTGACAACCCTTTGATGTCTTGAACGTTACTACTGTACACTTTTGTGAAGGAATCTTTAGACTTAGTCTTCTAACTTCCCTCGTCTAGAAGAGTTTGTATTGACTTTTCAACTTGGTTTGAAAGATCGACCCATGTTTCATTTGGTAGTGGTAGGTTCCTTGCTATCTTCTCCCACTCTTCCTTCGTGTGATTATTTATAGTGGAAATGTGTCGTCTCTCTCGACTCTGACCCCCCACGCTTCGACTCTGACTTCTACTTCAAGATGGACTTCGGCTTCAGCGATCTCTTAGTCTTATTTTGCATTCTTTTTTCTACCAAACTTAGAGATCATTTGATCTCTTGATCCTAACCATATTGTGGTCTCTTTTAGCCTTTATTGGGGTCTAAGGGCATGAATATCGTAAATTAGACCCAGTTTCTTTTAAGGCAATGGTGTCGATGTTTAATCTTCTATCTGATAAAACAAATACTTGAATAAATGACAAATAACAATGCATACCAAATAGAGGAGTAAAAGTATATCTTTTTTCGCACATGAAGTTATTATAGAAGTAAACTAGAGAGATGGTTGGCCAAGTATCAAATTGCTTTCCTTGACAATACAAAGTCTATTTAAAGAACCTAACGGTTACTAAGAACACAACTGTCTACCAACTAACTCCCATAACTACTCAAACGCTGACAATCATTTAATATATAGGCAGATAACCATATTATCAAAACATAATAATAGGCATTGTACACTAACTACAAATTGGTGTCCAAAATATGTGCTTGTATCTCATCTCAACCAACAACCTTGCAACTTTGCAATTTTAACCCCCCAAAAAATAATGGTTTTTTGAATAAATGAAAGTCAAATTTGTTTTACTGATTTTAAATTGCAAAAAAATGCTATTTTTGATAAATAATAATCAATTTTATCTTCGATAGGCATTTTTTTTTGGTGAAACTAGGGTTTTAAACACTGCTAGAAGGGTTCAGAAACTGCAATTTTTTTGAATAAAGTCATGTGCGTTGTTTGTGCCAACGGTCGGATAGAGTCGAGGCTTGCTTCGACTTAGAATGGTTCAGAGCGGTTTCCACTTTTGTGGTTTCCCTGTTGGGCTGCAATGGCAAGGGCAATGGAATCGATCAGAACTTGAAATTTTTGATTAAGTTTTAAGTTTAAAATATAATGTTACATTTAATATTTATAAATTATTATTAATATTAACATTTTTAATAGTTTATAAATTATTATTAATACTAATATTTTAAATAGTTGGTAATGTATTATTAGGTTTTATGAAAAATTTAATTCTTTTTAAGATTTTATTATAAATTTTAATTATTTAAATTTTATAATTAATTTAAAATTATTAATTTTTTTTTTGATAGGTAAATTGCAGTCAAGGGGACCGCTCCCATTCTTAAAAAAAGAAAAACAAAAAGAAAATGGTGCATCAAGCCCATAAACAGGGGTGCATTACATTAAACACAAAGATCCTGTAAAACAGGGGAATCTCAATGAACAAAAAATCCACATTTGAAACAATCTAAATTAAGTTAACGTGTTGGCACCCATTTTAGAGTGAGACCGCAAGTGCTTTTTGTTGCAGGCCACCTCACTTTTGGAAATGCCTTCTTCCTTTTCTGCACTACATGCCATTCTTTGACATCTCCCCCTTCATTTAGGTCCTCCAGGAGGTGGGAAGGCTGAGATAAAATCAAAGTTGAGGCGTAGTCAACCTTGGAGGATTGGGAACCATTAATGGTTACTGAGGGTTCTGGAGTTTGCGTGCCCTTAGGGCTCATGGATGCTTTTTGGATTGGCTCCTGATGTGGGTCATAACTCATTGTTGGTATGCCCTTGGCACCCAAGGCTTCATGTTGAAATAGATCTAAGGACTGCTCAACATCTTGCTAGTCTTTCTTGTTCCCCGAGGCTGCTTTCAGAGATGGTTCTTGCCTTCCAACCAAACTATCAACAGTGTAATGTTGGGGGGTAGCATCTTTCCACCATGTGGCTTCACACTTTGAATGAATTTTATTGCTTGGACAATCAGCTGCAATATGCCCAGTTTTATAACATCTCCTACATTGGAAAGATAAACCTTAATAGTCCAGGGGTTGTGTCTAGCCATGGCCATCCACTTTCAGAATTATTTCTACCAGAAGATCTTTGGAAGTATCTATTTCCACCAAAATCCGAGCAAAAGTTGTGTGAATAAAATCTATTGAACTTTTATCTGTAGTAACAAAATTACCGATTGAGTTACCAATTGCTGCAAAGTAGGATTCAAACCAGTATTGGAGGGGAAGATTCGGAAGGCGGACCCAAACCAGCATAACTGAAAATGATTTAGCTAAAGGATTAAAATGTGGATGCCATGGTTTCAACATTAATATGTTCTGTCCCCATGTCCACAAATAGTTTAGAATGATGTTTGTATCCTGATTCCTTCCTGCGATCATTAAAATTATTAATATTTAATTTAATTAGTGTTAAGTTTTTTATTAGATTTTAATATGAGTTATTGATAAATTTAATTTTTCAAAAGTTTTTATAATAAATTTTATAATTAATTTAAAATTTTTAATATTTTTTTTTTTACCATTTAGGTTTTAATTAGATTTTAATGAGTTATTAAAAAATAAAAATATATATTTATAATATTCAAACTTAATTACAATTTTTTTCTCAAATTTTATCACTCAGCAAATTTGTTCTGAATTATAACTTCGTCGAACACGAATATGGAACCAAACCTTGTGACATAGGTCGTGTTATCACGATTTTTTATCGTTTTTAGTGATTTTGACTTCAACAAGTGTTTTTTGTTAAGATAGGGTTTTAAGTTTTTAACCTATATTACACGTTTTTATAAAAAGAACAAATGAATTGCATAAAGTTGTGTTCTGTGCATAGTTCGAAAACTCGGACTCAGAGAGTACTTGGCAAGCCAAAAAATTTCGACTTGGAAAGTACTCGGCAAAAACTCGACAACTTAAAATACACTTAAATTTAAAAAAAAAAATTAAATTAAAAAAAAAAAACATAAATTTTATGCAAAATACAGCTAGAAAATGTACCAAATGAGTTTGGTTGGGGGTTTAAGGACGACGCCCCCAATGGGGTTGAGGGGCAATGCCCAAATGAAGACCTTCAAAACCACACAGACCTTCATGGCACACACCAATTTCATAATTTTTAAAAAGGCAAAAAACAATGCTTATAACGCCAAAAAAACAAACTTTTGGAGTGTTTTTTTCCGCAATTTTGATGTATTGCTAACGCAACAAGTCAAGTATTTGGAAAAACTCGCCGAGTTTTTGGTGAGTCTTGGCGAGTATCTGCCAAAAACTTGGCAAAAAAACTCAGAGTAAACCTTGTGAGTACTCACAGAGCAAAAAATCTCGTGAGTACTGGGCAACTCGGAGAGCACTTGGAGATTTTGCAAACTATGGTTCTATGTTTCATGGTCTAAACTTTCATCTTTATTTGCTCTCTATATCTCTATGCTATTAAAATCTTGTAAATTTAAAAAAACAAAAGGTTTTTTTTTGCGTGTTTCTACATTTTTTGAAAATCTGATTTTTCCTCGATTAAATCTTTGATTGTTTGAAAAAAATCTTATACTTTTGGTTTGCCAATTTTTTCCCCAAAAGATTTATGCTACTATGGTACCCACTATGGAAGTATTGTGATTGTGTTCGAGGGTTGAAAGGGTCGGGTGGAATAGCGACCATCACATGTAAACTTTATGAAAAGTCATTGGAGGGTACTTACACGAGGGTGAGGGCTCATTTCCTTCACATACTTGGAAAAGGTGTTGATCCCTGTTTAAATGAGAAAGAACGATATAACACCATTAGTGATCAAGAAAGGGCTAATGGGAAAGTGTCTCATTTGAGCTCTCACGCTTCAACAATAGGGGCAACTGTTGCAACTCAAAATCAAAGTAGAGACTCAGAGATGGATGTGTTTTCTAGAGATGTTCATGTGACAACAAAAGATGTAGCAATAGGATGTTCTCGCAAGAGATTGCACATTGGCAGTTCAAACCCCATTGGAAGATTATTTGATGTGCAAGGTTGAAAATTAGTTGATGTAGCGATTGCATGCTTCTTTTATGCAAACGGAATACTGTTTAATGTTGCTCGCTCACTTTTCTATAGGGAGATGGTCCAAGCTAACAGTAATGGACTAGTAGGGTATAAACGACCTGAGTATGAAAAGCTTTGCACTACTCTAATTAGTCGATAGGCTTTTAGTTGTGAGCATTATAGTGCTCGGAATTGTCTCACGCCGTAAAAAAAAATTTACACCAGCACTTTTTCTAAACTCTCGGTTGTTCTCACGCCCAGAAAAAAATCGCGTCAGACAAAGTATCATGTCATTTAAATGTCCCCACCGGATTCTCTGGGATTTATTAGGCTTTTATATGTGAGCATTTGATGCTCGAAAACTTGGCTCATGCCCGAAATTTTTTAAACTCGTTGGTTTTCGTCACGTCGGAAAAAAAAAGGCTATTTAGTGTGAGCTTTGGTGCCAAAATAGCCCGAAATGCTGTCTCACACCGGTTATTTATTTTCAGTCATCCGGATTTAGAGAGATCTCAAACAGTCCGACAATTAGATTTTTATCTAACATTGCTTTTTCCTTTCCGGTTGCATAATTATTAGCATACTTATGAAATGGATCTGATTCACTTCTGAATCATATCAATCTCGGGATGGTGTACATTGTTACCACTGGCAAGCATTATGCATTCATTTCATATCTGTCACAGCTCTAGATCACCACCCCAGAGTGTATATAAATACACTAGACTACATTGACAAGAACAATTGCAGAAGAGTTGGACGAACAACAATTTGAAGAATTGCAGTAGATTAGAGTATGTTATTTGGTTTTTTGTTTTCTAAATTTTCTATATTTCCTCAAATCCATTATTTGCTGCTGACCATTCTATTCTCAAGATCTCGATCTTGAAGCTTTCTTCCCATTCAATCAGCTGAGAGTTTAGACCTGTAGCACAATCTAGGACTTCTCCCTTTCATCGAGTCCATATTGGAGTTAGGTCAGGGCAACGGTTCTCCATCGCCAACTTCCGCTTTCCGGTAGAGCAACTTTGTGTCTAAAAGGTGCTCTCTATAATTTCTGAGGAGCGGTTTACTGGAGACTACAGCCCAGGTGAGAACATATGATATATGTTATTATAGACATGGCTTTTATATTCCATTCTTCTTGAAACCCTTCATTCACTCTCTGCATAGATCCACTATGTGTTGGGTGTACTTTGGTCAAACAGTAACTAATAAAATCCCATTGTATGCAGTCGACCACTGTTTTAGTTCTATGCCGTCCCATTCATAATGGCGCCTCCCTTTTTTAATAGTCTCTATTTACATTGTAGTTTTTCTACATAGTTTATGAATCATAAATGCCTCCTCTCCATGCCCTCCCTGATAATAAAATTGAGGACATATGCCTTTTTCTTCTCTTTGCATCTGATTTGCTTTACATTTTATTGCTACTATATGTTGCATGCTTGGTCATTTTATTTCTATTGTCTAAACCTAAAATATGGTTGAACATTAGGTACTAATCACCATAACATCCTCAGCTGTAATTAGTGTGAGCTGAACAGGAGCAGAAAACAAAAGAATCGCCTTCTGAAAAATCGATCTAAGGGTATTTGCACGAGTTCTTTTTTTCTCCGGCACAAAATTTAAAATATGTTTGCTACAATTTCATTAAGGAGAGGAAAACCGAAATCCCTAATTTTTTAAAAATATGCCGAAATTTATTTCAATGCAAATATTTACATTGCCTCTTTTCTTAAATTTTTTTTTACATCTACTTTATTTAGGTAAAAGGGTTTTTATCAAAAGATGTGGTTTCTAATTTATAATTTATATGTAAAACGAGGATTCGATCTTATAGAGAATATAACGAGGGCGGCCACACAAAAAAACTGGGATGCAATGATAGAGAATGAAGAGATCTAAGTCCCAAGGAACCCTTTTGTTATACGATGATTTCTCTAAATAAACTTTCATTACAACTCGTCTTAAGAAAATTGCGCTGTGGTCTTCTCTTTGGTTATTATGGTCATTTTCCCCTAAATAGCCAGCTTTGTGGAAACCATTATCTTTGAGTTAAAAGAATGTTATGTCACTAAAATACCTTAGATACATCGATCTATCACACAACACAATGATTTAAGGGAACTAATGGAGGAGGGAAAATTAAGATTTTGTAAGTTTTTTTACTTTTTGTTAACTGACAAAGGGTTGTTTTACAATAAAATTACACTCTGATAAAAAAAATTTGTCCTGCAGATCAAATTTTTGTATTTAGTATTTATATTTAACATTTTGTTTTTCTGTTGAGTATTGCCCCTTTTATTAAATAAAAAATAAACAAAGGAAACTCAATCTTCCTAATGTTCCTTTCAACTTACTATCGGCAAATCCCTTGCATCCCTGAAGTTGCAAGTGCTAGTCGATAAAGAGTAAATTCGATTAGAGCAACAAATTGCACCAATGAAAAGAGTGTTGTCTACAAAAGGATGCAATATTGTGATGGATGGGTGGACAAATGCTAGAAATTGCCCACTATTTAATATCATGGTAACATGCAACAAAGGGCCTTATTTTTTGAAGGCAATATATTGTTCAGGGCAAGAAGTTCATTAACCAGCTATGTGATGGCATTGAGGAGGTGGGGGTATCACTTGTAGTCCTAGTTGTTACAGATGCTGCCCCTGTTTGTAAAGCAGCAGGCATGTTGGTGCAAAAAAAGTACAGGGATATATTTTGGACACCATGTTGTGTGCATTTGTTGAATAGTGCACTCAAAGATATTGACAAGTTCTAGTGGATCTCAGATCTCATTGAAAAGGGTAGAAAAATATAGATGTTCATATGTAACCATCACCACACACAAGTCATTTATTGAAAATTTGCCAAGATGGAACTCCTCAAACCTGTTGATACATGGTTTGCTTCTTATTTTATTCTTCTTGAGTGTCTTTGTGAAGTCAAAGGAGCTTTGTGTTCCACAATAGTTAGTGATGCATGGGCAGCTTGGAGACAATCTACATCAGATATTGCAGTTGAGGTGAGAGGTATGGTCCTTAATGACCATTTTTGGGCTGATGTTAAATTTGTTGTGGACTTTATTAAGCCCATATGTGAGGTGATCAAATTTCTAGATTCAGACAAGCCATGTTTGGGAGAAATTTATGAAGAAATAGATTCCATGTGTGAAAGAATTAAGAAAATAACATATGCAAGAGACCTTTCTCTATATCCTTTGATAGAAGAAAATATACATGGAAGATGGAACAAACTTAACGCACCCCTTCATTGTGCTGCCTATCAAGTCCTAAATGGTGTGATATACAAGTGACCTATAAGAGAGCTCCATATGAGGATAGAGAGGTAATGAAGGGGTTTTGGGCTGCAATAAAAAAGATTTATGGCCAAGGTGAGAATGCTTCAATTATGAGGACTCAATGGAACGAGTTTTCATGTGGGCAAGGTGATTTTTCTTTTGTGGAAGCCTTATATGATAAGCATGCAAAGAAAGATTCTATAGAGTGGTGGTGGAACCATGGAGCTGAAACCCTTGAATTGCAATCAGTTGCAATAAGATTGCTATCACAAGTAGCCAGCTCTTCATCTTGTGAGAGGAATTGGAGTACTTATGGTTTTATTCATTCATTGAAGAGGAACCGATTAGGGTCGAACAAAGCAGAGAACCTAGTGTACATTCATAGCTCACTTTGCCTTCTCTCTCGTGTAGACCTTGGGTACAAGGAGGGTTCTTAAGCAAAATGGGACCAAATTTCATTTGATGGAGAAGTTGCAGCCTTGGTGGATGAACTGGTTGAAGCAGATGGTCTCAGTGATTTACCCCTAGTTCTATCGTCTATTGTGGAACTTTAGTTTGAGAGTGATGAGTATTTGGAGAGCATCATAGCTAAGGACCTAGAAATGGATGACATAGAAGTGTAGATGATAGATTTCTGATTTTTGATTTTTGTTCTTGGTATGTGTATCAGCCTATCAGACTATCAGCATTTCTGAATTTCAATATGTAATATCAATATGTAGTAGGAACTCTTTGACATTTGTGTGTTTAAACTTTAATGTTAATGTAAAACTTTACTGGTACTCTTGTTTTGAAAGTTCAATGTCATGATATTTTCAGTTTTAATGTTAACAAATTATTAAATTATTAAATTATATTAAAAAAATGGCGTCTCCAAGTACCCCCGTCTCCAAGTACCTTGGTTTTGGCTGAACCTAGTAGCTGAGAATGTTTCAATGTGATGCTTGTTCTGTCCAATTTCTTATATTTTGTTTACTACGCCACCTTTCTCTTTGGGAGATAATTCATTTTCCTTCAAATGAGCTTCTCAGTATTGAGTGCTTGTATGCATAAAGGGAGATAATTCATTTTCCTTAAAATGAACTTCTCAGTATTGAGTGCTTGTATGCATTGACACCCAACTGTGTTAAAAAAAGCAATTGATGAGAATATTTGCATCTTTAATTTGTAACTTCAATTGGGTTCTGTGGAAAATTACACAATTGTCTTTTTCTTGGTATTAATTAGAGAGGGATGTACAGATACACCCAAATAAACAAACTCATCACTGATCCTCGAGGGATTTCAAGTCAATGAGGCACCAGGTGTCACAAGAAAAGGAGCACCACCAGATGCATCAATCCAACCAGAGGAAGGAGAATCCTCCATCCAAGCCACACAAAAACAGAAACTAAAACTTCCTGAGCCAACTGGAGATCATGAAAAAAGTCGTTCTCTTCTGAAGAAGGTTATTTTCCACCATCCCAATGGGGATCTTGAGGCTGATTAAAGTTTAAACAAAAACTCTGACCTTTGTTTACCAAGCACATCCAGGGGAACATCAACAGGGCTGTCCATGGGAGTAGCGAAAGGATTGCACAAAGATGCAAAAAAACAAGCATGGTTTCTCCAAATAAAGTCCTTATTTGGCTTGTCTTTCTTCGGCACCCATCTTTGAACCAAAAGCAAACGCTGCTGAAGAGAACAGAACAATCTCCAATGCCCTAAATGATTGAGCAGAAGCAGTGGAAGGTCAGATCCTTGAAATCCACAGACTGTAGCCATGAACCTTGAGAGGACTGAATCTAATAGACCAGGTAATACACACACACACCCTACTGAAGCTTCTGAAAGAGATGTCCTGATCTAAATCCATCTCACAAAGGAGCCAATCTTATCTGCCAACATCTGAATCACTTTTGATGATCTGCAAAGAATAGGTAGATGAAAAAACCAAATCCAAAATGGAACTTTCAAAAAGGCAACCTTGTTTAAATAAAAAAAAAGGGGTCCAAGGGCACAGAAACAATCTAAGATCTACCATATAACCATGGCCCTTGATTCCAGACATACTTCTTATCGTCCACTGAGTTAAACTGAAGAAGAAATATGCCTTTCGAAAGAGCTGAAAGGGAGGGAAGCTCGATCTCAGGCCAAGAGGTCAACATCCAACTGGAGAAATCAGATTCATGAAAAAATCTCCCCAGAAATTTACCAGTCAGAGATTTAACTTCCTGCAATGAAGAAAAATCAGATACAAACTCCTCTGGGAGAGACAGAAGCAAAGGTTCCTTCACCAAGAAAAGAGGCATATTCCCAAGACAGAGAGTAGAAGCTTCTCTATCATACACATACTGAAAAGAATCGGCTGACTCTGATCCACAACTAATCCCAGGGGACTCCTGCCGAAAAGAAACCATCTCCAATGTCTTGATCAAAATAAGGGGTGGATCACCCAGATCACCAGGTAAGAGCAACAGGCAAAAAGAACTGCATTCTTGCAGGCATGATAAATCAGTCTAACTGCCTGCAAGTCGCCATCCATTCCATCTCACATTTAGAAGCAGCCACTGTTGACTGACTGATACTTTTTTGTTCTTACATTATGCCATGATAAAAAATTACACAACTGTCAAACAAAATTATTATCCAGTTTTTTGTAGGATTGAATTTATTTTCCTTCAATTGTCCTGTTTTTTATCTGTTGCTTGCATTGCCTTTATATTATTTATCCTTGGCTGCAGTTTAGTTGATGATTTTCTTTTGGTTCTATGAAAGTCCAGATTATGTTTATATTTTTGAGATTGTAGACTTAGAAATCATCAATACATAGAAAAGTTTAGTTAATGCAGTGAACCACCAACTAGGAGTCGTTATACATACAGTTTATGCGTTGATCTAGAAGTACTTGGAAATAACACCTACTGTGCCAAGATAGCATTCTTACGACAATGATTATTGCCAAAAAATTGCTAGAGGGACCTTTATGCAGCAATAGTACACTGTGTGTATGTGGAGCAACTGTAGTTGGCTAAAACTGCTCATTGTTAATTTTCATATGATTAATTAAGTACGCCTAATTACTCATGTATATATAGTACATAATTTTATCACAAAAATCTTGAATACACTGTGTGTATGTGGAGCAACTGTAGTTGGCTAAAACTGCTCATTGTTAATTTTCATATGATTAATTAAGTATGCCTAATTACTCATGTATATATGGTACATAAATTTATCACAAAAATCTTGAATCTTTGGACAGCAAAATTTCCTCTTTTTCTGGAAAGTTGCGGCCATTCCAAGGCTCTTAGGATTGCCAAGAATGGTCCCTAAATCAAGTCACCACAATTTGGTGTAATTTTCCTTATCTGTAGCTGTCAAAGACAATTGTGGTTCAAATCTTAAAAGGCCCCAATACAAGACAACGGAGGCATCTTGTGTGAATAATGAATTTGGGTGAGAATTTCCATGATATATCTATATTACTTATAGGGGAAATAGGTGCCAAAAAAGTGGCCTTGAAGTAGTCTGGGTTGGCTGTTTTCCTGGTTTAGGCTTATTGTTGTGATGGGTGGGGCTCTTTTACAGAAAAATTGGTAAGCACAAGTGCTTCTAGGAGCTGTAGCCATCCGTTGGTTTCTTGGCCATTCTATGGGGTCTTTTTCACTATAATGTTAGTCTGTTACACCTGATACATGCTGTCATTTGCTATATCAAATGCTAACTGACCCAATGTGTGGCAACTAGATATATTATTTTTCTTTTAGAGCTTTAAAACAGATATTGTGGTTACTGTTACATGCAAATGTTAGCTAGAATAAATATTCATTTTCTATTCTGGAAACTTGGTCTGGTCTCAGCTCTTATTAATTATTTTATGATCAATGATACTAATCATTTCCAGAGGAAGTATTGGCAGTCACATTTTTTTATTGTCAGAAAATATTGCATGCATCTTTAGATTTATTTTTAGTTACACTAGCAGTGATTCCTGATTGGAGTTTATTTTTCTTGGTAGGGTGGTAGCCTCCAAGGGAAGTTTGTTGATGCGACTCCATTTGCAAGGTTAACAGGGAAACAACATACCAAGGAAAATAGTGCCTCAGGTTCTGCTGTTGATGATTATGGGCAGGTTTTAGCTTCTTATGGATTTAATTACCATGGAACAGAGGTCCTGTACAGTGGTATGCTTGGCACAGAGCTCACTTGTGAAATATTCCTTGGTCCGGTCTACTATCAACGACTTCGACATATGGTTTCAGATAAATTTCAGGTATAATGCATAATTAGCATCTTGTGGATTCCTAATTCAAAAATGCTGAAGGTACACACATATGGAAGGATCAAGATGAAAACTTTAACATAAACTTCAGAAAAAATAGAGATGCTGAAGATTCATGCATGTAGAAATTGAAGTATGATGTATTTTCTGGAATAACCTTCATTGGCTTAACCATGAACTGGGTTCTATCTAACTCCTCTTGAGGTGATGTCACCAGATGCTGCCTTGAGTAATATGCCTTTCCATTTCCATTCCCGGGTGAACACTCAGTGTCCTGCCAAAGGAAATGTAGGTGGCTTTAGGTTTTAAACACATTCTGAGCTTATTACACGGTTGGCTTAATTTAGAGGAAACCTAAGCAGCTTTCTGTCAGAATTTTAGGTTTACCCTTTCAGAGCAATCTTGTGAGGGCACTCCAATCTTGTTTCCTTCGGTGTTAGAAGTCTTTCCTTTTCAGCGTTGGTGAATAATGAAATCATTTACTTCCTATAGTTAATCTGGGATTTCCTTTTTAAAAAAAAAAAAATCAGTCAAGATACATTGGTTCAAGCTGCGAAGGAGTATTTCTGATATTTTGGTGGCAAAGGTTTTAGAAAGAAGAAAAATAGTATATCAATGTCCAGAGATGACCAAAAGCAGGTTAATGGGACTGGAAAAGTGCATTCAGTTATAATGGAGATGTACCAGCTAGGGTAAAAGAATCTGTGTTTATGAAAGTAACTAAGCTTATCTAGTCGATGGACTCAATGGATTTGCATTTTTATTGCCACTCCTGTCTCAAGGCAACCCTTTATCTTCTACCCATTTATAATGATGTGTGAATTATTAAGTAAAGCTTTGTAAACTGCTAAAATTTTCTATTTCCATTATAGCACAAAATCTGCCGCATCTATCCAATCCAATCTCAAAATTTTTCAAATGATACTGTTGCTTTGGCATCTATCCAAAGAATCCAAAGGCTTGAAACCTACATACCCCTGGGATGTTTCCCGTCCTAGAGGGGTGTGATTTTAAAATTAACTTTTTTGTTGTATGGGACGGCTAGAAATTGCCTACCATCCTCGGTATGTTTCCGACCAAAATTTCCTGCATTTCTCATTATTTTGGGGATGCCAAACCACTCCCAAGATGATAGAGGGGGTGTCTTAGCATCTACCTACCATCTAGAGGATGGCTAAAGATCCCCAACCAAAATAATAAGAGAAATACAGAAGTGGGAATTATTGTCCATTTAGAGAAAGAAAGAAAAGAGAGAAAAGAGGGCAAGCTGTTAGAGCAAGGAGGTTGTTGAGAGTAGGATTCTGGATTCTGACTGGGCATTTTCAATTTTGTCATGACTCATTGACTAATTTTGCAGTTGTATCGTGTATTGGGTACTCTAGTGTAGGATTCAACAAGAATCCAAACACAAGCTTAGATCTAGGTGACTACAAAAGATTACAAAAGCTAGATGCAAACATGCAGATGATGCAGAATGCAAATATTAGCTAAAATCCAATAGCGAGAATATAAAGAGATTAAAATGAAATTGATTTATTGATTCATGAAATGAAGGAAATTACATACAATATATAGACTTTGGGCGAACAAGCTGAAAATGCCAATTTCCCAACGGAGTTAAGTTAGCCACAAGTGAACAAGTGGCAAGTTTCCCAATAGAGTTGAGTTAGCCACAAGTGAACAAGTGGTGGACTCAATGTGGAGCAATTAAGTCAAGTGAGCTCAACTTGATTGGAAGTGCTCATTATTACTAAATCTACCTAAAGTAATTAAAACTAATTACCTAAGTAAACTTAATATAAAAGGTGTAATTAAATACCAACATTTAGTCTCTCTATGGTTGAGCTCATATTTTGACATTTGTAGTCTTAGTCACATTATAAATTAATAATTGTAAACAGATTTCTCAGTTGATCAAGGATGTTGTTCAGAGTGGAATTCTGATTTGTCCTTCAGCAGTTTGCCATTTGTCATGATTCACTGACTAATTTTTGTTATATTGTCTACTCATTACTTTGTTTCTCAATATGGTTGACCCTATATTTTGACATTTGTATCTCAATCTCATTATAAAGCAGATTTCTCGGGTTCTGATTTCATCTGAATGTTCCATTGTTCATTTGTTTCGGAGTTCATAAATTACTGATTGTTTCACGTCTCAATATTCAAACTTCATAATCCTAGGCTCTTAGCTCTACAGACTATAACGATGTTGAATGTTGATTATAAAACAGCTATACAATTTTCCTATTTTGAAAACATATATAATATTTGCCGTCCCCATTTCCTAAATCTGGGGATAAATTTCTGTACCGGAAATACGTCCCATTAGCCCCGGCCATCCCAGTTCCCATAACGCTAGTTAATATAGCTTGAAACCCAACACCATTAAGAGATATATAAAAACAGTCATGATAAAACCAAATATGTTTTTCTCAATATCCATCAGATGCCAGATATCTTTTGAAAACTTTGCAAATTAAGGCAGTTGTTCTTCCAAAGTGGCATTTGCATATACCTCTAGTTGAATGGAGAGACCTAATGACACGTCGGCATTCAATCATATGGAAGATGAAATCGTAAATAACATATCGGTTTCCCCATTCGCTCAAACTAGTCAAGTGTATGGAGAGTAGAATCGGCTCCTCAATTGGTCGAATGGCTATGCCTTATCATAAAATTTCAATTTCCACAGAAAATTATTGCTTGTTTCTTTATAAATTTCTTCTAGCAAGGATTAAATGAGAGCTATAAGCTACATGATGGTTGAACTACTGGAACTGCACAATTGATTGATTATATTCAGGTTTATTATGCACAATGCTGCATTGTTGCTTTACCAGCACAACTGCATTTTCTCTATATGATGTATTAGACTGTGTACTAGGGACGGTCATTTTACATATTGTCCAAGATAAAATTCCTTCAAGGCCGACAGCCTCTGATCAGCCATGGCATTCACATAAATCCCCTTATATCCTTGTTTAGTTACGTCTATGAAACACGATTATATGGACAAAAATGTATTCTTCTAAATTATGAATGAGTTCGGTTTAAAACTGTGTTGAGACTTTCTTGAAGCTACAGTTTAATTGACTGTGTTGTCGAGTGTATTAATGTAGGTGCGTTCCATGGGACCTGTTAATCCAGTCACTAGACAACCGGTGAAAGGTCGCAAGGTTGGTGGAGGTATTCGTTTTGGAGAAATGGAGCGTGATTCAGTTCTTGCCCATGGAGCAGCTTATTTACTTCGTGACAGGCTTCATATAAGCTCAGATTATCATGTAGCAGATGTTTGCTCAAAATGTGGGGGTTTATTGTCAACTTCGCCTGTCCTTCAAAAGGAAAGAAGTGATGCACTGACGACTTTACCTTTAGGCAGCATCAATGCCAAGAAGGTAACCTGCCATGTATGCAAATCAAGCCAGGCCATTGAGACGGTGGCAATGCCATATGTATTCAGATATTTGGCAGCAGAGCTGGCGGCAATGAACATCAAGATGGCTCTCAAGGTCTCTGATGCAGCGTGATGACAGATATTTAAGAATCCAGGAATGAATTGAATGACACCGATTGTTGTACAGAGATTTATACTTGTGATTATTATCACGTAATTCTTCTGAACATGGTACTAAATGGAAGGTGAGTACAATGTAATTGATTTTTGTAATAAAAAAACTAAAGAGTTAGTTTTTCCCATTCATATATTTATAGAACACAAAATTAAGCATATTTGATCTGGTATCAAGTGAGATATAAGAAAATCAAATTTAATTTGAGGCATTATGATGGTGTGCCCTGTACGGAGGCTTTGTTTTAATTGGCAATGCGAATTGTTTAGAATGTTTCATATAAAGTGCCTTTATACTTTAATGGTGTACGATGTGATTATTTTTTAATTGGTTAGATGGAACGGAAAACTACCTGGATTGGTCTTTGGTTGATATATATACAAATTAATACCTTTTATTCTAAAAATAAAACTAAAAATAGTCCTTTACAATATATATTATAATGGATAAAATAAATAAAATAAAAAACTTGTAAAAATGAGGGAAAAACAACTATGTATATTATAATGGATTAAATAAGTAAAGTCAAAAACTTGTAAAAAGGAGGAAAAAAAACAATCATTGATAGATTTCTACTAAAGTAAATTATTTTCTATCATTTCATCTCTTTTAAAAGGAAGTTATATGCTAAAATATTAACATCAAGTAAAGTAATTGGCTATATGTTATTAAGAACATGCGTATAAATTGAGAGCTTTTACCTTACCTTACTGGAACATGCGTATTAGGGTCACTCCCAAGGAAGCTACAACTCCTTGAAGACTTTGTTTTAGGGTCACTCCCAAGGAAGCAACCACTCCCTGAATTGAGAACAAACTCAAAAAAAGATTATAGTATGATAGTTCTATTGTCTGAAAACTGACATTGAGTTCACACCTTTGATGATTGCAATTATGCTTCTTCTGATAATTGGATCAATTAG
This sequence comes from Cunninghamia lanceolata, assembly GCA_027924645.1. Lineage (NCBI taxonomy): Eukaryota > Viridiplantae > Streptophyta > Pinopsida > Cupressales > Cupressaceae > Cunninghamia > Cunninghamia lanceolata. Next base: position 555,633 of record BSBN01000747.1, read on the forward strand.
GCACACTCTTCACTTCCTGTCACACAAATGTCTTCAAGATGAATCAGGATAGCATTTACTATTTATGCTCTTTCTCTTTCAGTTGCACATCATAATGCATTCATTCTGCTCCTTTTCTTGCTTGTGAAACTTATCAATCACATTGCAATCACACCTCACCTAACTCAATTTGATTTTCAATTTATACATGTTATAACATTGATTACATTGCTTGTCGGCCAGAGACAACATGAAAAATAAATTTACAAGTCGGCCATACTACACACAACATGAAACGTGTAGAAGAAAACTCCTAAACAAGACTACATGTTACACCCACAAAAGACCCATGCCTTGCAAAGATCAACACTTGCTTAACCAGGTCTAAAACATCCTTTACAATATCAAACATCAAGGAATTACATCCGCACACTCCGCTCATTTGAATATAGGACAACTTTAAGCAAAGACATGAAACTTGAAGCATAACAGCCACAACAATTTGAAACCTTGTGCGGTATTGGAAACAAGAAAGATCTTCATGAAACTCTTCTAGATGAGCCTACAAGACTCATACAATATCTCCAAACACTTACCTCCGCACATTAAAGATTTTGTGCCACACATCTTCAACCATGAATTCTAAGAAAAAGTCATTCGGAACATACTGCAACATATTGTCATTAAAAAATTGAGCTTGCAGATCACCAAGAAACTTGTAAGTGCAAGAAAGCATGTAATGTACATCCATAAACATGTCCACAAAATTGCAAAGGCAAACATTCACATCCGGAGGAATGCAGAACATTTCAGTAGGCCTTCAATACCACCTTACTTTGCCAGAGCACATGCTGGTACTCTATTATGCATAACTTTCACAACGGAAGGATAGGTAATTTGAAAATTTGGAATTATTGTAGGAGTCAATGACAACATTGAGAGGGGGGGTGAATCAGTGTTGTGTTAATTCTTAATTTTCTACAAACTTTACAAGACAAGTAGAAAGAAATACATTAATGGTCTGTTGATCTCATATGCACAAGAATAATAGTCAAAGATGTGAACCAAAAACTTATCAATAAAACACAAATATGCACACATAGAGACAAATTATAACACATAAATTTCTGGAGTGAAAAACCCTCTTAGGGTAGAAAAACCACTCATGAAGTGCCTCACTGGCTTAACTTTAAAAACTTCTTACAAAGCCTCACTAGCTGAGGAAGGTCTCACTGACCACAAACCTCATTGGCATACTGTGCTTCACTGGGAAACACAATCACTATTAACAAAACATCAAACTTTGTGGGCAAGACATGATTGCCGTTCAATCATATTTGCACCATTGTATACAACTTTATACCTTCTGTTTGATTTTTAAATCAAGACCATTTTCTTTTACTTACTTCTGCAAACAAGCTCCATATACAAATCTCTATAAACAATTTTCTCTGCAAATTAATCCTGTATTCTATTCAACAACACTGCATATCAATCCTGTATTCTAATCCTCCATTCAACAACATTGCATATCAGTCCTGTATGCTCAACAACACTACTTTACTCTGTCTGTTTCATCTCTGTCTTACAAGTCATTTTATCAATGCACCTGAAAAACTATTATATGTAAATTGGCTGTCTTTTCACCTTTCACATTTTGCACAGTCATTTGCTCTCACTTAAGATCATTTTATCCTTTCATCTTCTCTTTTTAATGTCTTCAAAAATAATGCATCTTCTATTGTCACCTGCATAAAACCAGCTAAAAAAAAAGAATCATATAATATCAAACCCTATTGAAAACTCTTCATATTCTCTACTCATATCTACAATCTCTGCATGATGTTTCATATTCTCCAAAACACAAAACCCTTCAATCTGATTATCTTCTCTGCAAATAAAAATCTTTATCTTCTCCTTCACAAGACTCTTCAATCTGCAAACATCTTCACTAAATTCCAATAAAATCATCTGATATTTTTTCAAGATCTCATAAAAATATAATCATCTGCATTATATTTTTTCATATTCTCTCAAAACAATCTTTAAAAAACAATCTCCAATCTTCATACAAAAAATCTCCTCAAAAATTACTCTTCAAAATCTTCATCCTCTTAAAAAAATCATTCACTTTCAATTTGTGAAAAGCACAAATAAAAAAAACATCAATAATAATATCTTTTCAACTTCTTGTATGCAAATAGAAAACTCCTTAAAAAATCTTCTCTTAAAAAATAATTTCTAATTTTGAAAAAAGACTTATCACCTTAAACAATTGATAGCTTTCTTTTAAAACTAAAAAAATCTCCATTTTTAAAATCTAAACGTGGTATGGCCGACCACTTTAGAAATTAAACAAAGTTTCTAAAAAAGCTTAAAGCCATAAAAAGCTTAAAAATCGGGCTTTCTTCCTTTTATAAATAATACACATTTAACCCCATATTATATTTATCTCATACTAGTTTCTTTTTTTTTAAAAAAACTTCAAATACAACTTCATAAACCGCGCTCCCATTGTGACTTTTGAATTTTCTATGCTTAAAGCATATCCCCCACGTGCTCCACATACTCATTCAATGGTCTTAATTAAATATCTTTCCTTACTATAAAGGAGACAAAAAAAATGCATTTCATGCTTTAAGCTTTTCATCGAATAAAAGCTTTATCTTGTAAAAAAAACTTCAAGACCGATTGAGTTGGTAGCAATAGGGAAGGAGGGCCGGTTTGCATATGATGTCGATACCCTCAAGTGATGACTTAAGTCATCCTTAACCTGTGCTTCAAGTCACCGTTAAAACATGACATAAAGTGCATGACATCTAAAAATAGATGCTTTGAAATATGTTTCAAAAAGAATTTTAGGTCACATTAATATCCTTTGAGTTTGCCTTGATATGTACAAAACCTCTGCCACTGAATATAGCTAATAATAGAGACCTTGTATTCCTGTATGATCAATATTTGAAGCACAAGACTATCCTCAACACATCACTGATAATTATGACATCAAATAACATCAAATATTGTTCAACTGAGATCCAATTGAGAAACCTTTGATTTTTTCACATCATAACTTATATCAGAGCACATAGTACCTGATGACATCACATTGAAGAAACTTGCATGAAATCCAACTGATATCTGCATCTGTAAACTCAGTGGTATGACAACTCCTGTGATCACTTCTATCAATCCTTGATATAGAGTATGCCACACAAAATGAAACCAATTCTTATTGTAGAGAAAGTCAGACAACATGATGAAGGCTACTGAGATCAAATTACCAAGTCACTACAACTACAAGTCATCTGTAAAGAACACACAAGATGATGTAATCAATAACATATAAGATGATATAAACTCTACACAGGATGATGTGAACTCTTTGCTCCTCCTGATCCTTTAACAAGTATGTATCTCTACACTGCATAACCAAACATGATATGCACTTCATCAAGTATGAAATGAATCACAACTTCTAAGCAAACTCTATCCAAACATAGATGAGCACACATGAATGATGAACATTTGTCCAAACATGAATGATGAACATTTGTCAACACTTGACAACCCTAAATCACCTTGTGACTTCACTTACCAAAGAACATAAGAAAACACATTGAAGGCCAAACCTGATCAACCAAGTCCTGATGACATCAAACAACCTGAGGACACCTTTTTGACATCAATGACAACCTGACTCCATCAATTATCACCTACACATCACCCTGAACACAGTTCCAAGACTGCATAGCCATAACTGCAAATGCGGAGGAATGCGGAGCATTCCATTGCCCTACTAAGAACACCACATAAACAACAGTCTCCACACTATCAACTACAAAACACTCTTCCGATAATCCAAACACCACGAAACTTGGAACATACATGCTTTGACACTATATGAAGCTATCTTCCAATCCGCATAGGCACAACATCAAAAGAATGAAAATGCGGAGCAATCTCCCAGACAATCTTCAAAGGCAGTCATCTTGTAGTAGAAACTTTCACAATCTTCCGGAGGCCAAACCTTCTTTGTATCAACACATGGATTCTTAGGAACAGTAGAAGAGATCATACAAGATGCTTCAGACCACCGGTAACATCTTCTCAACATCAACACCACATCTGATCATCTTAGTGCTTCTAATTTCCATATTAATGTATCTTCTTGATGCTTCTAATTCCCATCTCAATATGTCTTAACGATGCTTCTAATTCCCATCTTAATATAACTTTATACTCAACCCTGCATTGAGCGAGGCATGACATCCAACCATGAACTTCAGTAACCACATTATATTCAACATGACATCTAACCATGAACTATATCTTCTCTATTGGATAGGACATGACATCCAACCATGAACTTCAGTAACCACACTATATTCAACATGACATCCAACCATGAACTATATCTTCTCTGCTGGGTATGACAGAACATCTAACCATGAACTTCACTAACCACATTATCCAACCATGAAAACCATCACACATCCATGATAGAGTTGGCATCAATGACAACCTTGTGACAGTGTTGACACCAAAGACAACCTTAGGAACCATGTGTAACAATTACCCCCTTTGGCATTGATGGCAACACATGCCTACACATTCTCCTCCTTTGACATCAAGGACAAAAGGCAACTTCTTCTCCCTTAGGGCATAACTCCTTGCAACAAACAGACTCCCCCCATCATTAGCAACCACTACTTGCTCCCCCTGAGAGGTAGCCACTATCAGTCCAGAAAAAATATATAACATGAACCATCCCTCTGGATAGATGCACCACTATGCATCTAGCAAGGAGGGGCAATTACCCCTAACCTCTGCCGAAGATCCTCAAAAGTGTCTTTTACAAGGGCCTTTGTGAAAATGTCTACAATATGATCCTTTGTTGGAAGATATTCCAACTTTACTTCATTATCTGCAACCTTTTCTCTCAAAAAATGATACCTGATTGCTATATGTTTGGTTCTAGAATGTATCACTAAATTCTTGGAAATATTGATAGCACTTGTATTGTCACACAAAATAGAAATGGGCTTATCATACAATACCTTGATATCCTTCAGGCTTTGCTTCATCCATAACACTTGTGTACAACATGATGCTGCTGCAATATACTCTGCCTTTGCATTTGATAATGATACTAAATCTTGTTTCTTGCTCTACCATGAAACCAATATGCTTCCTAAAAAGAAAGCACCACCACTTGTACTCCTATCATCAACGCAACCAACCCAATCAACATCAATGTAGGCACTCAAATCAAAGTCATTACTTTTTGGATACCATAAGCCATAATCCGGAGTTCCCTTCAAATATCTGAATATCCTTTTCACTACCTTCTCACGTGTTTGCTTGGGATTGGCTTGATATCTGGCAACCATGTTGAAATGCACAAGAGAACTAAGAGGTGGGGGGGCTAAATCAGTTGTCTCTAAAACTTAACCACTTATGAACATCAACACATCAATTACTGTTATTAAGATTTAACCATGAAAACATGAAACCAGAAGCTCAACACAATAACACATGAGACACCAGATTTTTACGTGGAAAACCCTATAAGGGAAAAACCACGATGGGTGTTAGCCCACATAAATAGATATGTTATAGCTATACCAAAAAATAGACGCTCACTGCCTAGAATGCTCACTGCAAATGTTAGGGCTCACTGCCAAGATTGGCTCACTACCAAGAATTGGTGAACTGATTTGATAGCATCTACTTCATGCTTGGGTTCAGTTCCATTGAAGCACAATATAACCTTTGCTCTGCTCTTCTTACACCTTTGCACTTATCTTCACATTTTCGCACAAGGACATCTTTTTGGCAACTTCATTAAATGTTTTTATACACTTCATCAACCTTGAAATGTACATCAAGGTTGGCATTACATTCATCAAACATTGGAACAATCTCCAAGGTCATCATTACAAACATACATAGAAATAGGTCTGGTCCTAAACAAAATTAGCTAAAGAAATATGTATGCGGATCATGTTATGCCTTAGCTGGGACTCAAATGAAATCTTCCACACCACGACACACTTCCACAACCTTCGATGTATCTCTGCAAGTAGTGAAATCAACCAAGTCGGCCAATACTAGTGTTGACATTAAGTCTTCTAAGAATAGTCTTCATCCATGATCTAAATTTCTCTTTGCGGACCAATCTAAAGGTAGGAACATGATCAGGAGACATCCACAAGCACATTGTAATTACTAGGAACAACCGCACAATCTCTAACCACTCTGTCAAGAAGATTCTTCAAACTGGAACACATAAACAACACTATCAGCTATTCTCATAAAGAAAAGATCACCTGCAGACCACCAAATCATGAACCATTGGAGTTGAAGGCACTTATCATCATTACAAACTTGATTCCGAACCACAGACTGAAATACTTAAATGCGGAGGAATGCAAAGCATAATACATTCTCCCTATCACCACCAAATACACAGAAAATGTAGTTTTCACTCTGGTGAACATAACTCACTCAAATCTTCATACCAGAGGCTCAAACTTGGAGCATAGCATCTTCAGACATGCATCTAAATAACTTCCAATCTGCAGATAAGGATATTCATTCTACAAGAAATGTGGAGCAAACTGCTAAATTGTTCTACTATAAACAAGAGCACAGTTGACACCAATGATAACATTGATATGTTGACATCAATAATGACACCAGTTAGGCACATACTTGCAACAATCTCCCCCTTTGTCATTGATGGAAACATATGATGTGAAAAACTATAAAGACCATCAAGAAAAGATACTCCCTCTTTATTTTTATACATTTGCACTCTTTCTCCCCCTGAGTTTTTCACATGATTTCTCTCCCCCTTTGACATCAATGGCAAAGGGCACATACTTGCACTCTGTTGCTCTGATTAAATAATATTGTAACACTTATTGGTCTTTGTCAGGAACTCATGTCAGTAACATCTAGCTTCTCCCCGTGAGAGGTAGCTCTCAAAACATCAATTTAGATCAATGATTGAGACTCTAGGCACCACTGAATTAATGCATTCCTATGCATCTTAGTTCAGAGAAGGAGGAATAGTAACTTAGGTTCTATTCATTCTTCTTTTTGTTAATGCACCTTTGCTCTTATTACTAATGATATGGTCTTCAGAGTGATGTTTCTGCACAAAACGCTAGAGGTCTTAGGAATCCTTTCCGGTGCTTCCCCATTTGTACCTTCTTTGTCTTTTTATTCTTCACTGCTTGACAACTCATCTGATTCATGTCCATCACCTCTGAGTTCATCAAATGCTTCCAATCATCATTCATAACATATTTTCTTTTCTGATCAATTCTTTTTGCATAGCATTCCACTTACTTTACACAACTCCTTTAACCTTCACAATCACAGTCTCTTCATGCCGAGTCATCAGCATCAATCCTTTGGCAGGGGAGAAAAAGATTTTCAATATAAGTTCCCCCTAAGCCAGGCCTCCCAATTTACTTCTTGGAGGTATCTGCACTAGAGATTGGTGCGGATCTGTCTATAACCTCGTTTGCATCCTTCTTAGTCCAAATTCTGCTCATCTCCTTCTTGATTTCTACCAGATCAACCTTGTTCTTTCTTTTGTCTTCCTCTACTCTATCCTCCTTTCTACATTCTTGCTTCTGCAAAATTTTGCAAAGTGTCCAGGCTTATTGCAATTGTAACAAACAACATTTCTCTATCCTTGGTTCCTTCCATTGATTTGGTTAATTCTTGATCTGCATTGGTTAGCCATATGCCCAAATCTATTGCATGCAAAACACTTTCCATTGAAGGATTGAGTATTCCTTGCATTGTTAAAACAATTTCTTACTAGACTTCTGCATTCATTTGATCTATGACCAATTTTCTTGCAATTGAAACATTGACTGGAGAATGATGGAACATTCTGATTTATTCTACTTCTACACTAAGTAGCCTTATGGCCAAATTTACTACATGAGTGACAATAACCATTGAAGGATGGGTAACTTTGAGCATTTGGTTGCCTGACTGGTGGTCTTCTTGATCTATTCCTCTGATCTTGATTCTGTTTGCCATTGTCGTCCTTAACCTCAGCAATCTTCTCTTGACCGGTTCTAGAGCTTTCACCTTTCTCAAGTCTCATACCTTCTTCGTCATTAGGATTTTTCTGGCTTGCCATTAATCTATCAAATCTGGCAACACTCACACTAAGTTTGTCTTGTTGAGCCCATGCATGTTTTAGATCAGGTTTCAGATCCACAACTTCTTCTTCAAGCTTTATGCAATCTTTGGCTTTGCCTTTTAGACACTTCTCAATTTTTGCTTTCTCTTCATTTGCTAACCTCAATTCTTCACTATTTTCTTTAAGTCTTTGTTGGAGTTCCTTGATTTGCTTTCTTAGCTCTTTGATGTAATCATTTGCTTCTGTTATATTTTCTCTTAAGTCCATGTTTTCTTCTTCAAATGTCTCAATGTTTTCAAGAACAATTTTGTGTCCTTCACTATCAGTGGACAAAGATTTATCTTTAGAAGATTTCATAGTATTGCAGGCTTCTGTCACTAATTTAGATTCAACATTGGCAATTAAACACCAATTTATTTGTTCTTCAACGGCTTTATGTCCTTTCACTTCATACTGATAATTCATTTGCATTTTAGTCTAATCTTCTTCAATCTTAACATTTGCACTCTCAATAATCTTTTTCAATCTCTTATTGTAACACTGGTAGGATTTACTCTTAGTAGAGTATACAAGAAAAATTCCTTCATCATACTTAGTATCAAACATGTCTAGTTCTTCTTCTCTTCTGATATAGCATTTGCTTCCAAAAATTTTTAAATATTTCACTGTAGGAACTCTTCCATACCACAATTCATAGGGAGTTTTTGTATCATTACCTTTAACTTGAACTCTATTTTGAATGTAGACGGCAGTAGGTATAGCTTCTTTCCAGTACACTTCTGGTAGGTTAGCTTCCTCAATCATTGTCTTAGCAGCTTCTTGGACAGTTCTGCTCTTTGTTTCCATCATTCTATTCTCTCTATATAGTTGTCTTTTTATCCCATGGGTCTCACATAACATATTGAATTTATCAGAGGTCAACTCTTCTCCCTTGTCAGACTTTAGACACTTGATTTTCATATTTAATTCATCTTCCACCATTGTCTTGAAAGCTTTAAATGCATCTAGAGCTTCTAATTTTTCTTTAAGAAAACTAACCCAGGTCATTCTAGAATAATTATCAATAAAGAACATAAAATACCTGTCATCATGGAAACTTCTGACTTTTGTGGGACCACAAAGGTTTGCATGAATCAATTATAACAGTTTAGTTGAAGATTTTTCTTCATCCTTTAAACTTCCTCTTGCTTGCTTTTCAACTTGACACTTCTTGTAGATGATGTTGTTAGAATATATAATCTCTTGTAAATCTGTCACAACTTGGGCTGAGCTTATCTTTACTAGATCATCAAGATTGATATGACATAATTTCCTATGCTAGATCCAACTATTATTGTTCTAAGTCATGGAGCAGATAATGTCACCTTCTCTGAGTTGATAAAGATTTCCTTATGTCCTTTTCCCACAAGCTATCATAGCCCTGAATTTTTTCTTGATTTCAAAAGTATCATCTTGAAATATGAGACTGTATCCTTCTCTGCACAACTGTCCAACACTTAAGAGATTTTTCTTTAAGCTTTCAACATAAATAACATCATTAGTATGTTGATTTCCATCAAGACTGATTGATCCTTTTCCATATTATCTTACAAGTACAGTCATCTCCAAATTTGACTAATCCTCCATCACACTTCTCAAAATCAATGAACTTACTTTTGTCACCAGTCATGTGATTTGAGTAGCTACTATCAACAATCCAATAGTTCTTTTCTTGAAACATACCTTCACTATCAGTACTTCCTTTTGGATAAAGACATTCTTCATCATTGCAATTTGTGAAAGAGCAATCATCATCTTCATCGATTTCGACATCATAATATGTTCTCTTGGACACTCTGCTTTTATCTTCTTTAGCATTATTTCTTATTTTTCTTATAGGACATCTAGATGCATAGTGACCTATTTCACCGCATATGAAATAATTGAAAGACAGTTCATCCTTGCATGCCATCCCGGATCTTCCTCAAGCTGTTAGGCTTCTTTCAAGGAGCTTGCTTTGATACCAATTGTTGAAATGCACAAGACAACTGAAAGGGGGGGGTGAATCAGTTGTCTCTAAAACTTTAACCACTTATGAACATCAACACATCAATTATTGTTATTAAGATTTAACCATGAAAACATGAAACCAGAAGATCAACACAATAACACATGAGACACATGAGACACCAGATTTTTACATGGAAAACCCTATATGGGAAAAACCATGGTGGGTGTTAGCCCACAAAAATAAATATGTTATAGCTATACCAAAAAACAAAGGCTCTCTGCCTTAGGGCTCACTACCCAGAATGCTCAATGCAAATGTTAGGGCTCATTGCCAAGGGGTGGCTTATTGCCAAGGATTGGTGAACTGATTTGATAACATCTACTTCATGCCTGGGTTTAGTTCCATTGAAGCATAGTATAACACCTCTGCTCTGCTCTTCTTACACCTTCGCACTTATCTTCGCATTTTCGTACAAGGACATCTTTTTTGCAACTTCATTACATGTTTTTATACACTTCATCAACCTTGGAATGTACATCAAGGTCGGCATTACATTCATCAACCATTGGAACAATCTCCAAGGTCGGTATTACAAAAATACATAGAAATAATTCTGGTCCTAAACAAAATTAGCTAAGGAAATATGTATGCGGATCATGTTATGCCTTAGTTGGGACTCAAATGCAATCTTCCAAGCCATGACATGCTTCCACAACCTTTGATGTATCTTTGCAAGTAGTGAAATCAACCAAGTTAGCCAAGACTAGTGTTAACATTAAGTCTTCTAAGAACAGTCTTCATCCATGATCCAAATTTCTCTTTGTGAACCAATCTAAAGGTAGGAACACGATCAAGAGACATCCACAAGCACATTGTAATCACTAGGAACAACTGCACAATCTCTAACCACTCTGTCAAGAAGATTCTTCAAACCGGAACACATAAACAACACTGTTAGCTACTGTCATAAAGAAAAGATTGGTTGCGGACCACCAAATTATGAACCATTGGAGTTGAAGGCACTTATCATCATTACAAACTTGATTCGAGAACTATAGATTGAAATACTTAAATGCAGAGGAATGTGGAGCATAATACATTCTCCCTATCACCACCAAATACACAGAAAAGACAATTTTCACTCTGGTGAAAATAACTCACTCAAATCTTCATACCAAAGGCTCAAACTTGGAGCATAGCATCTTTAGACATGCATCTAAATAACTTCCAATCCTAGACATAAAATTTCGACAGTCCATAATATTGTAGTTGTATGCTTTTGGATTAAACTGTGATATTATTTTCGGTCAACGTTTTGGATCACACTACTTTTTGTGCTCTTGATGATGGATCATGTAGTGTGATCTGAAACATTGAGCAAAAATAATATCACACAGTTTAATCCAGAAGCATACAACTACAACTTCCAACCCACAGACAAGGATATTCATTCTACAAGAAATGTGGAGCAAACTACTGGACTATTCTGTTGTAAACAAGAGCACAGTTGACACCAATGACAACATTGATATGTTGACATCAATGAAAACACCAGTTAGGCACATACTTGCAACAAACCACACATACTGCATTCATAGTATCAGTTCTAGAAGCTGTCAAGTAAAACAATCCTCCAATCATAGATCTATAGGAAGTTTGATCAACCTCCGGAGAGCCATCATCCTTGCTCCAATGACATTGAAGAAGGATACTCCTTGCTTTTGAAGCTTGTCTTTGTCTGCTTTCCTATTTGACATTCCTTGCATACTATGTTTGTAGGCTTGATTATCTTGGGCATGTCTCTCACTGCATGAGTAGAGTTGATCCTTACCATATTATCAAAATTGTTGTGTCCCATTCTTTTGTGCTACAGCCAATACTCATTGGATTGAGCCAACAAACATGTTCTTCAATTTACCTCCTTTAGATGATAGATATCACCATATGACTTGACACCTTTTGCAACTAGTTTTCCGAACCTTGCATTCCCAATTTCACAACCTTTAGCATGAAAGGTGAGATTGTAACCTTTGCTGTACATTTGACTGACACTAAGAAGATTGTGCTTTAGCCCTTTGACATATAGGACATCCTCAGTCTTGTTCTTCCCTTTAATAGTTATGGCACCCTTTCCATAGATTTGGGTTGACTCGTCACCACCAAACTTGACAGCCCCACCATTCCACTTCTCAAGGCTGATAAAATTTTTCTTATCACCAGTCATATGATTAGAGAAACCATTGTCAATTACCCAAGCTTTGCTTCTTCTCTTGCATGAAAGGTAGTCCATACAACCATTGATCTATCATTGTTTTGGTTAGCTTGTAAGACATCAGTCTTTTCACTTTTTTCAACTTCATCCTTTTTGTTACCAATATTCAAGGCCATGAAAAGTGTTTCATCATTTGAGTCATCATGATCCTCATCTTCTGAAGAACAACCGACCTCTATGGAATACAGGCTCCTTTTGAACTTATCATTTTTGTTACCTCCCCTAGATTCTTTAAGAGGACATTTAGAAGCAAAGTGACCAACCTTTCCACAATTGAAACATTTGAAAGGTAACTTACCTTTGTATTTTCCAGTGCCTTTCTTCAGTCTTCTCACAAAATTTGCTTCAACTTCATTAGAGATCTTATCTTCATCAACAATTTCATCCTTTGTCTTCTTATTGACTTTGAAAGCAACTTCTCTCTTTGGAGCATCACTGCCAAACTCTCTTATTTCAAAAGCAATAAGGGTACCAAACAATTTGTCTATAATGTATGTATCTAAGTCCGCATTCTCCTCAATAGTAGATACCTTATGGTTGTAAGATTTTGGAAGAGATCTCAGAACCTTCTTCACAATTTCATCCTCTTCCACTTTGCCACCAAGACATGTGATGCTATTGACCACTTCATTCACTTGGAGCATATATCTAGCAATGTCTTCATCCTCTGTCATTTTTAGGGTCTCAAATTTACTTTTGAAGATTTGCATCTTTGCTTGCTTTACTTTCTTATCTCCTTCATAAATGGTTTCAAGTTTATCCCAAACTTCTTTAGTAAAACTACAACTCATTACCTTTGAAAGTTCTAAATCAGCTAACCCACTCATAGTAGTGAACTTTGCCTTGGCACTATTATCACACTCCATAACTTCATCTGGATTTGTAGGAGTAGTAGCAGGAATTGTGTAACCAATCTTGACAGAGTCCCAAACACCGCACCCTAGAGAATTGATAGAGGCTTCCATCCTTAGCTTCCAAAAAGCATAATTTGTTCCATCAAACCTAGGTATCTTGTTGGATCCATTATATGTCATCCCAGATCTTCCTCAAGCGGTTAAGCTTCCTTTAGAGGAACTTGAATCTAATACCAATTGTTGAACACACCAAGATATTGGGAGGGGGGGTGAATTACTATCTAATCAACTTTCAAATCCTCTGGAGCAGATTAAAACTTAAGCATTACAACATCAACATAAATATGAAAGATTAACACAATGCACATCAACACATAACACCAGATATACATGGAAAACCCAAGAAGGGAAAAACCATGGTGAGGATTAACTCACAATATATGAAGCTCAAAATCACAACTTTGTTTTAGGGCTACAACCCAAGGAAGCTAATACTCCCTAAAAAAATTGATTTAGGGTCACTCCAAAGGAAGCTACAACTCCCTGAAGACTTTATTTTAGGGTCACTCCCAAGGAAGCAACTACTCCCTGAATTGAGAAAAAACTCAGAAAAAGATTACAATATGATAGTCCTTCTACTGCTAGAAAACTTACATTGAAGTTCACACCTTTAATGATTGCAATTCTGCTTCTTTTGATAATTAGATCAATTAGGCACACTCTTCACTTCCTTCTTGGCACACAGATGTCTTCAAGATGAATAAGGACAACATCTACTACTTTTGCTCTTTCTCCTTCAGTTGCACATCATAATGCATTCATTCTGCTCCTTTTCTTACTTGCGACAATCACATTGTAGTCACATCTCACCTAACTCAATTTGATTTACAATTTATATATGATATAACATTGATTACATTGTTTTTTGGCTAGAGACCACATGAAAAATACATTTACAAGTCGGCCAGACTGCACACAACATGAAGTGTGTAAAGGACAAGTCCTAAATAGACTAAACACTGCACCAAAAGAAGACCCATGCCTTGTGGACATCAACACTTGCTTAACCAAGTCTAAAAGATCCTTCACAATATCAAACATCAAGGAATTACATCTGCACATTCTGCTCATTTGAAAATAGGACAACCTTAAGCAAAGACATATGAAACTTGAAGCATAACGACCACAACAACTTGAAAACCTTGTGCAGTACTGGAAACAAGAAAGATCTTCATGAAACTCTCCCAGATGAGTCTACAAGACTCATACAACATCTCCAAACACTCCTTTACCTCCGCACATTAAAGATTTTGTGCCACACATCTTCAACCATGAATTATGAGAACAAGTCATTGGAACACACTGCAACATACTACCATTAAAAAACTAAGCTTGCGAATCACCAAGAAACTTGAAATTGCAAGAAAGCATGTAATGCACATCCATAAACATGTCCACAAAACTACAAAGGTAAACATTCACATCCGGAGGAATGTGGAACATTCCATCAGGCCTTCAATACCACCTTACTCTGCGAGAACACATGCTAGTACTCTATTATGTGTAACTTTCATAGAGGAAGGACAAATGATCTAAAAATTTGGAATTATCACCTACATAGCACCCTAAACACAGTTCCAGAACCGCATAGCCATAACTGTAAATGTGGAGGAATGTGGAGCATTCCATTGCCCTACTAAGAACACCTTCATAGAAACAACATTGTCAACTGCAAAACACTCTTTCGGTAATCCAAACACCATGAAACTTGAAAAATACATGCTTTGACACTATATGAAGTTATCTTCCAATCCGTAGAGGCACAACATCAAAAGATTGAAAATGTGGAGCAATCTCCCAGATAATCTTCAAAGGCAGTCATCCTGTAGTAGAAACTTTCACCAACTTCCAGAGGCCAAACCTTCTTTGTATCAACACATGCATTCTTAGGAATAGTAGAAGAGATCATACACTATGCTTCATACCACCATCAACATTTTCTCAACATCAGCAACACGTGATAATCTTGGTGTTTTTAATTTCCATATTAATGTATCTTCTTGATGCTTCTAATTCCCATCTTAATATGTCTTATTGATGCTTCTAATTCCCATCTTAATATAACTTCATACTCAACCTTGCATTGATCAAGGCATGACATCCAACCATGAACTTCAGTAACCACATTATATTCAACATGAGAGCCAACCATGAACTATATCGTCTCTGCTGGATAGGACATGACATGCAACCATGAACTTCAATAACCACATTATATTCAACATGACATCCAACCATGAGCTATATCTTTTCTGGTGGATAAGACATGACATACAACCATGAACTTTAGTAACCACATTATCCAACCATGAACACCATCACACATCCATGATAGAGTTGACATCAATGACAATCTTGGGAACCATATGTGTAACAATTCTCTTTCAATTAAAATTCCTTATATTTATCAAAATTCTTTATATTTATCTTGTTCTCAAGTACTTAATTTTTCCATATTCTTTAATTTGTAAAATATACTTAAGAGAACAATACATAACCTTTGTTAAAGTAGCATATATATTCTACATGACCTCTATTTTTTAGTCTATAACACCACTTACAAAAAAAATTGCAAGTACAAAACTTGATTACCAACATAGATTAGCCATTGTAATGATAGGATATGTCCTTTTGCATCTACTACATGGTTTCTTTTTTGCATTCCTTAGCACATGATGCTCTTAGGTGTTGAGTGGGTTCCAGTTGTATCCCACCATATCATCACTAATTAGTGACCATTGTCGATGTTTAATTCCTATAATGTGGATTGCAAATTAGTGATCCTTCTCCTTTAGTCTTCTTCTAGTGTTAAGAAGTTGGTGATGGATTATGTCCTACATATTTTGGTACCAATATCATTGAAGAAACTTGGTGTTCATTGTACCAACCTAGTAGTTTAGCCAAAATTTGCCTCCATCTTCTACACTGTTGGGTCCCAAAACCGCAAGTCCACAATCTTAGAGTATATCTCCATCTTCTAGGCTAGGGGTGTCATCAAGAAGGTGAGGAAGAGGCTCATACATAGATTGGGGATGGTTAAGGCCAACTAATGAGAGTGGGTATGCTCTCTTGCACTTTGACTTAGTTAGACCTAGGAGGTATATTCCTAGAGGCATGAAATGGAACACAAATTGATAACCACAGCCATACCCAATGTACACTTGACTCGTATAATTGTCACTAGGCCAAGACAAATTGGCTACATAAAACGTCTAATAAAACTAATTATTGCACTTTGCACATGCACCCAAAGATGATAACATAATATCCTGCAAGATGAATTCACTTAACTTTGCATACACAAGTTACAAGGTGCAAGCATGCATGAACATGATTCACATATGATTTGTACAACTTTAGGTTTCTTAAGATTAATCCTTGGTTGTAACACAGAATCATGAACATGTGAAACCTAATCTAATTCTACTCATACTTCTACAGCTAACAAGACAAAGGGTTTGATGTGTGAAAAGTGATTGATCCCTCACCAATGTGGACTGATGCCTACTCCCTTGGGCAACAATGTCATGAATAGAAAGGAGAAAGAGGATACATCCAATATAACATCAATAGAACCAGATGTACATTTGCATACATATCAAAGATTGCATGCCACATACAATGGACATACTTAGTTATCCAGAACATAAATGCAACAAAGGAAATACTAATACAAAAGACTTTGTATTAAATTAAATGTTGTCACACATTATCAAATCTTAGTTAAATTCACACCAAGTATGGTGAAAGAAAAAATATATATCTATGAATATACATTCCCGTGAGTTGTTACAAACAACCATGGAGACATACCACATACATTGAAGATCCTTCCTACATTGACTCAAATGCATTCCTTCACTTGCATCCTGGACCAACTTTGTTTTAGGCCCTATAATAACCGTGAGCATTTGCACCTCCAAAAAACTGGTTCGACGAGCAACCCTTTTTACATCTTTTGATCATGTATATATAACACTACTTTTCACTGTTGCATTTTGGGAATCATCTACCCACCTACCTCAGTAATATTAGTATTAAACCACATCTATCTCCCCCACCTACTTGTACTTTATCTTCAATTTGCATTGATGGCATCATGGGTGTAGGTGAATATCTAAACTGGAGAACCCATGAAAAACGTGTTTTCAACATGTTACATGAACTTTTAAAACCTTTTTGACAAACATGGAGGTTCGCGAATTATTGAAACCACCAAAAAACATCTTTATTTATTCATTACTTAACCCTCCATTTCAACATTTTGCCACTTTGGCGAGCCTCTAAACCATTTTAGCTCTTCACTTCAACCTTTTTCTCTTTTCTTTTTCAGTCTTTTTGACATTTTGACAACTTTGAGAACTAACGAACTTGTTGAAAAGCTTATCTTTTGGCCGTCTCCTTTTCTATTCCTTACATTTTCAGTGATTTGGCAAGTTCGCAAACTAGCGAACATGCCGAAAAAATTCTTTGTTTTATTTTTCCTTTCCGCCTTTGATTTCTTCCTTCTTGTCAGCCTTTTGATGAAATGGTGAACTCACAAACTATTTCGATGTTTCAGTGAGTTCGCGAACTTACGAACTCGCTAAAACATTCTTTCTTTTCTTCATTCGTCTTCTTTACTCTTTTTCAGCAATTCAACAAGTCTGTGAACTAACGAACTTGCCAAAAAAATATTTCATTAGATTATTTTCTCTTTTTTGGCCAATTCTTCTTCTTTCTTGTCTCTTCCCTTTTCTTCTTTGATGTTTTGGCACAAACACGAACCGAAGAACCATTTTCGATAGGTTCGCCAATTCACAAACTGTCGAAAAGCTAAAACAAAAGGTGTTTTCAGGCATTTGCCGAGCTCACAAACTAGTGAACCTATTGAAAGGCAAACACTTTAATGATTATCATACCTAGGAAGAAACTGTAAGGACCTAGAGGATTTTGTAAGATGATTTTTAAGGATGGGGGCTCATTCAAAAATATCTTAGATTGAATATAAATGAGGGGAAAAGTAGGCCAAGACAATCAAAGGGGTGCACACATGAGATTTTGATGGATTCTAGGTATAGCAAACATGGCTCCCAATAATGGCTCTGGTTGGAGACATGTGCCTCTTTCAGGCATGGGGAGAACCAACTATCTTCAGAGTAGACCAAAAAGAAAAACACAAAACAACAAGGGAAAACAAATAGTGCTAGCACAAGACAACACACAACAAAGGTGAATATATGAGACAAGACTTATAGTCATAGACATGAAGGCTCAAAGAAAGGATGATTGTAAACAAAATTTTAACACAATGTAGGTCAACCCTACAAAAGATGGATGAAGCCATTTTCCTCTGTCGAAGACAAGTTGAATGAAGGAGTTGATTTCCCTCACACCAAGATTGCATTTACCACTCAGCTACAACAAATGATATATTTTATTTGCATGCACCAAGCTGCAAAAAATGCCCATGAAGTGAAGGCTAACTCCACCACAGACATTAGTACTATAGGGAAGCCATATATAATAGGTGTTTGACCTATTCCATGCCACACTATGCACTTTCATAGAAGCAAAAGGTGAAACATCAAGAACCAAGTCAACATCAAAAGAAATGGATGGAAGCAAGCATCCATCATCAACTGTAACCTCATTACACTGGCTGACCTCTTCATGTGAATCAAGAGAAAAGGAGAACACCTCCAATTCACATGGTAAAGAAAAGTGTGTCTAATTGCATTGCTGGTCTACAAAAAGGGACACATCTTGCAAATCAAACTGAAGAAATTCCATCTCTGGGATATCTTCAAGTTGAGTTGCAACATGTTGATCTTCAACTTAGCATGTGTGTTGTTACTCAACATCATTCTCACTTATATGTTGGGCCTACCTAAATGACTCAAATTCAAGAACAACATTATCATCCACAGCAATAGAAACTTGACCTTCAAAAAGGAACATTTCATAGTACATAGTATTGTCAACCAACTCTGGAACAATAGGTGGCCAACATGCATCATTTCCACTTGTGCTGTTACAATCACGAATATTTGAATCATGAACATGATTCAACTCAAAATTCAAACCATCAGCACACAAATTAGAACCAAGAGACACCTTATATGAAGAACCAAGTTCTTCCAATTGTCTCTTTGTTACAGGCTCATACTGGCAATTGTGTCACACTCACTATTGTAAACTAATTGGTGACACATTTACTCTTCCTCATCCATTCTTGTATCTTTTCTTTATGGCCCACTTGAAGTATACTCTGCATCCAAGGAAGACAATAAGTCTTGCACCAAAGAAACATGTTCTCATATGCATCCACATGATCACCATCTTCACACTCATCAAGGGCAAGGTCATCAAACTAAAAATCATTGGTTGCACTAACATTTATCTCTAATCAATTATCATCAATTGCATGCACATATATGTCTTTCTCATGCAACAAACACTGACTACTTCATTATCATTCGATGGAACAAAGGAGAGCAATATATCAAGTAAGAAACAAGTTTCTTACTCACTATGAATATCATTTACCTGTGCACACCCCTCATGATCAACCTTGCAAGATGATTCAACTAGCTGCTCATTGGTGCACACATCTTCCTCATTGTCCATTACGTCATAGACCTCATTATCAAGATGGAATGATGACCTATCTAGCTGAAGGTATGTACAAACATTGTCTTCATCATCTGCATCGATGTCACACCATGTACAATCTTCAACTTCCACCCTTCTGACTGCACAATCATTAAGATTTGTTGCCACACTCATCTAATTAGTTACACCCACATGAAGTCTTGCTGCTTATATTAGTCTATTCATCACTAGAAACACTTGCATATGTGGATAACAACCTTACCATGTAGTCACTCCTTATTTTCTCCATGGAGTTTAGGCATAAATAGCCCTGTTATATGCTTGTTAGTTTCAAATCTTCCTACACTGAACTTAATCTAACTTCATATGCTTCAAAGAACATATCAATGCAAGTGGGAGTGTTAAGTCTGAAATCATTTGGAATTTTGAAAAGGGAAACAACAAACCTCTGACTAAGGTCCATGCTAGAATCTCCCTCCTGTCTTCTAATTTCTAGACAAAATCAGCAGGGTCTAAAACTTTTGTAACTTATTTTTCAAATGCAGCCACAAGTTCATTCAAGGAGGTGAAGGACTATTGGAAAACTCTTAATCCATTCTTTTTCCTTTCCATGTAAGGACCTAACAAAGAATCTCATCCACATGTCCTCATCCTCAAATTGAAACTCATCCACAAAATCAAATAATTCGTTAACATGTGTGTCCCCTTCCGAAATGCTATACCCATCAAAGATAGGCATCGGATTGTAGACCTTGGTTGACATGCACTGCATTTTGTAGTCAACCCAAAAGAGGTCTAACTAATTATAAACTAGGTCTAAGGGAGAAAAGGGGGACTGAGCAATCTAATTTTTAGGGGCAGTAGGGAAAGCATGGGATTGTACCCTAGACTCTAGTAGCCTAATACTATTTTCAATTTCTTTCTTGTTGCAAGATGGACTCTAGCAGCTAATTTTGTTTTTCAATTTCATATCGATGCCTAACACATTCATTATGATTTTGCATGGATGCATATAGTTTTAGGCCAACTAACAAGAGTAGGTATGCTCTCCTACACTTCAGGTTCAACTAGACCCAGGAGGGATATTCTTAGAGGCATGAAATAGAACACAAATTGATAACCATGACTATACCTGATGTACACTTGACCCCTATAATTGGCACTAGGTCAAGATAAATTGGATGCATAAAACCTCTAATAAGAAATGATTATTTCACCTTGCTTGTGCACCGAAAGATGATAACATAAGATCCCACAAGATGAATCCACATTACATACACATGTTACAAGGTGTAGGCATGCATGAACATGATTCACATATGATTTGAACAACTTTAGATTGCTTAAGATTAATTTATTGTTGTAACAGATAATCATGAACAACATATGAAACCTAATATAATCCTACTACTACTCCTACAACTAACATGACAAGGCTTCGATATGTGTGAAGAGTGATTGATCCCTCACCAATGTCGACTAGTGCCTACTCCATTGGGCAACAAGGTCATGAACAACAAAGAGAAAGGGAAAACAACTAATAGAATATCAATAGAATCATATGTGCATTTGCATACATATCAAAGATTACATCCGACATACAATGGACATACTTAGTGATCCAGAACATAAATGCAACAAAGAAAAGACTAATACAAAAGACTTTGTATTAAATGCTGACACATTATCAAATCTCAGTTGCGCCAGCAAGTGTGGTGAAAGAAAATATATATCTATGAATATACATTCCCATGAGTTGTTACAAGAAACCATGGAGACATACCACTGCATACAGATGTCCATTGAATATCATTCCTACATTGCATTAGATGCATTCTTTGACTTGTAGCTCAGACCAACTTCGTTTGATGCCCTATAATAACCAAGAGCATTTGCACCTCTAGAAGATTGGTTTGGAGACCAACTCTTTTTACATATTTTGATCATGTATGGGCATGTGCACCAAGATGGGGGACCAAAAAGTGGCCACCCATTAATTTGAAGAAAAACTTGACATAACGTGAGCACATTATAATGTGCTAGCGTTATTTCTTCATTAAAAACAAAGAAAAAACTCTTTTTTTTAATTTGTAACGTGTGCATATTAACACGCTTGCGTTTCATTTAATAAATCTGCCTTGGAATCCCACCCTTAGGGTTGGATATCTGAGACAAAGGGTTGGGTCTATATGGAAGATTCCTAAATACGTGTTTTTAAGAAAACATAAAAAAACAACTAAATCTCGAGCATGCTCTCCACCAAGTTTACACATTTTTCAATGTTAATTTGACAAAATTCTAGGAAGACTTCAAGTTTTTTATTAGCTTTCTAATCATATATTTTTTTCTAAAATATAAAAGCATTAAGGTTTCCATCTTTAATTTTTTTTGTTAGTGTCTTCTTTTTTGCCAAAAACCTATGCGTAATATTTTTAGTGTCATTTTTTATCCATTCATCCAAATTTGAAACAAATTACATTTTTTTATTTTAGACTCTATTCAATACACATATAAAAAAAATTTCAATTAGTTTTCAAAAAATTAGGGGGGAGCACGCTCAAATTTTTATTTTTCAGGATGTGCACTTTGAAAATTCATAAAAATTCATATATTCATTAAAAAATTAGTAGAAAAATCAAGCACAAACTACATGATGTTAGCTAATTTTCCACTGAAGAGATTTTTGAAATACTTAAAAAAATTCAACATTTTAGGGGGAGCACACCAGACACTATGTTATATTTTTCTAACAAAAATAACAACACTTTGTGTGCCCCTATTTGAACCTCTTAATTTCCACCATTTTAAAAAAAAGTTAGTACTAGTTTAGAAACTATTGTTTTTGTCATGTCTTCAAATTTTGAGTGTGGCTATCTTCAATTTCTCACTCAAGATCAATTTTTACTAATTTTAGATTAAAAGTGGACACTTTTGACCCCCTTTTGGTCCCCCATTTCCATGCACATACCCATATATATAGCACTACTTTTCACTACTGCTTTTTGGGCGAGAATCACCTACCCCACCTACCTTAGTAACATCAGTATTAAACCACACCTACTCCCCCACCTACCTGTACTTTATCTTCAATTTGCATTAATGGCATCTTTGGTGTAGGTGAACATTCAAATTGAAGAACCCATGAAAAAATTATTTTCAAAATATGTTACATGCACTTTTAAAACCTTTTCGGTGAACTTGGAGATTCATGAACTATTGAAACTACCGAAAAACTACATCTTTGTTTATTCATTACTTAACCCTCCATTTTGATGTTTCAACACTTTGGCCAACCGGTGAGCCATTTTAGCTCTTCACTTCAACCTTGTTCTCTTTTCTTTTTGGTCTTTTCAACATTTCAACAATTTTGAGAACTAACAAACTTGCCGAAAAGCTTGTCTTTTGGCTATCTCCTTTTCTATTCCTTACATTTTTGGTGATTTGACAAGTTAGTGAATTAGCGAACTTGCCAAAATAATTCTTTGTTTTATTTTTCCTTTGTTCTCTTCCTCCTTATCGAGCTTTCGGTGAAACAGTGAACTCACAAACTATTTCGGTGTCTTGACAAGTTCACAAAACTACAAACTCCCCAAAACATTCTTTCTTTTCTTCATTTGCCTTCTTTACTCTTTTTCGGTAATTTGGCAAGTTTGCAAACTGATGAACTTGCCAAAGCATATTTCATTCTTCTTCTTTTCTCCTTTTTAGCCAATTCTTCTTCTTTCTTTCCTCTTACCTTTTCTTCTTCAACATTTTAGCACAAACACGAACCAGTGAACCATTTTCGGCAAGTTCGTTAGTTTATGAACCTGCCAATAAGCTGCAGGTTCGTCAACTGGTGAACCTATCGAAAGGTAAACACTTTAATGATTATCATACCTAGGAAGAAACTTTAAGGACTTAAAGGAGTTTCTTAGATGATTTTTTAGGATGGGGCCCCAATTGAAAATATCTTAGATCAAATATAAATGATGGGCAAAGTAGGCCAAGGCAATTAGAGAGGCACAAAAATGAGATTTTGGTGGATTTTGGGCACAATGAACCTAGGTCCTAACATACACAATAGTGGTCACCTTCTTTGTTGCCTTCAATTTACGCTCTTGGCTCGACAATGTTGGCATGGCGATCAATATAGTAATGTATTTTGATGAGCTTTTAAGTCTAAAAATTATTTCATTGACATCAACTCATTTGGAAAAAGCACGTATCTTACTTGTGATTGCACTCCATGTTTTATTAAGATCTACTTAGTGTCATCCTTCTATCAATGCCAAACTACAACTCTTCCTCTTCAAGTTTCAAGAACACTATAGGGTGAAAGCACCAAGTTGTGTCATCATTTTGGGTAGATTTTCAACATACCTAAAGCATGTTTGACCAAAAAGCCATTTCTAGCCAAAAACATGTTCTAGTTAAATTTGATCTAGCCAAAACTTTTCTAGTGTGTTCACTAGAAGCATATGCATCATCATTTTGATGCAAATTACAAACATTTTGAAAAAAATGGAGAAATTTTAATTTTTTTGCCACTTCTACTCATTTATATAACATTTTTTTAAATCCAAAAATGCCCTATTGTAGATCTTAATGTGTAGATTTTGAAAAAATAATTTTTAGTATTATTATTTTAAAATTTCACGCTAATTAGGTCATTGTTGGCATTTCAATTCGCACCTTTGGAATGCGATTTGGAAACGAACAACCATGCACAGATAAACTATTCTCCTATTGGAAGGGGGAGTTCCCTTTCTTGCTCATATTCGCTGAATATATATAATAAATAAAACTTCGCCTATCTTCTTTTTGATTCTCAGTTGTGAGCACAAGGTTATAAAACTCTAAACACTGCAGAAGAGGTTTTTTCCTTTTATAAAACTTCTACTACAACTAAGCAAAGACTAATGACGCTTTTAATTTCCTGAGTAAATTCAGAGCAAAGGAAATTAAAAGTGAACAAGGAATGATTGTTAACACAAAAACTTAAGCAATTTTCTTCCAGATTAACACCACAAGACTTATAGTACTTTAATGATGGAAACTGAAATGAAAACTACAAAAGCTACACATTTGACGATGAAAAACTTGATGAATCAAGATAGAATATCAGAGAAAAATAGGCATGAGACTTCTATTCGATATCACAAAGTTGGCACAACTCTAGGAGAGCAATGCTGCAACAAAAGGTAGGAATACATCAAGCGATCCAACATCGGAGAACAGATTACACAAAGTAAACAGACACTTGGAATATCAAGATTTGCAAGCTAGGGTAGGCACATCAAATTTGCTATCACAATTACCATTACATACAATGACCACAGAGTGAACAAACACTTGGAATAACAAGATCTGCAAGCTAGAATAGGCACAACAAATTTGTTATCACAAAAGTCATTACATACAATGGGCAAGGATGCCCTTATTTATACTAAAATTAAAGGAGTAGGGAACCCTAAAATCTCCTTGATTAACCCTAACTTGCCAACTCGCAAGCTTTATTACCATTCTAAGACAAAGATATAATAAATAAATGCTTTAAAGCAATCTGCATTAAAGCAAAGAAGATTCCAACTATCACAAAGTGATTTCTTTCTAAATATAGAATGGATGAGCTTACAATGAAAGCAAATGCTTTAAAACAAAAAGCATCTGTTTTAAAACTGCTTTCTTTTGAAATGCATCCTCATCAACATTCTTGCTTTTTGGTGATGTCATCCATTGATATTCTAGGAAACAATATCTTCTAAAAAGCGAGTGACTGCATCTCTACTAGGAACACTGATACTCTCTAGAATGATATTCTGATTTTCTAACATTTCTTCACCGTTGGCAACCATCTAAAGAAATTCATGAACTTCACCCACAGTGTTGTCGAACTTCACTGTCATTGCGGCAAAATGACTCATCTTGCCGACATTGATATCATCATTGAAATTACTATGGACGAGAGTTTGGAACTCTTCTTGCACTTCCCTGAGATCATATAGGGTACCATCTTCTCTTTCATACGAACACAGAATCTGAGAAACAAAAGATCTGATGAACTTGAGGATGTTGACTACCTTTTCTTTCTATTCTGTCAACTCTAAAATCATACTGTCATAAGTTTTTACTGTGAAAAGGTATTGCGCCTTCCAAGTAGAAACTGTCTTCTTATCTTCAACTGAATCCATAGAATCAAATGCAATCTTCAAGTCAGAGATAATGATCTCGAACACCGGTCTATTTTTTGCCATGGTCTATTGTAATCCCTATATGCCTTGGCGTAAATAATGTGCGTTGAATTGATATAGCTCTAAAAGCACAACTCTCCCTTTGGTCACAAATTCTTCCACCCAAATGTTCATGTGCCTCCCATAGAGAACCAACTAACTAAAATGCCGCTGATTGGCTGGTGATTCTAGATTTGGTGGAAGCAGTAAATCAACCTGTGATGCACCATGGAAAAGGTTGGAAATGTATTGCCGCAGCTGTCTAACTTCAACTTTGAGAGCTGCTTTGTCTTCTCCATCTTTCAACACCCTTTCCTTCAAATTATCCATTGCAACCTTGAAGAGATTTACATCTGTATGGCAGGTACTTATGCCAAGGTTAGCTTTGACAATTGTGAAGTCATCAACCTCGACATCATCAACACTTCTATTTTCTGGCGGTGTTGTAGTTTCAAGGATTATTTCTCCCTCCATATTGTTCTCAATGCAAACCTGCTTCTTCAGCTTCTTGTCTGGTGTGTCTTGGTAGATGCTTTTAAGCTCTGTCAAATCCAACTGATATGAAGGATTTCTCCTCTTCCTTCCTAGAATGTTTTCAAGCTAGGATGAGCCTTCTCTTTGAAACTCAGTTCTAACCTCATCAGCTCTTGATGAATCAATGTGTGCATCAGGGTTGCAAATCGGCGAATCTGGTTTTAAATCTATGTGGATAGGAGAAGTGATCGGTGAAGAAGGTGGAGAGACATGATCTGGGGGTAACACTTCAACATGCAGTGTTGGTTCAACAGGAACTTCTGATTTAACTGGTGGTTGTTCTTGCTAGACATGAGCTGGAGACTTGTCCTTTTTCCTCTTTAACTTAGCCATTTTTGTTCCTTCTGGGAGAATACTCATAGCTTTTACCCTTCATTTTGGCTTGGAAGTGGAAGGCTCTGATGGTTGCACAACGGGCGGCTCTGCTAACAGAATATCATCCTTCCGCTTAGTCTTCAAGAATATCAAACTATTTTTAACCACTCAACAAGTTCTTTCTTCAATGGAAGTGCTCTCTTTTATTGACCAATTAACTGGTGTCAATGGTTGTTGCTCAATTTGGTCTCTGAAATATGTTGGAAGTAGAACTTCACCACTCTCTGTCAAACCTTCTATGTCTTCTGATAGGATATCAGACATTTACTGAAGAGTGAACCTGTTGTAACTACGTTCTCACACTTCAAACTCATCAGCACAATTAGCCCAGAAGTCTTCAACTGCAAACTTGTGCGTACAATTCTGACCAAGATGTGATGCAAAAACACCATGAGGATCGTATGAAGACCTTCTATCAAAAAACTTAAGACCATATCTAGATGATTCATTACCGATTGCCTTGGCATCTGCTCCAGATCTGCATCTGTAAATACTCATCCCAAGTGGAAAATTGAAAGGTGTCTTGCGTTTGCTACGCAAAAATGTATGAACTTCATAGGCTTGCCTCAAAAATTCCATAAATACTATTTCATCTGTAGGATATCTTGGCAACATGGCTGGCTCTCCTGAGAAGCCATATACTCTGATGTAGAAAAAAGTAGGAAATTGGATAAACTAATTAGCCCATTCTACCATTGCTATTCTAGCATCTGTTGAAAATCGTCTATGCAACTCATTGTTCATATCTTGCACTGCATGCATCAAGAATGCATCATTCACCTGCCTGTAATGCCGTTTAGCTTGGGAAATTTCTAACTGCGAGAAATGATGATACACATGCTGAATACCCTGAGTTCCAACAACATTCAAACCTCTGAATTGACCCTGAAAAGCCATCAAATACAGAAGGTATGATATCATGTGGAATTCATGAGCCCTTTGAAAATCATATCATTGATGAGTGTCGATCAATCATAGAATTCGGTTCCATCAATAATCTAGGACATGATATAAAACATCCAAGGCTGGAATTTGTTTGCATCTGCTTGACCCATGATCTGACTTAGCAAAGTTATTATTATTGTGTGTTCCTCCTTGAATTCTCCACGTCCAACATTCTTTGGCATGACATTCTGCTTCTCTTTTAACCACCTTTGACCAATCTTTTTCTGGTATTTTTCTTTATCATTGTTCCAAACCCTCTTGCATTCTTCAAGTGAAATAGTCAAGTTTTCTCTCCAAACATGTATTGTAAAACACTTCTCAATGTTGTTTGGCCTTAGGCTACAGAGCACACGTCCATCTCTTGACTGGATTTCTCTTGTGACCGAATTGTAATGCGTCATGCAAGTAATCACAAACTCGATACTTGCACTGTGATAGGAAAGGATGCTGCTGCAAGCAAACTGGAGTGTCCTAGATTCCTGATAGCATTATTTCCTGCATCCTCCAAAAAATGTAAATTGATCACTGGAAGAACTTTATGCAAGTGTATTTCACAAGTTCTTAGGTAATCGTGAACCAACGTCATTTTGTGCTTGATTTGTGTTGGAGAGTACTGCATATTGGAAGATTTGAAAATCGATTGTGAACACGCCTATGTTGGAAAAATCTTGGACAAATGGCTGAAAATTACTTGCTTATTTTTAGAAAAAGCAGAGTGTGAGCCAAAAAAGTTGGCACATGGGTTTTGTAGGCAATTATGTTTCGAAGCAACCTAGATTGTTGGATTTTGAAAAGACAGAGATGTTCTTGAAAAAGCAAGAAAAAAGTAGATTCCCAAAAAGAAAAGCAAGACTCTAATCTTCAAGAGGATAATAATCTGGATGGACCCATCTCGATGAAAACTAAAAAAGCTCTAGTTGGATTTTTGAAAAATGATCCCCTTGAAATGAGGACCCTTAAAAAGCGAGCCTCTGCTTCCTCAAATCGAAACTATGAAGAACACTAAAAAAGCACTTGGTTTGGGTCTTCGAATCTTCATTGTAAGAAAAATAAAAATCTTCCTCTGGATGCAACCTACAAAAGATAATGAAATAAAGAAGCCAAATGCTTGTCTTTATAAATCTTTAGAGCGAAAAAAGCAGCTTTATTTGTGTGAGAATAAAACATGGACCTCATCCATGAAGAAAGCAACTTTTAAAGCACAAATCCAAGTGGATGTCTTCGAATAAGAAGAATCCCTATTTTGTAGCTGCCTATGGCTTCATGTGTAAGATGACGAAAAATATTTTTGTTTGATGATGTCATCGAACACGCGAGTTGAAAGAAGTGTTAGCAAATTTTACTTCATTTTCGACACTTCGACACTCGTTTTGACTTAAATATGGTCTGTTTCCAACTTCAATAAGGCGGAAAAATGTCATCGTTGACTGAAAAAGTTGACTGATCCTGACATTTTGGAGACCTATCAATTGAGATTCTATTTCTGGCCTCTAACTGACGATCTGGCATCGTTTGACCAAGTTTGACCTCCTGAAAACTGCCAACGGGTGAAGATTGGGCACAAAACTATTGGAAAACACTATGGACATGGAAAATATTCTAACACTACTCAAGTTGAGCACCCCAAGTCACCTGGGGTGCCTGGTTTCCCAACACTTAGCCATTTTTTCAAATTTTGCATCTTCTTCAATTTCTCGATTTGCGTGCACTTTCCGGTGGCAAAGGACCCCTATTTAGCTATCAATTTTTGTCAATTGAGATAAAACTAAGTCTGATGATCTAGAAAATAGGTAGGCCTGATGAAAATTGAGTTGATTGTATTCTCTGTCTGCCTCAAAAACTGTGCCAAACTGATCAACTTTGAACCAGACTGGGCTGACGGAAGTAGATTCATGTTTTTCAAGAAAAACTTTAAAAATATTCTAACTTTGCTGAGTTTGGGTGCCCCAAGTCACTCGGGCGCCTATCCTTCCATGCCTTAGAATTTTTTTTGAAAAATTCACTTTTTGTACCTTTTCTCATTTTCTGTGCCCACAGCTCCTGTTCGATCTTCGATTTCGATTGTTTTGACGACTGTCAAGGCAGGACGGAGGGTGATTTGAGTAGTCTAAACATATCTATGATGAAAGCCTAGCTTTGACTTACTTTTGACTAAGTTTGACCAACCGCGAAAGAGCTGATGGAAGCATTTTCAACGTTTCTCAAAAAATGTGAAAAAAAACTAACACTTGAGAGATTGGGTGCCCCAAGTCACATGGGGCACCTAGATTGCTAACACTTAGTCAAATTTATGATTTTCCAACCTCTCATTCAACCTTGGATCCATCTTGCATCGTTTTGCATGCATCGTTGAGTCGACGACTGTTCGTTGGTTCCACGTCGTTGGAACAGCATTGAAAACTTGTCGACGAGCTCTGGCAGATGAACTTTCTCTGTTGATGACTTTTGAGCTTCATGCTTCGCCCTTTGAAAAAGCAAAAATGACCCAGTAGAGAAAACTTGGTCGTTTGAAGATTCCGTCTGAACCGCGCCAATTGTGAAGCAAAATCGACTAATGAGAATCAAGCACAACACTTGAGTCAGAGATTCTATTTTTAGAAACTTTCTACTTTTAGAAAGTTTTGCCAGCATCCATATCTCGAGAAACCCAGAAAACCTAATCTGACGTCTATTTTTAGAACTTTTGCTTTTTTTGACTTTTTGACGAAAAATTTTCTAGACTTGTTCAAAATGCCTTAATGAAGCAAAATTTTTGGTTGGGTACAATAATTGGCTCTGTCTGGGGACCATGGTAGATACTTATGGCATAGGAGAACCTAGAATCTCTGGACTTTTTAAGCTTGGACGAGTGCCTTATCAGTTGGGCAATAGAGTCAGGTCACTTTCCTAATCACCTAGAACAAGACTTTTCCCTACATCACCTAAAGCCAGACTTCCTAAAATCACCTAAAAAGTTGGAACTTTCTAGAACACAAAGGTCATAACTTTCACATTATGAAAAGTGGAAAAATATTACGACATAACGATCACATTACAGAAAGGGGAAACACATTACGAGAACAAACAGTGTTTCACGTGCTCTTTTTCATGAGCGAGTATGAGATGAGATTAGGACTATCACATAAAACCATCAATCGACTCAAAAAAGTAAGAACCATCTCTCTTTAGCTGTGAAGATTGTCTTGGTAACACAACTTTTTTTTCTCTGCAACATCTCCTTAAAGAGCCATGATTTAGGAGGGTATTCACGTTCAGGCCATGAGAAGTTCCTGAGAAATTGGTTGATATGCCAGAGATCAGGTGGAGCATCGTCCTCTAAAGCAAGCAACCTCTGCAACAGGTGAAGGTACAGAACTTCCTTTTAAAGATATACAGGAAATTCTTGTGGCCAAAGTATATCTGTGGGAATGGTTATCACCACATATTGAATATGAGTTTCATTTATATCTTGTACACACGCAACTTTATACTTAGTGAATGCATCATCTTCTGGAAAGGTGCAAGCTACTCATACACAACTCTCATTACTGCTCCTTGGCTTATAGGATCCACAACTGTTGTTGCCCATTTTTCCAGTGCTTTAGGAGTTTCTTCTTCTTTGTTGGTTGTGTTTTCATCCATCCACTCTTCAGAGTGTGATGAATCATCAAGATCTGCATGCTCAAACTGTTGAACATCTTCACCTGACAGCTCACTTTCCCATTCATTACCTGGAATCTCATCATCCTTTGTAGAGTAATCTTCTTCAATGCAGATATCCAGCATCACTTCATCTTCAGCATTCATGTATCTTTCTTCTTCTATAAAGTAAGTGGAATCAAAGATAGATTCATCTAGACCATATGCTTCCTCTTCTTCTTCTTGATCAATCTCACACACGACGTATCTCACAAGACATTTGTCAAGAATTTCTGATTTTTCAATATCATCCTCTTTAGTGACCAAAACTTAATATTCCATGAACTCCTCTTCTCCATAAATTTCTTCATATGTTGCATTTAGTATTGGTTGTATAGTATCAGTGAAATCTCTTTCTTGTATAGGTTCATAGATGGATTCAGCATCGTCTTCTTCACTTGTGTGTATGAAAGCTTCTTGAGACAAAGATGAAGATGAGCTAAATTGCAAAAGAAAATTTACAGTATCCTCTACTGAAGAATCACTCTCCAAGTGATGTAGAAAACTATCGAGATCCAATGATGAATCTTCTCTATGATCTCTAGTTTTGAGAAATTCCTCCAATGATGAATCATCTTCAAAATGAAGATCTTGTTCTTGTTCCAATTGCAATGTTCCTTTGGTCTCTTCTCCTTTGAATGTATCTGACACAGGTTCTTCAAACCAACCTTCAAAAGATGAGAAGAACAAATTGGATTCTTCATTTCTCTCTGCAACATATTTGATCTCTTCCTCGTAATTTTGCTCTTGTGAAGATTGTTGCACTTCTTCCTCAAAGAAAGTTTGCAAGTTGCACATTTCTTTGGATACTTCCTCTGATTCGTCAACCACATAGACAACTTCCTGATTCTCTTCAGTTATTTCTAACAGTGTAACATATGCACCAAAATTTGTTTCTTGATATAGCACTTGTGCTTGAGGATCCTAAGATTTCACCACCGCAAACTGTGACTTGGTTTCTGGTTCCAATTTGAAACTACCTTTCTTTAAAGGAATGGTCGCAGATGACCAATCCAATTGTATTTCTCCTCCAAGATCTTCACACAAGCTTCTACTTAGCAGCATCCCGTAACTAGTTGGAATGTCAGCTACCAAGATAATCATCATTATTTTCTTCTTTGGGCAAGCTGCCAACCGTACTTGAGCATCCTTTAATTGTCCAACCAATGGCACTGATTTAGACTCAAGCGAATAACACTTGTCATGCATTTTGGTGCACAAGAGTCCCAAAGCATTCATTACCTACAAAGGCATGACGTTGTTCGAAGCTCCTGAATCAATGATACAATTGCTCAATTTATAGCCTCCTATATACAACGATATATAGAAGGGCTTTGGCTTCTCTCCTGCTGGAACAAAAGATTCAAGCAATGGGGGTTGTGCGATAGTCTCTTTCTTGACATACTTAACAATTCTATCTAATTGATCTGGATGGTCCTGAAGATACTCCAGCTGATAAATCTGCACCTTTGTCTTTATCATGGAATCCACTATATCATAATTCATCTAAGACGAATCTTGAGTCACCTTGACATTTTCATGTGATGGCTTAGCATTGGAAGTGGAAGCCACTTCCTTCTCCTTTTCTTTTGGTCTTTGTCTATCCTCTCCTTCCTTCTGTGCTTTAAAATGGTAAGTACGTGTAAACACAGGAGTCGAAAGATTTCAATGATTCACTGCAAGAGAATATTGAGAAAAATCCTCTTGTTCTTCCTTCATTATAATGGGTTCATTCTGGAAGTATCCCATAGTAGAGTCACCATTGAAGTTGTCCATTTGTGGTAAGAAAACATTCGCACTTGGGGAAGGAACAATGTTTGAAATGAGTGTGGCATCAACATATCCCATGATTTGATTCATCCTTAAATTTTCAGGACATGTGGCTCCAGTATGCACATTAGTCTCATGAAAACAACAAAACATTGCATTTTAAGCAGCATCAACTGCTTGTCTTGGTGGTGGTGCTGGCAACCTGGGCCTGTAATTATTGAAAGGCTGAAAATTGTTCCTCTTAGGTTGATATGGTTACTGTGGTTGGTACTGCTGCTGTGGTTGGTATTGTTGTTGTGGTGACTGATATGGTTGTTGTGCAGGTTGCCCCTAAGTAGGCAACTGTCTCTTCATGATAGTCACTTCATTTGCTACCTTATGTAGCAGTGGATCCACAAAACTCTATACAAGAGGACTGATTGAATCCGTCTTCATCTTGCCAGAGGTGATCATGTCATCCTCTAACTTGATGGCATTTTCTTGTCATTAGACAATTCTGTTTCATTAGCCGATCTCAAAAAGAAGGCTATCTCAGAAAGAAGAGCATTAATGAAACTGCTCAACATAATTTGTGGAGATGGATTGAGAGTATGACAAAGGCATGTAACTAGGTGATTAAACCTTGCCACGAACTCCCTCATCGGTTCATTGTTTTCCATCTTTGAATTTGAGAGTTGGGCGAACAATCTATGTCCGTCTTCGGCAAGCTTGAACCTTGCCAAGAACTTCTCGCTCATAGTTTCCCAACTTGTAATGATGCCTAGTTCCAGATGATTGAACCAGTTAGCAACATTTCTCACGAGAGTCTCAACAAAGAGACACACGACAACATCTTCATGTGATACATGCAAAACAATGCAAGTCGTTGTGAATGCAGAGATGTGTTCATCAGGATGTTGAGTTCCATTGCCGTGGAACTGGGGAAAGTGCTTCCTTGACCCCTTCGGTAACTCATGATGTGCTTGTAGGGCCAAAGGTCCAAGGTTATTACCCCAAGGCAATGGTGGCGGTCACCTTTGATTTGGATCATTGTGATTGTTGTTATTTGTGTCACCCATTGCTCTAGGCTGGATTACTGGTTCTTCTTGTAATTCTTCCTGCTTGACTTCAAGAACTATTTGAACTTCTCAAACTATGTTGGATGCTTCTCCAACTGTTGCAAAATCAAGATCTTGAAAGAAAGGATCCATAGCATCGCCTTTTCCCCTTCTTGAATAAACCCTATGAACCAGGATTATCTATTGGCACGCGGGAGGTGGTAGTACTGGTCTTTTTGCTGCAAGATCCACTTTGTGTTCTTCTTCGTCAAGGATAGCAACTACGTTTCTCCACTAATTAGGACTTTCCTTTTGTGCAAATATGAAACTTCTTAGGATGCTAATGATGTCTGTTTGCTCTCCTTCCACTTGTACAAGATTTGGTTCAATAACAGGTGGTGTAAGATTTGGTTGTTGAACTGGAGCATAAGGACGCCAGAGAGTCATTCCCGTGACATAAGCCTAAGCTTGCTTGAAGTTTTATGCCTCATGCCACACGGTGGGTGCCAGAAAACTGTTGGCGTTTCAATTCGTACCTCTGGAATGCAATTTGGAAATGCAACTATACACAGATAAACTACTCTCCTATTGGAAGGGGGAGTTCCCTTTCTTGCTGATGTTCATTGAAAAGATAAATTAAATGAAACTTTGCCTATCTTCTTTTTGATTCTCAGCTGTGAGCACAAGGTTATAAAACTCTAAATACTGCAGAAGAGGTTTTTTCCTTTTATAAAAATTCTACTACAACTAAGCAAAGACTAATGACGCTTTTAATTTCCTGAGTAAATTTAGAGAAAAGGAAATTAAAAGTAAACAAGGAATGATTGTTAACACAAAAACTTAAGCAATTTTCTTCCATATTAACACCACAAGACTTATAGTACTTTAATGATGGAAGCTGAAATGAAAGATACAAAAGCTACACATCTGACGATGAAAAAATTGATGAATCGAGATAGAATATCAGAGAAAAATAGGCATGAGACTTCTATTTAACATCACAAAGTTGGCACAACTCCAGGACATCAATGCTGCAACAAAAGGTAGGCATACAAAAAGTGATCAAACACCGAAGAACAGATTACACAAAGTAAATAGACACTGGAATATCAAGATTTGTAGGCTAGGGTAGGCACATGAAATTTGCTATCACAATTACCATTACATACAATAAACACAGAGTGAACAAACACTTGGAATAACAAGATTTGTAGGCTAGAACAGGCACAACAAATTTGTTATCACAAAAGTCATTACATACAATGGGCAAGGATGCCCTTATTTATACTAAAATCAAAGGAGTAGGGAACCCTAAAATCTCCTTGATTAACCCTAACTTGCCAACTTGCAAGCTTTATTACTATTCTAAGACAAAGATACAATAAACAAATGCTTTAAAGCAATCTGCTTTAAAGCAAAGAAGATTCCAACTATCACAAAGTGATTTCTTTCTAAATATAGAATGGATGAGCTTAGGATGAAAGCAAATGCTTTAAAACAAAAACCATCTATTTTAACGCTGCTTTCTTTTGAAATGCATCCTCATCAACATTCTTGCTTTTTGGTGATGTCATCCATTGATATTCTGGGAAACAATATCTTCTAAAAAGCGAGTGACTGCATCTCTGCTAGGAACACTGATACTCTCTAGAATGATATTATGATTTTCTAACATTTCTTCACCGTTGGCAACCATCTAAAGAAATTCATGAACTTCACCCATAGCCTTGTCGAACTTCACTGTCATTGCGGCAAAATGACTCATCTTGCTGGCATTGATGTCATCATTGAAATTACCGCAAACAAGAGTCTGGAACTCTGCTTGTACTTCCCTGAGATCATACAGGGTACCATCTTCTCTTTCATACGAACACGAGATCTGAGAAACAAAAGATCTGACAAACTTGAGGATGTTGACTACCTTTTCTTTCCATTCTATCAACTCTGAAATCATATTGTCATAAGTTTTTATTGTGAAAAGGTATGGCGCCATCCAAGTAGAAATTATCTTCTTATCTTCAGTTGAATCCATAGAATCAAATGCAATCTTCAAGTCAGAGATAATGATCTCGAACACCGATCTATTTTCTGCCATGGTCTGCTGCAATCCCTGTATGCCTTGGTGTAAATCATGTGTGTTGTACTTTAATTGATACAGCTCTAAAAGCACAACTCTCCCTTTCGTCACAAATTCTTCCACCCAACTGTTGATGTGCCTCCCATAGAGAACCAACTAACTGAAATGCCACTGATCGACTGGTGATTCTAGATTTGGTGGAAACAATAAATTAGCCTATGATGCACCATGGAAAAGGTTGGAAATATATTGCCGCAGCTATCTAACTTCAGCTTTGAGAGTTGCTTTGTCTTCTCCATCTTTCAACATCCTTTCCTTCAAATTATCCATTGTAACCTCGAAGAGATTTACATCTGTATGGCGGGTACTTATGCCAAGGTTAGCTTTGACAACTGTGAAGTCATCAACCTCGACATCATTAGTACTTCTATTTTCTAGCGGTGTTGCAGTTTCAAGGATTATTTCTCCCTCCGCATTCTTCTCAATGCGAACCTGCTTCTTCAGCTTCTTGTTTGGTGTGTCTTGGTAGACGCTTTTAAGCTCTGTCAAATCCAATTGATATGAAGGCTTTCTCCTCTTCCTTCCTAGAATGTTTTCAAGCCAGGATGAGCCTTCTTCTCTTTGAAACTCGATTCTAACCTCATCATCTCCTGATGAATCAATGTGTGCATCAGGGTTGCGAACCAGCAAATCTGGTTCTGAATCTATGTGGATAGAAGTGATCGGTGAAGAAGGTGGAGAGACATGATATGGAGGTATCACCTCAACATTTAGTGTTGGTTCAACAGGAACTTCTGATTCAACTGGTGGTTGTTCCTGCTGGACATAAGCTGGAGACTCATCCTTTTTCCTCTTTAACTTAGCCATTTTTGTTCCTTCTAGGAGAATACTCATAGCTTTTACCCTTCATTTTGGCTTGGATGTGGAAGGCTTTAATGGTTGCACAACTGGTGGCTCTGCTAATGGAATATCATCCTTCCGCTTAGTCTTCAAGAATATCAAACTATTTTTAACCACTCGACTCGTTCTTTCTTCAATGTAAGTGCTCTCTTTTACTGACCAATTAACTGGTGTCAACGGTTGTTGCTCAATTTAGTCTCTAAAATATGTGGGAAGTAGAACTTCACCACTCTCTGTCAAACCTTCTATGTCTTCTGATAGGATATTAGACATCTACTGAAGAGTGAACCTATTGTAACCACGTTCTCGCACTTCAAACTCATTAGCACAATTAGCCTAGAAGTCTTCAACTGCAAACTTGTGTGTACAATTCTGACCAAGATGTGATGCAAAAACACCACGAGGATCATATGAAGACCTTCTGTCAAAAAATTAAGACCATATCTGGATGATTCATTACTGATTGCCTTGGCATCTGCTCCAGATCTGCATTTGTAAATACTCATCCCAAGTGGAAAATTGAAAGGTCTCTTACGTCTGCTACGAAAAAATATATGAACTTCATAGGCTTGCCTCAAAAAATCCATAAATGCTATTTCATCTGTAGGATATCTTGGCAACATGGCTGGCTCTCTTGAGAAGCCATATACTCTGATGTAGGAAAAAGTAGGAAATTGGATAAACTAATCAACCCATTCTGCCATTGCTATTCTAGCATCTGTTGAAAATCGTATATGCAACTCATTGTTCATATCTCGCACTGCATGCATCAAGAATGCATCATTCACCCACCTGTAATGTCATTCAGCTTGGGAAATTTCTAACTGTGGGAAATGATGATACACATGCTGAATACCTAGAGTTCCAACAATATTCAAACCTCTAAATTGACCCTGAAAAGCCATCAAATACACAAGGTATGATATCATGTGGAATTCATGAGCCCTTTGAAAATCATATCATTGATGAGTGCCGACCAATCATAGAATTCGGTTCCATCAATAATCTAGGACATGATATAAAACAT
Organism: Cunninghamia lanceolata; assembly: GCA_027924645.1. Taxonomy (NCBI): domain Eukaryota; kingdom Viridiplantae; phylum Streptophyta; class Pinopsida; order Cupressales; family Cupressaceae; genus Cunninghamia; species Cunninghamia lanceolata. The sequence goes on from BSBN01000747.1 coordinate 594,110, forward strand.
CCAAGGCTGGAACTTGTTTGCATCTGCTTGACCCGTGATCTGACTTAGCAAAGTTATCATTATTGCGTGCTCCTCCTTGAATTCTCCACGTCCAACATTCTTTGGCATGACATTCTGCTTCTCTCTTAACCACCTCTAACCAATCTTTTTCTGGTATTTTTCTTTATCATTGTTCCAAACCCTCTTGCATTCTTCAAGTGAAACAGTCAAGTTTTCTCTCCAAACAGGTATTGTAAAACACTTCTCAATGTCGTTTGGCCTCAGGCTGCAGAGTACACGTCCATCTCTTGACTGGATTTCTCTTGTGACCGAATTGTAATGCGTCATGCAAGCAATCACAAACTTGATACTTTGCACTGTGATAGAAAGGATGATGCTGCAAGCAAACCGGAGTGTCCTAGATTCCTGATAGCATTATTTCCTGCATCCTCCAAAGAATGTAAATTGATCACTGGAAGAACTTTATGCAAGTCTGTTCCACAAGTTCTCAGGTAATCGTGAACCAACATCGTTTTGTCCCTGATTTGTGTTGGAGAGTACTGCATATTGGAAGATTTGAAAATCAATGTGAACACGCCTATGTTGGAAAAATCTTGGACAAATGGCTGAAAATTACTTGCTGATTTTTAGAAAAAGCAGAGTGTGAGCCAGAAAAGTTGGCACATGGGTTTTGTAGGCAATTCTGTTTCGAAGCAACCCAGATTGTCAGATTTTGAAAAAGCAGAGATTTTCTTGAAAAAGTAGGAAAAAATTAGAAACCTGAAAAAAAAAAGCAAAACTCCAATCTTCAAGAGGATAATAATTTGGATGGACCCATCTTGACAAAAACTAAAAAAGCTCTGGTCGGATTTCTAAAAAATGATCCCCTTGAAACGAGGACCTTGAAAAAGCGAGCCTCTCTGCTTCCTCAACTCGAAACTATGAAAAACACTGAAAAAGCACTTGGTTTGGGTCTTCGAATCTTCGTTGTAAGAAAAATAAAAATCTTCCTCTAGATGCAACCTGGAAAAGATAATGAAATAAAGAAGCCAAATGCTTGTCTTTATAAATCTTTAGGGCAAAAAAAGCAAATTTATTTGTGTGAGAATAAAACTTGGACCTCATCCATGAAGAAAGCAACTTTTAAAGCACAAATCCAAGTGGATGTCTTCGAATAGGAAGAATCCCTATTTTGTAGCTGCCTATGGCTTCATGTGTAAGATGACGAAAAATATCTTCTTTTGATGATGTCATCGAACACACGAGTTGAAAGAAGTGCTAGCAAACTTTACTTCGTTTTCGACACTTCAACACTTGTTTTGACTTAAATATGGTTTGTTTTCGACTTCAATTAGGTGGAAAAATGTCACTGTTGATTGAAAAAGCTAACTGATCCTGATATTTTGGAGACCTATTAACTGAGATTCCATTTTCAGCCTCTGACTGACGATCTGGCATCGTTTGACCAAGTTTGACCTCCTGAAAACTGCCAACGGGTGAAGATTGGGCACAAAACTGTCAAAAAACACTGTGGACATGGAAAATATTCTAACACTACTCAAGTTGGGCACCCCAAGTCACCTGGGGCGCCGGTTTCCCAACACTTAAGTCATTTTTAAAATTTTTGCAACTTCTTCAATTTCTCGATTTGCATGCACATTTTCGGTGGCGGAGGACCCCTATTTGGTTGTCAATTTCTATCAATTGAGATAAAATTGAGTCTGATGATCTGGAAAATAGGCATGCATGATGAAAACTGAGTTGATTGTACTCTCTGTCTGCCTCAAAAAATGTGCCAAATTGATCAACTCTGAACTGAACTGGGCTGACGGAAGTAGATTCATGTTTTTCAATAAAAACTTCAAAAATATTCTAATTTTGGTGAGTTTGGGTGCCCCAAGTCACCTAGAGTGCCTATCCTTCCATGCCTTAGAAAAATTTCTAAAAAATTCACTTTTTGTACCTTTTCTCATTTTCCGTGCCCACAGCTCCTGTTTGATCTTCGATTTCGGTCGTTCTGATGAATATCGAGGCGGGGCAAAGGGTAATCTAAGTAGTCTGAACATATATGGGATGAAATCCTAGCTTTGACTGACTTTTGACTGAGTTTGACCAAGTTTGACCAACCAGGAAAGAGCTGACGGAAGCATTTTTGATGTTTCTCGAAAAACATGAAAAAAAAACTAACACTTGAGAGATTGGGCACCCCAAGTCACCCGGGGCACCTGGATTGCCAACACTTAGTCAAATTTATGATTTTCCAACCTCTCATTCCACCTTGGATCCATCTTGCATCGTTTTGCATGCATCTTCGAGTCGACGACTATTTGTCAGTTCTACGTCGTTGGAACAATGTTGAAAACTTGTCGACGAGCTCTGGTAGATGAACTTTCTCTGTTGATGACTTTCAAGTTTCATGCTTCACCCTCTGAAAAAGTAAAAATGACCCAGTAGAGAAAACTTGGTCGTTTGAAGATTTCGTCTGAACCGCATCGATTGTGAAGAAAAAATTGACCAATGAGAATGAAGCGCGACACTTGAGTCAAAGATTCTATTTTTAGAAAGTTTTTCCAGCATCCATATCTCGAGAAACCCAAAAAACCTAATCTGATGTCTTTTTTTAGAAATTTTGCTTTTTTTTTCACTTTTTGATGAAAAATTTTCTAGAGTTGTTCAAAATGCCTTAATGAAGCAAAAATTTTGGTTGGGTACAATAGTCATCATCCCAAAAGTTGAGGTTGATTCCATTTACCACAAATAATAGTAAAATTTATTAAAATGATTGAGCTGATTTTTTGAAATAAATATTCTTCAAAATGTTTGACATCCCATCGAAGTGTTACATATCTTGAGAAAATAAGACTTCAAACATTTATTAAAAACTATTTATCAAAATTAAAAAAAAAATCACAGCACTAAAATTTCGAGTTCACAAAATGGAAAAAAATATGGCAGAAAAACTAAATTTTTTTTTTTTAAAAGTCTTAAAATACACTAAAATATCCACATTTCATTAGTTTACATCATTTCAAAATTCAAAACAAACATATTATTTTAGGTGCTTTAAGTTAAAATGTTGAACTTGTGTTGCCCCTTTTCTTTATAAAAGGGTGACACAACTTTACACTTTCACGCCGTAGTTTCCTCCTTCACCAATATTGGCATCTATCTAGATTGTTCAGGTCACCATCAAATTATATTTACCATGGCGAACAACTCTATTCACTGGTAGTCTTGCCTCTTGTTTCTCCTTTATGTCCTTGGTTGATTTAATGGATCTTTTTCTCAAATATTTTGGGACACCCCATTCACCTCATTACTTTCTCTTTCTAAGTGATTTAAAGCTCTAGTTAATTGTTCCCTACATCTAGAATCCTTGTGGGTTTCTCCATTGAATTAATATATAAGGTAATCCTTTTTCCTCCATCATACATGATTCTATGGTGTGTTTTTTCTAAATAGAAAACACATCAAGTTCTTTGGATTTCCAAAGAACACAAAAATATTCACCAATATTATTGACTCATTCTTTGTGGCTTCTACTATTGTCTTTCCATCCTCTAACTTGATATCAAGGTCTTTCTTAATTGTCTTTGATTTAGATGTATTCTTTTACTTATATTCCTTGATATTACATCTTTCTATACTATTCCGCAAGTTCATATTCTCCTACCTAGTCAAGAAATTTTACAAATGGAACTTGGTTTGCTATTGCTAGAAGATGCATATTTCTTCTAGGCAACACTCTAGCATTCTCAGTCATACACCTTCTCTCTTTATCTTTGTACTTGCATCTTGCTGACACTTCTAGAATTGATTTTCTTAGTTGCAAATCTCTTGCATAAAATCTCTTATAATGAAAAGTAAGAGTATGGTATCCTCTATGCCATAATTATAGGCTAAGGATCATTAATTAACCCACTTTCCCCATGCCATCATCACTACCTCATCATTGATTTTGACAACCATCTTGTTGATATTTGGTGATGTAAATTTTTGCATTGCCCCATCTATGATATTGCACATACATCACCATAGCATGTTACATGTTTTACAATCCACTTGTATTTAGTCATTACAACTATTCTCTCCATCAATCTTCAATTTTGAACTTTTCATGACAACCTCTTGTTCCTTTTCCTCACTCTTGCATATCTAAGTGATCTCCTCATTTCTTGTCACCTATCCATGATAGTCACAATCATTGAGTTCATTGTCATTTTTTATGTGCATCACCTATTTTTTGATATTCTTAACTAGTATCAAAAAAACATTTAATAGTGTCAACTCTCACTTGACACTAGAACTTTATTGGCCTTGTTTTAATGAAATTTTCTTCTACACTCGAGGACTTTATTGGGTTTGTTTTAATCAAATTGTTGCAAGTATGTGTAGTTGCTGCAATTAGTGTTGCCATTGATGTCAACATGTTAGTCTGGTTTTGTCATTAGTGTCAACTAGTTGAGAAAAGATAAGGTTAAAGGTTGGCTTCAAAGAGTAAAGATACAGTGATCCAGAGAATAGCAAAGCCAATAACATCACAGGATAGAGTTAGTGACAACAAAGGATAATGGTACAGTGATTCAGAAAGTGATAACCAGGAATAAGGATAAGAGATAGGTGTGTAGATTAGTTTGATTGATAACTTTGTAAGAGGGTTTTATTCTCTTCCTCACAAGATGACTTTACTCTTCATAGAAGACTACTGTGCAAGAAGATTTAATCCGGTAAGGAGATATGTTATGAAAATTGACTAAGTGTCAGTCTGGTAAAACTAAGCTACAGAGTTTCAGTAATTTGGTCCGCATCAATACACTATTGAAAATCTTTCTCTATGGTTCTATCATGTGGTTATTGGTCATTGGATACATCTAAATCCATAATTCTATTTACTACTGATCTCTGATGTGAAAGATGTGAACAACAAAAGTCCATCCTAACATAGTACAATTGTTCCTAGCATAGAGCATGTAAGTAAATGGATTCGTATTTCTCTGACATGAAACATTTTTCTCTATGGTTGTAAGGTATTGTTGGCACATATTCATGGAGTCCAAATCTAAAATTTTAGGTCTTGAATCTCTCTGGAATGAAAGAAGTGACAGAGTATCGCACTCTGTATTGACAGTGCCAGTGACACAGTGAGACACTACATTTTACCACAAGTAGATGGTTTGCCATGTGGATTTGAGGATAAGTTTATGAATGTCTATAGCATGTATATTCCAAGTTTTAGGTGATTTGGAGATCCGCATATTAATTTGTGAACTAACAGATAGCTCTTACTGTTATTGCCTTACCAGTGGAGTCGACTGGAAGGTGTTGATGTTGTGCGGAGCTATGAAATGGATAAAGTGTTGTCATGAGAATTTCTATAGGTTGTGCCAACCTATATGCTTTGGTTCTTTCTGCAAAGTAGTTCTGATTGAGTTTTGGGCCGACAGGACAAGGACTCATACAATGCATTATTAGGCCGACCTAATTGATGTTGTGAAAGAAGCGGATATATATGAAGGATTGTTTTTGGTGTTTTATGTGGTGAATGGTATGAGTCTATCCAAATGATGCAACAAGAGCCTATGGATGCAAATTGAATGATTGTAGAATAGAGCAGTTTGGTATTTCAGAATAGTGTGCAGATTATTATGTTTTGTACTTTGAGCTTCATTGGAACTGTACTACATATTAGATGCAATTGCAAATAGTTCAATCCTAGCAGTGAGCCTCCCATTCTCTTCTATCTCTTTCTTTCAAGACAGTGAATCCTTTGGTAGTGAGCCACCTGCAATGAGAATTCTTGGACAGTGAGTCCACCAATTGTATCAACCTTAACCGATTGCCTTATTATAATATATTGTGAGCTAATCCTCACCGTGGTTTTTCCCTTTTTTGGGTTTTCCACGTAAAAATCCTGGCGTTTATGTGTTATGAATTGTGGTTGTATGTTTTAAGCTTAATTTCCTTCATTGCAATTGAATATGCTAAATGGATTAAAATGTTTGATGTGTAAATGTTTTAAGAGTATACTAATTCACCCCCCCACTCTCAGTATTCTAGGTGTTCAACACAAACTTCCATTTGCACTATGTTATAGATCTTTTTTCTTTAAGTTTCCCAAGATTTTTGAAAATAAACTTTTGAAACGTATTGTTTAATTGAATTATTACTACTACTCAATCATTGTGTTCTCCAAATTTGACTCACCACTATTGCCTATGAGTCATCAATGGTAGGCACACTTGCAATTCACCTTGATTGGACAAAGCTGACTATTGTTGTTCATGAGGTAACAATAGGTGTAATGTCAGGGGATTAGGTGGGCTATTCTCTTCATGATGGAGGGCCCTATAGAGGACATGGATGTTGGTCATGGAGCAATGATAGTGGTATGGATGTTTGTGGTTGTTTATGGGATGTTGATTTCTTTTTATATAGTGTTAAGGTCTTAGCAAGCATTTTGGAGGAAGATATCAAGACAGAGGGCTTCTATCTCAAATACATTTTCTAGATGCACTAATTGAATGGCCAATTGTTGATCATTTTTTCATTGGAGTTGTTATATGGTTTGGGTTTGTTCTTTTTCAATGATTTCAAGAGTAGGTGAGTTTCTCCTCAGTTCTCCCAAGGTGACCTCTATCCAATCTTCTCTAACTTCTAGAGACATGGGCATGATATGCTATGTGTACTCAAGAGAGATGAATGAATAGAGATTTCCTCAAAGCATTAGTTGAATGTATTTGATTGGTTGTGACTTGCAAATAGTTTTGAATTGTTTGTATTTGTTGGTGTTTGACTTATTGTTTTATGTTTTTGAATGTGTAGTCTATGTTTGGGAGCTTTCTTAGCTCAAATGCAAAAGGTCCTACAAGTTGAATGTTTTTTTTTTAGTATTTAGTAATGAATGTTTATGACTATTCTAAATGCAAAAACTGTAATACAAATGAATAATATAAGATTAATCTAAAATGGATCCTAGTGTTTTTAAACTACAGTAAACATGGAAATGAACAATGCTATGATAATTTAATGAAGAGTCTTAACCATTTTTTTATTGTGTATGTTTTGAATGCTAAGATGAGTTGAATTTAAACAGTACTCAATGTTGAAAGGAATGTGTTTGTTTTTATGTTTTTTCTAGTTTTTGTGTGTTGCATGCATATAAAAAAAAAGAAACTTTTTATGCTAAAAAATAAACTCAATGTAAATAACAACATTGTATTTCTTTTCTGTTTGTTTTTAATGCAATGTGAAAAAACAAACATACACAAAAGGAATGTTGTTGATGACCAATTAATCTAACATTTCTTTTCTCATGTCCTTACAATCTTATAAATACTTTCACAACTTGAAATCAAAAATGAAGGTTTTGATTGTTTTATGCTTATCTTATCAAAAGTGTGTTTGTTTTATTCACTTGTCATTGATTGTTTTGTTGCAAAAAGGGTTGTTGATATGTTGTTTTTGTTTGGTTGTTCTAGTTAGTCAAAATAGGTTTATACTATTGTTATAAAAATGATAATTCCAAAGAAATAAACTAATCTAATCTATTGAAACTAAAACTAATTTAAATCTAAAGACTAATTGAAATCTGAAGCATACAAGCAAATGTTGTAATTTTAGAGCGATAAAAATAACTATCCTAACAACTATCTCTACTCTAAACTATTATAATAAAGAAATTATTTTAAAATAAAATAAAAGAGAATCTTCACACCTAAAATATGATATTATCCAAGATATGAAGTTGATTATGATTGCTAGCAAGATTGTTCTCAAGGACCCAGCTTCGTAACCACTTTCTTTTCTCCTAACTTTGGGCACTCCTCTTGATGGAAGGAAGGCATATAAGTCAAACAATCTAAGCTTGAGGGTGCATAAGATCAAAATAAAACACTATTGTTGTGACAAATTATGGAGTTTTGAAGCTAACAAAAGATGGATTTTGGAGCATAGAGGTTGTTGGGACTGAAATTCCCAAGATACTTTTTGGCAAATATTAAGTTTTAATCATCCAAAGATTTCAGTATAAGAGCATATATAGAAAGATCTACAATTGTTTTCAAGCAGAAATTAACAATTGAGCTGATAGAAATATTTGGATTTGATCTATCCTGATTCCCAAAGACTTAGTATAACATGGTTGAAGTGCTCATTAAAAATAAACCGTAAACAAGGAAGTGAAAAGTTACAAACCGTGTTGAAAGTAAAGGAGAAATAGCATTAAGTACCAGAACTGAATATAGGTGAATTCCTTGTCAAAAATGAATAAGGGTTGCTTTTTGAACCATCTTCAAATTCCCTGTATTTTGCAAGTTATGTATGTTTTTGATAAAATACATTATGGTATAGGTTTGTATGTTTGTATATACAAAGTCTCCCATATACAAAGTGGTGTGTATGTTCTATCATTGTATGATACATGTGCCAAGTCCCTCGTATATAGGGTCACGGTACGGTCGCATAAAAGAGTCATTGGGTTGACGCATTGGTTAATTATATATGTTTGGCTAAACATTTTATTACTACATACAAAGTGGACCTGACGAGGTTAAAAGTTAAAATATATATTCTGTCAGGTCCATTGTTTGTATGTTAGGCAGAGCACAACATACAACGCGATACATACAACTCAATATACATAGCGCGGAACTGAAATATTATCAAATGTGGTGAAACTATTGTATGTGTCACATATTGTGGGTTTCGGGTTAATATACATATCGTGGATTTGAAAAGGTATGAAATAAAGTCAACTTGTTGTATGTATCACACCTTGTATGTGTATGCTTTCAGAGACATACATTTTAAATATACATACATTACCAAGATACAATGCCCACATACAAGCCGGAACTAAAATAATTATGAAATAACAATAAGTCTTTGTATATTTCGCATTTGTATGTATCGGTACATACATTGCGGGACATACAACACGGATTTCGGCGAACATTAAAAAATGATATAAACCATGCATCACTACTCTTTGTATATTGGAATATACATGGCACTTTATACAAGGCACAGAACTGAAAAGTTATGAAATGAGATATAATTGTTGTACGTTTCCACCCTGTATGTATGTTTCAGGACATACAAAGCAAAATATACAAAGCTGCATACAACGCGAAATCCAAAAAATATTAAAATGTGGTTAAACCCATGTATCCGCACTCAATGTATATCGGAAATATACATTGCACTTTATGCAAGCTGGAACCAAAATGTTTATAAAATAAAGAATAATTGTTGTATGTATTACGCCTTATATGTATGTTTCGGGTTATACAAGGTGATATGCATAGCCGAAACTCAGAAGAAATTAAAATCTGATATATAGGATGCATCCTGACTCATTGTATATCGGAATATATGTTGCATAGTGCAGAATTGAAAGATTATGAAAAGTGGTGAAATTGTTGTATGTGTTGCGTCTTGTATATCTCGGGTTATACAAAGCTAATATACATACTATGGAATCGAAAAAGTATAAAATAAAGTTAAGTTGTTGTATGTATCACGTTTCGCATATGTATGCTTTTGGAGATATATATTCTAGTATACATACATTGCGATGTGCATTGCGCTTATGCAAGTGATGGAACCGAAAGTGATATTAAAACTATTTTTATCCTTGTATGTTTCAGGGTTTGTATGTATGTTTTAGATTCATACATTGCAGTACATACAAGCCGGAACTCAAAAGAAATTAAAAACTGATATAAACGATGCATCACTACTCAATGTATATCAGAAATATACATTGCATTTTATGCAAATCGGATTTAAAATGTTTATGAAATACGGTAAAACAGTTGTATTTTTTCAGCTTGTATGTATTGAACATACATTGCTTGATACATACAAGCATTGGAATTTAAATAAGATCAAATTTTGGTTAATGCAATGTATCTTTACCTAATGTATATCCAATATACATTAGGAATCAAAAGAGAGTAAGTTGCAGTTTATGAAACAGTTGGAGTCCGAAGCGGATATACAAGGGACTTTGTATGTATCTTTGCGAGAGATACAAGCCGACATACAAGTGATACATACCGGCAATATATATAAAAGGTGATATGCATAACGCGGACCCCAAAAGTTTACTAAAAATGAAACATTTGTTGTATGTTTGTGATTTGTACCTATCCGACATACATTGCCGATATACAATGTATAACATACAAATGGCAGAACCGAAAGGGTTATTCAAAAGAGTTGAGCACTTGTATATTCAATGCTTTGTATGTAGCAAACATACATTCTTTAGGATACAAGCTATAGATACAAAAGAATGTACAAGAACCGGACGCAAAGGAAAAGTTAAATGTTAAAAACTCTTTGTATGTTCTAGTGATTATATGTTACAATGAACATATCAAATATACAAAGAAACAGAAAGCGAAAGGCGGGAAGTTTTTTCAACCCAACTACGAGGTCACGCCGACGAAGGAAACACTAAAATCCGAAATATCAAGATATTTTTTCTGATAGATAAAATATTTGTTTTTTGTAGGATTTACATAGCGGCAAATAAGTTGTATAAGCATCCACGCAAGGATCTTAAGCAATTGATAAACTGTCGATCAAGGGAGTAATTATCTAAGTAAATATATGTTTAAATAAATTTGTTTTAATCAATTGATCTGAGACTAATGGATGTTTTATCTGGTCTTTTTAGGAATAATGAAGAAACCCTCGAAGGATATTGGGCAGAACTGCAGTTAAAGACTTTTCAACCCTGAAATGGTTATCCATTTGATGATTAGTGACCAGTATTAAATTTCATAAATCTATTTTATTAGAACTAATATTGTTGTTCGGTTATCAACCGTCACAACCATTGTAACTGGTCTGAAGCTTGTATGCCTCTCTTTATAAGAGATGACCAAGACCAGAGAAAAAAGGGGGGATCATAGGGAGAGACTAGAGAATAGAAGAGGAGATACTATATATTAAATTTGAACAGCAATGCTGGTTCATTTTTAATATATTTTATTTCTGGTAGATCATGTGCAAGCATTCTCTGATGAAGTCAAGTCTGTAAGAATGAAGCAGTGACTGCAAAATTTTGGTATCAATTATCTGTTAAATTTATTCAATTATGATTGTCTCCTTTCAAAGTTTTCTTTGTTATTCAATTTGAGTTATCAAGTATATCTTCAAATTGTCTATGCACATTTGTTGTTATAGTGTGATAAGATTAATTGGTTTCTGCTTTCATAATTATATCCTTTAAATCTATCACAATAACTCAAAAGACCTTGTCATGGATCTATAAGAATAGTCATATAGTTAGGGTTTGTATTTTGTCTCCAATTTTTGATAAATCTATTACAATTGTAGTATCATTCTGATAGGTTCCTTCAAGCAAGGATTAAATCCTTTCAGATGAATGCAGGTAATATTTTTTCAATTGGATATATGTAAGTATGGAATACTAACTATTTCCTTGCAGGGTTGTACAAGTTACATACCTATTTTTTCATGCTAGATAGTTCAAGTTTTTACCAAACAAACAATCATTAGTTTCATGATTGCACTGACTCTATATTCAATAAGGCACTGGTCTATTTCTTTCATTTTCACTTATACAAATTCACTTCAAATTTACTTAGTTAGATTGCATTATTGCTTTAGCATTTCAATTTAGATCATTTAGAATTAATTTGCTTTCTTTTCATTTGTTTTATAATTTATGCCATTATCAATAGTTAGATTAATTCTGATTAAAGTAGTGATCATCTCTTTATCTGCTTTATTAATTAGAGGTTTACCTGCCTAGGTCTGGTAGAGCCTGAAGTGAAGGGGGTTTAGCCATATCTACCTCGTGTCAGTTAGCCAAAAACATCAAGAGAGCCTGGCAACCTCTTAGGGTTAATGACCTGTGTTTTTGAGACCTAACATAATTGGTGACTCTGCTGGGGAACTTAAATCCTAAATTTTAGTTAAAGATCATTTTAGAATCAGAGAATTTAAAGGCATAACTCTGCTGGTGGAAGGAAGAACCCAAAAAATTGATTAATCCTCTAAATAGAGGTGGCAACTCTACACAAAATTCAAATACAGATTGGTAAAACTCTGCTAACAAGAACCCAGAAAGATGAAATTTTCCTCTTCTCACAAGAGGTGGCGACTCTAAAATAAAATTGATGAAACATGAAGAAATATAACATACCCTCTGTAGATGCATTCTTTGAACTAAGGAGACATGAAGGAGAATCTGGGTGTGATTTGTTCCACAAGTTGGTGGACATTTATACACAGCTACCTTTTTATCTCAAACCTAGTGAATCCTTATGCATTAAAATGTTCATGTTTGCTTATGACCCTATGTCAATTTATTGGCCCGAATCATTAAAGCTAGTTACTCTAGACCAAGTGGCTAAATTGATTCTTATCATAGAAAGTAAAAGATATGAGGATGTTATCAATATTAAATCCAATGATAATAAATATCAAGAGGATGCTCAAAAAATACAGCCATTAAAGGATGGATATGCAAATGAAAATAATGACTATAGTAGCCCACATTATGAGGATGAAAATAGAGAGGGTCTATCCTGCACAATAGATTGTGACTGTAAATGTTATGAAGAATCCATTGAAAATTTAGATTTTGATGACAATCATGTGGATTTGCAATTAAGTGATTCTCACAGTCCTTATGAAGAACAGGAGAGGTTTGCTGATCAAACTGTTGTTGATCTCGATAGCATGATTGATCAGGAATTAGAAGTGTATTTAGAATGGAAAGAAGAGTAGCTCAGGAGGATGCAACAGAGGATACAAGAAATCGATGATAAACAGAAGGCACAATTAACCATGCAGGCATCAAGACCACTAAAATATGTCACTCCACATAAACAAGGTAGAAATATCAATTCACATATGCCCTCTCAAAGCACATATGCTCCATATACTCCAAGAGTACCTCATAATCCATACCATAACTCTATTCAGCATAATAAGCCACCACAAGGGCTCCAACCTATAAATGCAAGTAACTTTCCTCAATACTATCCACCACCAGGATAGTACTATGCCCCACAATACCAACAATGTGTGCCACAACAAAATGTTTACTATCAGCCTCCATATCAGACAAGTTTTATCCTAGCCCACCCACCGCAATATATGAATCAGCAGTGTTGGGGGGAAGAGGAGCACTGTTTTCAAAAAGGAAGACAAACTTTTGATGAAGAGGGTATACCAGAACATGAACTCCAAGTGTTTCCAAACCCATGCTATCTTGAGGATGAAGTCTTTTCAGATAACCAGGGTGAATATTTTCAACAAGCAAAACAATATCTTGATCAAGAGAAAGTGAACATAGCAGAAACTAATCTTCAGGCCTGTTCAAAACCATTATACGATGACATAGCACAAGAAGAGGATGAGGTATTTTCAGATGGTCAAAATGATACATCATCTTGTGACCATGCTGATGCAATGGATACATCTGATTTTGGGTGTTGCGGTAATGATGAAAAAGATGAAGAAAGTATCATCAATGTCATGGACGAAGAAATATGCTCACTTAACAATGAGCAAATTTTAGAATTACTCACTATAGAATATCAGAAATATGCACATAAGGATGATACTTAAATACCATGTCCAACATACATATGCTTTGATAGTGAGGATACTTTGCGTGATAGTAGACCACATGATTGGTGTGAAAGTACAGTATCAGGATCACATTCAAATGAGATAGAAACAATTGATGATTGTAAATTTGATAGCAGTGATTGTCTAGAGATAAATGCTTCTATTAAATCTTGTGATAATGGAGTCTCAAGATCACAATCATGTGAGAGAGTTACTTGTGATGTTGAAAATAATACTGATGCTTTTTCATTAGATGGTGCCAAGACTCAAGAAAATAAACATTAGATGCAAATTGATTTCTTTTGCTTCCCAGTTCAGATAGAGAACCATCATTTGAAAGGTGACAGCAAATATGGTTCCATAAGATATCACACAGAGATTGTGTCTAGCCTGTCATACAAGTGTAAGGTTATAGATGGTTTTCAAATACATAATGGTGAAGAATATACCAGCATCACTAATCAGGTAAATATGGATATGACCAATCATGCAAACATAAATGATATGTTCAAATTGGTATCATTACAACATGATCAGAACAAGGTTTTTGATAGGGGAAAGACATTGATTTTCTTTTCTGATATGGTTTTTTTTTTACCATATCAGTTTTGGGGAAAAAGTAGACTCTGTTACCCAATAGAGAAGGCACTAGTCTACACCCCAAAGATCTAGGGATCTTGCTATGCCCAAAAGGGGCATACATCTCCAGAAAGAGCCACTGTTGGGACTGAAATTCCCAAGATACTTTTTGGCAAATATTAAGTTTTAATCATCCAAAGATTTCAGTATAAGAGCATATATAGAAAGATCCACAATTGTTTTCAAGCAGAAATTAACAATTGAGCTGATAGAAATATTTGGATTTGATCTATCCTGATTCCCAAAGACTTAGTATAACATGGTTGAAGTGCTCATTAAAAATAAACTGTAAACAAGGAAGTGAAAAGTTACAAACTGTGTTGAAAGTAAAGGAGAAATAGCATTAAGTACCAGAACTGAATATAGGTGAATTCCTTGTCAAAAATGAATAAGGGTTGCTTTTTGAACCATCTTCAAATTCCCTGTATTTTGCAAGTTATGTATGTTTTTGATAAAATACATTGTGGTATAGGTTTGTATGTTTGTATATACAAAGTCATTTGTATATACAAAGTCTCCCATATAAAAAGTGGTTTGTATGTTCTATCATTGTATGATACATGTGCCAAGTCCCTTGTATATCGGGTCATGGTATGGTCGCATAAAGGAGTCATCAGGTTGATGCATCGGTTAATTATATATGTTTGGCTAAACGTTTTATTACTACATACAAAGTGGACCTGACGAGGTTAAAAGTTAAAATATATATTCTGTCGGGTCCATTGTTTGTATGTTAGGCAGAGCACAACATACAACGCGATACATACAACTCAAAATACATAGTGCGGAACTGAAATATTATCAAATGTGGTGAAACTATTGTATGTGTCACGTGTTGTAGGTTTCGGGTTAATATACATATCGTGGATTTGAAAAGGTATGAAATAAAGTTAACTTGTTGTATGTATCACGCCTTGTATGTGTATGCTTTTGGAGACATACATTTTAAATATACATACATTACCAAGATACAATGCCCACATACAAGCCAGAACTAAAATAATTATGAAATAACGACAAGTCTTTGTATATTTCGCATTTGTATGTATCGATACATACATTGCGGGACATACAACACGGATTTTGGCGAACATTAAAAAATGATATAAACCATGCATCACTACTCTTTGTATATTGGAATATACATGGCACTTCATGCAAGGCATGGAACCGAAAAGTTATGAAATGAGATATAATTGCTATACGTTTCCGCCCCATATGTATGTTTCAGGACATACAAAGCAAAATATACACAGCTGCATACAACGCGGAATCCAAAAAATATTAAAATGCGGTTAAACCCATGTATTCGAACTCAATGTATATCGAAAATATACATTGCACTTTATGCAAGCTGGAACCGAAATGTTTATAAAATAAAGAATAATTGTTGTATGTATTATGCCTTGTATGTATGTTTCAGGTTATACAAGGCGATATGCATAGTCGGAACTTAGGAGAAATTAAGATTTGATATATAGGATGCATCCTGACTTATTGTATATCGGAATATATGTTGCATAGCACAGAATTGAAAGATTATGAAAAGTGGTGAAATTGTTGTATGTGTTGCATCTTGTATATCTCGGGTAATACAAAGCTAATATACATACTATGGATTCAAAAAAGTGTAAAATAAAGTTAAGTTGTTGTATGTATCACGCTTCACATATGTATGCTTTCGGAGATATATATTCTAGTAAACATACATTGCGATGTGCATTGTACTTATGCAAGTGATGGAACCGAAAGCGATATTAAAACTGGTTTTATCCTTGTATGTTTCAGATTCATACATTGCAGTACATACAAGCCAGAACTCAAAAGAAATTAAAAAATGATATAAATGATGCATCACTACTCAATGTATATCGAAAATATACATTGCATTTTATGCAAACCAAATTTAAAATGTTTATGAAATATGGTAAAACCGTTGTATGTTTTTGGCTTGTATGTATCGAACATACATTGCTTGATACATACAAGCGCCGGAATTCAAATAAGATCAAATTTTAGTTAATGCAATGTATCTTTACCTAATGTATATCCGATATACATTGCGGAATCAAAAGAGAGTAAGTTGCGGTTTATGAAACAGTTGGAGTCAGAAGCGGATATACAAGGGACTTTGTATGTATCTTTGCGAGAGATACAAGCCGACATACAAGCGATACATACCAGCGATATATATAAAAGGTGATATGCATAACGCGGACCCCAAAAGTTTATTAAAAATGAAACATCTGTTGTATGTTTGTGATTTGTACCTATCCGACATACATTGCCGATATACAATATATAACATACAAATGGCGGAACCGAAAGGGTTATTCGAAAGAGTTGAGCACTTGTATATGCAATGCTTTGTATGTAGCAAACATACATTCTTCAGGATACAAGCTATAGATACAAAAGAATGTACAAGAACCGGACGCGAAGGAAAAGTTAAATGTTAAAAACTCTTTGTATGTTCTAGCAATTGTATGTTACAATGAACATATCAAATATACAAAGAAACGAAAAGCAAAAAGGCAGGAATTTTTTTCAACCCGACTCCGAGGTCACGCTGATGAAGGAAACCCTAAAAAATAAACTAAAATCTGAAATATCAAGATATTTTTTTTGACAAATAAAATATTTCTTTTTGGTAGGATTTACACAACGGCAAATAAGTTGTATAAGTGTCCACGCAAGGATCTTAAGCAACTGATAAACTGTTGATCAGAGGAGTAATTATCTGAGTAAATATATGTTTAAATAAATTTATTTTAATCAATTGATCTGAGACTAATAGATGTTTTATCTGGTCTTTTTAGGAATAATGAAGAAACCCTCGAAGGATATTGGGCAGAACTGCAATTAAAGACTTTTCAACCCTGAAATGGTTATCCATTTGATGATTAGTGGCCAGTATTAAATTTCATAAATCTATTTTATTAGAACTAATATTGTTGTTCGGTTATCAACCGTCACAACCATTGTAATTGGTCTGAAGCTTGTATGCCTCTCTTTCTAAGAGATGACCAAGACCAGAGAAAAAAGGGGGGATCATAGGGAGAGACTAGAGAATAGAAGAGGAGATACTATATATTAAATTTGAACAACAATGCTAGTTCATTTTTAATATATTTTATTTCTGGTAGATCACGTGCAAGCATTCTCTGATGAAGTCAAGTCTGTAAGCATGAAGCAGTGACTGCAAAATTTTAGTATCAATTATCTGTTAAATTTGTTCAATTATATGACTGTCTCCTTTCAAAGTTTTCTTTGTTATTCAATTTGAGTTATCAAGTATATCTTCAAATTGTCTATGCACATTTGTTGTTATAGTGTGATAAGATTAATTGGTTTCTACTTTCATAATTATATCCTTTAAATCTATCACAATAACTCAGAAGACCTTGTCATGGATCTATAAGAAGAGTCATATAGTTAGGGTTTGTATTCTGTCTCTAGTTTTTGATAAATCTATTACAATTGTAGTATCATTCTGATAGGTTCCTTCAAGCAAGGATTAAATCCTTTCAGATGAATGTAGGTAATATTTTGTCAATTGGATATATGTAAGTATGGAATACTAACTATTTCCTTGCAGGGTTGTACAAGTTACATACCTATTTTTTCATGCCAGATAGTTTGAGTTTTTACCAAACAAACAATCATTCATTTCATGATTGCACTGACTCTATATTCAATAAGGCACTGGTCTATTTCTTTCATTTTCACTTATACAAATTCACTTCAGATTTACTTAGTTAGATTGCATTATTATTTTAGCATTACAATTTATATCATTTAGAATTAATTTGTTGTCTTTTCATTTGTTTTATAATTTATGCCATTATCAATAGTTAGATTAATTCTGATTAAAGTAGTGATCATCTCTTTATCTGCTTTATTAATTAGAGGTTTACTTGCCTAGGTCTGGTAGAGCCTGAAGTGAAGGGGGTTTAGCCATATCTACCCCATGTCAGTTATCCAAAAATGTCAAGAGAGCCTGGCAACCTCTTAGGGTTAACGACCTGTGTTTTTGAGACCTAACAGAGGCTATAGAAGACTAGTGTTGTAGGCAAACCTATGAAAATACGTGGACTTTTGATATAGCTCTCTAAAATGGATACTCAAACTTGTTGTATGTGTATGAGAAGGCAAGAGAAAAAACTTTCAAGAAGTAATCAAAAGGCCTATAAAAATATTTTTAGAAATATATTAACATTTAATCCATAATTAGTGATGATAACTAAGTTCACTATGTTGGGTGCATTCAAAGGTGGATTGAACTTGAGTTCAAAAGCCAAATATAGTGCAAGAATGGTGCATGCAAGAAAATCATTTGGGAAAAAATTAGGTGTAGGATTGCCAAACCGAATACAAAATCATTGGGGCAATCACAAGTTTATCAAAGGGGAGATCCAATTCAAAAGGAGTGAACCTATCAATAGTAAACTAAAAAGCAAAAAATTTCAAAGGTGACAAAGCATAAACACTTAGAAAATGATAAATAAACATAAAATAAAAGGCAAAGGGGGTCCTATAGGTTGACTTAACACTCACATTAAGTTTGAATTAGCTAAGAGAAGATTTCATTCAAGTCATGTACTAGGCCATCAATTCATCATTGGACTTGCCATGTATGCATGTCCATTTTTAGGCACTTATATATTTGCCTCCTCGGGTAAAGTAGTCTACACAAATGAGTAGGTATCACTTTTTGAAATAGACATGGGGACCTCAACACTTACCTAAACTTAACTTACATTTGA
Source organism: Cunninghamia lanceolata (assembly GCA_027924645.1). NCBI lineage: Eukaryota > Viridiplantae > Streptophyta > Pinopsida > Cupressales > Cupressaceae > Cunninghamia > Cunninghamia lanceolata. The sequence goes on from BSBN01000747.1 coordinate 613,111, forward strand.
TTTCTTGCATCTAGACCTGCAAAAGTAGAAAAGATCATGCATAATATAAGGTTATCTGAAAAATAATGTTTGAAATGAAAATATAGATAAATTTAAGTACCATCAAGGTGAGATTTTTAGGAATACCACCTTGGTTATGCACTTTGAGTGCTTGCACAAAAGATAAAAAAGAAAACATAGAAACATGACTTAAGTGCATCTCAGACAAGGAATTAGATCAAATTTACAAAAAAAAACATGGACATGAGGATGTTTCGTTTAGGTGAGTATGTAGAGATATACCTATGTTGACTTGTTGAGTTTTTTTGCACAAGAAATTATGTAACCTAAATGGTTAAACCTATGGTATAAGTTAGAAATTAGGGTGGTTAGTAAGTCATTTGCATTCTATCTAGTTGCAATTTTGAGCTTTGGATTGACTGCAATGGTTTTGAGTGAAATTGTAGTCATCAAAGTGGTTGTGACATTAGGATCAACAATATGGTAGTGGCCTAGCCTCAAACAAGCCCATAGGTGTGCAAATCAAGAAAAAACCCCAGGCCTTAGTATTTATTTTCATCATATTTGAAAGTTTTAGTCCATCAAATTTAGAGTCATTAGAGTCAATAGGTTGGCATCTAGGTTAGGAACAAAGGTTTTATCTTTTTTCATTTTCATGTCAATTTTTTCTTATTTTCGTCAAAATTTGAATTTTGGGGGTTGATAGATGATTTATCAATTCAACATGCATCCATCAATTTTTCTAGTTGTCAAACCACCTCAGAAACCTTAGAATCACCATGATGATCTTGACAATACGTAGGTGAATCTAAGATCACTTCTTGGTAAAATGACAAACTTTAATAGAGAGTCTAGCTTTCTTGATTTTGGGGCCAATTTAAAAAAAATTGTGTTTTTGATGGGTTCTATGATTTTGTTTTGAATTTTTTGAGAGGGTTTGAATCATTTGGAAAGATTCATACATTTGATTGAATGACACCAAGTAACAATTCTAGATTTTATGCATTTTGGATGAGCTTTTAGATGCAAAATGGGATGTATTGTGTTGAGTTTGATTGGACAGAGTGGCACATATTCTACTCATGCACCCCTCTAGAAGGATTTTCGTGACATCCTAACATATTAGGATCCATACTGAAACACTTTCTAATTTCTTAGGTTATTTGGTTAGTGGACCATCATCTTATACAATTTATATCAAATTCTAGGTGTTCACATTCAAGGGGACCACCTTTTTTAAGATGAAACCTCAAAGGCCTAGAGGGTTGCATGGGTGAAACATATGAGAGATGAGGATCCTGAAGTGATGAAGGGAGTTCGATTGAGATTTGTTCCAGACTTAGAAATTCCACCTCTTAGGAAAGCAATTATTAGCACAATTACCTCTAGATTATTTGAAGACTAGAAGATTTGCATTCTTGTATGACCCTAGGCTCCCATTATCTACCAAGTGGGGCAAGGTCAAGTTCTTTCCTAGAGTGGATATTTTGGCACAAGTCTACCATGAACTCTATAGGATTGTGATATGTAAAGCTTGATCATTTAGTCATCCTTCTATTATCATGGGATAGATCCTTGAGCACATCCAACATTACCAGAGACTTGTACTTGTTTATGTATCATTAACTTCTTAAAGCAATTAGATGGAGTGGTGTTGAACATTTTGATGATAGAAAATAGATAATGGAGCTACCTTGACAAACATTGACATGATTGTGCATCCATATTTAGATATGATAGGGAGATCACTTGGGGATGACATAATTCTACCTTTTTTTAAAGAGAGACTATCCTAACAAATAAGAGGGAGGTAGTAGAGATACATCCTATTAGTTGAGTGCTACATGTCATGCCCACATTTCCCATGTGGTCATGACACGCAACACACATGTCATGTCCACATTTGTCATGTGGTCATGACACGAAATATCAAAAAAATTTCCATGCATCCCTAGAAACCCCCTCTCACGCGACAGCGTGCTCGGTGGCACTACACATCAGGCATAAAAATACCAATCAAATTTGGGGTAATGCGATCACATGCGCATTCCCCTACGTGATGAAGGCCAACTAAGGGGGTCAATGCGACGCAAGAAGCGTCACCACTAGGGTTAGGATCGAAAGATCAAAACCCTAAGTTGCCCTAGGTGAGTGACAGATTTTGATATGAGTCGAAATCCAAAACCTACTTCTAAAAGCATAATAGAATTAAATAAGCACTTAATTGCAATCCTTAAGTTTGCAGAAACGTCAAAACATTACTCTACGCAAGGTTTAAAATCGCTAAGTAAATTTAACCCTAGATCCCAGAAAAATTTGACAGCATAACGCCTCTCGGGCGTGCATAGGGATTATTCTAATAACAAAATTTAAATCAAGGTTCCCTAAACTCACTAAATTGGATTAAACGACTTAATTAATTTTTTATTTATTACACGCTAGATTAAATAAATTAAATCAACTAAATTGAATAAAATAAAATTAACCTCTTCGATTAATATCCACATGCGATAAATTAAAATAAATTGATTTAAAAATTAAAAATAAAATAAGGTGGCTATAGTTAATTCAAAAGATACATATAGTAATAATTAATCCCCACATCGAAATAATTAAATTCAATCAATAAAATCCTCTAACTCAATATACTAAACTTTAAATGATCCCATTCAATTAAATTCTAGAATATAATTCCTATCCTCTAACATTTGAAATATATTTAGTAAAAATAAAGTTACCCACTTATAAAATAATTTACCCCTAAACCCATAATATCAAGTCACCACATTATAAAATAATAAAACAAAGTAATTAAACAATAACAAAATCCAAGTCTAAAGTGAGGGAAAAAGAATTAAAAGCTATTTTAAAACTCAAGCCCTAAAAACTTCCCTAATAAAGAAAATACTTTCCTTATGGAAAGGAAAGAAAAGCCCTAACCCTATTTGCATTTTCCTATCATTTATTTTCTCTTCTCTATTTTTTTTCTCTTCTCATCTCTTTCTTTTCCTTGCTTTTGTGTTGCAGGTTGGAGGATAAGGAAGCCATGAAAAAAGCTTCGGAGGTATACACCTAGGGTATATACCCATTTCACACACCCCTTTTTTTTTAAATATATATGTTTTATTGTTATTAAATATACATTGTAGGATACAAGTGGAGGCCGAACAACCGAGGATGGGATGGGGGTTCTGGGGCGTTCGCAGGCCGCATATCATTCGACGGCCAGGGGGTTCCATGTTTACCACAGTAGTTAGCAGTAAATGGAGGAAGGGGTGGGGTGGGGAGTGAACCCCCCACCCATCTCCCACCGCTACCACAGTAGTTAGTAGTAAATGGAGGAAGGGGTGGGGTGGGGAGTGAACTCCCCACCCATCTCCCATCGCTAAGTGGGAGATGGGTGGGGGGTTCGATCCCCCCCATCTTACAATAAACACAACACTTAGAAAAAAAGAAAGGGGTGGCGGTGGACACCGCCGTCCCCAAAACCACATTTGACCTTCCCTTGTTTCATTTGATGCCAACACTTTGGATTTCCTTTTATTTGATGGTATTTCTCTTTCACAAGTCTGCGAATACTCATAAAAAATGCATATATATATATATATATACAATCTGCCCATAGCTTTCTTTAACTTAGTTTGTTTAAAAAAATGCTTTCCAGAAAATAAATATTAAATATAAAAAAGGAATATATATATATATATATATATATATATATATAAAATTAAATTTCTGTCTGCAGTTAACTTAATGAAATAAATTTCTGGTTATTTCCAGCAACTAAGATGTAATACACACACACACACACACACACACACACACACACATTTCTTTCTCCTAATATATATATATATATTTTTAAAACAACAACTACCCAAACAGAATGAACATAAATTTTTTTTTGTTCTATGCAAACCATGTATTTTTCTTTCTAACAAAGGAATTTACTACAACTATACTCTCCTTTTATTTTATACATTTAATTGGAAACAACAAGATACACACATATATTTTCTTTTCTTTTGATCAACATTTTAAGGATAACAGAAAGTAACATATGCATATATTTTCCTTCATTTGACAATTTCACAATCCCATAAATAAACCAACAACTATATATATATATATATATATATATATATATATTTGAAACATATATAAATGAGAACTAAGAGAATGTATGTTTAGACAACAATATATCAAGAAGATATTTACTTTCTTTTTTTACAACTTCAAAGTAGATTACATACAACACAAAAATAAAATCATGTAACTTTACATATCAAGAGAGAAAAAGATCTTCTCTCTTAACTTGAAAACACTACTCAAAGGCCAAACTTGGCCATGGCTCACAATAGCCAAAATGACAATGAACGTCAACTCTAGACTGCCCTCTCCTCCAAGCTCCAATGCCACAACAAACCTGCAAATAACATTTACAACAAGGGAGGGGAAAACAAGCAACGAAGTACCACTCTCCTCCCTACCATAGACTCACTCATGAGTCACCCCTGAGCTTGGAGGTCATCCACACACAAGGAACTTTCACTCCACAAACCGACAAAACACACAAAGCAAATGAACATGAAGAACTCCCATGGCTTGCACAAAACAAAACTCATAAAAATGAGTTTAAAGGGGTAGGGGAGTGGACATCACTCAACTCAAGAGTGCCACTCCAAATGTCTCAAAAACTAATTTTCACAAGGCTTCAAGCCATCACATATATAACAAATTTCACATATTTCTCCATGGCTCTCAAGCCATTCAAAAATGCTCAAACTCACAACTTGCCCTCAAGGCCAAAATACGAAAATTAGGAGGTGACCTCGAGGAGGTTCACTCCTCTCCCATCCCACACATGTTGAGCATTTTCTCCAAGTGGAGAGGCTCTCACAACACCCATAAAAATCCCCACAACAACAAAAATATAAATTACACACACATAAAACCATCATACAATAAGTGTAAATTACATAAGGAAAAGCATTTAGCCTTGAATCCTACCTTAAATAGACCACAAGGAAGATAGTTGAAGAAGATCCCTTCCAACTCCACCTCCAAGTCCTTCTCCAAATGAGCCTCCAAAAATTCCTCTAACTCTTCCCCCAAATTCAAATAAAAAGAAAATTGAAAACAAATCAACAACCCTCTCCCTCTCTTCAAGATGGATTAAAATAGGCTCTCCTCATGAGCCTTGAGGAATGAGAAGGTGACACATGTCACCTTCTCCTTCCTCCTCAAATCCACTTGCAAGCTTCATGGAACGTGGGGGTGACACATGTCACCCTCCCATTCCACCAAGTCTTGACCCATCCACGTGTGCTCTCTCACACATGTGGGAGAGAAAAGTGGAGCCAAAGAAGGATGTGGGTACTACAAGTGCCCCAATCATATCCTCCCATGAAAGCCCACAAAATCCCAAGGTACCCTCACCAATGTGAGAGAGCCTTGGAGTTGAGTCCTCTACAATTTAGTGGTCTTGAAGACTCCCCCAAGCCTTGGAAAGAGGTGTGGATGAGGTTGAGTGTTTGACCCAACCTTCCACTCCTTCCCAAACTTTCATTTTCGTCACTTTACTTAAGGGTGAAGTTTAAGTGACCAAATGGGAGTTTACCTAAGGTTAGACAAGCTCAAATGGTCCTAGACCCTAGGGGTACAACCTAGGGTCACTTTTACCCATTTTGAACACCATAGGGTGAGTAAAATCACCTAAAAAGGGGTCACAAAAATAAAAACTCAAAAATAAAATCAATTAAACATTACACCTTTACAACACCAAAATACAATAAAATATAAAAGGGGTAGACCTCTCTCAAACAACACCACACATAAACATTACGAAATTTCTTCATGCATAACATAGTTGATCTTGGTTCCTCTTGGAACTAGATCGGATTAACATGGGAATTCACAAAATGTGTGGGATGATCTTCAATTATCCATGGCTTGGTTAGAACACCTGCGCACTTAAACAACGGATTAATCCAACATGTATATCATAGCTGAAGCAAAGGAAACATACACTCACACCATTGCATAATCATATAAAACATCATAAAATTACATCATAATTAGATTCATAATTTTGCATTTCTATAATCCATCTCAAAATAAAATTGCAAAATAATCCATAACATAATGTCACAACTAATATCACAAATAACATCATAATGTATATCACATGTCAACTCATCATCAGTGAATCAAATCAAGATCTAGTCTCATCACAATCATGCTAAACATAATTAATCAAAAGTAAAAGCATATAGTCTAATAATCCTGCATACTGGGATCAACAGTCCCCAAAAGTCTAAAATGTCTCTAATAGTAATATAAAATTATTGAAATAAGGGAGTGAAAAGGTAGGCCTCACATCCTTCCCCCTTAAGACTAAACTTCCTCCTAGAAGTCGTCAAAGAGGTGAGGATAAAGTGCCGTCAATCTAACTGCATCCTCCCATGTCACCATGACCTCATCATACCTATCCCACTGGACCCCAACCTGGTCTAGCTCTCAACCTCAAAAGCCCAGTGTCTGACAAGCCAATATGTGAATTAGCTCCAAAGCCAACTACTCATCTGCCTCTACCTATAGAGCACTCCAATCCAATACATGAGATAAATCAGATATGTAACGCCATAAAATAGATACATGAAAAACATCGTGGATGCACAACAGGCTAGGTGGCAAGGCTAGACAGTACGGTATGAGTCCTATTCACTCCAAGATCTCAAAATGCCCAACAAAACATGGTGCGAGCTTAGAGCCCTTTCCATAACGGATTGGACTCTTGTGCAGTCGCACTCTCAAGAATACTCTGTCCCCTACTGAGAACCTCCAATCTAATCTCTTAGCATCGGCATACTTCTTATGTCGATCATGTGCCTCCTGAAGTCTTTGTCTAATCAAGGTCACCTACTGCTCCATATCCTGAACCAACTTTGGCCCTATCGCAACCCTGCCCTCAATACGGTCCCAACTCAACAGTGTCTTGCAAGGTTTGCCGTACAAGGCCTGAAAAGGAGGCATACCCAACGAGCTGTGATGCCCATTATTGTAGGCAAACTCAACTAGATACAAATACTCCTCCCATTTAGACTGGTGATCCATAACGTACATGCTAAGCATATCCTCTAGAACCTGATTCACCCTCTCCGTCTGACCATCTGTCTCAGGGTGATATGCTGAACTGAAGTTGAGTTGTGTGCCCAAAGCCTACTGTAATGCCCTCCAAAAGGTTGATGTGAACACTGAGTCTCTGTTAGAAATGATACAATGAGGTACTCCATGTAATCTAACAATCTCATCCAAGAATACTCTCGCCATTGATGGTGCATTGTACGTTGTATGTACAGGTGAGAAATGCGTCACCTTGGTCAACTTGTCAACTATCACCATGATGGCATCATGGCGGTGAGATGACATAGGAAGACCAACAATGAAATCTATGGAAATGGTGTCCCACTTCCACTCAGGTATCTTGTGAGGGTATAAAAGACCTGCTGGATGCTGATGCTCAACCTTGACCCTCTGGCACTCAAGGAAATGAGCAACATACTCTGCAATATCTCATCTCATACCCACCCAATGTTACAACTATTGCAACTTGGCATGCATCTTCTTCACCCCTGGGTGTGCTGCATAAGGTGCTCTGTGAGCCTCTAAAAGAACTATTGTACGTAGGTCACCTATACAGCGTACATAGATGCGCTGTCAATGTCTAAGTAACCCATCTGCCTCTAGGGAATAACCTGTAAACTTGCCCACAAGGGCCCTCTATGACTGGATCTCATGTTGCACCTTAAGAAACCACTCATCCTCAAACAGATGATGAATGATGCACTCTCTCAAGTCCACACTCAAGGTCAAGGTCAGGATCTCATGGTGCCTCTGGCTCAATGATTCGGCAACCACGTTCTCCTTCCCCTTGATGTAATGGATATCAAAGTCATACTCGCAAAGGAACTCCATCCAATGCCGCTGATGGGCATTTAAATTTGGTTGCATGAATATGTACTGCAAGCTATGGTGATTCGAATGAAGCTCAAAGTGACGACCCAATAGAAAGTGTCTCCAACAAACAAGAGCATGAACCACTGCTGCGAACTCTAAATCGTGAGTAGGGTAGTTCAGCTCATGGGTCTTGATCTTTCATGACTCATACGCAATCACTCTACCACCCTGCATAAGCATGACTCCCAAACCCTCAAGTGATGCATCTGTACAAACCACAAAATTCTCTGCTAGATCAAGAACCGTTAAAATGGGAGCACTGGTAAGATGCTCCTTCAGGACCCCAAAGGCCCTCTCACACTACTCAGTCCAAGTGAAGCCCTTCCCTTTCTACTGAAGGGAAGTGATGGGGTGTGCTATCCTAGAAAAACCCTCTACAAATCTATGGTAATAATCGGCTAACCCCATGAAACTCCTGACCTCTGTCACATTGGTGGGTGCTGGCCAATCCCTACTAGCCCTGATATTCAATGGATCTATGTAGATACCATCACCAGACAGGATGTGCCCCAAATACTGCATCTCAATCCTAAAAAAGGCAAACTTCACCAAGTTGCCATAAAGTTGCTTCTCTCTCAAGCACTGTAAAAGTTGACACAAGTGATCCTAATGCTCCTCCTCATTCCACGAGTAGATCAAAATATCATCAAGGAAAATGATCATGAACCGATCAAAGTAAGTGTGGAACACCCCATTCATGAAACTCACAAACATTGTAGGGGCGTTCGTCAAATCGAAGGGTACCACAGTGAACTCATAGTGGCCATAATGAGTTTAGAAGGTGGTCTTACGGATATCCACCTCTGTGATGTGCAACTGGTGGTATCTAGACTTTAGGTCCATCTTAGAGAAAAATCTAGCTCCTTGTATCTGATAAAAAAGGTCATCAATCCTAGGTAGAGGATAACAGCTCTTCACTATCACCTTATTAAGCTGCCTATAGTCCATGCATAGATTAAGAGACCCATCCTTCTTCTTCATGAAGATAACTGGTGTGCCCCATGGTGAAACACTAGGTCAAATGTGCCCCTTCTCAAGCAACTCCTCTAACTGCAACTTGAACTTCGTGAGCTCATGTGTGCTCATCCTGTAGGGTGCATGAGACACTGGCTTAGCACTCGACACTAAATTAATGTGGAAGTCTACCTCTCTGCATGGAGGCATACTTGGTAACTCTGGTGGAAAAACATTGGCAAACTCCCTCAAGATAGGATGGTCATCTAGAGATGCCTCTGGCTCATCCTCTGATCTGTTGCTAACAGAGATGGAAAACAATTAACATCCCTTCCGCATGCAGCACTTAAGCTGCTGAGCGGATATCATATGAACTTTCGTGGGCTTCTGAATGCCCACTACCGCGACTGACGTGCCATGATCATCTAAACAACTAATCACCTTTCAGCAACAATCTAGCTTGGCTCTATGAGCTGCAAGCCAATCCATGCCTAAAACTACACCATAGGATCCTAAGGGCATAACCCTAAGGTCGCATAATGTAGCGAAGGCCTCTAAAGAAATCTCACAGTCGTGAACCAAAGTATCTATTGACATTTTGGCTCTAGTGGCCAACTCAACCTCCCACCTATCGCCTTGCCTAGAGGCTACCAACCTGCAACTCTCTACTAACGATGGAGATATAAATGAATTAGTAGCGCCAGAGTCAAATAAAATAGCAATGGGGACATCCCCAATCATAGTTGTTGTCTCAATCACTGAGGCTTGGAAATCAGCCTAACAATTATCAACCGCTGCAAACATATGGTGGGATCTACCCACATCACCAACTGTCTACTTTGAACCTCTTGCATGAGGCTATCCCCCTGCCGTAAAACCCTGTGAGCACTCTCTAGCTAAATGTCCTGCCCCACCACATACATAGCATGGGCCCTGAGCCTATACCTATCCAGTCTGAGTCCTACTACTCTACTGCTATCTAGTCTGACTAGTGGACCCCTAAGAACCCCTGTAATACTGTTGTGATCTAGCAGGTCCCGCAAGTGGTCCTCGCTATCTCTGATCCCTATGTAGGCCCTACTGCTACCAACCATGATTTGGCCCTCCCTATGCCCTCTGCTAGGGCCTGGACCTCTGCTAATATTATTGTTGTGGAGGCCTAGGAGGTAAAGATGTAGAACTAAATCCTCCTCTCTGTGGTGGTGGTGGTGGTTGATAGAAATTCTACTACTATTGGCTATGATCTTGAAACTAAGAGCGTGAACTTTGACTTGTCCCTATATGTCCTCAGCAATGTATGCCTTCTCGATAGCCTCACTCAAGGTCTAGGGGTCTACCATGCGCATAGACCCTAATAACCCCTGATTCAAACCTCTAATAAACTTGTGAACTAGAAGTTTTTCATCATGGAGATACTCTGCATAACATGACAGCTCTATGAACCTGCGCTCATACTGTGCTACAGTAGAACCTCGCTGCTGTAAACTCGTCAATACGATGCTCCCTGTAATGGTCTGACAGATAACGCACATTAAAGTGCTCAATAAAAGTGTCCCATGAAAGTGTATCCAAAGATAAGTGGTGCTTGCACTCCTCAATGTGCCACCAAGTCGCTGCTACGTCTCTCAACAGGTGAACCGCCACATGTGCCTTCATGTTTCCCTCATAAGGACACAACACAAAGCACTTGTCTAAACTGATAAGCCAAGCCTCCGCCTTGGTTCCCTTTGTGGTCCCTATGAAGGTGGGTGGATTCAGCCTAAGTAAATCTCTAATGGGGTCTCCTTGGTCTCTATATCCTCTAATAGGCTCATCCACACCATAACCATAAGGCCCGTGATAAACCTGCTCTACCCTCACAGTCTCCTCTCGCCTCGCATGATGTAGAGGGCTCCTGCTACAAGCTCTGTAAGTTGAACCAACCTCCTCCACTATCGTGTTAGGAATCTCAACATAAGGCTCTACACGTGGCTCCACATGCGACTCAGTACATGGCTCCTCTTGTGGATCAACGCGGGGCTCGACACGTGGCTCAACTATGACTGGTGGTAACCTATCTAACATTGCCTATAATGCCTGTAAGATTTGTGGTCATATATCAGGTGCGAGTGGTGCCTGTGGTGCAGGCGGTCCCCGACCCTCGGCTAATAAATCGCTAGGTACCTCAATGGACACAGTACGGCGTAAACACGCTCACCTCGTTCTAGGTGGCATCCTACAAGAACAAGGTTATTACGAATCAGAAGACTTTGTGGAATAAGTAATGTGCCCAAACAAGCCCAATGTTTCAACTTGGCTCCGATACCAACTGTCATGCCCACATTTCCCATGTGGTCACGACATGCAACACACGTGTCATGTCCACATTTGTCATGTGGTCATGACACGAAATATCAAAAAAAATTCCACGCATCCCTAGAAACCCCCTTGCACGCAACAACATGCTCAATGGCAATACGCATCAGGCGTAAACATGTCAATCAAATTTGGGGTAATGCGATCACATGTGCATTCCCCTACGTGATGAAGGCTGACTACGGGGGTTAATGCGATGCGAGAAGTGTCGCCACTAGGGTTAGGATCAAAAGATCAAAACCCTAAGTTGTCCTAGGTGAGTGACGGATTTCGATACGAGTCGAAATCCAAAACATACTTCTAAAAGCATAACATAATTAAATAACCACTTAATTACAATCCTCAAGTTTGTAGAAACGTCAAAACATTACTCTACTCAAGGTTTAAAATCGCTAAGTAAATTTAACCCTAGATCCTGGAAAAATTTGGCAGCATAACGCCTCTCAGGCATGCATAGGGATTATTCTAATAACAAAATTTAAATCAAGGTTCCCTAAACTCACTAAATTGGATTAAATGACTTAATTAATTATTTATTACATGCTAGATTAAATAAATTAAATCAACTAAATTGAATAAAATAAAATTAACCTCTTTGATTAATATCCACATGCGATAAATTAAAATAAATTGATTTAAAAATTAAAAATAAAATAAGGTGGCTATAGTTAATTCGAAAGATAAATATAGTAATAATTAATCCCCATGTCGAAATAATTAAATTCAATCAATAAAATCCTCTAACTCAATATACTAAACTTTAAATGATCCCATTCAATTAAATTCTAGAATATAATTCCTAACCTCTAACATTTGAAATATATTTAGTAAAAATAAAGTTACCCACTTATAAATTAATTTACCCCTAAACCCATGATATCAAGTCACCACCTTATAAAATAATAAAACAAAGTAATTAAACAATAACAAAAATCCCAAGTCTAAAGTGACGGAAAAAGAATTAAAAGCTATTTTAAAACTCAAGCCCTAAAAACTTTCCTAATAAAAAAATACTTTCCTTATGGAAAGGAAAGAAAAACCCTAACCCTATTTGCATTTTCCTATTATTTGTGTTCTCTTCTCTATCTTTTTGCTCCTCTCATCTCTTTCTTTTCCTTGTTTTTGTGTTGTAGGTTGGAGGATAAGGAAGCCATGAAAGAAGCTTCAGAGGTATACACACAGGGTATATACCCATTTCAAATACCCCCTTTATATATATGTGTGTGTGTGTGTTTTATTGTTATTAAATATACATTGCAGGATACAAGTGGAGGCCGAACAACCAAGGATGGGACGGCGGTTTTGGGGTGTTCACAGGCCACATATCATTCAACAGCCGGGGGGGTTCCATGTTTACCACAGTAGTTAGCAGTAAATGGAGGAAGGGGTGGGGTTCCCATCTCCCACCATTAAGTGGGAGATGGGTGGGGGGTTCTATCCGCCCCCATCTTACAATAAACACAACACTCAGAAAAAAAAAAAGAAAGGGGCGGCGGTGGACACCACCGTCCCCAAAACCACATTCGACCTTCCCTTGTTTCATTCTACACCAACACTATGGATTTCCTTTTATTCGATGGTATTTCTCTTTCATAGGTTTGCGAATACTCATAAAAAAAATGCATATTATATATATATATATATATATATATATATATATATATATTAAAACAACAACTACCCAAACAGAATGAACATAATTTTTTTTTTCGTCTATGCAAACCATGTATTTTTCTTTCTAACAAAGGAATTTACTACAACTATACTCTCCTTGTTTTTTTATACATTTAATTGGAAACAAGATACACACATATATTTTGTTTTCTTTTGATCAACATTGTAAGGATAACAGAAAGTAACATATGCATATATTTTCTTTCATTTGACAATTTCACAATCCCATAAATAAACTGACAACTATATATATATTTTTGGAACATATATAAATGAGAACTAAGAGAATGTATGTTTAGACAACAATATATCAAGAAGATATTTACTTTTTTTTTACAACTTCAAAGTAGATTACATACTACACAAAAATAAAATCATGTAACTTTACATATCAAGAGAGAAAAAGATCTTCTCTCTTAACTTGAAAACATTACTCAAAGGCCAAACTTGGCCATGGCTCACAATAGCCAAAATGAAAATGAACGTCAACTCTAGACTGCCCTCTCCTCCAAGGTCTAATACCACAACAAATTTGCAAATAACATTTACAACAAGGGAGTGGAAAACAAGCCACGAAGTACCACTCTCCTCCCTACCATAGACTCACTCATGAGTCACCCCCGAGCTTGGAGGTCATCTACACACCAGGAACTTTCACTCCACAACACAACAAAACACACAAAGCAAATGAACATTAAGAACTCTCATGGCTTGCACAAAACAAAACTCATAAAAATGAGTTTAAAGGGCCAGGGGAGTGAACATCACTCAACTCAAGAGTGCCACTCCAAATGTCTCAAAAACTAATTTTCAAAAGGCCTCAAGCCATCATATATATAACAAATTTCACATATTTCTCCATGGCTCTCAAGCCATTCAAAAATGCTCAAACTCACAACTTGCCCTCAAGGCCAAAATATGAAAACTAGGAGGTGACCTCGAGGAGGTTCACTCCTCCCCCATCCCACACATGTTGAGCATTTTCTCCAAGTGGAGAGGCTCTCACAACACCCATAAAAATCCCCACAACAACAAAAATATAAATTATACACACACGAAACCATCACAAGAAATATAAATTACATAAGGAAAAGCATTTAGCCTTAAATCCTACCTTAAATAGCCCACAAGGAAGATAGTTGAAGAAGAGCCCTTCCAACTCCACCTCTAAGTCCTCCAAATGAGCCTCCAAAAATTCCTCTAACTCTCTCCCCAAATTCAAATAAAAAGAAAATTGAAAACAAATCAATAACCCTCTCCCTCTCTTTAAGAGGGATTAAAATAGTCTATCCTCATGAGCCTTGAGGAATGAGAAGGTGACACATGTCACCTTCTCCTTCCTCCTCAAATCCACTTGCAAGCTTCATGGAACATGGGGGTGACACATGTCACCCTCCCATTCCACCAAGTCTTGCCCCCTCCACTTGTGCTCTCTCACACATGTGGGAGAGAAAAGTGGAGCTAAAGAAGGATGTAGGTACTACAAGTGCCTCAATCATATCCTCCCATGAAAGCCCACAAAACCCCAAGGTACCCTCACCAATGTGAGAGAGCCTTGGAGTTGAGTCCTCCACAATTTAGGGGTCTTGAATAGTCCCCCAAGCCTTGGAAAGAGGTGTGGATAAGGTTGAGTGTTTGACCCAACCTTCCACTCCTTCCCAAACTTTCATTTTCGTCACTTTACTTAAGGGTGAAGTTTAAGTGACCAAATGGGAGTTTACCTAAGGTTAGACAAGCTTAAATGGTCCCTAGACCCTAGGGGTACAACCCAGGGTCACTTTTACCCGTTTTGAACACCATAGGGTGAGTAAAATCACCTAAAAAGGGGTCACAAACTAGCAAGGGATGGCTCTATGGTGCCCTATTACTCTAGGCATTCCTATCTTGTAAATTGTGTAGGGAAGTGGATAGGTAGGGGCATAGGTGCTAGGATAGATGTGAAAACCACCCTATCGAGCCCATCAAATAACTATTGTGGAAGTTAGAGAGGAGACTAGATTAGAGGAGGATGAGTCAAATCATAAGATTGAGGAGGTATCAACAAAGATTGAGCCATTTATTCAATGGACAAAGGATTAGATGATAGTTGGTGATGCTTCTTGGTAGCTAGGAAATCCTCATTAGTGTTTTGATTAACTCTTCTTTTTTATTACTCTTTACTATCTAATTTTAAGTTGTTTACAATACTTTAGCATGCTTATTGATTATACGTTGGACATAGATTTAACACTTTTCCTTGTTTTATGCTTGATGATGTAGGCACTACAGATGAATGGAGGAACCTAATTAGGACCTCATTAATGAATACCATTGCCATTACTATGAGGAGTGTAAGAAATAAAGGTGAACAACTATAGAATAGAAATATGATTTCTATTGTTATAATAATCCAGCGTAGAACCAAATGAAGATTATAGGAAATCAAATAAATAATACAAAGAAATAAAGGAACGGGAGAAATGAACACAACACAATGTTTACATGGAGAAACCCTTTCAGAAAAAAACTCCACACAAGAAGAGATGCACCAGTATGTATTGACTTCAATAGAGTTTACAATACATCACTGACAACCTCCTCTTCAGTCTTCAATCTAGCAACACCTATTTTCCAGTCTCAACTCTCTACTACACCATAGCTATAATACAATGCTCTCATTAAAAGAGTGTTGCCATCTAGGGAAAAAATCCGTAACATAACTTCTATCGTTAGATCTGTGACCTAATGATGAATGGTCTAGATTGACTACGAAATTACAATATTTTACAAGGTAATTTTCTAAACAAATTCTTCGGGGGCACTTCCCCCAAACCCCCACCAAGGGGGGCAACATCACCCCTGGACCCCCCGTGAAGTACTAAGATCCAAATGCAGTTGAAACAAGACTGATGCTTGGTGAATACATCTTCCTTTATGGAAATTTACAAACAACATTAGGAGTAATTAATTACATAGGATTTACAAGGTTTATGGCACCTTAATCCTAACATTCTACCATTTGACATCATACATTGTAAATTCATCCATAGGAAAAAAATAATAATTAATCACTAGGAACAAGGCCCATGGCCTCCCTACACCATATAAACTTCTCTGTGCTCATAGGTTTAGTAAGTGAATCTACAACATTCTCCTAAGTGTCAATATTCTTCAACTCAATCTGCACATTAACAATCAATTCACAAACAAAGTGGTACTAAACATTCACATGCTTCATCTGATACATAGGATTCTTGGCCAAACATATCACACTCTAGCTATCACAACCAATATGAATAGTCCTACAGTCAAAACCAATACCTACACACAATCTTTGTAATGAAACTGCCTCCTTAGAGACATGTATAGCTGCCATGTAGTCTTCTTCATTGGTGGACAATACAATTGTATGCTACCTCTTACTCATCCAACTCACTACTCCTCCAAATAGAGTAAATACATACCCACTTGTGGACATTCGATTGTCTAAGTCATCTACCCAATCTGCATCAACATATCCATGTATGTCCAATGTATTTTCCACACGGTTAGTACTAGAATAAAGCAAACAATAATTAGAAGTACCAGCCAAATATCTAAACACCCATTTTACATAATTCCAATGATGTCTACTAGTGTTAGACATAAACCTGCTCAAAACTCCCACTGCTTGGGCAATATCTAGTCTAGTGCAAACTATTGCATACAACAAACTTCCTACAACACTAGAATATGGTACCTTAGACATATCCTCTAAATCATCTTCATTCTTAGGACACATAGCTAATGAAATCTTAGCTCCAACCAATAAAGGAATTCTATCTGGATTATAATCCTACATACTAAATATGTTCAAAATAGTATCAACGTACTTACTCTGTGATAACCAAATCTTTTTGTTTACCTGATCTCTTTTTATCTCCATCCATAGAATATATATGGATTCTCCCATATCCTTCATCTCAAATGCACCTAAAAGTTAGGTTTTAAGCTCACTAATCATACCCTTAGTGTTACTAAAAAATAACATATCATCCACATACAAGGTAATAATCAGTATATGATCATCAATACATTGAATGTAAATATAGTGATCCTCTTTGCTTATAACAAAATCTAATTTCAAAACAAAAGAATCAAATTTTTGATACCACATTTGGGGAGATTGTTTTAAACCATAAAGAAACTATTTTAATCTGCATACCCAGTGTACTTTCCCTTTTACCTCAAACCCTATAGGACGTTGCATGTAAATTTCCTCTTCCAAGTCTCCATGTAAAAAACATTGTTTTAACATCCATTTTCTCAATCTCAAAGTCATTAGCAACAATAATAGATAACATAAATCTAATT
The DNA here is from genome assembly GCA_027924645.1 of Cunninghamia lanceolata. Classification (NCBI taxonomy): domain Eukaryota; kingdom Viridiplantae; phylum Streptophyta; class Pinopsida; order Cupressales; family Cupressaceae; genus Cunninghamia; species Cunninghamia lanceolata. Next base: position 630,445 of record BSBN01000747.1, read on the forward strand.
GAGGATAATTTAGCAACATGAGAAAATATTTCTTAAAAATCAACTCCCTCTCTCTGGGAGTAGCCCTTAACCACCAGTCTAGCCTTGTACTTCTCCAATGAATCATCTGCTCCAAACTTTTACTTGAAGACCCACTTATATCCAATGGCCTTTCTACCTTTGGTTAAATGATAGGACTGGAACCTAGTGAGAAATTGTAACTTGAAGTGGACTTGTGATTCTAAGTATCACTAGCCCAATTTGAATCTATGTATCCAGCCACATCAATAGCTATGCCAACTCTATAAAGAATCTCAACTTTGAGAGTGCTTTGAATTTACTGAAGGATCCTCTTAGCTACTTTCTAGTGTATCTCATGAGGCTCCCGCATGAATCTTGAAACCATGCCTACAACATATGAAATATCAGTCTTGGTATGAGTCAGATAGATGAGACTGCCAAGAAGTTGTCAATACAAGGTTGCATCGACCAATGGTGTGTTATAATCAGCCTCAAGCTTGACTCTAGATAGAAAGGGAGCTAGAGATAGCTTATGATCAACCATGTGAGACTGAGAAAGTAGATCAAGAGCATACTTGGGTTGTGCAAGTGTAATCCCTAAGTTGGACTATGAAATCTCAATGCCAAGTAAGTAATGTAATAAACCCAAGTCTGTCATATCAAATATGTCATGCAAAGTCGTCTTCATTACTGAAATAGTGAATCAAGAGCTCCTGGTCATCAAAAAATCATTGACATAAAGAACCAATATCAATAGAGAATTATCCTGCCACAATAAATATACATTAGGATCTAAATGGAACTGAGTGAAACCTGAAGCTAAGAGGAAGGAAGTGAAGTCAAGTCCCAAGTGTGATTTCTAATTAAGGAATCATATTCCTCATGCATAGAATTATCCCACATAGGTATACCTGATGCCTCTCAAAATGTTTGTGGATCAAGGGTTGAAGCATAAAAGGCATGTGGCCCACTCTGATAGTCTAAACAAGTATGTCTATCATCTGTTAGATTCCTTACCCAAGTGACTGCACTCTAGAGAGTCTACCTAGCCCAAAGACGGTCGGATGTGGGTGAGTCAGGTGTTGAATCCTCATCCTCCAAAACATGTCTAGAAGTGGATGGAGATGACTCTCCATCACTATCCTTTTTTTAGAACTAGAAGAAGAAGAAGACTTTACCTCAAGAATATGTTGTGGATGATCTGAGTCATCAGAAGAATCATCAAATTCAAGTGAGTCCAAAGTAGATGGAGAAATGTCAAGTATAGAGTTGGTAGGATTCTCTTGAAACTTAACACTCCTCTCAATGAACAACTGATGTGTGGTTGGGTGGAGTAGACAATAACCTTTTACACCATCTGGATAACCTACAAAAATGCAAGGTTTGGATTGAGGTTCCATTGCCTTGTGATTCTACTTCGATATATGTGCCATGGATAAAGATCCAAAGACCTTGAAGTGCTCAACTAATGGTTTTCAACCTGTCTAGGCTTCAAAAGGAGTGATTCCATTCAAGGCTTTGTGATGAACTCAGTTCTGAATGTAACAAGCATAGTTGATTGCTTCTACCTAGTACTATGGTGTAGGGCCCTTGGAGTGTATCATGCAGTTAACCATCTCTTTTAAGGATCTTGTAACATCAAAAATTGCATACCCTTACAATTTCATGCTACATTTTGAGACCACTTTTGTGTCTGCCCCCTAGCATTGTTTTTAGGTTCATTTTAGCCTTGCATTAGCCTCTTTCTCGTAACCACATATGCTTTTGTGATGTATTCAACCCTTTGTGTTCATTTTTATGAAATTTTATTTTAGTGCTTTTTTTATCTCATTGTCCGATGGTGTGATCAGGAACCGAAGTTGCCTGGATGCTAGTATGTAGCACAGACATTCGCACGACACACTAGCGTCCCATGTTTATGTGGCGCTAGGTGACCATTTATGGGTGTTATTGGACACCTCTAGTGATGATTTAAGATTCTAGTAACACCTCTTCATGGCTCAAAGGATTTTTTAATTTCACTTTTCATTATCTTGCATTCTATGGTGAACTCTCTTAGCTTTGCAACTTGCTGTGAACTCTCTTAAAGATTTGGCTCTCTTGGTGATCTCCTACAACTCTTTCTTGTGCTTCCTCAAGTCTCCATTACGGGTGTACTCTTTTGGTACATGTTTATGTGAGTTCTTGGAGGATTTTGTACTCTCTTTTGTAGGGTTTTATGAAACCATCACTTGCTGGCTAAGCTACTCCAATTGGGCAGATTGTGCTTCCTTTAGAGGTGATCGAGTTTCATATTTCTCTCTTAGATTTCATTGCATTTGTGTAACCCCATTGTTTGAAGATTGCATTGTGTGGTTACATTGCATTTTCTCTCATATATTCATACATATTTGTACTGGTTTTCTCACTTAGCCTTGAGTAGACTAGTTTGTTTACAAGTTTCATTTGTCCCTAATATTTATTTCTTAGATATACTTAAGAAGTAAGAGCACACACATACTCCTTTTCAAGATTTCTTCATCCTTTTTTCTCATGGAGATTGAAATACCAAAGCAAGGACTTGACTTGAAGGCAAGATCCTTGACCAACAATTTTTCCTTTGTCCTTAGCAGCAAGTATTTCGAGGAGAAATATTTGAATGTACAGAGGTTTTGTGATAATTCTTCTCTTCTTTCGTTAATATTTCATTCTATTAGATTTAACTGAATCTTCACATTATTTTCTTATTTGGTGTCAACTGGAGATTACTAGGTAGTTGTTTGTTTGCCGATTTTGTGTGCAAATATCCAGAAGTCGTACAACATTCATTCTTTTTATTTTTTGGATTTTTAGGATGTCAGTTCTTAGTGCAGATGTCCCTACAATGTGTTTTTGTCCAAGATAGTGAGTTCTATTCTTCGATGACAGGATCCTTTGTGACCCCTTTTTTCATTCTGTATTTAAATTTTTGAAATTCAGTTTACAATAGAATATTTTTAGCATTCTGTTAATTTATCTCTTTTCTTCAAGTAATTAGTTTAGTTCATTTTTCATTCCTTCTTAGCACAAAGTGGGTCTATTGCTGTTAATCTATCTAGGGGCATAGATAGAAGAAATCTAGATAGGACCCTAGTGTAGTTGTAGTAAAAAGTTCCCTTGATTGACATGTTTAATCAAGGTGTAATTTTTTCTCATCTACAAATCCATTCTTTCATTCTGCAACACCATTCTACTAGGGAGTATAAGGAACTATGCACTGCAAGTTTATCCTCTTTGTTGTACAAAACTACTCAAACCTATTGTTGACATAATCACCCCCATTGTCAATCCAAAGAACCTTGATGACTTTTCTTGACTATTTTCGGCAAGAGCCTTGAAGTCTTGAAAGTTGTCGAAGACTTCATATTTCTTTTGAAGGAAGTAGATCCATGTGTATTTGGAGAAGTCATCTATGAAAGTGAGAACATATTTTGCCTTAGTGAAATATGGATAGGGAAATGCCCCTAATACATCACTGTGAACAACCTCCAAAGCCTGTGTAGCCCTCCAAGATCTACCTTTGTCAATTTTCCCTTCAAGATGCTTCCCAAGGGTGCAACCCTCACAAAGACCCTTAGAAAATATAACTTTAGGCAACCATGCGACCAAATCTTGTTGACTTAGTTACTCAAGGTAGCGGTAGTTAAGGTGGTCAAACCGCTCATGCCGTAATTTTCTAACGTCATCTAAATTAGTAAGAAATGTTGTAGTAGAAACATCAAGTGCAAAGTGAGAGAAGGTGTACAACCTAGCTTGGTGATTTGCCCTCCCAAAGCTACTAGATTGTTGTTGTACAACTCCCTAATCTCAACTGAGTCTCAAGAGAAATGAACTCTCATGCCCCTCCCTATGTTGGTAATCTGATTCACTGATAAGAGATTAGCTGAAAGAGAAGGTACACTTAGAACATTTGTGAATGTTCCACCTTCAATTTTAATAGACCCCTCCCTACAACTATTGTTAGGGTTTCATCACCTAAAGTGATAGAAGACATGCTATAAGGCTCTAAGGAAGAAAATTCAATTTATGAAGAACCCATGTGGTGTGAAGCACTGTTAGAGTCATACAAGGACTCACATGAGCCAAGATCATCTGCTAGAAATCTTCTACAAGAGAGAGATGCAAGAAAATATTGCAAAAGCCAAATGCATGCGTGAATTAGTGCTTCACATTCCTATTGCATTATTCAAAAATAAATACAAAGGATATGCACAACCACTGTCTAAAAATAGACAAAGTGGGGAAAGAAAGCACGTGACACATGTCACAATGCTCTCAAGAGAAAAGCAAGCATATGACACATGTCATAAGGCTCAAAATAGAAAAAGAACCTCCCTAATTAACTTATGTAATAGTGAAAATATAATTTTTCACCAACACCCCCCATAAGTGCAACTTAGGGAGATTACACAAGCTAAAAAGAAAGAAAGAAAGATGGGTCCTGGCAACAAAGGCCATGTTAGGTACCCACGAACAACAAGAATCTCTCATAAGGTGGAGAAAAGAAGAAAACCACATGGGAGAAAACTCCTCTCCAAAAGAGAGAAAAAACAAGAACGAAAGTACAAGAACATGTGATGGAAGAAGGACACTAAGACCCCCCATGGAATGAATCCATCACAAGAGTACAATCATGAGTGCCCCCTATAATAGAGAGTCAATAGAAAATATGAATCTCCTCCAAGAAGAAGCTCCAGAACCAATGAATAGATCTTGAAGACAGAATCCAATCCACTACCTGCAAACAACATTTCTCCCTTTCGGAAGAAACAAATCCACTGGTGAATGTAGAAGCCATTCCCACATCTTGGATGAGTAAGGAATCCATATCGAAATGTGTGCCTCTGAATGCAACTCAAGTGACCTCATACTAGGAAAATATGTCTTCTCTAAAATAGAAACTGTCTGCCCAATTAGAGAAGAAGAACCAGGAGAAGATATGATCTAAACTACATCTGGAAACACAAAAAATGAAGGTGGTGATGCAAAGCCACCTGAGATAGCATCAAACAAAAGAGATAAACCCTCAAATGTGTCCTCCAAATTAGTAGTGTGAGACTCCACAAATAGAGATGATATGTCTGCAAGATAGGAATCCCAATGAGGTGGATTAGGAAGACTAATATTGACCTGCTGCATAGAATTACTAGATGCCAATGATGATGCAACACTGAAGTTTGAAGTAGCAACATGTGATGAAGAAGATGTGATCTCAATAGGAGGAGAAGAGGGAGCAAGAGAGGTCTCTATCTCTGAACATTCAAGACATGCCATATACTCAAGCTCCTCTAAAGTATCATCGTCATAAGGTATATTATTTGCATCATCAAGTGGAATGAGGCAATCTATTGTAGGATCATTTGGAAATGGTGAGACATGAGGGTCTCCATACAACTCCCAAATTTTTGTCCAAAGTGTGCATGGGCTCTCATAGATAGGAAGATCACACGCAATATCATAATCAACAGTGGTACAAATTAAACCTACAACATGATCTCGATTGTTACCCCAAATAGATTTCTTCATAGGTGTCTCTGGTTCATGTATGAGCCCATAAAGATGAGGCAAAAGATGCAGCCACCTAAGATGTGTCAGGATGCCTCTTTGCCAGGACTCATAATTGTCCTTAGTTAGATTGACCACATAAGGATGAGTGGCAAAACCCATGATACCTCCTCAAAATGATAGAGATCAAAACATGCAAATATATTTATGCTGATAACAGAAGCCTATCAAAGCAAACAAAACCTTTCTAGGAGGCAGCTTGTCCTGGATATCCAACAGAAGCCATAAAATTGAGAAACTAAATAAAAGATACCTGGGGCTGAATCTAAAAAAATTACGTAGATGGCTGTGTAGATCTCTCTGATACCTTTCCAATGCTTATTCATTTTTGAAAAATGAAGATTCTGGGCGCAAGAACAAAGCTTGGAAGCCAGAAATAATGCCTTGAGTTCAAACAGAAAAAATAGGTTTTAAACAAAAAAATCTGGGGAAAAGACCAGAATTACTAGATAGTGCTTATAACCAGCTTTCCAATACTTTTTCATTTCCCAATTTTTGATTTTGTATGCTCAAGTTATGGCCTTTGGAAGAAAACTACCTTTTTAGGCCTGCACATGAGTGTGACACAGAAATCAAGGCAAATTTAGAGATTGAGGCAGCATGGAAATCAAGGCAAGTAGAAATCCAACGGCACAAAAATTGAGGCAAATTTTTAAAAAATTGGCATGGAAATCGAGGCAACTGTATGGACTTTTCTGCACAAAAAAACCAAACCCCCAAAAATGGCCAAAACTTTTTTTTCAGTAAAATATAGAGTACCTTATATGAAAATAGGGGTTTTGATGCCTTTTGAGCACAACCGTGAGGTCTATTTTTCTCTAGGATGTACAAATTATTTGTTCATGGCTAAAACCCTCTCCGATTTGAGAAGAAACTGACAGATCTGGAGCTCTGATACCATGTTAGAGTCATACAAGGACTCACAGGAGCCAAGATCATCTACTAGAAATCTTCTACAAGAGAGCTGCAAGAAAATATTGCAAAAGCCAAATGCATGCGTGAATTAGTGCTTCACATTCCTATTGCATTATTCAAAAATAAATACAAAGGATATGCACAACCATTGTCCAAAAATAGACAAAGTGGGGAAAGAAAGCATGTGACACATGTCACAATTCTCTCAAGAGAAAAGAAAGCATATGACACATGTCATAATGCTCAAAATAGAAAAAGAAACTCCCTAATTAACTTATGTAATAGTGAAAATATAATTTTTCACCAACAAGCCCCTGAGTCAATGATCCAAGATGGAGTTGATGAAGATGCAATTGCAACTAGAGCCTTGCCCTTAGATTTCTCTTTACCTTTTTCCTTTGCCTTAGTAGATTCTTGGGTAGATGAAGATTGTTTGATAGATTCAGGGACCCCTATGTTGTTCTTCTCAAGAAGATGTGAGAGATGGTCAATCTTCTTCTTCATACATTTGTGCTCATCATGCCCAAGTTTCTTGCAATAAGCACACTTAACTTTTCATTCTTAGGTTTCCCTTGATTTGAAGAGTTTTGAATGTTATTTTTGAAGGACTCAGTTTTCTAAATATTTCTTGGTCTCCTTATCCTTTTGCTTCTTTCATTTGTTGTTTGAAGCCTGTTGAACTTCTCATTCCCATCAGTAAGGGCTTGATGTTTTGAGGACTTTGGTGTGCCGATTTGTATTAACTTGTCTTACTCCCTAGTCAAGTTGGCAATAAAGTCATCTAGAGAAGGCATTTTCGACATGACTCCAAGAGCACTATTGGAGAGTAATCAGGACCTAATTTGGAGAGTACAAAAAGAGAAAGTTGATCATCTTTTTTGTCTATTCCACATTTTTTTAACTACAACCTTAGTGATTTGAACTTGGTAAAAAAATCCTCTAGGGTGTCAAAGGAACTTGGGCTCAAAATTATGAGCCCATTTTCTAACTCGTGACTTCTCATTTCATCCAGCTTCCCAAATAGTTTTTCTAATGCAAGCCAAACTTCATTAGGTATTTTCAATTTCTCTACATGAAAGAGAAGTTTAGGAGATAGAGTAAGACATAAAAATTGAAAGCTTGATCACATTTGTTAAACCACTTTACTTTAGCACCATCATCAGTTGGTTTAGTCTCAATGCCCATCGTTACCCTATACAGACCTTTATTCTTTAGCACAAGTTGTACTTTAATTTTCCAATCATGATAGTTAAAGGGTGTTAAAGGCATGACTGATTGATGTGAATCTGTTGCAGAAAGTAATTTTTTTTGCAAAAGTAGAAGGAAAATAGAAATACCGAAGGAAAGTAGGAAGTGCACAAAGACACAACACACAACACCCCCCTTAATTAAATTTTTGAACCCCCCCCCCCCCCCAAATTTGGCACTTTATAATTTTAATGCGTAGATGTTCCCAATGGAACAAGCATGAAAAATGGAACTTTATAATTTTAGTGCATAGACATTCCCAATGGAAAAAACATGAAAAATAACCACTTTTGAAAAAATGGCACTAAAATTTGAGTTACCTATCAAAAGTTACAAGGGTTTTAATTTTCAGCTTTTAATCTATTTTACTTTGCACTACAAAAAACTAAATTAGCTCCAATGTACATGCTCCAAAGGGGGTTGAACTTAAGCACCCACTAATAGATAGCCTAGATTTCAGCCCCCCTCGATGTGACCGAACCATATGACCAATGTGATGTCACTAAAAAAGGGTGATTTGTGAATAGTGCTTGTCTCTACTACTTTGAATTTGACGTGTGGTTGTGTTTTTCCATGTATAGATCTGTGTGTGGCTTCCAACAAACTCAGGTCTTCGACTAAGAACCTAGAAAAGGATTTTCCTATTTGTTCTCTGTTTGGCACAATTTCCAATGCAATTTTGTGCTCATGCAACAAAAAAACCTCATATATTAGTTGTCTCAGAATATGGCTGAGTTTACAGTCGATCCATAGATTTTTCCACCTTCCATAACTAATGGCACAATCTTTTTTTCTTGAAAAGTCTTCAATCAAAAACTTCCTATGCAAACGCTTATACAAAACATGCAGTCACACAACAAATCCAATTCTAATGCAATACAAGTAGTGTTTTAAGGAAAATATCAATAGTAATTACCAAACTAGGCAATAGAATACCAAATTGGCTCTAATAACATATAGGAGTGTGCCAAGATCTTTTGGATCAAATGCTTTACTGGTTTGAGCCACGAGAGTCAAGCAATCACACGCTCTTTGTTGCAAGTTATATTAAAAACATAGAAAGCAAAAGAAATATAGAAATAAGAATGAACATGAAATAGATCCAATAGCATGAATTGATATTAGCTCATGAAATAGAGATGTACATATATAGGAGAAAGGAAGTGCAACTACCACTTAGAATAGTGGTGAAGTTTTTTGAGAATAGGCACGTAACTCCCAGTAACTAAGACTAGTGGCATGCGAACTCCACAAGACTAGTATGCTAACTCCATGAGACTAGCTAGCTAACTCCATGTGACTAGCACACCTAAGAAAGATTAACTCTAAATGTGGGAGTAATCCATGCATAATCTATGCATAGGAATAATCTACAATAAACAATAGAAAAATAATATCCTACACTAACAAGCTCTAATACCAAATGTTAGGAATGAAAGGTAAAACCACCACAAATATAAATATAAAAGGAAGTCTACAAATATGAAGTTAAGACTTAATGTTCATGAAAACCCATTCATTTAAATACTTCTTAACTGTAGAATGCCAAAAGGAGATTATGAAAATTAAACTAGCAACATAAGAAATCAGCAACTATATGAAAACATCACATAACATAGTATATAACATGGAGAAACCCTTTCCAAAAAAAATTCACTAGAGGAAAGAGAACATGTATTATTCTTGATTATACATAATACAATATCAACACACTACCACTCCAAACTTTGACAACATTCTGGCAGCACCTATGTACTTGTGAAAATAAACTATCATCAATCTACTATCTCATACTCTCAATATATAGGCAAGGAAGTGGCCAAACCACAAATGGTTTTACCAAAACAATGGGTGCCAAAACCATGGTATGCTACACAAAATCTAACACCTAACTCATAGAGTATCTTTCAAGAATAGTAAATAAAATAACTTCACATTGACTTCTCATGAACTCAATCAATGAGTCTCAAATTAGAAATTTAACCATTATAGCATCTATAACAAAGTAACTCCTACATCCTCAAATATAGCACTCCAATATGGAGTTGCCAACTCATGCTTCATAACAAGTTTCCATTGCTCAATCCTAGTGCCAAGAATTGGGAAAGTTCCATAAATGAGTCCAAAGTCATAATATAGTAACTACCACCATTGTCCTCCACTTCCTTCATGAATTCATATGGAAACTAATGCCAAGAATCTAGGGAATATAAAACTACAAATTAATTATTCCAATAACATCTGAGGCACCCAAGGACACTTTGCAAGAATGTTGGATAAATAAAAAAAAACTATACATAGGATTTGCAAGGTAAATGGCACCTTAATCCTAACAACATGCTCATTCATCAAACTAAGCTTATTGCTAAAATTTACCCTCTTAAGTATATTTTACCAAAACCATCTCTAAAAAGAAAAATGGCTAAGTGGGTTATATTGTGGAGTGAGTTTGATATTAAGTATGTTGATTAAAAGGCAATCAAGGGACAAGTAGTAGTGGATCGATTGGCAGAAGCACCGTTAGTAGATACCCAACCATTGAATCTTGACTTCCTAGATGAATACATTCTAACTCTTGAAGAGTCACCTAAGTTTCTTCACTACCCATGGCTTGGGGGTAGGTATATTGTTCCTCACACCATAGGTTGACCTTATACCAAAGGCATTCAAAATTGGGTTTCCTTACACCAATAATATTATTGAATATGAAGCTCTCATTTTAGGTCTCAAGCTCACAATCCAATGGAATATCTAACACCTATTATTTTTTGGTAACTCCTAGCTAGTTATCAAATAGGTCGATGGTGAATATCAAATTAAAGATGATAAACACATTCCTTACAAGAGAATGGTTGAAATATTCAAGCAATATTTTATTCACATTGAATTTGTGCAAGTACCTCATATGAATAATAGGGTGACTAATGTAATGGGAACCACAACTGGTTCTCTCCTTAGAATGCATGCAGACACTCTAAAAATCTAGTTCTTGGCTAAGCAACTCATAGTCCTAGTATGTGACATCCCCAAATCAGAAATGATATGCCAACTTAATGGTCCCAACTCCTCGTGGTATCACAACATTTACACCTACCTCCAAACTCAAACCCTTCAATCCAACCTTTCACTTAACTAATGCAAATATTTTATCCAATGCACATCTCATTTTACCCTTCTTAATGGCACGTTATACTATAGGGGTTATGATGACACCTTGTTATGATGTTTATATTTGGAGGAAGCAAACGTAGCTATTAATGAAGTTCACAATGGCATCTACAGAGCACACACCAGTGGTATGGTTCTAGCCAAGAAAATGTTAATAACATGATATTATTGGCCCATTATGGAACCTAATGCATGTTAGTATGTTAGAAAACGTACAACATGGAGATCTAAATTTTGCGCCCTCTCAAACACTTAATCCCATCACAACTCCATGGCCTTTTTCCACATAGGGGCTCGATCTCATTAGCAAAATAAATACCTCTTACTCTAATGACTATAAATATATTATCACTACAATTGAATACTCCACTAAGTGGGTAGAATAAATTCCTATTACTTATGTGACTAGTTAACAAACCTCCAAATTCATCCTCAACCACATCATAGGTCATTATGGTATCCTAGCTACCATTATCATAGATAATGGTAAATCCTTTAAAAATCATGAAGTCTAAGTCCTTTGTGAAATAAATCACATCAAAAAATGGTCTACACCTTATCACCCACAAGGAAACAATTAAGTTGAGGTATCTAACATAACCCTCACTAAAATCCTCAAAAATATTTTCAATTATGTTGGTTGTGATTGACATCTTCAACTCTATCCCACTCTATGTGCCTACCACACTATCATCTGTACACCCATAGGAGCTACTCCCTACTCCCTTATTTTTGGAGTTGAAGCCATTTTTCCAATTGAGATCGAGTTACCTTATTTGTGCATTTATTTACAAAATCTCATTGATGATGAGGAGTATCATGTTGTGTATCTTCATGAATTAGAATTCTTGGATGAATGAAGGATCAATGCATTAAACCATTTGAAGGCATACTAGAATCAATTATACCATAGCTATAACAAATCCATCAAATCTACAGAGTTTTGCATTGATGATCTTGTCTTGAAATAGAATAAAAGAAACACTATTCAGGACCGAGAAAAGAAAAGCAAGTTTTAGCCAAATTCACTGGGTCCTTATATTGCCATGTAAAATATGGATCAAGAGCTTATAAGTTGGCTACATTAGATGGTTAGGAGCTAGATGAGATAATGACTATTATACATCTCAAGTGTTTCCATGTTTAAGACAACAATGCTCCAAAGGTCACAACAATAAAAAAGAAAATAGCAAAAATCACAAAAGAAAAAATAAAAATAAAATAGTATAGAGAAAAATCAACTTCTAGTGAAAATCATGTCTATGGCAACTTGGGAAAGTTCCATGATGAAAACTTGATTATAGGCATCTTGTGTAACATGTGGTTCCCATTATTCATAGGCATCCTTTGCACTTGGGGGAAAATTAAACTACAATCCAACCCATCTATTGCATATAGTTTCACTCATCCTCTATCCTAATCTTTGTTTCATTCATCCACCCATATCACCTTTTGACTTTGGCTAGGACTTGACTTACACCTTGACTCATGCTTTAGATAAGCACATTTATTGTCCCTAATCAACACTTTTGACATTATTGCATGTACCTCCTTATCACCTTGTCCCTAGAAGTCATAACACACAAACATATACACCCTAGAAACCTACACACATTTGATTTTTTCAACCCTAGAAAAACACTTACATATTGCACACATAATCACTTAACCCACATAGGTTCTTGACTATACTCTTGATGAAATCCTTTTTAAAAGTTACTCATATTATCTAATGGGATATATTGTTCCCAATTCTAACATCACTACCCACTATCACAATATTTGTAACTTGGTTTTCAACTTGATAAGAGGCTCATCTTTATGTGTCTTTTCTTGTTTGTTTGCATATTACTTGATTTTATGTGTTTATGTTTTCAATCCACAACATATTCTCCCAAGGTCATCATGGTTCATTATATCATGATTTGTCTTCACAATATGTGTTGGTGCCTGCATGAGCAGTCAGTTTTCAAGCATATAAACATGTAGGCACCTTCCCAAAAAATCCAAAAAGTTCTAAGTCTTTGGGCCTCCTCAGCATGTTTTAACATCAGCATCATATTTTCTTTGGAGGAGGTCATCATCATCATGTTTCCAGACATCACCCTGATGTTGCTTACGAGGGTCATCATATTTTCTGTCAGCATGATCTTTCGCTGGGGTGATATTCTAACATCGGGTGATCTTACTTAAGATCATCCTGATGATGTTGCTGCAAAGTCCTAAGTATGATCCGATCTTCATCGGGGTCATCATATTTGAACATCGGGTGATCTTAGTCAAGATCATCCTGATGTTGTTTTATCACTTCATGTTCGTTGTTTTATCACCCTGATGATGCTGATGTCATTCTTATGTCAGGGTGATATCTATTTCTCTACCTATCTGCATCATGATATTTCCGAAGGAGGGGGTGATATTTTCATATTTGAATATCACCCAGATGTATGTTTGTTCCAGCATCATGATGATGCTGATATCAGGGAGATATCCGCCTGTCGGCTTCATGCATTATCCAGTGGGGGGTGATCATTTCAAATATCTGTCATATTCATATATCACCCCGATCTTATAGCGGAGCTACAGTGCAGCATGATATTTGTGCATCAGGATGATATTTCCAAATATCCGGTTATCTTCTGAATATCATCCTGATGCCGACATGTGGTGGTGACGTCATCAAGGTCCGGGGGGTCATATTTCTAACATTACTCATCTTATGAAGATCCCCCAATGTTGCGAATATGACGATGATGTCATCCAGATATGAGGAGGTGCGCAGTAGGTAGATATGCTAATGATGTCAGCAGGATATGACGGTGACGTCATCAGGATGTTCATCGGCCAGACATTTGGTATCGGCAAAGCAGGAGGATCTTCCTCCGATGGATCAGGTTGTGTCGATGAAGGCGTTTATCATGCAGGTGATATTGCGATATGATGCTGACGTCAAGGTGATATTTCAAGCAACAGGATATCATGCTGCTGGAGGATGATGATGAAGGTTTATACTAGTGTCGTTGGGAGCAAAAGCACCGACATCATATATGCTCGTGACCTAGTATATAAGGTGATGAGGAGGTTGCTGCGGGGTGCATGTGGGATAATTCGACCCTGCATATTTTCAAATATCATGACGATGTATCTTGGCGGGAAACGGTTGCGATGCACAGTATTCTGTATTTCCCAAGGCCGCGGGTTGGTGCGCCATTAATGGTGATTGTTGCAGAGGTATGGGCGATGGTGTGGATGGATCTAGTACCCGATTGAAGATGTGGATCCCTAGGCGGCGGCGCAAGGCTCGAGATTTCTTCCTGTCTCCTCTCCCACCTGCTGCATTGAATGTTTGAGCGCCAATCTGATGATATTGTGTATCTGGCGGGTTTTTTTGGTCAACTATGTAATTAAGGCTGAGCACCTCCTTGCTGTATATAGCAGGTTGTGTTGCTCATTTGAAGGTTGTTGAAAACTGGACATTTTGGCTCTGTAATAAGATACAACTGGTTTTGGTTGCTCTGTGCAGCAAAACTTGTGAGTTTATGTATCTCCTGTTGTACGATTTGGCATGAATCCACTGATTTCATGGTTAATCTTATATGAATAATGTTGTGTTTGCATGTGTTATGTTGATTCTGTCTCCAATTTTGCATGTATCTTTCTTACTGCAATAGGGATGCCATAAGTATAGACAGCTTAACACTCTTTATTGGGAGATATCTGTAAGACAGATATCATGTGTATCCCCCTGAAATCCAGTTTTAGCTATTCATGCTGATCATTCACAGGTGTATGTCTACCGACTCCAAGCCCTGGATAGGCACCAATCTAGCTCTGTGTTGAGGTTATACACCATGTCCAGCTTTGCATCCAAAATTCAAACTAAACCATCTCTTCCTTCCATCTGTTAGTTGTAGGATTAGGAGTAGGAAACCCTTGCATGCTCTCATCCCTAACCAGACATATATGTCCAAGAACGTTGCCCACTTTGTGATCTATCATACAGATCTTGGTCCATACATGAGAGTATTCTGCCTGTTGTTGTCAAGTTAGATCTTTCTATCTTTGAGCTAGTCAAGGTTACATCTTGAGTTATAGGGATACCCCCCTTGGTGCGGCAGAACCAGAAGTGAAGGGGAGGAGCTCACGCAACCTCATGTATTAGTTGGCTGAATCTGCCTGTGCATTAGAAGTGGCAAACCCTATTGCTGATTCAGAAGAAAAAACCAACAAAAATGGCGACTCCGCTGGGGATGGACTAAAAAAAATGATATATTTGTGGCCCATCTGAGTCACCAACAAAATGGTGACTCTGCTGGGGACAGAGAGAGTCAAGTAACCTGAGGGCTGGAAAATCTAGTTTCCAGTGAAGTTGTTGCAGCAAAAAGGAACCATGTGGTGCTCTGCTGGGGTGATGAATCCAGAAAACAAAAGTGCCTTGCTGACATTCTTTCCTCTCTCTGAGAGGTGGCGACTCTGTTGAAAGAACCAATCAGTGCTGCAACATATATCCAGGTATTCATCTTTGATTCAAAATGTTGAGTTTAGAACAGCAAGCCTGGTCGTGCTCTCAGAGAAGGCCATTCTTTATTGAAATATATAAAGCCCTAAATTTCACAGGGATATATGGTTACCCAAATATTATTCCCAATAAAATTAGAAGATGTTTGCCAAAATATAGTGGATCAGATTCTGAATCGGCAAACAAACATCTGCAAAGATTTTGTAATTTAATAGAAGATTATGAGGTAGAGGATGAAGATGTAGTAATGAGACTCTTTGTTCAGTCATTGGAAGATGATGCTAGGATATGGTTTTCAGACCTGCCTGTTTGTTCAGTTTCTTCATGGATAGATTTAGAAGTTGCATTCCTAGGGCAGTTTGGTGAAAGGTTTGATGTGGCCTCATTAATCATACATTTTATGAATATCCAAAGGGAAGATGAGGAGCTGGTTCCAGCATTTAATCTTAGGTTTATTAAATTGCTCAGGCAGATCCCTGAATATATGAGACCTAATAATGCATTGTGCTTGACAATTTATTTGGCTGCATTTGATGAAGAAATGAGTTATCTGTTGAGAGATAAAGAACCAGTCACACTTCACCAGGCTTTCCAATTTGCTATGGACATAGAAAACAATGAGAAATATGGAATGCCAGTAGGTTTCATGGCTACAAGTTGTCAAAGCAGTTATCAAAGTGAATATATTTCAGCTCTCCCAGTATGTGCATTGAGAGATGATTGTATAGAGGGAAATATATTTCAGGATAATGTGTGCAGCCATGATGTGATGCATGAAGAAAATGTTGTAGAAAATGTAAGCACATCTTGTAATAATGAAAACAAAGATTGTTATCAGCCTTTAGAAGACAAGCCTGCAGACACAAGGTGCCCTCCAATTGATCAAATGAGTGACATACATGAAGTTGTGTCTTGCAGCAGTGTGCATATCCCAGTTATGCCTGATTATTTATATGAAGTGGATATGCAGAGCTTCACTCTGAATATAGAAAACATTGATTCAAGGGATGGCAGTGAATATGCTAGTGATTGCCAGCATTCAGATGCATATGTGAGCCTTTCAGATGATGAAATATATCTGGATGCTGATTATGAGTGTTTCCTTGAAGATTTTGGCCACCTTCATAGTGCAGAGGTTGAAAACTTTGCTTTTGATTATCAGGGCACTGGTGAAGATAAAAAACAAGGTCACTATTCAGAGGTGGATGGGAAAATTGTAGATGTGTGTGCTCATACAGTTGGGAATAGTGTTGATTGCAGGGGTGACTATGAAGCTTTCAGTGTAGGGCTGCATTCTGAGTTATTTCTGCCTTCTCTTGAGACATTTCAGGTGGACATTAATGACAAAACTGTCGTGCATGATGATGATGGATATCTATATGTTCATCAAGATAAATTTGATTATGAGATGTTGCTTGTGCCTGAATATTGCATGTTTGATACAGAGGAGCTCTTATTTTTTGAGGAGGGGCAAAATTCTGATGTGGATTCATTTGTTTCATGTGAGTCTGTTATTTTTCCAAGCAACAGCAGTGACTCATATGATGATGACATTCTACAACTGATAATTATATATGCTGATGAAGCTAGCTGTAGATTTGTTGAAGAAAAAGGAATGAGCAGCAGCACAAATAATTGCTAAGGGGCTTGCTGCAGACAGTTAAATGCTTTTAGGCTTCATTTGAAGAAATCAAAAGAAAATCAGGTGTTTGACAAAGGAAAAGTCTGGTTTTTCCTTTTTGGTGGCCCTGGGCCACCATTTTTATTTTGAAATAATGTGTTTGATGATGTTTGGTGCAAGTTTGACTCTATGCCCAATGGATAGGGGACTGGTCTGCATCCCAGAGATCTAGGGTTCTCGCTGCAGTCTTGCACCTGCACGTCCCCAGACAGAGCCACTGTTGGTGCCTGCATGAGCAGTCAGTTTTCAAGCATATAAACATGCAGGCACCTTCCCAAAAAATCCAAAAAGTTCTAAGTCTTTGGGCCTCCTCAGCATGCTTTAACATCAGCATCATATTTTCTTTGGAGGAGGTCATCATCATCATGTTTCCAGACATCACCCTGATGTTGCTTACGAGGGTCATCATATTTTCTGTCAGCATGATCTTTCGCTGGGGTGATATTCTAACATCGGGTGATCTTACTTAAGATCATCCTAATGATGTTGCTGCAAAGTCCTAAGTATGATCCGATCTTCATCGGGGTCATCATATTTGAACATCGGGTGATCTTAGTCAAGATCATCCTGATGTTGTTTTATCACTTCATGTTCGTTGTTTTATCACCCTGATGATGCTGACGTCATTCTTATGTCAGGGTGATATCTATTTCTCTGCCTATCTGCATCATGATATTTCCGAAGGAGGGGGTGATATTTTCATATTTGAATATCACCCGGATGTATGTTTGTTCTAGCATCATGATGATGCTGATATCAGGGAGATATCCGCCTGTCGGCTTCATGCATTATCCAGTGGGGGTGATCATTTCAAATATCTGTCATATTCATATATCACCCTGATCTTATAGCGGAGCTACAGTGCAGCATGATATTTGTGCATTAGGATGATATTTCCAAATATCCGGTTATCTTCCGAATATCATCCTGATGCCGACATGTGGTGGTGACGTCATCAAGGTCCGGGGGGTCATATTTCTAACATTACTCATCTTATGAAGATCCCCCAATGTTGCGAATATGACGATGACATCATCCGGATATGAGGAGGTGCGCAGTAGGCAGATATGCTGATGACGTCAGCAGGATATGACGGTGACATCATCAGGATGTTCATCGGCCAGACATTTGGTATTGGCAAAGCAGGAGGATCTTCCTCCGATGGATCAGGTTGTGTCGATGAAGGCGTTTATCATGCAGGTGATATTGCGATATGATGCTGACGTCAAGGTGATATTTCAAGCAACAGGATATCATGCTGCTGGAGGATGATGATGAAGGTTTATACTAGTGTCGTCGGGAGCAAAAGCACCGACATCATATATGCTCGCGACCTAGTATATAAGGTGATGAGGAGGTTGCTGCGGGGTGCATGTGGGATAATTTGACCCTGCATATTTTCAAATATCATGACGATGTATCTTGGTGGGAAACGGTTGCGACGCACAGTATTCTGCATTTCCCAAGGCCGCGGGTTGGTGCGCCATTAATGGCGATTGTTGCAGAGGTATGGGCGATGGTGTGGACGGATCTAGTACCCGATTGAAGATGTGGATCCCTAGGCGGCGGCGCAAGGCTCGAGATTTCTTCCTGTCTCCTCTCCCACCTGCTGCATTGAATGTTTGAGTGCCAATCTGATGATACTGTGTATCTGGCGGGTTTTTTTGGTCAACTATGTAATTAAGGCTGAGCACCTCCTTGCTGTATATAGCAGGTTGTGTTGCTCATTTGAAGGTTGTTGAAAACTGGACATTTTGGCTCTGTAATAAGATACAACTGGTTTTGGTTGCTCTGTGCAGCAAAACTTGTGAGTTTATGTATCTCCTATTGTACAATTTGGCATGAATCCACTAATTTCATGGTTAATCTTATATGAATAATGCTGTGTTTGCATGTGTTATGCTGATTCTGTCTCCAGTTTTGCATGTATCTTTCTTACTGCAATAGGGATGCCATAAGTATAGACAGCTTAACACTCTTTATTGGGAGATATCTGTAAGGCAGATATCATGTGTATCCCCCTGAAATCTAGTTTTAGCTATTCATGCTGATCATTCACAGGTGTATGTCTACCGACTCCAAGCCCTGGATAGGCACCAATCTAGCTCTGTGTTGAGGTTATACACCATGTCTAGCTTTGCATCCAAAATTCAAACTAAACCATCTCTTCCTTCCATCTGTTAGTTGTAGGATTAGGAGTAGGAAACCCTTGCATGCTCTCATCCCTAACCAGACATATATGTCCAAGAACGTTGCCCACCTTGTGATCTATCATACAGATCTTGGTCCATACATGAGAGTATTCTGCCTGTTGTTGTCAAGTTAGATCTTTCTATCTTTGAGCTAGTCAAGGTTACATCTTGAGTTATAAGGATACCCCCCTTGGTGCGGCAGAACCAGAAGTGAAGGGGAGGAGCTCACGCAACCTCCTGTATTAGTTGGCTGAATCTGCCTGTGCATTAGAAGTGGCAAACCCTAATGCTGATTCAGAAGAAAAAACCAACAATATGTTTGATGGAGCATCGTTACTATTTGCATTTCTACTTGCATTAATGAGTCAATCCTTCACACATATATCACAATTTCATCATGATCCCTCATATCATGATGAATCCTATCTTATGCTACAACAAATATAATTTTCTCAACACATTTGCAAATTTCTTCAAAATCACCAGCATACCTACCTATCATCACAATACCCAACTTATTTCAGAATAAGCATTCCAAATCGTCTATCATACCCATTTGTATTTTTGAATCACACAACATTTATCTAACTAACTAGATAAGGTGAAAATGACCTCTTTTCACACATTCCCTCCATTTTTATCCTAGTCTACCCTCATTTTTCTCATGTTCTCTTGTCGAGAGATCACTCATGTTCTTTGAACCCACCTACCCTCTTGAGGGGGAATCCCTACACCATCCATAATTCATCCTTAAACACTTGGGGCATAATAAATTTAAAATCTAATATCAATAAATCAAACAATTAATCTAGCAAACCCTAGCCAAAATCCCAAGCGCATCCTATCCACCATCATAATTCCACCATGATGTTCATATTTATCTTTTCTTCAAAGCACCTTACTCCTTTTAGTCTCAAATGACATTTAGTCACAATGACACTAAAAAGAGGGGCAAAATTTCAACACCTAAAATATTTAATTACTCTAACTTCCCCCTCACCATATAAAATAAATAAATCCCTCCATAATTACAAAAAATAAATACACAACTAAATGCATTTCCCTCTTAATTTCAAATAAATTCCACCTCATCTTATGGTCATAACAAATTATTTATAACCATTTCTATTTTTAGCTAATGCAACCTCATCCATTCATTTTGAATAAACTAAATCATGACCATTCCTCTTTTCCTAAATCTAAGGAAAATGCTCTCAACCAATCTCCACTATAGATTTGATCTTCAAATCCTAATTGTCCATCCTCTCAGCTAAACAATTATAAATTAAGTTCTATTTTCCATCAAAGTAATCAATACTTGAATACACAAGTATATCCTATTAAAATTTTGAAGTATCCATCTGAGAAACTACATTCCAAACTTGAAAGTACTCTCATCATTTGCATTCATTTGTTGAGCACATCCATTCCACCATGGAATTCATATTTGGTAATGTATGGTTAGATGTTTAAATTTGATTATGCTTAATCTAAGGTTTCTACTAGTTTAGAATATAAATCTATTTTCTTTGCATTTGTTCATCCTTTATTTTTGAATTTTGTAGTTACAATCATAAATATAGGACTAGCTCCAATGTGTTCCATGCATTAATGTCAATCATGTCAAAGTATTGGCTCATCATAGTTTTTAATGGTTCCACCTCATTTGCATGCTTCATGATCCATAAGTTGCTCATTTATAAATCTATTGTGCAACCAAATCTTTTCTACCCACAACTTTAATGAGTGAAATAATCCCTAATGCAATATTGGATTATAATTTGAAAGTGGACTCAAAGGATTTCTATGCATTCACTTGCTCATTAATTATGCATTCAATATCCTTATAATAGCATAGTTTGCAAGGAAATCTGCTTCATGTTAGTGCGATGCTTCAATTTCTTTGACACTGTCCCAATAAATTTCCCTTTGCCATCTTTGATGATACATCCTACTCTAGATAGGCATGGATTACCCCTTGCAACCCCATCAATGTTCATTTTTATCCAACCTATTAGAGGGGGGTCCAATTGATTCTAACTTTGGGATTATAAGTAGAATTAATTCTACTTACCCCTTGAATAGGAGTAGATTATATGTTTTTCATATGAATATTGATTGGTAATTATTGGTAGAAAAAATAGATCAAAATTGATCAAAATTAGAGGAGGAACACAAGAGGAACTTGTGTTTTGGAAGTAATTTATACATGTGAAGTAAAATGATATGTTCAATTCTTTTGATAGTATTAAGATGTCCTTAGATAATGTGTGTTTGCCAAGACAAACACATTCTCATTGCTTGAATAAAGTGGTAGACTTGCAACTAAAGGGAAAAAGCAAATATTCTACACAAAATAAAAATACAAATAGCTACTAGACAACAAATGACAAGCAGAGGAAAAAACAAGGAAGTTTTGAATGGTTGACACATGAAGCCTTACCCTAGAGACACATGTCAAATGCCACACAATCATGTTTTCATGCCCTGGCTTATTTTCAAGATTTGGTCATTAATGGACATGCCATGTTGGCCCTGTGTTTTTGAGCACATACATATTTGTCCCTTGGGAGAGGCATGTTGTATTTCTTGGTAGGAATTATTTTTTGAAATGAGACATGGGTTTTGAATTACCAGTTTATACTTACCTACATTTACATGTAGCTTCTTTTCCCACATTTGGACCTACAAAAGACAAATTACAAGATCAAGTGCAAGATATAGAAATTAGGAACAAAATATAAATGTTAAAATAAACACAAGAACTTATTTTTTCATGAGGTTAGAGATACCATCTATTTCTTGCATCATCTCATATTTGTTCAATACCTACAAAATGAAAAATAAGATAAACTTAAGTGCATTATTATTGTGTTTCCCATTAAAGGGAGAATCAGAAAAAAGTGAGTGTAGGGAAGAGTTGGGATAGAAAATACCAAAAGGCTAGGTAAACCTAAATTTTGATGGAGAATCAAAAGGTAACCCTTTTCAAACATGAGCTGGTTATGTGCTACACAATGGAAAAGGTGATTAGGTGATAGAAGGTTCTATCTTCCTAGGGATGAAAACCAATAACTATGTGGAATGGGAAGCATTGCTTGCTAGTCTTAAAGAAACTTATCAATCAAGTAATAGGAAAGTGGATGTGGAAAGGGACTCTCAAATTATTGTTAATGTGGTAAAGAAAGGTCAATGCCCAAACCATAAATTGAGAGTGATCTTAGAAGTGTTATTGTGGTAATCAAAATTTATTATTTTTTAGATATCTCATTACTACAAGTTGCAAAACAAAGTGGTATATTTTATGGCTAATTAAGGAGCTATGCTAAAGGATTTTACCCTATTAGAAAGTAAGGAGATTAAAGATTGGGATAATTTAGCCTCTATCAAAGATCTAGATCAAACACCTTAGGTAGATTTTAAATGTGTTTTCATGTCATTATGAAAGGAAGGGCTTGCTTTGTGAGTAGAAGGTTAATTTTAACAATGCAGGTAGCTCACACATTGTATCATGTGATAGGAGATACTAGAGGTACAAGGTAATAATGTTTGATGGTATCATGATAGGTATTGGTGCTTGTTATAGTGCTATTTTGGTAAGTGTGGATGACAATTATGGATTAGCTTAGGTGGTGCGTGCAAGGATTTGGTTGTTGGTTTTTCTAGGCTATCTTCTTACCAAGACCAAGGGCGAGTTATTTGGGGATTGTTATAGCAAGGCCTAGTCTAAAACCATCTTAAGTAGATTTTTAACTCTATCAGGCATCCTAACTATAGCTCATGCAGGCTAGTTTAGGTGAGGATGGTTTGGCTTACAATGGTCATTTTAGATCACATGTTATGATTCTAGTAGATTTTAAGCATAAATTGGAATAGACAATGATGAATTCAAAACTTATAGAGAGTATGATGGAGTTGTTGGTCCAAGATGAGGGGAATGAGGAAGTAATGGAAGGTGAGTTCTTTTTTGGAGAGCCTGGGTATGTGTCTAGTAAGTGTAGGCATTAACCCCTAGGTGTTTTGTTGGAATATTCAATTATGTAGTTGTAGGAGGAGGTACATGAATTACAATTAGATAACAAGATTTCAGAGGAGTTATACTAAGATTTGAGAATGGCAATTAGGTAAATGTTAGTGTATTTTCAAATGGCACTTTGGAATTAACTAGTGGTTCCATAATGTCACTATTAGAGAATGGTTTGCTAACCAGGGTTGTGAGGCATACAGAGGTTATTAAAGTGACTAGACACATAGTGTGTTGTCACCTATTAGTGTGTTTGTGTCCATGTTGGAATTCACACTAATTTCAAGGAACAAGGTTTATAATTATGTTTTAGAAAGGTGGAAGATGACACCTCTAGGTGAAAGGAAGAAGAGGTGCATAATACTTCCAACACTAATCTATGAGAGGAGGTATGTGCAAATAAATTAAATATAAGTTATAGTTACAAGGAAATAAACATGAAAGTAATATACCATAATACAATGATTCATGTGGGGAAAACCCTTTTGGGATAAAAACCTTATAGTCCAAAATAACTCAATGTATTATTCAATAATCAAAGGTTACAATACACTTGCAAACTCTAAGCCTTTATAGGAGTATCACTAACCAAGGATCTAGAGTAATTCTAGTAGCATAACAATACCTATAAAACTTACTATCAAAACCTCCATCTCAAGCACCCCATAAATAGGAGAGGAAATACATGAAACCATCAATGGTAATTAGGAAACCATAAGCTAAAACCACCTAAAATGTGGCATCCAAATCCCTAGTTATAAATCCAAAACCCAAATTACAAGATGATTCCATAGGATAAAAATAACATATTCCTTCCACTTGGCATAAGCTCATCATAATCCACTCACCACCTTGGGCACTCCATTTTGGATCCATTATCTCCATTGAAAAATACCTTATGATGCATCATAACATGCGTCATAAATTGTTCAACAAATGTAACTCCCTCTTACAATTCTTTTATGTGTCATAGATGTTTTTACATTTCCAATATAGGAGGCCCAATTTTTTTTTTTTAAATGCGCCTGGTAAACTTTTTAACATGACCGGCGACGCTAGTGTAACACGCCCTCTGGCTCCACGTGAATGTTTTTGCCCGGAGCAATGAACTAGTGAGGCCACAACATGGGGGACCTCATCCCCTAGCAAGAACACTTTAAACCTGTGAGCTTGTTGGCCTAGCGAAGGTGTAAAGCCTGTGAGCTCGTTGGCCCAGTGGGGGTTTGAACTCTGGTGGCCCCCACTACAGCCGAGCAACTTAACCACCAAACTACGCCCTTATCGGCATAGGAGGCCCAACTTATGGAGGCCATAAATTTTAATTTGAGAGGCCTATTTTTTTTAAATTGTAGATCTTGAAGAGCTCCACATCCCAGGAATCTAAGAACCGGTGTTGAATAACCTAGAATATATATTTTGGCCAAAAATGACCTCTATAGCCTAGAAATTGAGTTTTTTTATGGATAAAAATTACATTTTTTACATTTTGAACACTAGGACCAAGGTTGAGACACCTTTCCTAACATTCCCCACTTGTTGAACACATTTCAAGATAAAATAGAGTACCAACACTATCAATTAATTGTTAGGGGCTGAGAGGCCCATAGACTCATAGCACCATCTAAACTTTTCTATGCTCACTGGCTTTGTCAATGCATCTACAACATTCTGTAAAGTGCCAAGTTTCTCTAGTGTCACCCTCACATCATCCACCATGTCATGAATAAAATGGTACTAGACATCAATATGCTTCATCTTCACATTAAAGGTTAAGTTCTTTGCCAAAAATGACACTCTGACTATCACATGGAACTACAATATCTCCTAGAGTCAGTCCCACATCTAAACAAAAATGTTTAAGCCAAATGGATTCCTTACAAGCATGATTACCTACCATGTACTCTACTTTTGTAGTGGACAAAGTGATTACAACCTACCACTTACTCTTCCAACTGATTGCACCATCAAACATAGTGAAAACATATCCACTAGCGGATCTTTTGCTATCAACATCCCTAGCCCAATCTAAATACACATATCCATGAGTAGTCATTGAGTCCCATCCCTTTGTATAATTACCATGATAATAAATGGAGTACTTAGAGGTACCCTAAAAATATCTAAATACCCTCTTCACTCCTTCCCAATGTACTCATCCAAGATTAGCCATGAATCATCTCACGACTCCCACTGCTTGGGTGATGTTTGGTCTAGTACAGACCATGGCATATATTAAGCTGTCAAAAACACTAGCATAAGGTACCTAGGCCATATTCTCCATCTCACTAGGAGAGGTTAGACACTACTCTATTGATAACTTAGTCCCCGTCGAAATAGAAACACAAAATGGTCAGCAAGTTGTTATGTTGAACCTCTCCAACACTGAGTTCACATATTTGATTTGGCCCAACCAAAGCTTTCTAGTTGCTCTCTCTTTTGATCTTCATACCCAAGATGAACTTGGAAACCCCTAAGTCTTTCATCTCAAACTATGTTGAAATCTAAGACTTTAATTCACAAATCATGTCCTTACTGTTAATAAAAAATGACATATCATCAACATATAATGTGATAACAAGGATATGATTATTGTCAATCTTATAATAGATGCAATGCTCTAATTTAGATCTCAAAAATCACAATCCCAACCCAAAGGAATGAAACTTTTTGTGCCACATCCTAGGTGATTGCTTAAGACCATACAAAGACTTATTCAACTTACAAACTAAATTTTCTTACTTTTTTCAACATAGTGCTCTGGCTATGTCATGTAAATCTGTTCCTCCAAATCACCATGAAGGAAAGTTATCGGCACATTTATCTACTTAACCTCAAGATCAAAATTTGTTGTAATAGATGATAAAAACTGAATAGATGTCATCTTTTCAATTGGAGGGAAAATCTCACCATAATCAATTCCCTCAACTTGGGAATATCCCTTCACAACCAACCTTGTCTTGTACTTCTCAACATTGTCATCTAAACTAATATTTCTTTTGAACACTCATTTGTATCCAATAGGTTTTCATCCATGAAGAAAAGATACTAATTCCCATGTGTCATTTTTCTTCAATGCAACCATCTCCTCATCCATAAACACTTTCCAAGACTGTGCATCATCCATACCCATAGCCTCATTCATAGTCCTAGGCTCACCAATATTAGTAATCAAATAAAAAATACATCTCTAATTAGGAGTATATCTATCTAGTTGTTGTCTTTACTGACTGGACCTCCTCAATGACTAAGGTGGAGGTTGTATCTCTTCTTCAAAACTCAATGAACTATCTAAGTTGTACTCTTCTTCAAGTCATTCAGGGATTCTAGTTCAACCTTCTCAATCTTTGGGGAGAGTTGAACCACATATTCCTTTTCATCCTTCTCTAGCTACAATACTATGGAAGAAGGTTTAACTTCTCTAAAGATAACACTTCTGCTATGCAAAAAAAATTAGCCACATGATCCCAAAGCTTGTATCCTTTCACACGGACACTATAGCTAATAAAGATACATTTTACAACCTTGTTCTCCAACTTAGACCACTTCTTCCTCGGCACATGTGCATATGCCTCAAGCAAAAGATGTCTCGATGAATGTTTTTTGCCCAACCACACCTCCATAGGTGTCTTCTCAACAAGAGTTGACATAGGAGACCTATTAACCAGATAATAAATTGTGACAACCACTTCGACCTAAACTCTTTGTTCCAAGTCAGATCCACTAAGCATACTCCTAGCCCTCTCCATTAACGTCCTATTCATTCTTTCTAGAACTCCATTCCATTAAGTTGTGTACAAAGTTGTCTTATGTCTCTCTATCATATAATATGTACATAATCTATCAAAATCTATTAAACAAAACTCATTTCCATTATCATTCATCAAAATCTTTATCTTCCTACTAGTCTGATTCTATAAAAGATCCTTAAACTTGTTAAAATTATTGAAGACTTAAGATTTACTTCAAAGGAAATATACCCATGTCCTTCTATTGTAGTCATCAATTAAAGATACATAATATACAGATTTAGAAATTGAAGGAACATTAACAAGACTAAATACATCATAATGGAGTAAGTCTACCACCCAAAAGATTTATGAGAACTCAAGAAAAACTAAACATGGTTATGTTTTCCATATACACAATGCTCATAGAAATTAAATTCAAGATTACAATCATTTAACCCCTCAAAAAGGTTTTAATTTTTTAGGGCCCTTAGACCCTTCTCACCTGTGCGGTCGATCCTCTAGTGCCATAACATTATCTTTTATGCCGGTAGTTTAGTCTCCAAAGCATGAGCACCCTTAGGTACCCAGAAGGCATGACCATTAGAAGTGGATGCAATACTCTTCATTATCGCTAGTTCTAATGGTGAAGGTGTAGATTCTATAGATCTCTTCACTGGAGAAATAAAAGAGCTATTGCATTAGACCATACATGCATCCAATTGAAGTAGAGTGACTATGCAAACAACCTTAGTAAGCACCATAGCCCCTCTCATCATATTGCACCCTCCACTCGAGAAAATAACCTGCACACATAATTCATTAAGTTTACTTACAAAAAGTAGGTCTTGTTCCAAACTAGGGATATGCAATACACCATTGATATCCTTCACTCATTCATTAGGGAATCAAATTAAAACTCTTCCATGGCCAATAATGTTTAGATGTCATGTCCCCATTTCTAGAGTGACTTCACATAGAGTTGATGATTAGCCTATCATCCATTCCTGTAGGCTAATGCATTGGTAAGGGAATGATTCCTAACTTGAGCTTGATTTTATACATGGAGAACCAAAATGTTGGCTCAACTAGTGTCTTGATTGAGCATGCCAAGTGGATGATAGAAAATGAAATCTTTAATTACATTTGCTCAATATCTATTTGTTCTTATGATGACTTAGACAAGATGGAGATTTGCATAGTGAATTGTGCTAGTCAATACATTGAGGAGATTTTCATCACTGTTTAATGTGCCAAGAGGTATAGGTGAATGGAACAACACTTCATATGGATCAATTTAAGGTGAAGTCTATTTTGATATTAATAACAATTGTTTTTGTGCCAATAGTTGGGTAAAGAATTTACCAAGGAAGATATGTGGTTCACTTGCATTGTTAGAAGCACCCATGGGCTAAAGGAAGGATCGATCCATATTAAAAAAAAAGACTTCATCCATTTGCAAGAATCCCAACGGATGAAAGGAATCAGCAGTTAAGAAGTTTAGAGGATTTTAAATGTAAGGAATATCAAATTTAATGTCAAACACCAATCAGCCAAGGAATTGCTATGGATCGATGAAGTGTAAAGAAGATTTTTAAATGCTTGTAAAGGTTGTTAAGGTGCATCCAGCTCAGCAGAATCGGCCAGTCATGAGGAAGGTATGTTTTTAAATGGAAAATGACTTAGTAGTTGAGGATCGATCAAGTTGGAAGGAGGATTTTAAATGCTAAAACACCAACAAGGATGTCCGCCCAGCAAGAAAGGATTAGACATCTATGTAAAAGAACAATTTTAAATGCAATATGAAGGTTTTCAATGCAATCAGCCAAGCTGTTGTAGATCGTCCAAGGCAAGAAGAAGAAGTTTTTAAATGCAAACTAACAATTTTAAATGCTAAACAGCTATTTGCAGATGCTACCCAAGAGAGATATCATCTAAGGATCATTCCTATCCAAGGAGAAGCATTTTCAAGGTGAAACGTATTTAATAAAAACAAAGATGATTTTAAATGAAAGTTCCTTTGATGCATTACATTTAAAATTATTCAAAAACAAGGAACATCATTGGTGGAACCCAACATTCATTCCAAAATGCCAAATAGGAGGAGCGCTCATCCATGAGGAGTATATATTCAGGATTCCATTCTCAATTGAAGGCTAATGATTAACCTGGTATGTTTTCTATTTCATATTATTACTAGAAATTTGTATTTTCTAGTGATTTTATACAAGGATATGACCCCTTGTGATATGGAGATGGCCCCATATCTGATTTAGAGGTGATATCACTCAAATATTCACCATTGGTGTTTAATTTGCTGGTTATTTAGAGTGATTTGGAGTGGAGATAAGTGTTGTTGAAACCCTTGGTCATGATGAAGCTCAACCAAGGTAGTTGATTAGTGAATCATGGAGTTTATGGCATGTTACTTTGACTGATTTTTCCTTCCAGCCAACTAATAAATTTTGTCATACATGGTTTTTATGATCAACATAACATCATGGAGAGACTTGTGAAGACATTGGTTGCATTGCATAACCCATCCCTGTCATGAGGAGATGTTAAAAGAGAATTTTGATAGAATCTGGGCATCCTACAATAGATATTATTTTGTTACAGTCATATGCAGGTCTGATCACAGAGAGGTTTCAAAGACATTTATACATTTTGAAGACTTTGGAGACTTCCTACATCCATTGCTCAAGACTAGAAGTTCCATTGATTGGCATAAGAAGAGGAAATTGTGAAGTTTGAATGATATATCACTCAGCTAGGCAAAAATAATTATGACAGTAGTGATTGTGGTCTGATGTACTAAGTTTTTCATTCATAATAGAGTTCACATCAAGTTGCTTTTAGGTCCAGTTGTGTAGAGATCCATCCCATGTACTTTGTTATTGATGGTTTTGAGGTTTATATGTGATTTGGTTGTTATTTCATTATGATTACATGGTCTGATGTAAAAACAGGGACAATCTGATATTTGGAACAACAAGTATTATCTTTGGTATTAATCATCTTTGAAAATTCAATAAAGCTTTGTATTTATGATATTTGATGGTTTATGATATATCCATTTTATATGGTTTCTTAATTGACATTTATAGTGAATTTGGCATAAGAAATTCAGTCAATTTGTAAGATGAATATTACAGTGGTATCAGAGAAAAGATTATGCCAGCCTCTGGGTTATGCATCCAAGAGAAGTTGGACCACACATGTATTATACAAGGACAACTAGACAAGCCCAAGAAGGAGTAGTTAATACAACTACTCAACCAATCATGGCCAAAGGAGGTGGTAGTAGTGGTAATAGTAGTAATGAAAGTCCTAGAAGGGAACAAGGTTAGCCAAATGTTGAGGAATTCTTGACTACTTTTGTTCAACAACAACAAGAGTTTATGCAACAAATGCTTTAGCAATTTCAAAATAGTTTGGACATTTTTGTTGATAGGGCAAGAGATACACATTCTAGGAGATCAAGGATTGTAAGTAGTTGGAGAACTAGTATTGTAGGTAGAGAAGATTTAGATACAGGTAGAGATATAAGGAGACATGCACATAGAGAGCCTACTACTCCTACATTTCAGGTAGAGCAACCACAACAGTTGATGATAGACCACTTCGTCCAAGATTTGAGCTAGTGATTGAGGAGACACCTTCAGAGGATGAGGAGGCAAATGTTACTCTCATAGATGATATTATGGTTGCACATGATTAATATCGTATACTCCCACTTGATGTTAGGTGAGACCTAAACTTCAATCAATTCATGTTCCAAAGGAGTGAAAAGAACAAGAAGAAAAAGAAGCAAAAACCTAAAAAGAAGAAATCTAAGGAGTACAAAGAGGCATTGAATAAGGTTCCCTTACCTAATTTCGATGGCAGTGGTAAGGTGAGTACTAGAGCATGGATTCATAAGCTTGATACCTTCTTACATTCAAACCCTTGAGTGAAGAAAAGGCCATGCAGTTTTCTACTATGCATTTGGAGGGCTTGGCATATGATTGGTGGCATCATGGACTTGTGTCACAACAGCATGATATGGTTACTTCATATGATGAGTTCACTCATAGGATCATCAAGAAATTTGACAGGGACATAAAAGTCTACTATAGGGAATTGGTACAACTGAAATAGGTTGGTAAAGTGGACTCTTACATCAATGAATTTTAGAAGATTGCTGTTATGGTTCCTAAAATACTGGAAAGAAGAGTTACAATGTTGTTTGTAGAGGGTTTGAATGATAGAATGAGAGGATTGGTGAAGGTATACAAGCCTAAGACATTAGATGAGGCTATAGATCGTGCACTTGATTTGGACACCTATCCCACACCATTTCAACAACAAAAGAAGAGCCTCAAATATGAGCATGCATGTCAACAATCCCAAGAGAAGCCCACTCCCAAAAAGAATGACAAAGGTACTACATCAAAGATGAATTATGAGGAAAGAGAGGAACATCAAAGGAAAAAGTTGTGCTTCAATTGCAAACAACCTTGGGAGATTGGTCATAGGTGCCTTGGCAAAGGCAAGTTGCATTACATAGAGGCACTTGATGAGGATGAAGATGATGAACAACCAACACTAAAACTAGTAGATGGTGGTAATAAAAGTACTATAATTTCTTATATTTTAGGATCTCCAAGGTACAATCTATTCATCTTTGAGGGCACATTATTTGGTTGCAAAGTATTGGCACTTCTTGATAGTGGAGCTTCACATAATTACATTGATGAGGGTTTGGTGAACAAAAGAGGTTTGCTTTGTGATGATTTTGAGGGCTTTGATGTGACTATAGTAGGTGGACTTACTATTCTTTGCAAGAAGAAACTGAGTAAGCCTAGAATTATCTTTGGTGAGTATACTCTTTGTGATGACTTCTATGTTGTTGATTTGAAGGATCAAGAAATGGTGCTTGGCATGCAATGGTTACATTCCTTACAATGGGTCATCCAAGATTTAAAAGCAATGGAATTGAGTTTCCTACATGATGGGAAACATATTATTATGAGAACCCTCAAGTACACTTTTCCCCATCAAATAACCACCAAATCTATGTTAGATTTGGGCCAAGAATTGTTTCATGCAAGCATATATGATGCATATGGAGATACTTATTTTGGGACATCTTTTGATGGAGAGTATTTGGGATTTGAAGAAAGTGAAAATACTACAAAATGGCATGACATCATACCTTATTTGTTTGAGGACAATAGTCCTATGGATTTGCATTTTCATGAGGTGGACATTCATGGGCCATCCATTGATGATATGCATCTATATGAGGGTGGAGATGAAGGTAATTCAGAGTTGCATGGTACCATAGTTTCCATTGAAGAGATAAATAAGCCTACTCATTATTTGACAAAACATATGGATTGGTCTAATAATGATTTCCTATCTTCTTGCATGATGAATGGTACTTCCTCCATCTTTTTGGATGACGTTTTCAGTATGCATGACATTGTTCTGATTTATGACAGCGAGGAATCAAGGTTGAATATGGATTTGTTTGCATTAGTGTATGACAGCAGAAGCAATCCTAGGATCTACTTTATCAACAGGTTTGAGGTTCTTTGTGTGAGTATCTATGGAGAGCTTACATGGATTTCAATCCTGGCATTGGTTGGCATTTGTGATTGCTTGAGGACAAGCAATCCTAGGAACAGAGGACTGTCATGTCCCCATTTCTGGAGTGACTTCACATAGAGTTGATGATTAGCCTATCGTCCATTCCTATAGGCTAATGCATTGGTAAGGGAATGATTCCTAGCCTGAGCTTGATTTTATACATGGAGAACCAGAATGTTGGCTCAACTAGTGTCTTGATTGAGCATGCCAAGTGGATGATAGCAAATGAAATCTTCAATTACATTTGCTCAATATCTATTTGTTCTTATGATTACTTAGCGAAGATGGAGATTTGCATAGTGGATTGTGCTAGTCAATACTTTGAGGAGATTTTCATCATTGTTTAATGTGCCAAGAGGTATAGGTGAAGGGAGAAACACTTCATATGGATCGATTTAAGGTGAAGTCTATTTTGATATTAATAACTATTGTGTTTGTGCCAATGGTTGGTAAAGCATTCGCCAAGGGAGATATGTGGTTCGCTTGCATTGTTAGAAGCACCCATGGGCTAAAGGAAGGATTGATCCATATTAAAAAAAGACTTTATCCATTTGCAAGAATCCCAAGGATGAAAGGAATTAGTGGTTAAGAAGTTTAGAGGATTTTAAATGTAAGGAATATCAAATTTAATGTCAAACACCAATCAGCCAAGGAATTTCTATGGATCGATGAAGTGTAAAGAATATTTTTAAATACTTGTAAAGGTTATTAAGGTGCGTCCAGCTGTGCAGAATCAGCCAGCTATGAGGAATGTATGTTTTTAAATGTAAAATGACTTGGTAGTTGAGGATCAATCAAGTTGGAAGGAGGATTTTAAATGCTAAAATGCCAACAAGGATTTTTGTCTAACAAGAAAGGATCAACCAGCTATGTAAAAGAACAATTTTAAATGCAATATGAAGGTTTTCAATGCAATTGACCAAGCTATTGTAGATCACCCAAGGCAAGAAGAAGAAGTTTTTAAATGCAAACTAACAATTTTAAATGCTAAACAGCTATTTGCAGATGTTGCCCAAGAGAGATATCATCTAAGGATTGTTCCTGTCCAAGGAGAAGCATTTTCAAGGTGAAACGTATTTAATAAAAAAAAGATAATTTTAAATGAAAGTTCCTTTGATGCATTACATTTAAAATTATTCAAAAACAAGGAACATCATTGGTGGAACCCAAAATTCATTCCAAAATGCCAAAGAGGAGGAGTGCTCAGCCATGAGGAGTATATATTGAGGATTCCATTCTCAATTGAAGGCTAATGATTAATCTGGTATGTTTTCTATTTCATATTATTGTTGGAAATTTGTATTTTCTAGTAATTTTATACAAGGAGATGACCCCTTGTGATATGGACATGGCCCCATATCTGATTTAGAGGTGATATCACTCAGATATTCACCATTGGTGTTCAATTTGCAGGTTATTTAGAGTGATTTGGAGTGGAGATAAGTGTTGTTGAAACCCTTGGTCATGATGAAGCTCAACCAAGGTAGTTGATTAGTGAATCATGGAGTTTATAACATGTTACTTTGACTGATTTTTCCTTCCATCCAGTTGATATATTGTCATACAGGGTTTTTATAATCAACATAACATCATGGAGAGATTTGTGAAGACATTGGTTGCATTAGATAACCTATCGCATGCATGAGGAGATATTAAAAGAGGATTTTGATAGAATCTGGGCATGCTACAATAGATATTATTTTCTTATAGTCATATGCAGGTCTAATCATAGAGAGGTTTTGAAGACATTTATACATTTTGAAGACTTTGGAGACTTCCTACATCCATTGCTCAAGCCTAGGAGTTCCATTGCTTGGCATAGGAAGAGGAAATTGTGAAGTTTGAATGATATATCACTCAGGTGGGCTAAAACAATTACGATAGTAGTGACTATGGTCTGATGTACTAAGTTTTTCATACATAATAGAGTTCACATCAAGTTGATTTTAGGTCCAATTGTATAGAGATCCATCCCATGTACTTTGCTATTGATGGTTTTGAGGTTTATTTGTAATTTGGTTGTCATTTCATTATGATTACATGGTCTGATGTAAAAATAGAGATAGTCTGATATTTGGAACAAGTATCATCTTTGGTATTGATCATATTTGAAGATTCAATAAAGCTTTGTAATTATGATATTTGATGGTTTATGATATATCCATTTTATATGCTTTCTTCATTGAAATTTATAGTGAATTTGGCATAAAAAAGTTCAATCAATTTGTAAGAGGGATATTATAGTGGTCTCAGAGCTAGGATTCTACCATCCTTTGGGTTATGCATCCAAGAGAAGTTGGACTACACATGTATTATACAAGAAGGACAGTTAGACAAGCCCAACAAGGAGCAGTTAATACAGCTACTCAACCAAACATGGCCGAAGGAGGTGGTAATAGTGGTAAGTAGTAATGAAAGTCCTAGAAGGGAACAAGGTCAGCCAAATGTTGAGGACTTCTTGACTACTTTTACTCAACAACAATAGGAGTTTATGTAACAAATGCTTTAGCAATTTCAAAATAGTTTGGACACTTTTTTTGATAGGGCAAGAGATACACGTTCTAGGAGATATAGTGTAAGTAGTTGGAGAACTAGTATTGTAGGTAGAGCAGATTCAGATACAAGTAAAGATACAAGGAGACATACACATAGAGATCCTACTCCTACTCCTACATTTACAGGTAGACCAACCACAACAATTGATGATAGACCACTTCATCCAAGATTTGAGCCAGTGATTGAGGAGACACCTTTAGAGGATGAGGAGGCAAATGTTACTCTCACATATGATATTATGGTTGCACATGATTAATATCATATACTCCCACCTAATGTTAGGCGAGACCTAAACTTCTATCAATTCATGTTCCAAAGGAGTGAAAAGAACAAGAAGAAAAAGGAGCAAAAACCTAAAAAGAAGGGAACTAAGGAATACAAAGAGGCATTGAATAAGGTTCCTTTACCCAATTTCGATGGAAGTGGTAAGGTGAGTGCTAGAGCATGGAATCATAAGCTTGATACCTTTCTTACACTCAAACCCTTGAGTGGAGAAAAGGCCATACACTTTGCTACTATGCATTTGGAGGGCTTGGCATACGATTGGTGGCATCATGGACTTGTGTCACAACGACATGATATGGTTAATTCATATGATAAGTTCACTCTTAGGCTCATCAAAAAATTTGATAGGAAGGACATAGAAGTCTACTATAGAGAATTGGCACAATTCAAACAGGTTGGTAAAGTAGACTCTTACATCAATGAATTTTAGAAGATTGTTGTTATGATTCCTGAAATGCCAGAAAGAAGAGTTACAATGTTGTTTGTAGAGGGTTTGAATGATAGAATGATAGGATTGGTGAAGGTACACAAGCCTAATACATTGGATGAGGCTATAGAGCTTGCACTTGATTTGGACACCTATCCCACACCATTTCAACAACAAAAGAAGAGCCTCAAATATGAGCATGCAAGTCAACAATCCCAAGAGCAGCCCACTCCCAAAAAGAATGACAAAGGTACTACATCAAAGATGAAATGAAGAAAGAGAGGAACTTCGAAGGAAAAAGTTGTGCTTCAATTGCAAACAACCTTGGGAGATTGGTCATAGGTGCCTTGGCAAAGGTAAGGTGCATTACATAGAGGTACTTGATGAGGATGCAGATGATGAACAACCAACACTAGAACTAGTAGATGATGGTAATAAAAGTTCTAGAATTTCTTATCTTTCAGAAGCTCCAAGGTACAATCCATTCATCTTTGAGGGCACATTATTTGGTTGCAAAGTATTGGCACTTCTTGATAGTGGAGCTTCACATAATTACATTGATGAGGGTTTGGTGAAGAAAAGAGGTTTGATTTGTGATAATTTTGAGGGCTTTGATGTGACTATAGTAGGTGGACTTACTATTCTTTGCAAGAAGAAATTGAGTAAGCTTAGCATTATCTTTCGTGAGTATACTGTTTGTGATGACTTCTATGTTCTTGATTTGCAGGATCAAGAAATGGTGCTTGGCATGCAATGGTCACATTCCTTACAACGGGTCATCCAAGATTTACAAGCCATGGAATTGAGTTTCCTACATGATGGGAAACATATTATTATGAGAGCCCTCAAGTACACTTTGCCCCATCAAATAACCGCCAAATCTATGTTAGCTTTGGGCTAAGAATTGTTTCATGCAAGCATAGATGATGCAAATGGAGATACTTATTTTAGGATAGCTTTTGATGGAGAGTATTTGGGATTTGAAGAAAGTGAAAATACTACAAAATGGCATGACATCATACCTAATTTGTTTGAGGATAGCAGTCCTATGAATTTGCATTTTCATGAGGTAGACATTCATGGGCCATCCATTGATGATATGCATCTATATGAAGCTGGAGATTAAGGTAATTCAAAGTTGCATGGTGCCATAGTTTCCATTGAAGAGATAAATCAGCCTACTCATGATTTGACATAGCATATGGATTGGTATAATAATGATTTCCTATCTTCTTGCATGATAAATGGTACTTCCTCCATCTTTTGCATGATGTTTTCAGTATGCATGACGTAGTTCTAATTTATGACATCGAGGAATCAAGGTTGAATATGGATTTGTTTGCATCAGTGTGCAACAATGGAGGTGGTCCCAAGATCTACTTTATCAACAGGTTTGAGGTTCTTTGTTTGAGTATCTATGGAAAGCTTAGATGGATTTGGGATCCTAGCATTGATTGGCATTTGTGATTTCCTGAGGACAAGCAATCTTGGGAAGGGAGGACTATCATATTCCCATTTCCAGAGTGACTTCACATAGAGTTGATGATTAGCCTATCGTCTATTCCCGTAGACTAATGCATTGGTAAGGGAATGATTCCTAGCTTGAGCTTGATTTTATACACGGAGAACCGGAATGTTGGCTCAACTAGTGTCTTGATTGATCATGCCAAGTGGATGATAGCAAATGAAATCTTTAATTACATTTGCTCTATATCTATTTGTTCTTATGATGACTTAGCCAAGATGGAGATTTACATAGTGGATTGTGCTAGTCAATACATTGAGGAGATTTTCATCATTGTTTAATGTGCCAAGAGGTATAGGTGAATGTAGCAACACTATGGATCAATTTAAGGTGAAGTCTATTTTGATATTAATAACTATTGTTTTTGTGCCAACGGTTGGGTAAAGCATTCACCAAGGGAGATATGTGGTTTGCTTGCATTGTTAGAATCACCCATGGGCTAAAGGAATGATCGATCCATATTAAAAAAAAAGACTTTATCCATTTGCAAGAATCCCAACGACTGAAAGAAATCAACGGTTAAGAAGTTTAGAGGATTTTAAATGTAAGGAATATCAAATTTAATGTCAAACACCAATCAACCAAGGAACTGCTATGGATCGATGAAGTGTTTAAATGCTTGTAAAGATTGTTAAGGTGAGTCCAGCTTAGTAGAATTGGTCAACCATGATGAAGGTATGTTTTTAAATGCAAAATGACTTGGTAGTTGAGGATCGATCAATCTGGAAGGAGGATTTTAAATGCTAAAACACCAACAAGGATGTCCACCCAGCAAGAAAGGATCAGCTAGCTATGTAAAAGAACAATTTTAAATGCAATATGAAGGTTTTCAATGCAATCGGCCAAGCTGTTGTAGATCACCCAAGGCAAGAAGAAGAAGTTTTTAAATGCAAACTAAAAATTTTAAATGCTAAATATCTATTTGTAAATGTTTCCCAAGAGAGATATCATCTAAGGATCAATCCTATCCAAGGAGAAGCATTTTCAAGGTGAAACGTATTTGATCAAAACAAAGATGGTTTTAAATGAAAGTTCCTTTGATGAATTACATTCAAAATTATTCAAAAACAAGGAACATCATTGGTGGAACCCAAAATTCATTCCAAAATGCCAAAGAGGAGGAGCACTCAACCATGAGAAGTAGATATTGAGGATTCCATTCTGTTGGAATTAGTCTGAACAACTGAGAGTGGGGGTGAATCAGTTGTCTCACAAATTTAACCTTTTCTACTTTTAATATTCTTTATCAACTTACAATCAAATCAATAATGTAAAAATTAAAACAACACATGAGCAGAAATAAACTTAACACACATAACACCAAGATTTTTACGTGGAAACCCGGTTAAGGGAAAACCATGGTAGAGGTTAACCCACAAGATTCATACCCTATTAAAAGTACTTAGAAGAAAAGACAAGGCACATGCCTTCGGGCTCACTGCCCAGAGCTCACTACTTAAGAGAGGCTCATTGCCTACAGAATTTATGTTTAATATAGAAAGAATTAATTGATAAATAGCATCTCCTTCATGCCTTGTTCAGTTTCATTAAATGCTCACAAAACTTTTGCTCTGCCCCAAATACTTGTTTTCTAACTCTTCATCAAAATAGGTCTTGTTCTTATGCTTCTCCTCTTCTCTGCTCTGCCTTTGATCCTTTCTTTGGATTATATTATTTTCACACAAGGATGATTTTCCACAACTCATCAACAAGTATTTATATGCTTCATCAACCTTGGAATGAATATCAAGGTCAGCACTACAAACATCTGACTTAATGCGAATCACTAAGTTGTCATCCAAACATAACTAGGACTCAAATCTTCCTTGATCAACATGCCACGCTTCATAGAATGGCTCTTAGATCACCTGCAACACACTTAAATCATCTAGTTAGCCAAGACTGGGAAGAACAGTAACACCAAGAAGGAAATCTTCATTGACAAGCTCAAACTTCAATGCAGACCTCCAACATAGTAGTCAAACAATCCAGAGACTTCCACAAGCACATTAAATTCAACAAAAACATCTACACTCCTCCAAATCATCATAATCACTTGCATCTTCCTCTGAAACCTCAAGAACAATGTTTGCCATGACTGTCACTTTAGCAAGATTGCTTGCGGACCTCTAAACCATGAACCACTTGAATGGATGATACACACTGACTTCCCAAACATGCCTCCAGATCTGCAGATCATCATTTGACATATCTGGAACAATCTGGACCTCTTTCCTATCACTCTATCTCTTTTGAACACTATAAAACTGGTTCTACTTAGATGGCCATAGCTTCTTCAAATCTTCATGTGAACCCTTCAAAGCTTAATTGGAGCTTCTTCAGACAATCCTCTACTCAGCCATATGGTCCGCATGCATTGATCCTCATTAATTTTCTCAATATCCTCAACAATCTAGTCTTCTACACAGGCAACAAAATAGGATACAGTTGACACCAATGGCAACAAGGATATGTTGACATCAATGACAACACCGCTTAGGCACATATTTACAACAATCTCCCCCTTTGTCATTGATGGAAACATATGATGTGAAAAACTAATTTGACCATTAAGACAAGACCTTCTCCCCCTTTCTCTTATCACTTCTACAATCACTTTGTTCATTGCTCCCCCTTTCATCAGCAACTAGTTTTTCACATGAACTTCTCTACTGTTTTGACATCAATTGCAAAGGGCACATATTTGCAGTCTTTTCTCCTTATTTTTGTTTTAGACTAGACTCAAAAATTACATGCAGACTACTCCCCCTGAGTAGTGCCTCCTTGACATCAATCCAGATCACAAGATGTGACTGTGAATTCTACCGGACTGATGCACTCTAGTGCATCTTAATTCTGATCAGGAGGGGTAATAACCCCCAACTTCTCTCTGAGATACTCAAAATTATCCTTGGGAAGAGGCTTAGTGAAAATATCCACGATCTGATCCTCTGAAGATACAAACTCCAACTTGACTTCATTCTCATTTACCTTTTCTCTCAAGAAATGAAACTTGATGGATATGTGCTTTGTCTTTGAATGCAACACTGGATTCTTTGAGATGCTTATTACACTTGAATTATCACAGAAGATTGTAATAGGCTCATCAAACACAATTCTAATGTCCTTCAACATTTGCTTCATCCACAGAACTTGAGTACAATTGTTTGCTGCTGCTATATATTCTGCCTTTGTTGTAGATAGGGATATTGCCTCCTACTTTTTTCTCATCCAAGAAACCAATCTACTTCCCAAGAAGAATGCACCACCACTAGTGCTTTTTCTATCATCCACATCTCCTACCCAATCAACATCTGTATATGCATGAAGAGTAAAGTCATTATCTTTTGGATACCACAAGCCATAATCAAGTGTTCCTTTGAGATATATGAAGATTCTTTTGACTGCTACAGCATGGGATTCTTTAGGATCATCTTGGAATCTAGCAACAAGCCTAACTACATTCATGATATCAGGTATGGTCTGAGTCAGATAGAGCATTCCTCCAATCATTGATCTATACCTCTTCTGATTTGCCTTAGGGGAGTCATCATCTTTACTCAACTTACATCCAATTATCATAGGCATACTTATTGTCTTTGAATCTTCCATTCCAAACTTTTTCAACAATTATTTCACATACTTAGACTAAGATATAAAGATACCTTTATCTGACTGAGTGATTTGTAGAACTAAGAAGAAATTCATCTCACCAAACATGGACATCTCAAATTCATTTTGCATCTGATCAGCAAATGTTTTACACATGCTCTCATTTCCACCAAAAATGATATCATCAACAAATACCTCAAAAATTAGAATATTCTCATGATCAATCTTGACGTAAAGATTATTGTCAGTAGTGCCTTTGTTATATCCTAGATTTAGTAGATACTTATCTAATCTTGCATACCAAGATCTTGGGGCTTGTTTGAGTCCATATAATGCTTTCCTCAATCTGCAAACCATGTCTTTCTATCAAACAACTAAAATCCTTCTAGTTGCTCAATGTAGACTTCTTCTAACTCTTTATTTAGGAATGTTGATTTGACATCCATCTGATAGACCTTGAAATCTTTATAAGTAGCAAATGCAAGAAATAACCTGATTGCTTCTATTCTTGCCACTAGAGAAAAAGTTTCTTCAAAATCAATTCCTTCCACTTGAGAATATCCTTTGCATACCAACCTTTCTTTATTTCTTACAAATTCACCATCTTCATTTAGTTTGTTCCGGAAGACCCATTTAGTTCCAATCACATTTTTGTCCTCAGGTCTAGAAACAAGATCCCAAGTGTGATTCTTTTCAATTTCCATTAATTCTTCTTCCATTGCCTTTACCCAGTTTTCATCTTCGTAGGCTTCACTTACTATTTTTGGTTCAATCTTTGAAATTAGACAAATCTCTTCTTGATCTTCAGCAATTCTTCTCCTAGTTTGAACACCTTTATTTCTATCTCCTATTATTTGATCTTCATGATGATTTATCCTTACATACCAGGGAGTTTTGGGATTTGCTTGAACTTCTATTTCTTAAGCTTTTTCCTCAACTTCTGCACTATCCTCTTGAATTGCTAGATTTTCTGGATCAATCTGGATCTAAATCTGAGTTTGCACTTGTCTTTCTTGACTTGGATTTTCATCTTGATCATCTAAATCATAGCTGCAAGACTTGGAATGTCCTTCCTTGCTCTCATCAACTCTTACATTAGCACTTTCAACAATCTTTTTCAACCTCTTGTTAAAGCACCGGTATGCTTTGCTTTGAGTAGAGTAACCCAAAAAAATTCCTTCATCACTTCTTGCTTCAAACTTGCCTAGATCCTCATCTCTTTTGATATAGCATTTACTACCAAAAACTCTAAAATATCTCACAATAGGAGGATAACCAAACCAGAGTTCATAAGGAGTCTTACCAGAATTACCTTTGATCTGCACCCGGTTAAGAGTGTAGACAACAGTACTCACAGCTTCTCTCCAATAAAATTGTAGAACATTTGTTTCCATCATCATGGTCCTGGAAGCTTCCTGAATGGTCCAGTTCTTTCTTTCCACAACTCCATTTTGCTGAGGAGTCCTAAGAGAAGATAACTATCTTTTTATTCCATGCTTTTCACATAATGTATCAAACTCACTGGAGGTAAACTCTCCACCTCTGTCGGATCTTAGACACTTTATCTTTACACCAATCTCATTTTCCACCATAACTTTGAACACTTTGAATTTGTCAAGAGCTTCTAATTTTTCTTTTAAGAAAGTTACCCACATCATCCAGGAGTAATCATCAATTAGAAACATAAAATATATATATCCTTGCACACTCCTAATTCTAGCAGGACCACATAGATCAGTATGCACAAGTTCCAATCACCCACTTGAAAATTGTTCTTTACTTTTGAATGATGTTTTGTTTTGTTTACCCAATTGGCATCCTCTACACATGCTATCAGGTTTCATAAGTCTTGGAAGATCTCTCACAGCTTGAGTAGAACTTATCTTGACAATGTTATCAAAATTCACATGACACATTCTCCTATGCCACAACCAACTTTGATCTATCTGAGTAATCAAACAACTTTTACCAGAACTACTTAATTGAAAGATGTTACCTCTAGTTTGTGTACCAGATGCAATTTCAGTTCTAGAGCTTTCCAAGATTCTACATTTGCCATCCTTGAATCAAAGATCATAACCCTTGTCAACCAACTGCCCAACACTGAGAAGATTATGCTTCAGTCCTTCCACATACAAAACATCACTTGTGTTATTCTTACCATCAAAAGAGATGGATCCTCTACCACGGATTCTACCAGCTGAGTTGTCTCCAAATTTTACAAGCCCACCTTCGTATTTTTCAAGGCTTACAAACTTACTTTTATTGCAAGTCATATGATGAGAACATCCACTATCAATCACCCATTCATCCTTTTCAACAACCTGAGCAGCCAAGGCACTTTCCATATTTTCACAGCTAGAAGATTCAGTAGACACTAGATCTTCTTCTTTGATAGCAATGAACACCCAATCATTTTAAGTGGAACCTCCATGATCAGATTCATCATCTGTGACTCCTTCTGCAGCTTCTTGGACATAGCAACATTTCTTCTAACCTTTATATCTGTTAGGGTTTGGTTTTGAAAATCTCTTCAAACATCTTGAGGCAAAATGACCAATCTTATTACAAGCAAAACATTTGAGTGGCAACTTTCCTTCATACTTACCGGATCCTCTTGGCATTCTTTTGGAAATAAGAGCTTCAAGATCTGCAGTCTCAATTTCATCATCTTCAAGATCCTTCC
This sequence comes from Cunninghamia lanceolata, assembly GCA_027924645.1. Classification (NCBI taxonomy): domain Eukaryota; kingdom Viridiplantae; phylum Streptophyta; class Pinopsida; order Cupressales; family Cupressaceae; genus Cunninghamia; species Cunninghamia lanceolata. Next base: position 674,225 of record BSBN01000747.1, read on the forward strand.
TCACCTTCACAAATTTGTTTGATCTTGCTGGAGAGCTTTCACCTGGATCATATCTTTGTTTTCCATATACATTGGCCTTAAATGTAGATTCAGACTTAGGAAGAGAATCATCAAACTCACTTAATTCAAAAGCTCAAATTTTGCCAACAAGTTGATCTCTTGTAACTTCTGAGATAGTCCTGATCTCCTCTATAGAAGCAACCTTATGTTTGTATGAATTAGGTAAAGATCTGAGCACTTTTACTACAATCTCTAATTCTTCTAGAGTTCCACCAGCACACCTGATACCACACACAAGTTCATTTATCTTTTGCATGTAGATTGTGATGTTTTCATCTTCACTCATCCTCAAATTTTCAAATTTTCCTCTCAGACTTTGTAGCTTGGCACATTTGACATATTCATCGCCTTTATACAGATTCTCCAACTTCTTCCAGATTTCATGAGCAATTTTTAGTCCAAAGACATTTGTCATTTCTGAATCAGTCAGGGCACTCAACAAGGCTTCTTTAGCTCGAAGGTTATATTCAGCATCTTTGAGTTGATCTAGAGTTGAAGGACCTTTCTTCAAAGGTTTATACTCATCATTGGTTATCACCCAATAAGCATCACCCATGCATTACAAATGGCACTCCATGCGACTCTTCCAAATAGAATAATTTGTTCCATCAAATCTCAGACTATCCTTCTTGTAGGTCGACATCCTAGATCTCCTCAAGCGATCAAGCTTCTTTTAGAGGATCTATCTCTGATACCAATTGTTGGAATTAGTCTGGACAACTAAGAGAGGAGGTGTCAGTTGTCTTGCAAATTTAACCTTTTCTACTTTTAATCTTCTTTATCAACTTACAATCAAATCAATAATGTAAACATTAAAACAACACATGAGCAGAAATAAACTTAACACACACAACACCAAGATTTTTACGTGGAAACCTAGTTAAGGGAAAACCACGGTGGGGGTTAACCCATAAGATTCGTACCCTGTTAAAAGTACTTAGAAGAAAAGAGAAGGCACATGCCTTCAAGCTCACTGCTCAAGAGAGGCTCACTGCTTATAGAATTATGTTTAATACATAAAGAATTAACTGATAAATAGCATCTCCTTCATGCCTGGTTCAGTTTCATTGAATGCTCACAAAACTTTTGCTCTACCCCAAATACTTCTTTTCTAACTCTTCATCAAAACAGGTCTTGTTCTTCTGCTTCTCCTCTCCTCTGCTTTGCCTTTGATCCTTTCTTTGGATTATATTATTTTCATACAAGGATGATTTTCCACAACTCATCAACAAGTATTTATACGCTTCATCAACCTTGGAATGAACATCAAGGTCGGCACTACAAACATTTGACTTAATGCAAATCACTAAGTTGTCAGCCAAACATAACTGGGACTCAAATCTTCCTTGATCAACATGCCACGCTTCATAGAATTCCTCTTGGATCATCCGCAACATGCTTGAATCATCTGGTCGGCCAAGACTGGGAACAACATTAACACCAAGAAGGAAATCTTCATTGACAAGCTTAAACTTCAATGCGGACCTCCAACATAGTAGTCACACAATCCAACGACTTCCACAAGCACATTAAATTTAACAAAAACATCTGCACTCCTCCAAATCATCAGAATCACTTGCATCTTCCTCCAGAACCTTAAGAACACTATCTGCCATGACTATCACTTTAGAAAGATTGCTTGCAGACCTCCAAACCACAAACCACTTGAATGGATGATACACACTGACTTCCCAAACTTGTCTCCAGATCCACAAATCATCATTTGACATATCCGAAACAATTCAGACCTCTTTCCTGTCACTCTGTCTCTTCTGAACACTACAAAACTGGTTCTACTTAGATGGCCATAGCTTCTTCAAATCTTCATGCGAACCCTTCAAATCTTAACTGGAGCTTCTTCAGACAATCCTTTACTTAGGCATATGGTCCATATGCATTGATCCTCATTAATTTTCTCAATATCATCAACAATCCAGTCTTCTACATAGGCAACAAAATAGGATATAGTCGACACTAATGGCAACAAGGATATGTTGACATCAATGATAACAGCACTTAGGCACATATTTGCAACACATTCTCAATTGAAGGCTGATGATCAATTTGGTATGTTTTCTATTTCATATTATTACTAGAAATTTGTATTTTCTAGTGATTTTATACAAGGAGATGACCCCTTGTGATATAGAGATGGCCCCATATCTGATTTAGAGGTGATATCACTCAGATATTCACCATTGGTGTTCAATTTGTAGGTTATTTAGAGTGATTTAGAGTGGAGATAAGTGTTGTTGAAACCCTTGGTTATGATGAAGCTCAACCAAGGTAGTTGATTAGTGAATCATGGAGTTTATGGCATGTTACTTTGACTAATTTTTCCTTCCATCCAGTTGATATTTCATCATACAGGGTTTTTGTGATCAACAAAACATCATGGAGAGATTTGTGAAGACATTGGTTGCATTGGATAACCCATCACTTGCATGCTACAGTAGATATTATTTTGTTATAGTCATATGTAGGTCTGATCACAAAGAGGTTTTGAAGACATTTATACATTTTGAATACTTTGGAGACTTCCTACATCCATTGCTCAAGCCTAGAAGTTCCATCACTTGGCATAGGAAGAGGAAATTGTGAAGTTTGAATGATATATCACTCAACTGGGCAAAAACAATTATGACAGTACTGACTATGGTCTAATGTACTGAGTTTTTCATACATAATAGAGTTCACATCAAGTTGCTTTTAGGTCCAGTTGTGTAGAGATCCATCCCATGTACTTTTCTAAATTTATGGTTTTGAGGTTTATATGTGATTTGGTTGTCATTTCATTATGATTACATGGTCTAATGTAAAAATAGAGATAGTTTGATATTTGGAACAACAAGTATTATAGTTGGTATTGATCATCTTTGAAGATTCAATAAAGCTTTGTAATTATGATATTTGATGGTTTATGATATATCCATTTTATATGCTTTCTCAATTGACATTTATAGTGAATTTGGCAAAAAAAATTCAGTCAATTTGTAAGAGGGATATTACATTAGATCGAAGCCATATCCAAGGTATACCTTCCCACCATCATATTCTTGATATTTTGAGATCCAACCATGATGTGAGGTCATCTGGAAAAAGGCACTGGATTCTATCAACCATACACCATCCAATGCATGTGTAGTTAAGGCCATGACAAAGGCATCACCATAATCCTAGGAGAAGTTTTTAGACTCTTCATCAGAATCACTCTTCTTCTTTTTCTCCTCATTGCAATCTCTTCTAAAATAGACAGGTATTATAGTTCCAACATTTTGCCTTGGTCTTACTAGGATATTTAGATCTCCCATAGGATTTAGATCTAAACTTGTCTTGCTTCTTGTCCTTCTTACCTTTCTCTTTTTATCTTCCATGAATAGATAGGGCCTCATTAGTAGATTTAGAAGTCTTTCTTTACATTTCTTTAAAAAGTAATGATGCCACCACCTCATCCATTTTCAGCTAGGTGGTATTTCTCCCAATAGCCATAACTAGGTGGTCCCATGAATCTGGCAAAGACTAGAAAATTCATACACTGATCCTCCTTCTCCATCTTCACTCCAATGGAGTGAAACTGGGTCAAAATCATATTGAAAGCATGTATATGTATAGGCACAGAACCATCATCCTCCAACTTGATGGTATACAACTTTTTTCTCAAGAAAAGGTTGTTTACCAAGGATTTAACTTGATAAATCTCACCCAACTTCTTCCAAGGGTTTGTTGTGGCAATCTCTTAATACACATTCAATAATATTGAATTAGCCAAATAGATCCTAATAAGACCCTTAGTTTTTCTATCCTTTTTGTCTCAATCTTCTTGTGACATAGCAACAGGCTTGGATCTGAATATTGTATCCCATAGATCTCTATCCACAATTGGATCCTTCATATTTAGCTTCCAAAGCTCAAAGTTTATGCTCGAGAACTTCTCAATTTCTATCCTTGATGTGCTTGCAATTTTTCTTGCAACAAGATCTTTTATGTTAGTTTCCACTCAATCTAAGGTTAGTACAAATAAACCCTGTCCATAACACCTAGAATTTGAGGTGATCAAACTCTGATACCAAATGAAAGGAAGAAGAGGCATGTAATACACTTCCTACACTAATCTATGAGAGGAGGTATGTGCGAGTAAATTAAAATTGTATAGTTACATGGAAATAAACACAAAAGCAATATACCATAGCATAATGATTCATGTTGGGAAAACCATTTTAGAAAAGAAACCCCACACTCCAAAGCAAATCAATGTATTATTTTTTAATCAAAGTTTACAATACACTTGTAGAGTTTAAGCCTTTACATGACTATCACCAACCAAAGACCTAGAGTAGTTCTGGTAGCATAATAGTACCTATAAAAATTACTATCTAAACTTCCATCTCAAGCACCAAAAAAATAGGAGAGGAAATACATGAAACCATCAAATGGTAATTAGGAAACCATGAACTAAAACCCCCCAAAATGTAGCCCTCATATCCATAGTTAGAAATCCAACACCCAAATCCTGAGATGAGTCCATAGGCTAAAAATAGCATATCCCTTCCACATGCCATAAGCTCATCATAATCAACTCACCAACCTGGGAACTCCATTTTGGCTCCATTATCTCCATTAAAAGATGTCTTATGACATATACTAACACACGTCATAAGTTGGTCAACATGTGTAACTCTCTCTTATAGCTCTTTTATGTGTCATAGATGGTTTTACATTTCCAATGTGGGAGGCACAACTTCTAAAGGCCACAAATTTTTATCTGGGAGGCCATTTGGGCCCTTCTAAAAAATTATAGATCTCAAAGAGGTCCACATCCTAGGCATCTTGAAACCTATGTGAAACAACCCAAAATATTTATTTTGGCAAAAAATGACCTCTATAGCTCAAAAATTGAGTTTTTCTATTTTATATTTTAAAAAATTACATTTTGAACATTAGGAGCAAGGTTGAGACATCTTTCCTAACATGAGGGAGTTGTAGTGATAAAGAGTATATGTGTTCATTATGTTTATAGTTAGTGATAATATGTGTTGAAGGTCATTTGTTTTGGTTTCTCTTCTTATTTGTTGGCTCTTTTTGAGGAATTATATGCCTAGTTGTATGGACATTGGTGGAAATTTTATGTATTTGTTTTTTAGTTGTTTATAACAATAACATTAGGTGGTTTAAGCATGCATATATTCTTCAATGTAGGAGCATGGTTGATATTTTATAGTATTGCTCTTGCCATTTTTATAGAGTTATATAGTTATATGGTGTAAGGTATGTTTTTATTGTTGCTAGGTGGGGCCCTATATATAGGTCCCTAATAATATATTTAAAATTTAGTGTAGCATAATTATGTTATATTCCAAAAAATCTTGTAAAATAAAGGAGAAAAGGATGTACCTTTGAATAAAGTGTTTAGGTGTATACCCAAATCACCTAGTGTGAGGTACCTATACAAAAAATGACACTCAACAAAGACCTAGGTTAGAATATCTATGATAATTTAGGTTTTTAGAATCTCATTTGCATGAATCAAGTTGACAATTGAGAAAAAAGTGATTGGTGACCATTTTGAGCATGAAAGAAGTAATCAAAAAGAGATGGGATAAGGTTGTGGATATGGAAAGTGCACAAGATAGTATGAAATGGCATGCACATTTCTTGAAAAATCTTTTTTGGTTAAAACCTATCTAATCACCACCTAATGGCAACAAAATTAGACATGGGTAGAGTCAAAATGATCATGGTAGGGTAGAGAATAGGAATATGCCTTTATATTTTTAATTTTCACGCATATTTGTAAATTTTAGGTCATTTTTAATTTTTAGGGCATAACAAACAAATTTATCACTTCATCACATGTTTGTTGCTTTTCCCAAATTATTACTTGTCATTGTGAATTCATAGTTGTCATGGAGACCATTCAAATGTCATGGTGAACCCATGTTTGCCACTTATGAAAACTAGTGGTCCCATGTAATCACCACTTATAAAATGGCGTGGACTTATCATTATTAAAAAAAAATAACTTTTATTACTTGTATTTTTCATTTTTCAAGGCATTATTAACTTCACTCTTATTTTTGGGTGCTTTCCAAGGGATTACATCTAATGGAGTGGTGCCCAATAGCAAGAATAGCTTGAGAGACTATTAGACACTGAAGATGAGAAAAATATTGAAAGGAGATTAGACAAACAAAATGCATAAAACACAATGTTTATACCTTCAAAGATCTCTCACTCCTTGATAAGGTTGAGGAGGGTTGCACACCAAGACCCTCCTTGCTTTACCCAGTGTTGAATGTAGAATGTGGATTGCTCCTTGTTCTTCAACACAATATGATGAGGATAGGATGATATATTTGGCCAAGGATAGAGATTTGGATATGGATGTGATAAGAAGCTAGAAGGATTTTGACATTATGATGGTATGATGAGAAGATGTGATAGAAATTTGGGCATAGTTTTGATGCAAGAAGAAGTGATGATAAATGGCTTAGATGAGGGCTCTATTTATAGATTTTTGGTAAAAGGATGGAGGGTGAGGATTGAAAGTTTAGATCAATGGCTAGGAATGCTTGAGGATCAGGGTTTGGATTGGAGTTGTAGTCTTGTGACAACTGTCACAAGAGGGTTGGATAAGAGAGATCAAAGGCTAAGATTTGGTCAATAAGATTGGATGGCTCCCATTATTTTTGAATTTTAAATTCACATTGGGAAGGATGAGGAATGAATAAAAAATTCATTCCCATGGGAGAGTGTGAGGATGGAAAAAAAAGTGAATTTTAAATTCACATGGGGAAGAGTTCCATTAATGAAGACTAGGACAAGTTAGATGGAGGAGATAAAATGTATATTTTTTAATTCACATGGGTAAGAGTTCCATTAATGGAGACTAGGACAAGTTAGATGGAGGATAGCTCATTAAATGGAATTTAGGACAAATAAGAATAAACAATTACCTTATGTGGAATAAAAGTTAATTTTTTATTTGTAGAGTGTGGGAATAAGTATCAAGTGCGGTTTGACCAAACTAATCAAGAGGATTAGTTTAATTAATATGGCTGGAGAAAATTAGTAGATGGATTAATGGAGGGTTAAAATTAATTAAAGGGTTTATTTAATTAATTTAGGTCTAGGGGTCATGTAGGCTAGGCTAGCTAATTAAATAATAGCTATTTAATCAACTAGGCTATGTTTAGGTTGATTAATAGGGTAGATTAATTAAGTATGATTTATTTAATTAATCGGGGTTTAGGAAGATGGAGAAATTAACTAAATAAATATTGAGAATATTTATTTAATTAATGAGGGATAGTGTTGTAAGGTTTAGTGATAAATTAGATGAATTAATTGATCACAAAGGATAGATTAGGGATAAATGGCCAAGGGTGAATGATTAGGGCTAAATTAATTAAATAAAATGAATTTATTTAATTAATTGGAAGGGATAGTTAGTGATGTGAAGATGTCAAAGGGTGGTTAAAGGGTTAAGACATTTTTAGGTGTCTACATTTGCCCCTCTTTGAAATGGTGTTGCGGCTAAGTAACACTATTTCAAAGAAGTTTAAAATATAGAGTTGGATTGGATAGAAAAAGGTTTTGGTTTAGAAGAATAGGGTAAGGTTTAGGGATGATTGGTAAGGGTGATGCCCCCTCGAGAGGATAGGTGGGTTGCAAGAACATGAATATGCTCTCAAAATGAATAGAACGGATTGGTAGAGGGGATAGAGGATGAGAGATGTGCTGGTAAGTGATGAAAGGTTGATTTTGGTTAGATTGGTTGATGGATGATTATTGTGCTAAAAATGATTTAGAGCAATCCTATATTTTTTATAGCAAAGTGGATATTTTCACCAAGGTATAGAAGACTAGGGTGATGATGTTTATCCATCATTTGCATGAACTAGACACGCAAACAAGAGGGTGATCCCATGCATGGCCAAGATAGTACAACCTTGTCTAGATGAGGGAAGGTGACTCATAGCATAAGCCCTTAATACACAAAAGGTATGAAGAACCTTATATGCAAAAGGATATCAATATGCTAGAACCGATCCACTGATCCACAAGATATGAATGCTAGCTTGGAGTAATGAGACCGACCCACAAGCATAGCATATGAAAGCAAGACTATGCCCCATTCTAGATGTTTTCGCCACATACCATGATATAGTGAGATCAAGGTAGTTTTGATGTGATCTTTGAATAGGTCAAAAGATAAAAATCAATAACTAAAAGGCCAACGAACCAAAAAAATAGCCATTGTATCTCTTGTCAATATGGATGATGATAGGATGATTAGATTATGCCCATTGTAGGAATGATATATCCTAGGGCGTGGTTTTGATAGTAGATGTTGTAAGATTGGTGCAAGATATGATGGTTATAAGTTGTGGTTGATGTTGATTTTATAGTTGATGATTTTTGTTAAGGGATGATTTCTTTGATAGGTGTTGTGATTATTTGGATATTTCATTTGGATCTAGTGTAATCTCAAGGGATAGGGACCATCCAAGGGGGTTGGATGGGTGCATCTTATGTACCTGAGTACTAGAAACTTCCTTCATATTCCAGACTGCCTACATACCCTGTATCCATCGGATCAAGGCACATTAAGATGCATGTGGTGATGATGTGGGATGATTGATTGGTGATAAGGTGTTTGGATTGGTGATGAGATGTTGATAGAACGATGTTGACTTTGGGATGAATTTTTTAGGATTTTTGGATATTTTGATTTTTTAAATTTTTGTGATTGTGGATAGGGAATGGTGTTATTATGATGGTTGCATTGGATTTCATTTGGATAGCCTAAGTGCTAGATACCAATGACTAGGGAACACCAAGTTTAGAGGTGAAGGTGGATAAAGTGATAGGATTAGATTGGATTGGTGATGAAAGGATAATGGATAGGATATTCAAGATAGATGGATAGAAAATGGAGATAAGGGATAGGATGGGGGAACATGATAGATGGATGGAAGTGTTTAGAATGATTTCCAAGGGCTATGTGGCAAGGAATCATATGCCCAATTTGCATGGTGGGCTTATGTTTGGATGGATGAACTTTGTAGTAGATAGATGAATGGAGGATATTTTTGGAAAGGGACATATGCCGAGAGGTTTCCAAAGCATGTTTTGATATTTTGCTCCTTGTCTTTATCAAGATCTAAGGAGGAAGATATGGTAGATAGGATGGATGGGAAATGATAGGATAAATAGGAGGATGGTGGTTATGAATATGATAGGATAAGGATAGAAGATGGATAGGATATGCAAAGGATATTATGGATGGGGATGAAAGGTATGATTTTGCCCCCAAGTGTAGGGTACAAATGGATGGGAAAGGGATTACGCATGATGCCCACAAGGGGTTTTCATCACGGTACTTGCCCAAGGTGCCATGAGATGTGGTTTTCACCATTGGATGGATTTTTTCTCTTTACTTTTTTCTTATTTTTTATTTATATTTATATTTATATTTATTTTTTTTTTGCTTTTTTGATGGAAGGGGGAGTCTAGTGTCTATTTCCATAGCAAGTGGAAGATGGTCCCATGTTGGATAGCATTATGGATGATGATTGCATAGATGTTGGTAGATAAGAGAAGATGGAATAGATGGTGGATAGTGGTTTATGATGTGGATTATGTAAGGTTTATGCAAAAGCATGTACCAAAGGGATGTGATGGGGAATATATGTAGGATAATGGATGAAAGATGGAGAGATGGGGGTATGTCGAAACGTATTGGAATGGAGAGGAACCAAGATCAACGGTTGCACACACTGTGATATATTTGGAATCTTGTATTTTGGATGTGGGGTGGGTAGTAATGGGGATTGGGATAGGAGGTTTTTGGATGGTTGATTTGGGATTTTAGGAACCCAAATAGACTTAGGATTTGTGGGATTTTTAGATGGGGAGCAAGATGTTTGGGATTTTTGAGAGTTGAAGGTGAATGCCTCATTTGGATTGTTTGCTTTATGCTTAAGGAACCACACCATTTTTGTTTTTTGTTTTTCTTTTGATGTTGTGGGCTTTGGTAGCCTTTTGGTTTTTTTATTTTTCTTGGGGGAGATAGCATCTTTTGGATTTTGTGGGTGTTTTTCTTTATGTAGAGAGGCATCTAAATTTTTACTTTTGAATCCCATGGATTTTGAGGAAGCTTTATGTTTGGATGATGTGTGCTTTTGTTGGTCTTGATTTGGGATTTTAGGGGATTTATGGGTGGAGGGGTTAAAAGTGGATTTATGGATAAATGAATGAGGGAATTTGAGGATAGGGATGTTAGGAGTTGGGAGGATGGGAGGATAAGGAGATTTAATTTTAGGAGTTGGAAGGATGGAAGGATAAGGGGATTTGATGATGGGGATGTTAGGAGTTGGTAGAAGTGGAGGTAAAGTTGATGGAGGGATGTGTTTGATCACATTCTTTTGCAAATGATATGATGATGGAGGTGGGATGGTGACATATGATTTGGAGGTGCGATGAGATGCACCGGGTTTGGGATTGGATGAATGGATTTTGGAATATGGGTGGGTGGTACCAACATGTTTAGATTGTTTGCCTTGGGATGTATAGCCAAGGCCATGCGAGGATGGATGGAATGTGGTGTGGATGGGCTCCAAGATGCCTTGTTCATGAAGGCCTAAGCCTTTTCCTTGATAGTTCATATGTTGGATCATGCGACATGCAATGAGATGTTTAGTGCTTTGGAAACAAGACGTGAGTCCATTATTTGTTGGAGAACAATAGGTGGCAGATGGAAGTTGCTCACCTCCTATGAGGGAGTCACCATGGATGAAGGTGCTTTGTCCAAGTGGATAAGAGGATGGATTTGGGATGGGGTTGGTAGATGGTGTGGGAGGATCAAGAGGGGTTGTTGTGGTAGAAGTGATAGGGTTGATGTGGATAGGGTGATCATTAGATGGGAGGGAATTAGGGATGGGATTAGATGGGATAGTTAGATCTTGATTAGGATGAGGGGTTGATGCTTTAACATGCTTTGGATTTGACTTTTGACATAGCTCAAATGTTTGAATAGAAGTGGGAGTGACTTGGATAGATGTGTTGGGTGCTTGGATGGATGCGATAGGTACTTGACTTATGGGTTCTTGAACATGACTACATGATGGTTCTTGACTTATGATAGGATATTGTTCAAGAGGTTTTGTGGGTGTTGGATTGCATGGGGGTGTTTGATTCCTTGCTACTAGCCAATGGATGACATCCTTCATGAGTGTATGGATTGAAGAACAATATAATGGATGGCTAGTAAGGGTGGATGGTGTAGGATTAGAATTAGGATTGGGTGAAGGGATAATGGGATTAGATAGTGGTGGTTCTTGGATGGGATCAAGGATAGGTGTTGGCTTAGATGGTGGTGTTGGAGAGGTAGGTGATTTGGGGGATTCTATAGCTTTGCTTATTCTTTGGAGAAAATCCCTCAAGGATTCGTTGGATGTTGTGGGCTTAGGATTTGGAAAGTTTGTCGGTGGATTAAATAGTTATAAATTAGATGGTGGATGGGTGATAGGGATTGATGGATTGGGAGGTATATAGGATGATGGACTAAGGTTTATAAGGTTGGAGGGATATTGTGGTGGAGGGATTGGAGGATGGGGGATTCACATGGGGAAATGGTTGTTGATGTAAGCTTTGAATTTCAGCCATGAGGTATGCTAGAATGGTGTTCCATTTATCAAAGTTAGCATGACAAAGGTTGGTGGATGAATAAGTTGGAGGTATTGATTGGTTGGATAGGTATGATGGTATATTGGATGAAGGTTGATATGAGGTTGATTGGGGTAACATGTAAGATGTTGAAGGTTGATATAAGGTTGATGGGGTGGATATATAGGATGAAGGTTGGTATGATGAAGGTTGATATAATGAAGATGGGGTAGGAGCTTGGGATTCTCCAATGCTGAGGTGTGCTAAGGGAATATCCTTAATGATGTTTTTGCATTTCTCCTTAGTGATAGGATCAAAATCCTCATAGGCATATTTAACTCTTTGTAAATGTTGCATTGCCACATAAGGATCCATGTTGTTGGAGAGATATGAGATGAAATAGATGATGGATGGTCATGATGTTGGGGATCAAATTTCAAGACCTTAGGATGATTTGATTTGATTTAAAGGATGGATGATTCTCTATACTTAAGATAGACTAATGATCTCAAGAAAGAGGGTTGATTGGGTTGATTGTTGATTTTGATGACTTACTTAATATAGACTAATGATCTCAAGAAAGTTTAGATAAAGGTTGATGATGATCAACTAAGGTCTTGATTTTTTATTTGGGTTAATTTGGATTTGGATTTTGATAATGATGTTGGGGGATTTTGATAATGATTGGGATTGGGATTTTTTAATGGAATATTGATGGAGGATGGAGGAGACTAAGTCCTTAACCAATGTTTGATTTGTAAAGGATGATTATTGATTAAGGATTAGGGGTTGGTATGTTTGATTTTGGAGATAGATTTTGGATGTTTGATGATGTTGGCGTTGATGTTGATCTTGGATTGGATTTGAATTATGGTTTGGAAGATTTGGATAATGTTGTTTCTAATTGGATGATGTTGGTTGGAATTTGGATTTGATTTGGATGAAATTGATCAAATGGATGAAGGAATGGGATTAAGATGATGATAATGAATTGGATTAAGGATGATGAGGATTATTAGGATGGTTGAGATGAAAGAGGTATGATGGGATGAGTGATTAGGAGGATAATATAGGATTAAGCTCAAAGATGGGGATTAATTAAGCTCAAATGATGGGATTTGATAAATGGAGGGGGTGGTTTAGTGGTGTTGGGAGGAAAGACCAGCCCAACATTAGGGGGGCTACAAGGAGCCAAATGTGACCCCTCACTGACAGGGGTTCGGGGGCTATGGCCCCGACTGAACTTGTTTTGAAAAATGGGCTTATAAAATTGATGTTTTTGATGGAAATTTTGATTTTTTGGACACAGAGGAAAATGGCACTAAAACAGATGTAGAAGGTGCTAAAACAAAGGGAAATGATGCTACAATATGAACAAATGGTGCTAAAGGACATGTAGATGGCGCTAAACAAAGGACTGAAGGCATTGAAAGACTACGAAGTTTTGAAAATGGTTGGATTGATGGATGTATTTGATTTTTCTTGGCTCAAAGATCCTTGGAAAGAGATAATGCAAGTAAGAAGACACTTGAAAACAATACTTAATCTACCTAAGGTCAATGGTGAATGACGACTTGTCAAGCCCACAACTTGGAATCTTCGAGATTGACTATAGGGACACCTAGAGTGGGTGTGTACACTTTCGTCTTTATGAGAGAGGATAGGTAGGGGCCTCCTGGAATGGAAGGATGACCTAATCACCCTCTCCCCAAAAAGCTACAAGTAGCTTATGGTAAGCCAGGGATTTTTGTCTCATCTCAAGAGAGCCTTATGGTGAGTCATCTTGGGGCAAAACCTTCTATGCCCTTGCATTGAACAAGATGCCAAGGGGTTAAAAAGGGTAGGATTCTTATCAAAGGTGTTTAGTGGGGGATATTCGAGGGACTAACACATTACAAGCATCCAAAAAGCTACTTAAAGTTTTAACCAATCTTACTAGGAGTCTCATACACACAAGGTACACCTCTGTTCAAACTAGCACTATATGGTAAGCACTAATACCGATTAGACTTGGCTTTCATCTTATCCTTTTTTATATAGCAGACTAAATAAAAGTACTGCTTAGGGTCGTCCCTTCGGGTGAGTACCTCTTTTCCCACCAAGGTAGGCCCTTCTCTAAAACTAAAAAGAGAATAAAATAATTACTCTTCACCCAAGATCCTTATGAAGGCGACGAGAGAGGATACTTTTATTCTACACTTTGGGATCTACTTGACATAATGTACAAGTGCCCCAAACACGCCAAACAAATCTAAGTTCTTTTTAAGCACCAAATGAAATGTTCCTAGGTTTAAGCATGCAAAGACATGCACAAAAGTGGAAATCTTGCAAGGAAACACATTAGTAGTTTGAGTTTATGACTTTGACAAGCGTTCTTTTCCTTGCACATATGTGTTAATGTCCTACATAAAACCTGAGAAATAGTTATATAGATGGTGCCAAAGCAGGGGAAAATGGTGCTAAAATAGAAGATAGTGCCAAAAATTTGGAAGATGGTGCCAAAAATTTGGAAGATAGCACCGAAACAGAAGATGGCGCCAAAGCAGAGAATGGCACCAAAGAAAAAGATGGTGCCAAAGTATGGATGGATGGTACTAAACTATGGTTTTACCTATCTTACATTTTGTCTCCTGGTTCAGATGGTGTCCAACTGTGTGTGTATATGGCGGCAAAACAACACAGTCCCTCTAGATCTATTTAAAAAAGATGGTTAGTTGAAAAAAAATAGATAAAAAGGGGTAAGATGGCCTCCATTCTTCCTTAAACACCAAAGAAGTCATATTAGGGTAATAAAAATTGTAAGTGTGAGGAAAAATGAGTTGGTGTTAGACAAACAAAATATTTTAAGCATTTCTAGAGAAATTTCAACATTATGCCCCCTTACACCTGTGTGTTTCTGTTAAAAACAAAGAGCAAGTTGTCCTAAAAAGATGATAAAACTTCAAGAAATGCATTATAATTTTTCATAAGCCTAACAAAGCCCTAAAATATCGTTGGAAAATGGTGCCAAAACAGTTAAAAATGGCACCACAAAAGATCGAAATGGCACCACTATGTGAAAGAATGGCGCCAAACCAAGAACCATTAGCGCTAGAACCTTGCAAAACACTTCTCCTTCACAAAACTCACAATTTGTTAGCTTGGGACCATGGGGGTCCCACCGGGTGTGCCAAATGAAGATGAGAAAAATATTCAAAGGAGATTAGACAAACAAAATGCATAAAGCACAATGTTTATACCTTCAAAGATCTCTCACTCCTTGATAAGGTTAAGGAGGGTTGCGCACCAAGACCCTCCTTGCTTTACCCAATGTTGAATGTAGAATGTGGATTGCTCCTTGTTCTTCGACACAATATGATGAGGATAGGATGATAGATTTGGCTAAGGATAGATATTTGGATATGGATGTGATGAGAAGCTAGAAGGATTTTGGCATTATGATGGTATGATGAGAAGATTTGATAGAAATTTGGGCATAGTTAATTTGATGCAAGAAGAAGTGATGATAAATGGCTTAGACGAGGGCTCTATTTATAGATTTTTGGTAAAAGGATGGAGAGTGAGGATTGAAAGTTTAGATCAATGGCTAGGAATGCTTGAGGATTAGGGTTTGAATTGAAGTTGTAGTCTTGTGACAAGTGTCACAAGAGGGTTGGATAAGAGAGATAAAAGGCTAAGATTTGGTCAATAAGATTGGATGGCTCCCACTATTTTTAAATTTTAAATTCACATTGGGAAGGATGAGGAATGAATAAAAAATTCATTCCCATGGGAGAGTGTGAGAATGGGAATAAAAGTAAATTTTAAATTCACATGGGGAAGAGTTCCATTAATGAAGACTAGGACAAGTTAGATGGAGGAGATAAAATGTGAATTTTTTAATTCACATGGGGAAGAGTCCTATTAATGGAGACTAGGACAAGTTAGATGGAGGAGAGCTCATTAAATGGAGTTTAGAACAAATAAGAATAAAAAATTACCTTATGTGGAATAAAAGTTATTTTTTTATTTATGGGGTGTGGGAATGAGTGTTAAGTGGGGTTTGACCAAACTAATCAAGAGGATTAATTTAATTAATATGGCTGGAGAAAATTAGTAGATGGATTAATGGAGGGTTAAAATTAATTAAATAAGGGTTTATTTAATTAATTTAGGTCTAAGGGTCATGTAGGCTAGGGTAGCTAATTAAATAATTGCTATTTAATCAACTAGGCTAGGTTTAGGCTGATTAGTAGGGTAGATTAATTAAATAAGTATGATTTATTTAATTAATCAGGGTTTAAGAAGATGGAGAAATTAACTAAATAAATATTGAGAATATTTATTTAATTAATGAGGGATAGTGTTGTAAGGTTTAGTGATAAATTAGATGAGTTAATTGATCACAAATGATAGATTAGGGATAAATGGCTAAGGGTGAATGATTAGAGCTAAATTAATTAAATAAAATGAATTTATTTAATTAATTAGAAGGGATAATTAGTGTTGTAAAGATGTCAAAAGGAGGTTGAAGGGTTAAGATATTTTTAGGTGTCTACAGACACATTATGAAATGTGGAGAGAGGTGGATTATTATGGATGTGGTGCAGTCACTGTAGGAGGGTTCACATAATGAACTGTCCAAACCGTGCAACAAGAGTAAACACAATGGAAACAAATCAAAGATATGAAACAAATGTAGATTTAGTCATTTAGTATATCATAGAATTCAAGTACAATCTGGCCGGCATCATGTGAGCTTACAATTAGGGCTCAAAGGCCTGATTTCAAAATATCAGAATATGTGCAAGATATAGCTTTGAAGTCCCTTCGCACAAAATCTAAACTATCAACTATCACTATTATCATGAACTACTTTCCTAAGGATCTACTACATCAATATATATCATCTCCAGTATAAAAGATTCCTCCACGTCGGCCAAGGAAGATCACAAACTCCCATGAAGTGTTGTAATGTGTGTACACAGATAGGTCGGATCTAATCATGTAGAACACCTTATCAAATGTATGGAATGATGTTCAGATCTTGGGGAAGGTCAACCATGAACCAAATATCATTGAATGATGTGTCATTAGGCTCCATAAGTCAAGGAATACTCTGCAAGTCTTCTCCTCTAGCTAATTGTCTAAGACTGTCAGGATACTCTATTCTAAGAAAACGGTCAATCTTTTGATAGAGATAACTCTCTGGTACTTAATCCAAATGCTCTAAATTCTGGATATGATGTAGATGAATGAATCTAGGTGCTAAGTCTAGCTCTGCAAGATCTAAAATGTGATTGCGGTAGAATGTAGACCAAAATATAGAAACTGCTACTGACTGAAGCGCCTGAACTAAACTAGAAAATGAAAAGAAACAAACTAAACTACAAACAAACTAAATTTCAAGTTCATTTTTGGTTGATGCAAGATTGCTCTTGAACCAAGATGCTCCTACACCAGACATCCAAGGTTATTTAAAAAGTGAGTCACTCACTTTTCTAGGGCTAGGGGAGAACCAAGATGGTCCACCTCAGCCTATGAAATTCATGATGAATCTTCTTCTGATCTGCCTTTCCACTTCACAAGGTATTCTCTATATTGTCTTCCTCTAGTGCTGGGTTCAATTCTACTGTCCAAAATGTCTTCAATCTCCTCTAGTGCTTGTTATGGTAACTACTTCTTCAAGTCCTCTGCCATGTTGTCACTGAACTCTGCTTCATGATATTGGTATAAATTTGTAATATTGAAAATATGTGATATGCCCAATGTCTCCGGTAATTCCACTTCATATGCATTTCTTGAATCAAATTTTCTGAGTATCCTACAAGGTCCAAACTTCTTCTGATGCAGAGGCATCCACACTATAACCTTCGCATATAGCATGAATGTCTGCAGACCAACCTCATCATCATCATCTTCGCCATCATCATCATATTCCCTAAAACCAACAACTGCATCATCATATTTCTCTTTACTTTGTCAGCATCATCATGTTTCGGACGATCGCAAACATCCGCCTGCCGACTACTATTCATCTCCTCCGCTTTCCTTCCAACATCATCATCATGATGTTCAGCGGGCGAACACATCCTCCGGTTGCACTGTTCATCGGGCTCCGAACTCCTTCGGCATCATGATATGCAACACTTCCTTCGTCAGCAGGATATTCAACATCCGGTTGCTCCAAATATCCTGATGACGATCACCTTCAGCAGCTTACCTTCGACGCTCCGCTACCCGACGATACAAGCAACAGCATCATGATCTACTTTATCCGGTTGTCTTCGAAACCTCCTGATGATGCTAATACAACCTTCTGCCACGGACTTCTGCCGATACTTTAGCACTTTAACGACGGCAGGATAAACTCGCATAAGGGGGATATCTCAATATCCTGATGACGATGACGTCATATCCTGATGACGATGACATCACCTGATATCCTGATGACCTCTTCAACACTTAGCCAAAAACACGAACTTTCTCTTCCGCATCTACTCGCGATATGCGGATGTTTGGCACTCCCGATATGATGATCCTGATGCCGATACGCTCCTCGGCTCCTCCTGCTGATGATCACCCCGACGAACTTACACTTCATGCGCTCAACTGCATCATGTTCATCTTCACTTATCCGGATGATGATGCCTAACCCGACTGCAGGATATTTGCAGAAATATCCTGATGATGCCGTCTTCACGAACTTCTGCACTTAGCGAAATCTCACTTCGCCGATCCTCCAGGGACGACCCGATCCAGTCTTAGGGTGATCTCTCTCAACTTGAACTTCTCAACTTGACCTAGCACATGAGGATGCTAGGGTCTTCAACATCTCTTGACCGCGATCCTGCACACCTGCATGCAAACGGAAAACAATCTACAGCCTACCCTACTGTACATTACCATTCCACCGATCAGATGAGTCAACCGGCGGAATGGATCAGGAAATCCATGCAGTCTCTCAAACCAGCAATCGATCAAGCAATGGAATGCAACAGAGGATGAACACAAACAGGAATACTTTATTCGATTTCAAAAGATGCAACTACAATATGATGTTCCTCTCGCTCTGTCTCACTCTCGCAAAGTCTGATCGATGATCTACAATCAACCGATCTGCCTGCTTAAATAGATTTCCCTACGAGTACTATTGACCCGACTCCAAGCGGCTGGGAACTCTCCAAGCGGCTGGGAGATCCCACCGAACATACATCATGACAGCTGTTATAACTAACTAGCTAAAAATAGCAAAAGCCTGGTCAGCATGATCTTATCATGATCAGCATGACCTTATTACATGCATTTGGTCTAACAGACCTTCTTGGAAACACAAACAAGACCTAAACTACTAACTGCCTCATCAAGACCAGCTGTCAGGTAGGTGCTCCTGCACCATCTTCATTTTCAACTTGTTATATGTCCCAATTGGAAATCTTTCTTTTCTCAAGTATACCATCACTTCATCTCCAACTTCAAATTCTTTGTGTCTTCTCTTCTCATATGCTTGCTCCTTGTATTTATTATTCATGTCTTCCAAATGCTTCTTAACTTGATTATGCACTGCCCTCATATGTTCTGCAAATTCTTTTGCTTCTGCACTTCTCTTTTCCTATGTACTAATATCTCTCAGTTCTACTGCTCCTCTAGGATTTACTCTGGTAACAATCTCAAAAGATGTTCTTCCAATACTCCTATTTACTGAATTATTGTATGCAAACTTTGCTTGTGAAAGAATCAAATCCCATCTTCCTACCTTTTCTCCAACCAAACATCTCAACAAGTTTCCCAAACTCTTATTCACTACCTCTGTCTGTCCATCAGTCTATGGATGAAATGTTGAACTGAACTTCAAATCTGTCTTCATCTTCTTCCAAAGTGTCTTCCAAAAATATCCAAGAAATCTAGCATCTCTATCTGAAATCCATGCTCTTAGGTAATCCATGCAATCTCACAATCTCCTTGAAAAATAGGTCTGCTACATGTACTGCATTAGTTGTCTTCTTACAAGATATGAAATGAGCCATCTTTGAAAATTTGTCTACCACTACAAATATAGAATCATGTCCTCTTTGTGTCTTAGACAATCCCATCACAAAATCCATGCTTATGTCTTCCTAAGGTCTCTCAGGTACTGTCAAAGGTTTATACAATCCAGTATTTTGACTACTCCCTTTTGCAACTTGACAAATTCTACAACTCTACACAAACTTCCTAACATCCAAAAGTAATTTTCACTCACCAAAGATACTATTTTATTAATGCCAAAATGTCCTGCCAATCTACCACTATGTTTCTCCCTGATCACATTATCTCTCATTGAACTTCTAGTTATACATAACTGACTTCCTTTGAACAACATATCTTCTTAAATGAAATAGTCCAACTACTTACTTCTATCTATCACAACAGGTTCCTTACATGCTTTCCAAGGTTCTGCAAAATCAGTGTCTCCCTCATACATGTTCTTCAATTCATCAAAACCTATCACTTCAACTCTCATCTTTGTCAACAAGTTTCTTCTCCTACTAAATGCTTTAGCAACTTTGTTTGATTTACCACTCCTATGCTTTAAAACAAATGTATAACTCTACATGAACTCTACCCATCTCATGTGTCTCTGATTCAACTTACCTTGATTGTTCAAATACTACAAAGCTTGATGATCTGTATACAACACAAACTCCTTAGGCAACAAATAATGTCTCCACTTCTTCAAGGCTTGAATTATAGCATAGAACTCTTGATCATAAACTAAATATCTGCTCCTTGCATCATTCAACTTCTCACTAAAATATGCTATAGGTCTACCTTCTTGATTTAATACTGCTCCAATTGCACTCCCACTTGTATCACAATCTACTTGAAATACCTTATTGAAATCTGGTAATGCCAAAATAGGTTGCTCTGTCACCTTCTGCTTCAATAGTTCAAAACTTTTATCTACTCCTAATGTCCACTTAAAGTCTTTTCTGTCACCTCTCATTGTTTCTATCATAAGGTTACATACTGAACTAAAATTTCTAATGAACTTCTGTTAGAAACTAGCCAATCCATGAAATGACCTAACCTCTCCAATGCTCTCTAGTGTAGGCCATTCAATAATTGCTCTTACTTTCTCAAGGTCCATCTTCAATCCTTCCGCAGAAATCACAAATCCTAAATATACCAATTCTTCCTTCATGAAACTACACTTCTTGATGTTTATCAGCAATTTCTCCTCTCCCAGTCTCTGCAACACTTGTCTAATATGCCACAAATGTTCTTTTGTCTTACTAAAAATTAGAATGTCATCCAAATATACAATAACAAACTTACCAAAGAATTTCTTTAGAACTTCATTCATCAACCTCATGAAAGTACTAGGTGCATTTGTCAATCCAAAAGGCATCACTAACTACTCATACAATCCTTCATTTGTCTTAAAAGCAGTCTTCCATTCATCTTCCTCTCTAATTCTGATCTGATGGTATCCACTCTTCAAGTCTATCTTTGTGAAATATCTTGCTCCACTCAAACAATCCATAATATCATCCATCCTAGGTAAAGGAAATCTATACTTAACTATGATCTTTTTTATTGCTCTAGAATCAGTATACATTCTCCATTCTCCATCCTTCTTTGGTGCTAACACTGCAAGTATTGCACAAGGACTCAAACTTTCTCTGATTAAACCTTTCCTCAACAATTCCTTTATCTGTCTATTCAATTCTTCATTCTCCGTCAATTTCATTCTGTGTGTTGCTTTATTAGGCAAACTAGCTCCCAGTATAAGATCCATGTGATGACTGATACTCCTTATTGGTGGCAATCCTTCAGGTATATTATCTGATATGATGTCTTCATTCTTTGTCAGTAACTTTGTTATCTCCTCTGGTTGTGATTCTTTAGTCTCCTATTTCAATGTTTCAGGCTTCTTAGGAATCAAAGCGTAACACATATTCTCATGTCTCAAACCATCTAGAAATTTTCATTCGTCTACCAAACAAATTCTAGCATTCCCACATACTTCACTCTTAGGATCATCCTCCAAAGGAATCAAGGTAATTCTCTTCCCATTTGATGTTATAGTGTATGTATTCTTTCTCCCATCATGTATAGCTTTTCTATCATACTGCCAAGGTCTACCAAACAAAATATGACATACATCCATAGGCATAATTGTTGGATCTAGGGCATACAACTGAGAGGGGTGGGTGAATCAGTTGTATAAAACTTCTTGTCTTTCAAACACTTAACTCACTGTTGTTAGTTAGCAGCATATCAAATAATCATCCATGGAAGCATAATACATAAACACAAGAGCAGATAAGCATCAACACATTGAACACCAAGATTTTGACGTGGAAAACCCGGTTAAGGGAAAAACCACGGGGTGATTAACCCAAGAATTATTCTCTGTTAGAAGAATAAAAGAAAAATGAATGGCACATGCCAATAAGGGCTCACTGCCCGAGCACACTGCTCACAAAGAGGCCCACTGCCTACAAGGAGACACACTGTCTACAAAGTGATGAAAATCACAGTCTTGAACTGGAGAATGACATCTCTACCATGTCCGGATCAGTTCCAATTAAGCCCAACAATCTCTGCTCTGCTTTTCGCATGTTTCTTCGCTATACCACACTCATCCTCACACACCTTACTGAAATGAATTCACAAATCATTATTTATACAAGACATCGACTTAGGAACAAGCATCTAAGTTGGCAAACAACCATAGGAGTATCCGCAAGATGAATAACACATCCGGTCGCCATTACAAGAACATTCGCAGGATGAACATCTCATCCGGTCGGCTACACAAAGCAAGAACTTCATCCGGAAGAATAACTTCAATTCCGGGCTCTACCATCAATGCGGACCAACAACAAAACCTAAACATGATCCAAGAACCTTCACAAGCCTGTCTGAATGTCCGGATACATCCGCACTTCCTCTGCTTACTGGGATCTCTTGTCTTCCTCATCCGGAACTTCAAGAACACAGTCTGTCGCCACTGTCATAATGCAAGAGGTACTTCCGGACCTCTAAATCATACACAAATCAGGATGATACATCACAAGGACATCCCAAACACTCCTTCCAATCCGCAGATTAGGATAATACAATTCCGGACCTCACCGGACCTTTTTGTGATCCTCTGTCACCTCCGGATACTTGCCGGACCCGGTTCTATACCGGCAGCCACAACTCCTTCAGATCTTCATGCGGACCTCTGAAATCTTAACTGTAGCATCTCAAGACTCATATCTACTAACCCTTTAATCCGCATCCTCCGGTTCTCATCCTATACAGTACATTTACCTTCTTCTCATCACTGTTCTTCACTGTTCCTGACTGAGACTAATTTTCTCAATATCCTCAGCACACAGCTCATCAAATCCTTCTTGTCAATGCAATATGAGTATGTTGACATCAATGACAACACTGGATAACCTCATACTTGCAACAATCTCCCCCTTTGTCATTGATGGCAACATATGATGTGAAAAACCATTAAGACAAGAACTTCATCTTTTCATATGTCTTCTCTTCCTTTACTGCTCCCCCTTTGATCATCAACCACTTGTTTTTCACATGTCTTCTCTCCCCCTTTGACATCAATGGCAAAGGGCTCATACTTGCAATTCTCATGCATCAGAATCATACTAGCTGCTCCCCCTTAGTTGCAGCTCCTCATTAGTCCGGATCACAAGATATGACTGTGATAGCCACCGGACTGATGCACATCAGTGCCATCTTAGTTCATCACCGGAGGGGCCATGACCCCTAACTTCTCCCGGAGATATTCAAAGGAGTCCTTGGGAAGAGGTTTGGTAAAGATATCTGCAATCTGATCCTTGGAGGGAACATACTCCAATCTGACTTCTTCCTTGTTTACTTGTTCTCTCAAAAAGTGAAATTTGATAGATATGTGCTTAGTCTTAGAATGCAATACCAGATTCTTGGAAATATTAATTGCACTTGAATTATCACAGAAAATTGTGATAGGCTCCTCATATTCAACTTTAATGTCTCTTAGCATCTGCTTCATCCACAAGATTTGAGTGCAACTACCTGCTGCTGCAATGTATTCTGCTTCAGTTGTAGACAGAGATATTGCATCTTGTTTCTTGCTTAGCCAAGAAACCAATCTCTTCCCCAAAAAGAATGCTCCACCACTAGTGCTCTTCCGGTCATCCACATCTCCTGCCCAATCTGCATCTGTGTAAGCATGAAGAGAGAAATCCGGATCTCTAGGATACCATAGACCATACTCAACTGTTCCTTTCAAGTATCTAAAAATTCTTTTGATTGCCATAACATGAGATTCTCTAGGATCAGCCTGGAATCTTGCCACAAGACCAACAGCCTGCATTATATCTGGTCTAGTTTGAGTGAGATACAACAATCCACCAATCATTGATCTATACTTTGTCTGATCTGCCTTTGGAGAATCATCATCTTTGCTTAACTTACATCCGGTTGCCATAGGAGTGTTCATAGGCTTTGAGTCTTCCATACCAAATTTCTTTAACAATTCTTTCACATATTTGGTCTGAGAGATGAAGATCCCCTCTTTTGTTTGAGTAATTTGCAGACCCAAGAAGAAATTCATTTCACCAAGCATAGACATTTCAAACTCACTTTTCATCTGATTTGCAAAAGTTTTGCACATACTATCTCTTCCTCCAAAAATGATATCATCCACAAACACTTCAACAATTAGAATGTTTTCATGATCAATTTTGAAATATAAGTTACTGTCAGCAGTACCTTTGTTGAATCCAATCTGCACAAGATGCTTATCCAACCTTTCATACCATGCTCTTGGGGCTTGCTTCAATCCATACAAAGCTTTCTTCAACTTGCAGACCATATCATTATTATCAGACAATTGAAATCCATCCGGTTGTTCAATGTAGACTTCTTCTTCCAGATCACCATTTAGGAAGGCAGACTTGACATCCATCTGATATACCTTGAAGTCTTTGAAGGCAGCAAATGCAAGAAGTAATCTGACTGCTTCAATTCTTGCTACCGGAGCAAAAGTCTCTTCAAAGTCAATTCCTTCTATTTGAGAGTAGCCTTTGCAGACCAATCTAGCTTTGTTTCTGATTACTTCACCAGCTTCATTTAGTTTGTTCCGGAAGACCCACTTGGTTCCAATTACATTCCTGTCTCTAGGTCTGGGAACAAGATCCCAAGTATGATTTTTCTCAATTTGCATCAGTTCATCTTCCATTGCTTTGGTCCAGTTTTCATCATTGCAGGCTTCATTTATTGTTTTAGGTTCAATCTTTGAAATCAGACAACATTCATTCTGATCTTGAGCAATATTCCTTCTAGTTTGTACACCTTTGCTTCTGTCACCTATGATCTGATCTTCAGAGTGATTCAGTCTTACATACCTTGGAATTTTGGGAGTATCCAGCACTGTTGTTTCTTGATCAGCCTCATTCAAATCTAACTCTTCTTCCTGATTTACCGGATCAGGCTGACTCTGTCTCACCGGAGAGGATTGAGGTCCTTGAACACTGTCTTGGTCATCTTTATCAAACTCATAAAATCTTGAAGGCTTCTCAATTCCTTCATCAACCTTCACATTGGTGCTTTCTATCATCTTCCTCAATCTCTTATTGTAACACCGGTATGCTTTGCTTTGAGTGGAGTAGCCCAAGAAAATTCCTTCATCACTTCTAGCATCAAACTTTCCTAGATCTTCATCTCTTTTAATATAACACTTGCTACCAAATACTCTGAAATATTTCACAGTAGGAGTGATGCCAAACCAGAGTTCATAGGGGGTCTTACCGGTGTTGTTTCTGATTTGAACTCGATTGAGAGTGTAGACTGCAGTGCTGATAGCTTCTTTCCAAAACATTTGAGGAACATTTGCTTCCAACATCATTGTCCTAGCAGCTTCCTGGATGGTCCGGTTCTTTCTCTCAACTACTCCATTCTGCTGTGGAGTCTTAGGAGCAGACAACTGTCTCCTTATACCCTGTTTCTCACAAAAGTCAATGAATTCACCAGATGTAAATTCACCACCTCTATCAGACCTTAGACACTTTAGTTTCAATCCAGTTTGATTCTCCACCATAGCTTTGAAGATTTTGAACTTCTCAAAAGCTTCTGATTTTTCTTTTAGAAAGGTAACCCACATCATCCGGGAATGATCATCAATTAACAACATGAAATATCTATCACCTTGCAGACTCTTGATTCTTGTTGGACCACATAGATCAGTATGTACTAATTCCAATAATCCGGTAGAAGACTGATCTTTGCTTTTAAAAGAGACTCTGCTTTGTTTGCCTAACTGACATTCTTTACACACACTATTTGTAGGTTTTATCAACTTTGGAAGATCTCTCACAGCCTGAGTATTGCTTATTTTGATGATGTTATCAAAATTTACATGACACATTCTTCTATGCCATAACCAACTCTGATCAATTTGAACAAACAAACAACTTTTATTTGAACCAACCAGATGAAAGATGTTACCTCTTGTCTGAGTACCGGATGCAATTTCAGTTCCGGAGCTTGTAAAGATTCTGCATTTTCCATTCTTGAACCGGAGATCATAGCCTTTGTCCACTAACTGACCAACACTGAGAAGATTGTGCTTCAATCCTTCAACATACAGTACATTTCCTGTTTTGCTCTTACCATCAAAGGAAATAGTTCCCCTACCTCTGATTCTGCCAGCAGAATTGTCACCAAACTTTACCATTCCTCCTTCATATCTTTCCAAGTCTAAGAACTTATTCTTGTCACCAGTCATATGGTGAGAACATCCACTGTCAATAACCCAGTCATCCTTTTCTTCTACTTGAGCAGCCAAGGCTTTTTCAACAACTTTGTGATTGACAGATTCAGAGAGCAAGGGATCTTCTTCCTTGATGGCTATAAACACCCACTCATTTCCGGATTTGCTTCCTGGTTCTGATTCATCATCTGTTACTCCTTCATTGTCATCTTCTTCATGAACATAATAGCAATTCTTTTGAAACCTTTGTCTGTGAGTATTAGATCTTGCAGATCTCTCCGGACATCTTGAGGCAAAATGACCAATCTTATTGCAGTTGAAACACTTAAAGGGTAGTTTTCCTTCATACTTACCGGATCCTCTTGGCAGTCTCTTTGCAATGAGGGCTTCAAGTTGAGCTGTTTCTGCTTCTTCTTCTTCCATGTCTCTTCTTGCTTGATCATACCATGACATTTTCTTTGATGAGTTTTCACCCGGATCAAATCTCTGTTTGCCTTTTACATAGGCACTGGCTTTGAAAGCAGATTCAGTCTTGGGAGGATCATCTCCAAACTCGGTCATTTCAAATGCAGCTAGTTTGCCAGCCAGTTGTTCTCTTGTGACAGTTGTGTGGGCTCTGAATTCATCAATGGCAGCAACTTTGATTTTGTAGGCAGCAGGAAGGGATCTTAGGATTTTGCAGACAATCTCATTTTCATCTAAAGTTCCACCAGCATTTCTGATTCCACATACCAGCTCATTTACTCTTGGCATAAAGGTAGTGATGTTTTCATCATCTCTCATTTTCAGTCTTTCAAATTTCCCTTTCAGACTTTGCAACCTTGCACTTTTGACAAACTCATCTCCTTCATACAGAAGTTCCAGTTTAGTTAGGATCTCATATGCAGTGGGTAGGTCAATGACATTCGAGAGATCTGAGTCATTCAATGCGCTTAGAAGAGCTTCCTTGGTCCGCAGATTGTTTTCAGCTTCTGTGATTTCATTCAGAGTAGTCGGACCACCTTGTGGAGGTACATATGGTTTTGAAATCATACCCAGATATGCTTTTCCCATGCATTCCAAGTGACACTTCATGCGACCTTTCCAGAGAGTGAAGTTGGTTCCATCGAACTTCGGACTATCCTTCTTGTATGACGACATCCCGGATCTCCTCAAGCGGTTAAGCTCTTGTCAGAGGAACTTGGCTCTGATACCAATTGTTGGATCTAGGGCATACAACTGAGAGGGGGGGTGAATCAGTTGTATAAAACTTCTTGTCTTTCAAACACTTAACTCACTGTTGTTAGTTAGCAGCATATCAAATAATCATCCATGGAAGCATAATACATAAACACAAGAGCAGATAAGCATCAACACATTGAACACCAAGATTTTGACATGGAAAACCTGGTTAAGGGAAAAACCACGGGGTGATTAACCCAAGAATTATTCTCTGTTAGAAGAATAAAAGAAAAATGAATGGCACATGCCAATAAGGGCTCACTGCCCGAGCACACTGCTCACAAAGAGGCCCACTGCCTACAAGGAGACACACTGTCTACAAAGTGATGAAAATCATAGTCTTGAACTGGAGAATGACATCTCTACCATGTCCGGATCAGTTCCAATTAAGCCCAACAATCTCTGCTCTGCTTTTCGCACGTTTCTTCGCTATACCACACTCATCCTCACACACCTTACTGAAATGAATTCACAAATCATTATTTATACAAGACATCGACTTAGGAACAAGCATCTAAGTCGGCAAACAACCATAGAGTATCCGCAAGATGAATAACACATCCAGTCGGCCATTACAAGAACATTCGCAGGATGAACATCTCATCCGGTCGGCTACACAAAGCAAGAACTTCATCCGGAAGAATAACTTCAATTCCGGGCTCTACCATCAATGCGGACCAACAACAAAACCTAAACATGATCCAAGAACCTTCACAAGCCTGTCTGAATGTCCGGATACATCCGCACTTCCTCTGCTTACTGGGATCTCTTGTCTTCCTCATCCGGAACTTCAAGAACACAGTCTGTCGCCACTGTCATAATGCAAGAGGTACTTCCGGACCTCCAAATCATACACAAATCAGGATGATACATCACAAGGACATCCCAAACACTCCTTCCAATCCGCAGATTAGGATAATACAATTCCGGACCTCACCGGACCTTTTTGTGATCCTCTGTCACCTCCGGATACTTGCCGGACCCGGTTCTATACCGGCAGCCACAACTCCTTCAGATCTTCATGCGGACCTCTGAAATCTTAACTGTAGCATCTCAAGACTCATATCTACTAACCCTTTAATCCGCATCCTCCGGTTCTCATCCTATACAGTACATTTACCTTCTTCTCATCACTGTTCTTCACTGTTCCTGACTGAGACTAATTTTCTCAATATCCTCAGCACACAACTCATCAAATCCTTCTTGTCAATGCAATATGAGTATGTTGACATCAATGACAACACTGGATAACCTCATACTTGCAACAATAATATCACACAAGACTTCATCATGATAAGATCCAACATGAAATTTCACCAAACATTGTTCACTCACTAGTACCTAATGTTCATCTTGAATCCATGCTATCTGATAGGGCTTAGGGTGTTTCAATCTTTCCAACTTTAGCTTAGTCACCATCTCCTTTGAAACTAGGTTATCAAAACTACCACTATCAATAACAACTTTACAACATTTACCTCCTAATTTGCATCTTGTTCTAAACAAACTCTTCCTCTGTGGTGGTTCTTCATTTGTCTCTGCTTGAAATAGTGCTCTCCTCATCACAAGTGATTCCCCTTTCTCAGGTTTACCAACTAAACTTAGTGATCCAACAAGTTCTTCTTCAACATAAGTTGCTCTTCCACTGTTCTATGTTCTCTTACTTGTACTACCCTAATTATATTCAAAATGATCTATGTCTTTCACCTCCACACTTGAAACAAGTGCCTCTAAATGTTCTCTTATCAAATCCTCTTCCTCCTCTTCTATATCCTTCATTCTGGTATGCACTAGGATTTCCTCTCTGGTAAAAATTTATGTCATCTTTCCGGTAAGCATTATTATCTCTGTCATCCTTCTTGAATGTGTTGTCAAACTTGTTCTACTCCACAAATGATCTCTCACCTCTCGAAAATGTTCTACCTCTCTAAAATTTACCTCCTCTATCTCTTTGTCTCTGATCATGTCTCTTATTCAGCTTCTCTTCAACTTTCAGGGTAAATTGGTATGCTTCCTCCAAAGATCTCATCCTCACCAAAGTTAGTTCCTCTTGAATGTTCAATCTCAGTCCATTGATGTATCTAGCCACTTTCTCTTTGCTTTCTTCACTATATCCTGTCCTTATAATCATCTTATGAAATTCTTTAGTATACTCCATAGATTTCTCCTTTTGTCTCAAGTTCTGTAACCTTTTCAATGGTTCCAACTCACAGTTAGCAGGTATGAATTGATTCTTTAGTTTTGTCACCATTCTATCCCACTTTGTAATCTTTTCTTTTCCTCTTCTATTCCTATCCAACTAAACTTCTTTCCACCATATAGCAACATGTCCTTTCAACTTTGTCTTTGCAAATTTCACCTTCTCTAGATCTTCAACTTCTTCATAGTCAAAGTATTCTTCCATGTCATTTATCTAGTCAATCAATTCTTTAGGATTCAAATTACCAGTATAGTTCAGCACATCAACTCTAGGTCTCTTTCCAATCTTTGAAATAGCTCGCAATATCTTTACTTGATATGATTCTTCTTCTTCATTACCTCCTAGGGTTTCGCCAATTTGTTCAATAGATTGAAATTCTTCTTCATCATCACTTTCAACATTAGGTCTAGGTGTCAATCCTCTTTGCCTATCTTCTTCAACAACATCCAATTGAATTCACATCATTTTCATCATTTCCATCATCTCATCCATTCTACCAGCCATTGTTCCAATAGCAACAACTCTCCTCAGCTGCATTCTTCCTACGATCAAGTGCAAATTGCCTCAAGTTCAGCGATCGGGATACAAGGTGATAACTGCCTCACAATCAGAAATCAGTTGAGACACAAGTAACCTGCCTCAATTCAGTGATCTATCTATAGCAAGATCTTATGGAATTCCTTCACCAACTTTTCTCAGTTCACTCCCAAAGATTCAAACTTTCTCTCTGATACCACTTGGTGCAGTCACGGTAGGAGGGTTCACATAATGAACTGTCCAGACCGTGCAGTAGGACTAAACACAATGAAAACAACTCAAACATATGAAACAAATGTAGATTTAGTCATTTAGTATATCATAGAATTCAAGTACAATCTAGCTAGCATCATGCGGGCTTACAATTAGGGCTCAAAGGCCTAATTTTAGAATATTAGAATATGCGCAAGATATAGCTTTGAAGTCCCCTCACACAAAATCTAAACTATCAACTATCACTATTATCATGAACTACTTTCCTAAGGATCTATTGCATCAATATATATCATCTCTGGTACAAACGATTCCTCCACATCAGCCAAGGAAGATCACAAACTCCCATGAAGAGTTGTAACGTGTGTACACGGATAGGTCAGATTCAATCATGTAGAACACCTCTGCAAATGTATGGAATGATGTACGGATCTTCAGCGAAGGTTAGCCATGAACCAAAGATCATTTAATGATGTGTCATTAGGCTCCATAAGTCAAGGAATGCTCCACAAGTCTTCTCCTTTAGTTGATTGTCTGAGACTATCAGGACGCTCTATTCTAAGAAAATAGTCGATCTTCTAATAGCGATAACTCTCCAGTACTTAATCCAAATGCTCTGAATTTTGGATATGATGTAGATGAATGAATTTAGGTGTTAAACCTAGGTCTACAAGATCTGAAATGCAATTGTGGTAGAATGTGGACCAAAATATAGAAACTGCTACTGACTGAACTACTTGAACTGAACTGGAAAATGAAAAGAAACAAACTGAATTGCAAACATTTTTGGTTGATGCAAGATTGCTCTTGAACCAGGATGCTCCTACATCAGGATGGCATAGATCTCTCTAGTCTTGCCTTCTAGCAAGATCTTATGTAAAATATTTATTTATTAGTACATGGATCATAACACCTTTTGATTCCTATAGAATAAGGGAGAGTGGATGATCACTCTCTATGTCACCCATAGGATCCTCAAGATCCAAACCACTGGGACCAAACTTACCCTATTTGATCTAACAAATAGGAGGGAGAGGGAGAGAGAGAGAGGTGGGTTGAGAAAGAGAGTAAAGTGGGATACTTATTTTAGAGATACCTATCCAACTATGGGCTTGATGAGAGATATTTAATTAAGTTCAATAGAGGGGAAAGATATTCTAACTATTTAAAAATTCAAGGTCATTACCACTAGACTAGCTCACAACAATTAGGGATACAAGATATTTTTTGGTTGGGCCCCAATTATAGAGGAGATTAAGAGACATGTGGGGAGATTTGCAAGGGGAGTAGTTGTCTTAGCCCACACATATCATGATCTTTATTAGATTTCTAGGCTAGGGACACAAACCATCAACCACCTATCACTAATCAGAGGTTATATTTTAGATCATTTCATCCCTTATTAATTAGGGGTCTGAATTCATGACTCTCAAGAACATTAGGTGGCAAGGTGGGATAGGCTACCATGATTTCAAGGAGCCATTCATAGCATAGGGAGTGTGACTAGAGATAACATTATTATTGACCCTTATATCATGATGTGATTTATCTAGAAGGGAGACAAAAATATTTAGGATGTCTGTAGAGTCATTGTCTCTATGATTGACATGTAGGGACAACAAGACATGCACCATGTGGATAGGATTTCTCATTAGGGGAATACCTACAAACTTTCTCCTCATCGAGACAATTTATAGAGGGATGTGGGAGGCCAGATTGATATTCATTAGGATCTCGTAGGATGTACTCCTTTGACATTTGGGTGCCCAAATTACATGAGCAAGGAGGAGAGGTGTATGTGGAATAGACACAACCACATGAGGAAAAGTTGGAGAGTTAGTGGTATAGGTAGAGACAAAGGTAATAGATGAGGAGGGAGTGGACTATGAGTTGAGAAAAGAGGATATAGATGTCCAAATTACTCTTATGAGTGAACCTTAGAGTACCATAGAGGTAATGAGTAGGGATCCAAGAGGAGATGGAAAGACTAAGGTAGAGGGAGAGGCTCCCACACCTCTACCATAGAGTCTAATTAGAGTAACGATAGTAAACCCTACCTAGAAATATCCACATGAGTGATTATGTTTTATTATTTATTTCCTCTCTTGTTTTTTCCAATTTTATTAATGGTACTATGATTGTAAAGTTTATTTATAGCATGCTCTTTATTTATGATATGTAAAACATGAAAATAAGTCTTATTTTGCCATGTGGATGCAAGGATAATTGTTAGAGGACTTGTAGTCAAGACACTGAGTTAGGCATGTTTGAGCTTATGATGGGTAGGATGAGGGATGAGATATTGGCTAACCTCGAAAGCCCTACTTTCCTAGGATACCACATAGAAATTTCCCCAACCTTGTATGCATCCTAGGAGATCCTTACCTAGAGGACATAGATCACCCAACTATAGGTGATGGTAGAGACATTGAGAGGTTTGGTGGAAGCAAGTGGTGGTTCAATGCATAGAGGCCATAGTAGATGAGTGTACTCATAGCCCCATGGGAACCCTAATAGAGAGCTCCTTCTCAATCACAGGTGTATCATAGGTTGTATAGAGTCAAGAGCAAGAGCAAAGAAGGAGTCTTTAGCACTCTGGGACTCAAGAATCTCATAAACCTTGAGTTTATTGATACATTTTTAATTTTTGAGTTTCCCCCAATATTGGAGGTATTATTGTACTTGGATGTCATTATATCACATTCTTAACAGATATATATATATATATATATATGACACTTTTGATTATCCTATTTATTATGTGATGGACTCGAGTTAGAGATTTTTCCTTTTGTCCACATGGAGAGTTTAGATTTAGCTTTTGTTCATGTATGTATTGAATTATGTGTGGATGCATAAATATTTGGATATATGTGAATGTATGGATACACATCTATAGATTCATGATTGTACAACACATTTTTTACATTTATGTATTTTTGTAACACTATTCTCTTTTATGATATTGGCAATAGAAGAGTTACAAATTTTGCTATGATACCATCCTATACACTAGATTTATGAAATCTAGGATGTAAAAGGGAATCATGGGAACATGGAATATGGAAGGGGGGATCTAAAATGAGCTTGCATTGGTAAAAAAAAATTATTGTAGTTGAAAGCAATTATAATCAAATACAAGATAGATCATGCATTTTCAACTTTATAGATGTTTTTCAACTTAAATCCTAGATGATCAATAGGTTAGATCGAGGGGAATGGGAAAATCCTCAACAAGAGGTAGCCTTTTTGAATAAGTATGACATAATGATATATACTTTTATACTTTTATTTGTATTTTTTCATGTTTTTCTTTTTTTTTGTATTTATAATTGGGACCCCCTAAACCTAAGCCCACACAACTAGGAAGAAGCAATGGCTTACCACTAAAGGCTGGGAATATGTGAGTAAAGACATTCTACACCCCCTATCCTTGAGGCCACACAAACAAGAAGAAGTGAGGGCTCACTAGCAAGGGACAAGGATGGAGAGAGGAGTGTAGTAAAATAAAATGCAATCAATACTACCTCTTATTTCATGAGACTTTTACCCTTGGTGACGATTATAAATAGTAGGGAAGATATTTTTGTTAGGTAATATCATAGGCCTATATACTCAATATAAGGGAAAAGGGAGGTAATGCTGGTACAAACCATAATCAATCTAATGCTTACAACAAAGCCACTCAAAATATTTTGGAAACAACAATGAATAGAATATGATCAACTTCAAGATCTCATAGTTTAGCATGGTTAGATGAAAAGGTAATAACCTATGACTCTTTCTAAGGCAAAAATTAGATAAGATCACAATTGTCATGACATGATGAGATATGTAGAGTGAATGCAAGTTGATGTTTTATTTCTTTTAATTTTTCTTCTTTTATATAATATATCTTAAAGTAAAGGGCATGACGATTTCACCAAATCCTTCACTCTCCATGGTGCACAATAAAAAAATTGGTACTTCTGAAGTCAAACTTAACTTAAATAACTAAAAATATTTATTTGAAGTTTTCTGATCTCTTGCTAGCTCATGGTTGGCTATGGTTTTGTTTATTAGTGATTTCTTTCATTATTGGTGGTCCTAAGATTAGACTTTCCCTTAGTTCTTGAAAATATTTTTAATGGTGTTGTGTCCATTATACAAATCCTTTGTTCAATAAATGATCTTTCAAGGGATCAAGAATGTGTAAATAATTCTTGAAGTCCTTTTTGTATTACCTTGAACATTGTAAGAATGTGTGTAGTTCACATGAAGTTCAAGGTTCCTCTTTTGTTCTCTAAAATAAATACAAGTTCTTATTTCCCCACTCCTATGAAGATAAGCATCCATTAGTAAGTCTTCATAATATCATGGTATTTTGATAACTTGCATATTATTCATATCAGCTATGTTGTGAATTATTCATGTTGTTTGGACACTAAAGGTTCTTTTTGCATTGACCTTACTTTCTTCTAATAGTTTTTATTCTCTTGTAATTTGGACTTGCAACCTAGACAATCCCTTTTTCAAAGAATTTGGATCATCATGCAAGACATCAACCATGCAAACATTTTCAATTTCATCCACAAGAATGGTCAATATACCAATGGGAGTGTAGGTATCTAGAGAATGAGTGTTGAATGTGAACATAAAAGGCTTATCCTCTTCTAGGAGTTTGGGATCAAATTTTTTGTTGATACAATAGCAATGGCATTAGAACTTTTGAACTTTTGGGGTTGTGATATCCCTTGTTCTTCACTTTCAAGTTTTGTCTTCTATTTATTTTTGGCATTGATTTGTGAAGAAGCTATGGGAGTTGTAACTTGATTGGTGGGAAACTCATAATCAACTAGAACCCCTATCTTCTTTTTGTCTTTGTCCACTTTCACCATGCCAAATTGGTTAGGGTCTCCTCTTACCACAATTGTTTTCCAAATTTAAGAATAAATCTTTTGGGAATAAAGTGGAAGGCATGGTCTTGATCTTATGAATGTAGGGTCTTCCTAACAACATGTTATATATGTTGTCCTTATTAACAACATAGAATATAGTGGGAATCATTTTGGGACTGAGTGACTAGGAGGATAATTCTCCTAATTATAGTAGCTTAATGTTATCATATCCTCTCAGTGTGTCTCAATAGGAAGTGGTTTTTTCCTCACTATGTCTCATTCTTTATAGCAAGGAAAAATGGACTATACTTTTTGTAGCCCCATAATCAATCATTGCCCTTTTAATTCAATTGTCAAAGATTCATACATGGAAATACAACATGGAATCTTCTCTTCTCATAGTCTCATCCTTTGAGGGTATTTTCCTAATTTTGAAGAAGAAACCTTGGTCTTGAAGGTTCAATTTTGGTGGGTTGAGATTTGAGTCCATATGATTGATTTGGGCCTTAGGAGGGGGAGTGTTATGATTTAAATATTTAATCCTAATGGGTAAGTCAATTCTTGAGAAGACCTATGAAGGAAATATGTAGAAATGTCTTCTTAAGATCTTCAACCAAATTAGATGGGCCCACCAAGTGTGGATAAGGATGAGAAGTATAATGTCAGAAAATGTCCCCTTGGGGGCATTTCCCTCATAAGGTTTAGCTCCTGGGTCTTTCATCTACATTTAGGACATCTTGCATCATATTTTGGCATCCCGATGAAATGAACCCTAAGTTTCATGGTAAATGGGACCTAGGGGGATCCCTTGAACTAATCCCTAACCAAAATAGGGAGGGGGGACTTGGGCACCCGCACCCTAGTCCTGCCCTATTTTGGGTCAGTCCCAAATTTTAAGTGTCATCTTGTGACCATTATTTAGGTCCTATGTCGACACGGTAAGTTTGAATTATGAAATTCTTGGCAGGAGTGTTTGTAGTTGCATATATAAGCATGATTAGGCATTCATTTGTAAACTAGATGGACATTAGATGAGGATTGTGATCTTTATGCATTCTAAAGGTGATTCAAGGCATTCATTGTGTAGCAAGAGCAGATTTGTGTTGTTTATGTGTTTGTATTTGCATATTTGAGCATCCATCTCCTCATGCCATGAAGAGCTTCTTCCTTCCATGAGATCTTCACTATAAGGTGATATCATTTGTGTTTT
Organism: Cunninghamia lanceolata; assembly: GCA_027924645.1. NCBI lineage: Eukaryota > Viridiplantae > Streptophyta > Pinopsida > Cupressales > Cupressaceae > Cunninghamia > Cunninghamia lanceolata. The sequence goes on from BSBN01000747.1 coordinate 710,947, forward strand.
TGAGCATTTATCATTTGGTTTTTGCCTCTGCCTCACAAGGGCATGTACTCTCTATCTGACAATGGTGTTCGGAAGACTTGAATGTCTCTCCAAGGCTTGACTGAGGCAAGCCTCTAAACACCACAACCCCCTCCCCATTTATCCGTGATTACAGGTTACAGGTTGAAGAAACAAGAAAAGTGGAGTTGTAGGAGAGTGTTGTAGAGTGTCAGAATTGTAGATCAGAGCTAAAAACAGGGACCTAGACTTAGACACCCACTCATTAGTCCTTTGAATCCTGCAACGAAGAAATCTCTGAGATAGTGGTGCAGGAGCACCTCGAGATATAAGAATCTGAAGATTCCTTGCATTTTCTATTTTGTCTAAGAGTCATATTGTAAGGCCTTCACGCCATATTAAACCATAGTTGGTTAAGTCTGTATACGTGTCATAAGGATTGTAACCGAACTGAAAGATTGAAAGAGTGAAACTAAATGGTAGAGGTGGTTGTAGGGCGGTTCGCCTTCCACCGTATGTAACTGCCAATGGGATTCGTTAAGTAGTCGGTCTATGTTCATTGAAGAATGAACAGACAGAGAGAGAGGAAGAATAGATTTTGTATGTACATCCTAGAGGAATAAAAAGAAGTTTTGTGTTTTGGTCTAATTATAGGAATGTAGATTAAAGTCATTCCACTGGTTGAGGTTTCTTTGAAATCAGTGGAATGACCTCCAGAGTGTTAGATTATCTTTTTGTTCTGTAGGAGTTAGTTGTTTATGTGCATTGTTCGGTTACAAAAGTTGCAGAGGAGATTGTTGGTGTAAGTTTCCTATTGTTTCACAGAATATGCAATTCATGTGTATATCACTAAAGTATATCGGGTATACATTTCCTATGTATATCACAAATGTATGTGAGTATCATTTCGTGTGTATCCTGTAATCGTATGTCAGGGTTGTATGTTGCAAATGCATGTTGCGAATGTACATTGTGAATGTGCATTGAGTTAGATACAAGGGATGACTGGTTGTATCGGTGAAATGGGAGAAGATACAATGGATTACTGACTATAGTAGGTCATGCAATGTATATGCAAGCTGAATGTATCGGTGTATCGGCAAAAGTCTTTAAGTGTTTACCGATGATTGAAGTCTGGTCGACGGTGAAGTTTGATGTTAAGCATATTGGTGTGAGGTGTGATATTAGACAATGAGGAGATGATTACGTCAAAAGTGTAATTCATGCCGATGAAGGAAAGAGGGGACTAGTTTCGGTGAGACAGTGGAGATCTCTTGCCGATTTTGGCAGAAATAACTATTTTGTGGGTTTTTTACTGGGCCCTCTACATCAGATAGTAGGAAAAGGTTGCAGATTAAGTTCCTAGATCCTGACAAAAAACATGGCACTAGACTAGGGCACCTGCTCATTAGTCCCCAATTGTTCCACTTCTGAACCTTGAAAATAGGTGCACATTCATCTGTCATTTTACATCTTTCTGTAGCAGCATTTTCTAATATTCGTCTGTTTGCTTCCATATTTGCATAATTAGGGTTTTAATGTATAATTGAGCATAATTGACAATCTAATCATATAAATCCAAGTTTCCCTACATCCCTAAGTGATCGAGGGTCTGATAGTGCTTTGCCACTCAACCCAAAGTCCTTGAATGTATAAGGGTGAAAGGAGGATATATACAAAACTATCAAAAACCAATTATCTAAATTCCACACTTTACATTTTGGTGAATCCATGTTATTGGACTTGTTTGCACCTTTCTGATTGTTTTTCTTAAGATTTGGATTGATTTCATTCATTCATATCATCATTCATCTTATTGCATTGGAAAAATTACAAAAAAATTTAAAAATTTGAAAAAATTTGCAAACCCTAGTTTGCATGTTGCATTAATTAATTTTAATTTCATCAAATTTCTGATTTTTACATTAGATATGAGATAAATTGTAGAAAATTACAAAAAATCAATAGCTTGCATTTCATTTTCATCATAAAATTGCTAGGGTTTTGTTAGAAATTTTGCATTTTTCATATAACCTAGTAATTCCAAAAACTGGGGTTTGTAGGTAAAATCTTGTTTCAGATTTTTCTATTAATCTTAGGCATTCATTAAAATTTGCATTTGTCTGTAATATTGCATGTTAGTGTAAATTTGCATTTAGATTTCAAAAATTTGCATTTTTACATAGAAAATTTCAACAAAAACTAACATTTTCATTGATTTTTCATTAGGTTCACACTTGCATTTTGCATGGTAGGGGTTGAAAATTATTTTAAGATCTAAGGAGAACTATTTTTCATCATAAATCATACTGCAAGAAATTTATATAGCATTTTGCTTCAAGATCTCAAACCTAGGGCTTGAAAAACCTTGATTTTCACTAGATTTGGCCTTATCAACTCTCTAATTTTGCACCATAGGCATGTCGTGAAGAATATTTTTGCACTAATTGGCTGTTATTAGGGTTATTATCTGCTCTTCCTCCTAAAAATCTTCACAACACCTTTTTATTGGGCTCTTGTATTGAAAATTTGGTGAAAAATTGCATATTTTTGCTATATTGGCCCTAGGGTTTGACCTAGATTGCACTACAAGTGTGTTGTAAAAGATTTTATGATTGTAGGTGACTGATATCATTGCTATAATTTTTTGTACGTCATAAAATTTATTACAACACTTCTTTTATTAGGTCTTGGGATTGAAAAATTGTGAAAAATTGCATATTTTAGGGCATTTTCACTAGGTTTGGACTTGTCAACATCTTAGAGTTACATCAAAAGTGTGTTGTAATGGATATTATTTCTATATTGGACTGATATCAAACATATTATTTTCTTTCCCTGATCAAAATATTTACAACACCTTTTCTTTCATATATTTGCATTGAAAAACTACAAAAAATCAAGCATTTTAGGTCATTTTTGCATATAGTTTTGCACTTGTCTTTTGCATACTTTTGGGAAAACTTTTAAAATCTTATCTTACTTTGATTTGAAAACATATATCATGGATACGTCCTTAGAAGATCTATTTTTATACATCATAGACATCCAGATCATTTCTCTAAATTCACTCATGAATATCCTCAAGTCTTGGAACAAATAGCATACATACATGATGTTGATCTTTCGATGTGCTCCACATATGAAATCCTTTGTTATATATCTGATTTTGATAGCTTCACAAATCTCATGGGAATATATCCTTTGATATTAAATGATCTTACTAAATTCATGATCAAAAAATATATATACTAGTGATGACCTCAAGATGTTAGATGAAGCCTTAGATGACTTTATGGAACATTCCATTGCGACACCTATTGCTAAAACATGTGATGATACCTTAGGTTCACTTTATGATCCCTCTCCCAAAGATGTTCTTCCTCATGAAAACACTTTGTAGAAAGAGGATGATTTCATTGACACATCTTTTAACATCATACCACCAAATCTTCATTCTAATGGTCACTCTGACCAAGATGAAGCATTAGCAAAATGAAGAGTCACCACTTATCCATTCTAATGATCTCTGGCCAAGATGAAGCATTAGTGAATGAGGAGCTCCCTATAACAAAGAATATTCCATGGATAGATAATGAGCATTCATTCAACAATAATCAAAATCCTACCCTAGTGCATGAGACCTCTATAGATCATCCCACCAACCTTACTCCTTTAGTTGAGTATTCACAAACCTTGGATATCACTAAGGAAGAGAAGACCCTAAATCTCCCTCCTTTGATTGCATATCCAATACATATGGACATCACTAAGGATTCAAAAATATTGAATACCTCTCTTCACAACACCTTAACTTCCATTGCTCTCTCTCCAAAAGATGTAGCACTAGTAGGTGAGGAAAGGTATCCTATATTAAAACTTTCTTGGATAGATACTGAGATCACTCAAACCACATTCCTTCTTCCATCCCTCAAGAGCATAATGCATACAATTCAACAAGAAAACATCTCACCAAACATTGAATCAAACCAAGAATATCCTAACAATGAACAATCTAAAGACAAGGACAAGAATTGGGTTATGGTACCTTATGTCCCACTTTCCTCTAACATTTGGGAGTGGGAAGATGATGATGATTTGCTTGATGACAAGACTTAGTTTGAAGATCCTACTAGGTAAGTATTTCTAACCCTTTATCTCTCTCGTGATGTGTTTCCCCTGTGATGTGTTATGTGTTGTTTAGGCCTTCTGAGATGACCCTTGATTCTCTTGTAAGGTCTAGGATACCAAGAGACCACCTTTGTTGTGACCTTCTATTTGTACCATCATTCTTCTATATTTCCTCTCTCTTTGATTTCATTGTTGTGTTTTGTGTCTTATGGACATAGCATTGTGGTTGGTGACTTGGGGGCACCCTCCTCCGTAACTATCCCTAAGACATTTGTTTCTCCTCTCTTGATTTATTGTTTCCCTTCCTCTAGTGTTTCTATCTAGCGGGCAGATGACAAAAAACATTTATACTGATGCGGACCTAGCATCCCTTTAGTGAGAAATCAAAAATTGGACTTAGTTCCTAATATGACGATGGGGTTGTATATCTTATCCGACGCTTGTGCTTTCTACGTAGTGATTTTGATGATGTTTTTATCTCACTTACAAACCTTAACAATATTGCTGCTCCATGCAGTTTGTTTGTCTTTGAATCTCACCTTGGTGACACTTAGTTCTAAGATTTTTGCGATATAGCCCCATGGTTATTCTCGATCTCTAAATTCATAGTATAACCTTGGCTCTTTGTGTGATTAATCAGATGCATTGATGTTGTTGTTTATCATGATTATTTGGACACTAACATGTTTCTTACAGGGATGTGTTTGTGGGAACATTTGGCAATCGTAAAGTACCTATAACCTCTGAGGGGCATGGGCTTTGCAAAAGTCTATGTTTCCTTGTGTGTTTTCTTCCTACCTTAACGTGCTTGATATCGATGCATGATATCAACCACCTTAAGGTGGGGGCATATATAAGGTAAGCTGTATGTTGTAGATGTTAGCAATGTGCTTGTCCTCAAGTGTAGTTTAAAGACTGGTGGTGATGAGTCCCTCCTGCACTCTGAGTTTGTTTGCAATCAATCAATCAATCATATTAAGCCCTCTGTAGAGGTGGGGGTGGTGTATCTCTTACGGAGAGTGTCCATCCTGTCATTTTCAAAAAGTCCTCTGTGGAGGCAGGGGCGGTTCTGTGACTAACTCAACCCTTAAACGTGTCTCTGGTGATTGTTGTGGCGAAGCCCAATCGTCGATGTGTGTATGTAATGTGTCTGAGATGGTGATGAGCCTAGAAATAGGAACACTCCATCACTTGTCTGTCGTGTTTTCTCTGTGTCTTCAAAGTGTGTGTGTTTGGCGTGCTTGCTTTGTTTGGTGTGTTTGTTGCCCCATATGCAGTCTAAAGACCAGCACGATGAGTGCTTCTTGCATTTTGGGAGGTTTGGCATGTCTTGGGTGTGTGTTACATCATATATGCAGTTTAAAGACAAGCGCAATGAGTGCTTCCTGCATTATGGGTGGTGTGTTTACTTTCCTTGTACTTGCATCTACATTTCATATATATGAGAAAAAGAAAAGAAAAGAAATCATTCATGTCTTCCATACATTAACTATCTCCTATGCATTTGTTGTATTTTCCATGTTTTGTGTGACTGTAACTATCTTTTCCATGCTTTGCGTGCCTGTCATTGTCTTTAATGTGTTTGACATGTCTTCTTCGTGCTTGGCATGTTTGTTGTGTTTGTTGACCATACTTTAATGCATGTATTGGCCTCACATTTATACATACATTAAAGTGGGGGCTAAATGTAACATTGGAAAATGTCCCCTTGGGGGCTTTTCCCTTGTAAGGTTTAGGTCTTGGGTCTTTCATCTACATTTAGGACATCTTGCATCATATTTTGGCATCCCGATGAAATGAACCCTAAGTTTCATGGTAAATGGGACCTAGGGGGATCCTTTGAACTAATCCCTAACCAAAATAGGGAGGGAGGACTTGGGTGCCTGTACCCTAGTCCTTCCCTATTTTGGGTCAGTCCTAAATTTTAAGTGTCGGCTTGTGACCCTTATTTAGGTCCTATGCCAACATGGTAAGTTTGAATTATGAAATTCTTGGCGGGAGTGTTTGTAGTTGCATTTATAAGCATTCTTAGGCATTCATTTGTAAAATAGATGGACATTAGATGATGATTGTGATCTTTATGCATTCTAAAGGTGATTCAAGGCATTTATTGTGTAGCAAGAGCATATTTGTGTTGTTTATGTGTTTGTATTTATAGATTTGAGCATCCATCTCCTCATGCCATGAAGAGCTTCTTCCTTCTATGAGATCTTCACTACAAGGTGATATCATTTGTGTTTTTGAGCATTTGTCATTTGGTTTTTGCCTCTACCTCACAAGGGCACGGACTCTCTATCTGACAATGGTGTTCGAAAGACTTGAATGTCTCTCTGGGGCTTGACTAAGGCAAGCCTCTAAATACCACAACCCCCTCCCCATTTTTTTGTGATTGTAGGTTACAGATTGAAGAAGTAGGAAAAGTGGAGTTGCAGGAGAGTGTTGCAAAGTGTCAAAAATGCAGATCAGAGTTGAAAACAAGGACCTGGACTCGAGTACCTGCTCATTAGTCCTTCGGATCCTGCAACGAAGAAATCTCAGAGATAGCAGGAACAGGTTGCAGATTGAGTTCCCAGATCCTAACAAAAAGCATGGCACTAGACTAGGACACTTGCTCATTAGTCCCTAATTGTTCCGCTTTTGAATCCCAAAAATAGGTGCACATTCATCTGTCATTTTACATCTTTCTGTAGCAGCATTTTCTGATATTCATATGTTTGCTTCTGTATTTGCATAATTAGGGTTTTGATGTATAATTGAGCATAATTCAACATAATTGACAATCTAATCATACAAATCCAAGTTTCCCTACATTCCTAGGTGATCGAGGGTCTGATAGTGCTTTTCCACTCGAGCCAAAGTCCTTGAATGTATAAGGGTGAAAGAAGGATATATACAAAACTATCAAAAACCAATTATCTAAGTTCTACCCTTTACAAGAAGAATAATTAACATGTGCCTCATTCTTGGGTTCAGAGGCAAGGTGAATGTTTTCATCCATGTCTAGTTCAACAAGATCAATCATCTTGGGTTTTCCTTTTTGACCCAATTAAAAAGGCATTCTTTTCTCTCTATGGTTGGAAAAGACTATATCTAACATGAAGAGGAAGGGTTTGACTATACATTATAGCTCAATCCTCCTCATACATACTCAAGAAAAGGATTTTAGTAAATCCTTAAGTTAGATTTTTGAGGGGCAATAGGCCTTTGATTGTTTGATGGAATATAGGAACATATCAACAAACATACATTATTGATCCTATAAAAAATTTGAGTAAACCTATTATAATCCTTATAGGTCTTGATGTTATGACCTCTAGTCTTATGAATGGCACATAATTTTTCAAGGTTATACTCCTTAGCCTACAATAGAAATGAAATCAATTATTATCAAATAAATGGTTGTACTAAGAATGTGAGTTCTTTTGATAATATCCTATTTATTGTGGGTAGTCCATGACCTTAACAATAGAGTTAAAATTTAGGCTCCTTTCATTATTACTACCATTACTATTGTTGTCATTGTCATAATTATGATCAATATAACTAGCACTGTTTTTGTAATCATTATTATTCCTTTTGTTTGGCAAGGCGTTTGAAACTTCGTTGGTGGTCATGTTTCTATTACTCTTCAAAAAAATTGAGATAGAGGAGTTTTTGTTGTTGACATTTTGAGCTTTGTTTTGTCTAGGAGTGAGAAACCTCCCATTTGAACCATAGACTTTTCTGCTACTATTAATAGTTGCTTGTTCAATTTGTAAGTTGCTTTCCAGGACTTCCTTGTAGGATTTGTAAGGAAATTTCTAGACTTCTTCATGTGTGTCTCTATTTAGTGTGTGTAAGAAATAATTACAAAGTTCTTGATGTTCCATATGAGGAGCACTATTGTAAGAATATATGACTTATCTCCACCATGTCAAGAAGTGGTGCACTGATTCATTATTATCTTGCTTGACATGCAAGAAGTCCCTAATTTTGGTTTTGACTAACTTGTTCACATCAAAAGCAACCACAAAGTATCCAATAAGTTATAAGAAGGAATAGATTGAGTCCACTAGAAATTAATAATACTAGTAGATGGCAATCCCTTTAAGAGTCTTAGGGAAGATCCTAGTGATAACTATGTCCTAGGGAAGAATCTCCCTAATGACTATCATAAGGGCCTTTCTATGTCCATTCATGTCCCCTTCTATTTTAAATTTGGGGGTTAAATAAGGGGCCTAGATTATATTACATCTCTAATCGTATGAATCAAGGGCTCCTTTAATTATTCTAGATATGTCACTAAAAAAATATCATGAGTAGGAGGAGGTCGCATCACATACACTAATTCCATCGAGTGTGTAGGGTAAGATTGAAAAGGTTGATAGGTAGGGTAAGTTAGGTTTTTTTATAGAAATCTTTGAGGTTTGTTGTAAGAAGGAATTTGGACTTGAGGTGGCCCACTAGGAATGTATACCAATGAAGTGGCATGTGGTGGCGAGTAAAGAGGCAAAATTGTCTCATTGTTATTTCTATTGCAAGAATAGCAGTTATAATACAAGGGTATTTGGTTTTCCCCTTGGTTGATCTCTAGAATATTAAAGAATGGGTTGGTGTTCACGTGAGTTTTAAGAGATGTTAGTCTCACATTATGATGGAGATATGGTTGATGGGATGTTTGGGTACCCTCAACCTCCAAGTTCCTAATTCTCTCTACCAAAGTGGTGATGAGATCTTATGTGGTGATTATGTTTTGGTTTTAGTTGGGTTCTTTCAACCTATGGAGGGTGTGATGGCTCTACCTCTTATTTAGGTCTTGCATTGGCATGGACTGTGTTTGGAGGTTTATCTTGATAGAGATGATCAAGATTCATGGTTCTAGTAAGAGCTTGAGCCAACTCATATTTCAATTGGTTGACTTGTTTCTCAATGTATCTAGTCTTATCTTTATATGGTGCTAGACCTAATTCTCCTTCATTTCAAGGGGCTTGATGATGAATATGAGGAGGTAACATCATTCACATGAGGACTTGGGGGAGGTGAAGAGTTATGAGCTTTTGTAGATGTGTAAACCTCCAAAATTCCTCTTTACAACATGGGTTTCTCAATCATTCTATTGGGGGGAATATCTTTAGGGTATCCAACAAGGTCATCTGAATCAGACTCCCAAATTCTAAGTATAATGGCATCTAAATCCTTGGACAGGGAGAGACATGATTGAGGTATCTCAAATCTAGACATACTCATGGGTGCAAATCACCACATAATGAATGAATGTGGAGCGAAGGTGAGGGGAAGGATGCAAGGAAAATGGAATAAAGTGAAGAACATAAATATTTTCTCTTCAAATTGAGTTCACCAAAATATGTATCATGTGTGATTGGATGTTTATGGTTATGATTGTAGCAAAAGAAGGTGAAGTGGAGGTCCTTATTGATGAATAAGTGGGTGGTTAGATTGATCTTGTGACACCTAAAGATGAGGCAACAAGATATGGACATGAGGCACTAGTTGCCTAGATTGAGGTGGAATTCTTGTATTAGGTGGGATTATGATATGCCCCAATTGTTCTTCTAGAACATCAATATGATCAAACATGATGGTGATAGGAATAGGAAAAATCTCTAACCATAATTTGGCATTACGTCTACACCTATCCCTTAAGCATATCATGCTATAAGTTTTACCCTTAATGTTTATTTTATGTTTTTTTATTGCTTTTAGATATTTTAGAAGATGTTTGTGTTTGCTTGTCTTATCCAAGTTTGTTTTGATTGCTTTGTTTAGTTGATGATGATGTGGAAAGTGTTCCAATTCCTTTGTTTTCTTTTATGGTTTTAAAATGTAGTTTTTACATTTTTTGTGTTTCAAATAAACAAAATAATGGTTAAATTAATCTAAATGAACAAAAACAAAGCATGTTGAATCTATTTATTAGCAATGAAGAAATTATTTTAACTTAATCCCACCAAATAAAATTAAATGATTATGTTGTCTTTTTTTTTTGTATTTTTTATGGATAAATGAATTGCAACTAAATTAATTGATTAAAACAAGCATTTAATTAAATAAACTTAATTAATTAAATGGATTTAATTAATTTAATGTAGTCAATTAATTATATGACATTTACCAATTAAATGCATCTAAGATTTGACTTTCTATAAACAACATAGGAAAATTCAATTACTCTTTTAGAATTTTTATTTGTAGAATAATTGATGTTTAACAAGCAAGATCACAACAAATAATATAATTTTTCAAAATACATATTATTGTAAATTCATTTGTTAACCTAAGCAAATCAAGTTTTCCCTCTATAGTTTGATTCCATTGAAGATCCTCCTAGTACTCTTCTAGAGGTTTTCCTCTAAGATGTTTGCAAAGGTTCTTTCAAAATAAATCTTATGGGGAAGATCTACTTGCGATTCTAGAAATGAAGAATTTTGGTGGTGTATGCTAAGATGATCTTTTATTAAAAAAACAACTGAATTTGTTCTTAATCCAATGAAATAAATTACTCAAAAGCACATTTAAAGAAATGTAACGGATCAAAGTATAAGTTTTAGATCCAATGAAATAAATTATTCTTGGACTTTGATTTGCAGTAATGATGCTCTTCTTCCTATGATCACCTGACTATTGGGTCAATCTTCAAGGTAAGGATAGGCTGATAAGAGGGATTGAAATACTAGGACAAAATTGATGTTTTTTTTAGGGGAATTGATTTTAAATTTGATAATGATGGTCTCAAGGAAAGGTTTGACAAAATTTGTGTTCCAACTATAGGATTTCTAAAACTAGAGTTTTACAAATGGCTTAGATTGCATGTTTTGCTTGTGAACACTAGTTCAAAATGATTGGTGGAAACAATAGATCTGAATTGATCAACACTAAATGAGGAATGCAAGAGGAACTCATGTTTTGGAAGTAATTTACATGTGTGAAGTAAAATTATGAATTCCCTACTTCACATGAAGTCACTACTTTTGATAATATTAAGGTCATTGTAGGGAGTGTGCATTCATTGGGGTGAACATGTGTTTACCACCTTAATGAATTGATGAACTCATAACTAAAGAGAAAAGCAAATTTTTATGTAAAATGAAGGAACAAATAATTACTAGATGATAAATGACAAGCAAAAGAAGAAACTATTAGGTTCTAAATGGTTGACCAGTGGAGCCTTATCTTAGAGAGACATTTTAGATGTCACACAATCATGTATCCATGCCTTTTTGGGATTATTTTTAACATTTCATTTATCACTAGAATTTTCATGTTGACCCATGTATTTTTGGGTGCATATAGTTCTGAGAAACTATTTTTGCTACCCTTATTATTGAGGAACATGAAGAAGACTGATCATGATGCACATGTTGCTAAGAAATATATTTTTGTTATAGGACAATTACTAGATGATGAACTTACTCATGTTGAATCCCCTCAATAGTTATTTACTATTTTACATAAGGAACTATTGGGCACTCCTTATGGCAGTATCGACACCATTATGGCTTCTTCCAACGGTGTATTTTTACCCCACCCATCCACCCTTCATTGTCTTCTAATCCTTCTTCCTCTAATCCTATTGTTACCACCTCCATGGCTTCTACCACCAGTATTGTCTCTTCTAGTGGTCCACCTCCCTCTCATCCTTTCATATATCCTTATATGCATGTACCTACTAGTCTTGCCCCATAAACCTATGTTTCTCATGCTAGTCCTTCTCATCCTATGACCACTTTACCTTATAGTGTGGCTTCTCCTTCTATCACTATGTATTTTACTCTTACAACTCACTATCTTTATACCTAATCCATTGTTTCACATATTTCCCATACCACTTCCATTCCCACCTCTACCTTAGATACACTATTGAAGAAATTTAATCAACTTAAGAAGAAAGTGGATGATATGTCTATTGAACAAGACACTATTACATACAATCCTCCACATTGAACACCACTTGCATTCTAAGTTTTACATATCCATTGCCTATGGGTTTTGTAGCACTTAGATTTGATAACCAAAATTTGAAGATTTATGCTAATCTATTTCCTAGTCATTCTAATAACATCAATGCATCACATGACCAATGAAATTTTGATTAAAACTTTATGTTGCGTCATTTTGCATTTGATATGTTTAGTCCTAATAATCTACCATTGTTATGTCATGTGATTCCATCTTTGGATATATATTCAATGTATTACATGGTAGACCATGGATTGAGCAATGCAAAGTAGTTCCTTCAATTTTACATTAATGTGTCAAATTTGTACATAAAGGCAAACTAGTAAAAATTGATAGAGCTCATTACAAACTAGTATCAAATCTGAGTCATTTCACATTAGACATATTTGTGAAGATGCCTAAGGAGGTACCATATGAACATAAATATGATATGCATGATCTATGTAAATTCCACTTAGAAGAGTAAGAAAGAGAAAATATGAAAAAGACTCAAGTAGCTACTTATGCATCCTCTCACAAGTTTCATATCTTACAGTATCTAAGCATAAAAATCTTGACACATTCATGCCTTCTAATGATCCTTATGAAGAAACAAATACTCATGTACCAAGGAATCAAGAAAAGAATAAGTGTACTATGTTTCTAAAACCCATATTTCATGCTAAAGGCACCAATTATTCATGGGCACTAAAGAAAAATGTTATGGTTTGACAACAAATGAAAACTTATCTATGAAACCACCTCCAAAGAAACAAGAAAAATGAGTACAAAGGAATGTTTCCTTGGTTCCACCCATTTATAATATTTTTTAATAAGAGTACCAATTCTTATCAAGATAAAATCTATATAATTGACAAGGAAAGCCATGTAATTGAAGATAAAGAACTTAATGTTGCTTGTTGGGGAGAGAATGACCTCTTGGATGAGGATCTAGCTAATGTTGTTGTTTGAGATCTTCTAGCATTCTTATACTTTATTTATATACTTATTGTAGCATTTACTTTGTATTTTTAAATACATTCTTTTACTTTGGTCTTTTTTGTTTATGTCATTTTTGTTGTTTTCTCTCATCCTCATTGCACCTTTTATATTATTTATTATGCCATGTTTCTTATGTTTCTTCTATTCTCATTTCACCTTCTAGATTATGTTTTATGCTTTATTTCCCCACTTGGGATCATCTTCCGTGTGGCAATTTTGTGTTCCTTTAGCTCCTTTCTTTTCCTATGTTCTTTGTTTAGTTCCTATGATTTCCTATGCTCCTTATTTGAATCCTATAGCCTCCTATGTTCCATATTTTTCACTTATGATTCCACATGTTCTTTGTTATGTGTATATGTTTCATGTCCATGATTTTCCTATGTTTTGTTATGATCCTGGTGCAGTCACGATAGGAGGGTTCACATAATGAACTATCCGGACCGTGCAACAAGAGTAAACACAACGGAAATAACTCAAAGAAATGGAACAAATGCAGATTCGGTCATTCAATATATCAAAGAATTCAAATACAATCTGGCCAGCAACATGTGGGCTTACAATTAGGGCTCACAGGCCTGATTACATACATGCACAAGATAAGGCTTTAAAGCTTCCTTCGCATAAAATCCAAATTATCAGCTATCACTATATCATGAACTTGATAACTACTTTCCTAAGGATCTATTACATCTTTATATATCATTTATGGACCAATAGATTCCTCCACATCAGCCAAGTAAGGTCACAAACTCCAATGAAGAGTTGTAACATGTTCACAGATAGGTCAGACCTAAATGCATAGAACACTTCCTCAAATGAATGGAATAATGTGTGGACCCTAGGGGAAGGTTGGCCATGAACCAAAGGACATCGAATGATGTGTTATTGAGATCTGCAAGTCTGGGAATGATCTGCAAGCCTTCTCCTTTAGGTGGTTATCAGGAACTGTTAGAATTCTCTACTCTGAGAAAATAGTTGATCTTCTGATAGTGATATCTTTCTGATAACTGATCCAAATGCTCTAAATTCTTGATATGATGTAGAATAATGAATGTAGGTGTTAAGTCCAGATCTGCAAGATGTGAATTGTCAAAACCAGACCACAAGCTGAAACTGCTTTTGACTGAAATGCTTTGAACTTAATTGAAAATGCAAACAAACTGAAATGCAAATGTTTTTGGTTGATGCAAGATTACTCTTGAACCAGGGATGCTCCTACATCAGACATCTGGGGTTATTGAAAAAGTGAGTCTCTTACTTTGTTGGGGCTAGGGGAGAACCAAGACAGTCCACCTCAGTTTGAGAAATCCATGATGAATCTTCTTCCGGTCTGCCTTTCCATTTCACAAGATATTCTTTGTATTGTCTTCCTCTAGTGTTGCGTCCAACTCTGCTATCCAAGATGTCTTCTATCTACTCTGATGCTTGTTGTAGTAACTGCTTCTTCAAGCCTTCTTCCACGCTATCACTGAACTCTGCTTCATGAAACTGATAAAGATCTGCAATGTTGAAAATAGGTGATATACCCAAGGTCTCTGGTAATTCCACTTCATATGCATTTCCTATATCAAATTTTCTGAGTATCCTACAAGGTCCAAACTTCGTCATCTTCAACTTGTTATATGTCCCAACTAGAAATCTCTCTTTCCTCAAATACACCATTACTTCATCTCCAACTTCAAATTCATCACGTCTTCTCTTCTCATCTACCTTCTCTTTGTACTTGTTGTTCATATCCTCCAAATGTTTCTTCACCTGGTTATGCACTGTCTTCATGTGGTCTACAAATTCTTCTTCTTCTGCACTCCTCTTTTCTTCTATACTGATATCTCTCAGTTCTAGAACTCCTCTAGGATTCACTGCAGTAACAATCTCAAAAGGTGTTCTTCTGATACTCCTATTTACTAAATTATTGTATGCAAACTCTACTTGTGAAATAGTCAAATCCCAACTTCTGGCTTTCTCTCCAACCAAACATCTCAACAAGTTTCCCAAACTCCTATTCACTACCTCTGTCTATCCATATGTTTGTGGATGAAAAGTAGAACTGAACTTCAAATCTTTCTTCAACTTCTTCCAAAGTGTCTTCCAAAATTATCCAACAAACTTTGTATCTCTACCTGAAACTATACTCTTAGGTAATCCATGCAATCTCACAATCTCTTTGAAAAATAGGTTAGCAACATGCACTGCATCAGTTATCTTCTTACAAGGTATGAAATGAGCCATCTTTGAAAATCTGTCAGCCACTACAAATATTGAATCATGTCCTCTCTATGTCTTAGGCAATCCCATTACAAAATCCATGCTTATGTCTTCCCAAGGTCTCTCCGGTACTGTCAAAGGTTTATACAATCTAGTATTCTAACTACTCCCTTTTGCAACTTGACAAACTCTACAACTCTGCACAAATCTCTAACATCCTTATGAATCTAAGGCCAAAAGTAATTTTCACTCACCAAAGCCACTGTCTTGTCAATGCCAAAATGTCCTGCCAGTCCACCACTATGTTTTTCCTTGATCAAATTATCTCTTATGGAACTTCTAGGTATGCACAACTGACTTCCTTTGAATAAAATATCTTCTTGAATGAAATAGTCCAACCACTTACTTCTATCTGTCATAACAGGTTCCTTACATGTTTTTCAAGGTTCTACAAAATCAGTGTCTCCCTCATACATGTTCTTCAATTCATCAAAACCCAACACTTCAACTCTCATCTCTATCAACAAGTTTCTTCTTCTACTCAAGGCATCAACAACTTTGTTTGATTTACCACTCCTATGTTTCAACACAAAAGTATAACTCTGCATGAACTCGACCCATCTCATATGTCTCTGATTCAATTTACCTTGACTATTCAAATATTGCAAAGCTTGATGATCTGTATACAACACAAACTCCTTAGGCAACAAGTAATGTCTCCACTTCTTCAAGGCTTGAATTATGGAATAGAACTCTTGATCATAAACTGAATATCTTCTCCTTGCATGATTCAATTTCTCACTGAAATAAGCTACAGGTCTACCTTCTTGACTTAACACTGCTCCAATTGCATTTCCACTAGCATCACAATCAACTTGAAATACCTTATTGAAATCCGATAATACCAAAACAGGTTGCTCTGTCACTTTTTGCTTCAATAGTTCAAAACTTTTATCTGCTCCAAATGTCCACTTGAAATCTTTTCTATCACCTCTCATTGTTTCTATCATAGGGTTACAAACTGAGCTAAATTTTCTAATGAACTTCTGGTAGAAACTAGCCAATCCATGAAATGATCTAACCTCTCCAATGCTCTCTAGTGTAGGCCATTCAACAATTGCTCTCACTTTCTCAGGGTCCATCTTCAGTCCTTCTGTAGAAATCACAAATCCCAAATATACCAACTCTTCCTTCATGAAACTACACTTCTTGATGTTTATCAATAATTTCTCTTCTCTCATTCTCTGCAAAACTTGTATAATATGCCACAAATGTTCTTCTTTTGTTTTACTGAAAATTAAAATATCATCCAAGTATACAATAACAAACTTACCCAAGAATTTCTTCAAGACTTCATTCATCAATCTCATGAAAGTACTTGGTGCATTTGTCAATCCAAAAGGCATCACTAACCACTCATACAATCCTTCATTTGTCTTAAAAGTAGTCTTCCATTCATCACCTTCTTTGATTCTAATCTGATGGTATCCACTTTTCAATTCTATCTTTGTGAAATATTTTGCTCCACTCAAACAATCCATGATATCATCCATCCTAGGTAAAGGAAATCTATACTTAACTGTGATATTGTTTACTGCTGAATCAGTACACATTCTCCATTCTCCATCCTTCTTCGGTGCAAGCACTATAGGTACTACACAAGGACTCAATATTTCTCTGATCAAACCTTTCCTCAACAATTCTTGTATCTGTCTATTTAATTCTTCATTTTATGTTAGTGTCATCCGGTGTGTTGCTTTGTTAGGCAAACTTGCTCCTGGTATAAGATCCATGTGATGACTGATACTCCTTATAGGTGGTAATCCTTCAAGTACATTATCTGATATGATGTCTTCATACTCTGTCAGCAACTCCTTTATTTCTTCCACTTCACTTTCTTTCTTCACTACTTCAGGTGTTTTAGGAATCAAGGCATAACACATACTTTCCTATTTCAAACCATCCAAAAATTTCCTTCCATCTACCAAACAGATTCCAACATTCCCACATACCACATCTTTAGGATCTTCTTCCAAAGGAATCAAAGTAATTCTTTTCCCATTTGTTGTTATAGTATATTTGTTCTTTCTCCCATCATGTATATCTTTTCTATCATACTTGCAAGGTCTACCCAACAAGATATTACAAACATCCATAGGCATAATATCACACAAGACTTCATCATGATAAAATCCAATATGAAATTTCACCAAACATTGTTCACTCACCAATACCTTATGATCATCATGAATCCATGCTATCTAATAGGGCTTAGGGTGTTTCAATCTTTCCAACTTCAGTTTAGTCACCATCTCCTCTGAAACTAGGTTATCTGAACTACCACTATCAATTACAACTTTACAACACTTACCTTTGGATTTACATCTAGTTCTGAACAGACTTTTCCTCTGTGATGGTTCTGTTGCAAGTATGGGCCTAACTGGTGTTGTCATTGATGTCAACATACTCCTATTGCATTGATGAACAAGGATTGGATGAGTTGTATGCTGAGGATATTGAGAAAATTAGTCCTAGCAGGAACAAAGAAGAACAGTGAAGACAGTAAGGTGAAGATCCTAGCTAAGATGAAGATCAGAGGATACGTTTCAAAGGGTTTGTAGATATGTGTCTTAAGATGATCCAATAAAGATTTGAGAGGTCCACATGAATATTTGAAGAAGTTATGGCCACTTGAGTAAAACCAGTTCTGGTAAATGTTTAGAGGTGACAAAGTGACACAGATAGGTCCAGTGAGATCCAGAAATGTAATATCTTGTTATGTAGATTTGGTGGAGTGTTTAGGAAGTCAATGTGAATTGACAACTCAAATGGTTCATGGTCTGGAGGTCTGCAAGCATCTATTCCAATATGACAGTGATGACAGACTATGTTCTTGAGGTTCCGGAAGAAGGAGAGAAAGTTTTCAGTAAGCAGAAGTAGTGTGGATGTTTTTGGTGATTCAGGCAAGCTTGTGGAAGTCTTTGGATTGTGTCTAGTTCATGTTGGTGGTCCGCATTGAAGATTGAGCTCGTAATTGAAGGATTACTTCTAGATGATGATGTTCTTCCTAAGTTTGGCTGACCGAATGAGTTACACATCATGCGGATGATCTTGAAGATGTTTTGTGAAGAATGGCATGTTTCTAAAGGAAGATTGAAATCTCAGATCTGTGTGGCCGATAGTGTGGTGATCCGCATGAAGCCTTTTTCTAATTGGTCATGTTGTATTTATGTATTTTCTCTATAAAGTATGCCGACTTGGATGATTATCCCAAAGTCAATGTATTGTATAAATAAGAAGTTGTGAAGTCATTTCAAAAGCATCTTGGTAGAGATGAGAGAGTGATAGGGAGGAGTAGAGCGAAAGGCAGAGCAGAAGTATTGGGCTTAAATGGAACTTACTCAAGCATGGTGAAGAAGCTATTCTTTAGTTCAAGTATGTAATATTTATTATTCTGTAGATAGTGTGTCTCTTGTAGGCAATGGGCCTCTTATGAGCAGTGTGCTTAGGCAGTGAGCCCTAATTGGCATGTGTCATTTTGTTCTTCTTATTCTTTTAATAGAGACTACAATCTTGGGTTAGTCACCTCATGGTTTTTCCCTTAACCAAGTTTTCCACGTTAAAATCTTGGTGTCATATGTGTTAATGTGTTTCTTCTCTTGAATTGTTGCATTATGTTTCCATGATTGATTTATTATTATGTTGCTATATTACAAGAAGGATTTAAGTGATTAAGAAGAGAAAGTTTTAGGACAACTGATTCACCCCCCCTCTCAGTTGTCTGTCTTGAATCTAACAATTGGTATCAGAGCTAAGTTCCTCTAAAAGAGCTTAACCACTTGAGGAGATCCAAGAAGGATAGTCTGAGGTTTGATGGAACCAATTACACTCTTTGGAAACTCTGCATGGAATGTCACTTGCAATGTATGGGAATGCAATATTGGACCATGGCTTCAAAGAAATGTGTTCCTCCACAGAATGGTCCGAGAACTGAAGATGAAATTAGAGATGCTGAAAATAATCTTCAAGCTAAAGAAGCTCTACTAAGTGCCTTATCTAATTCGGAGATGACAAATGTTATTGATCTAAAAACTACATATGAGATTTGAGAAAAACTAGAACTTCTGCATGAAGGAGACAAGTATGTTAAATGTGCCAAGCTACAAAGTTTGAAAGGAAAATTTGAAAACCTGAAGATGAGAGAAGATGAAAATATCACTACATTTATGCCAAGAGTAAATGAGCTTGTTTGTGGCATTAGATGTGTTGGTGGAATCTTGGATGAAGATGAGATTGTTGCCAAAGTTCTTAGATCCCTTCCCGATTCTTACAAATACAAGGTTGTTTCTCTTGAAGAATTTAGATCTTTTTCAAATATCACAAGAGATCAATTGGTTGGTAAATTAGCTGCATTTTAATTGGCCGAGTTTGGAGATGCACCCCCCAAGACTGAATTTGCATTCAAAGCTAGTGTGTCTATAAAAGGAAAACAAAAGTTTGATCCAAGAGAAAACTCTTCAAAGAAACTATCATGGTATGAAATAGAAAAAAAAGATCTAGAAGAAGATGAAGCAGAAGCTACTCAACTTGAAGCCCTTATTGTAAAAAGACTGCCAAGAGGATCCGGTAAGTATGAAGGGATATTGCCTTTTAAATGTTTTAACTACAATAAGATTGGTCATTTTGCCTCAAGGTGTTCGGAAAGATTTTCAAGGCCAAATCCTAACAGATCAAGATTCCAAAAGAAATGTTACTATGTTCATGAAGATGATGATGATGGAGTAACAGATGATGAATCAGAGACAAGAAACAAATTCAGAAGTGATTGGGTGTTTATTTCTATCAAGGAAGAAGATCCAATACCCTCTGAACCTGTCAATCATAAAATGGTAGAAAGAGCTCTGGCTGCCCAAGTTGAAGAAAAGGATGATTGGGTCATTGACAGTGGATGCTCCCACCATATGACAGGTGACAAAAATAAGTTCATAGATTTGGAAAGATATGAAGGAGGAGTGGTAAAATTTGGTGATAATTCTACTTGTAGAATCAGAGATAGAGGAACCATTTCTTTTGATGGAAAGAACAAAAGTAGTAATGTACTATATGTTGAAGGTCTGAAGCACAATCTTCTCAGTGTTGGACAGTTGGTGGGTAAAGGCTATGATCTCTAATTCAAAAATGGAAAATGTAAGATCTTTGAAAGTTCTAGAACAGAGATTGCATCTGGTACTCAAACAAAAGGTAATATCTTCCACTTGGTTGGTACTGGTAAAAATTGTTTATTTGTTCAAATTGACCAGAGTTGGTTGTGGCATAGGAGAATGTGTCATGTGAATTTTGATAATATCATCAAGATAAGAAACACTTAGGTTGTAAGAGATCTTCCAAGATTGGTGAAACCTACTAATAGTTTGTGCAAAGAATGTCAGTTAGGTAAGTAGAGTAGAGTCTCATTCAAAAGTAAGGAACAGTCTTCTACTAGATTGTTGGACTTAGTACATACTAATCTATGTGGTCCGGCAAGAATCAGAAGCTTGCAAGGTGATAGATACTTTATGTTATTAATTGATGACCACTCCCGGATGATGTGGGTGACTTTTCTGAAAGAGAAATTTGAGGCTCTTAAGAAATTCAAAATCTTCAAGGCTATGGTAGAGAATGAAACCAGATTAAACATAAAATGTCTTAGGTCTGACAGCGGTGGAGAATTCACATCCAGGGAGTTCATAGAATTCTGTGAGAAACATGGGATAAAAAGATAGTTGTCTGCTCCAAGGACTCCACAGTAGAATGGAGTAGTGGAGAGAAAGAACCGGACCATCTAGGAAGCATCTAGAACCATGCTGATGGAAGAAAATATTCCTTAGATCTACTGGAGAGAAGTTGTAAGCACTACTGTCTATACTCTTAATCGAGTACAAATCAGAAGCAATACTAGTAAGACCCCTTACAAACTCTGGTTTAGCATCACTCCCACTGTGAAGTATTTCAGAGTCTTTAGTAGCAAATGTTATATTAAAAGAGATGAAGACCTTAGCAAATTTGATGCTAGAAGTGATGAAGGAATATTCTTGGGTTATTCTATTCAAAGCAAAGCATACCGGTGTTATAACAAGAGATTGAGAAAGATTATAGAAAGTACAAATGTGAAGGTTGATGAAGGTATTGAAAAACCCTCAAGGTTTTATGAATATGATGAAGATGATTAGAATGATGTTTTGGTCCAAGAAGTCCAAGCCCCTTTTGAAATTCAGATCCAGACTGATCTGGTGAATCAGGAAGAAGAGATAAGTTTGAATGAACCTGTTCAAGAAACAGAAGTGCAAGAAATTCCCAAAATTCCCATATATGTAAGACTGAATCACTCTGAAGATCAGATCATAGGTGATAAAAGCAAAGGTGTTCAAACAAGAAGAAAGATTTCTCAAGACTCAGAAGAGTATTGTCTGATTTCAAAGATTGAACCAAAGACAGTGAATGAAGCATGCAATGATGAAAGCTGGACTAAAGCAATGAAGGAAGAGCTTATGCAAATTGAGAAAAATCACACTTGGGATCTTGTTCCCAGACCTAGAAACAAAAATGTGATTGGAACCAAATGGGTCTTCCAGAATAAACTAAATGAAGATGGTGAAGTAGTCACAAACAAAGCTAGATTGGTTTGCAAGGGTTATTCCCAAGTTGAAGGAGTTGATTTTGAAGAGACTTTTGCTCCGATGGCAAGAATTGAAGCAATCAGATTATTTCTTGCCTTTGCTGCCTTCAAGGACTTCAAAGTATATTAGATGGATGTCAATTCTACCTTCCTGAATGCTGACTTGGAAGAAGAAGTTTACATTGAACAACCGGATGGATTCCAATTGTCTGATCATGGTGATATGGTCTGCAAATTGAAGAAAGCATTGTATGGACTCAAACAAGCCCCAAGAGCCTGGTATGAAAGACTAGATAAGCATCTTCTGAAGATTGGTTTCAACAAAGGTACTACTAACAGTAACTTGTACATCAAAATTGATCATGAAAATATCTTAATTGTTGAAGTGTTTGTTGATGATATCATTTTTGGAGGAAGAGATAGTATGTACAAAAATTTTGCAAATCAAATGAAAAGTGAAGTTGAAATGTCTATGTTTGGGGAAATGAATTTCTTCTTGGGTCTGCAAATCATTCAAACAAAGAAAGGAATCTTCATTTCACAGACCAAATATGTGAAAGAATTGTTGAAGAAATTTGGGATGGAAGACTCAAAACCAATGAATACTCCTATGGCAACCGGATGTAAATTGAGCAAAGATGATGACTCTCCTAAGGCTGACCAGAAAAAGTACAGGTCAATGATTGGAGGACTATTGTATCTTACTCAAACCAAACCTGACATTATGAATGTTGTTGGTCTTGTTGCTAGATTCCAAGTTGATCCTAGAGAATCTCATGTCATGGCAATCAAGAGGATTCTCAGATATCTAAAAGGGACAGTTGAGTATGGTTTATGGTATCCTAGAGATCGTGATTTCTCACTTCATGCATATACAGATGCGGATTGGGTAGGAGATGTGGATGACTAGAAGAGTACCAGTGGTGGAGCATTCTTTCTAGGGAAAAGATTGGTTTCTTGGCTGAGCAAGAAACAAGAGGCAATATCTCTGTCCACTGCAGAAGCAGAATATATTGTAACAACAGGTAGTTGCACTCAAGTATTGTGGATGAAGCAAATGCTAAGAGACATCAGAGTGGAGTATGAGGAACCTATCACAATCTTTTGTGATAATTCAAGTGCAATAAATATATCAAAAAATCTGGTGATGCATTCAAAGACAAAACATATATCCATCAAGTTTCACTTTTTGAGAGAACAAGTGAACAAAAATGAAGTCAAATTGGAGTTTGTGCCCTCCAAGGATCGGATTGCAGACATTTTTACTAAACCTCTACCTAAGGACTCTTTTGAGTATCTCAAGGAGAAGTTAGGGGTTATTACCCCTCCGGTTCTAAATTAAGGTGCACTGATGTGCATTAGTCTGGTGGATCTCACAGTCATATCTTGTGGTTCAGATTGATCATGGGAAGCTGCTACTCAAGGAGAGCAGTTGGTATGATTCTGAAGTGATGCAAGTATGTGCCCTTTGTCATTGATGTCAAAGGGGGAGAGAAGACATGTGAAAAAAAAAGTGGTTGATGATCAAAGGGGGAACAATAAGGGAAGAGAAGACATGTGAATGGTTGTTGCTGATAGGGGGAGTTATGTCAGTCAGTAAGGAGAAGCTGTTGTCTTGATGGTCAAAATAATTTTTCACATCATATGTTGCCATCAATGACAAAGGGGGAGATTGTTACAAGTATGGGCCTAACCAGTGTTATCATTGATGTCAACATACTCCTGTTGCATTGATGAACAAGGATTGGATGAGTTGTATGCTGAGGATATTCAGAAAATTAGTCCTATCAGGAATAGAGAAGAACAGTGAAGAAAATAAGGTGAAGATCAGAGGATGCGCTTCAAAAGGTTTGTAGATATGTGTCTTAAGATGATCCAATAAAGATTTGAGAGGTCTGCATGAAGATTTGAAGAAGTTATGGCCACTTGAGTAAAACCAGTTCTGGCCAATGTTTAGAGGTGACAGAGTGACACAGATAGGTCCGGTGAGATCCAAAAATGTAATATCTTGTTCTGTGGATTCGGTGGAGTGTTTAGGAAGTCAATGTGAATTGACAACTCAATTGGTTCATGGTCTGGAGGTCCACAAGCATCTATTCCAATATGATAGTGATGACAGACTGTGTTCTTGAGGTTCTGGAAGAAGGAGAGAAAGTTTTCAATAAGCAGAAGTAGTCTAGATGTTCTTGGTGATTCAGACAAGCTTGTTGAGGTCTTTGGATTGTGTCCAGTTTGTGTTGGTGGTCCGCATTGAAGATTGAGCTTGTAATTGAAGGATTACTTCCAGATGATGATGTTCTTCCTAAGTTTGGCCGATCAGATGAGTTACACATCCTGCAGATGATCTTGAAGATGTTCTGTGAAGAATGGTGTGCTCCTAAAGGAATATTGAAATCTCAGATCTATGTGGCCGACAGTGTGGTGATCCGTGTGAAGCCTTTTTGTAATTAGTCATGTTGTATTTATGTATTTGCTCTATAAAGTATGTCAACTTGGATGATTATCCCAAAGTTAATGTCTTATGTAAATAAGAAGTTGTGAAGTCATTTTAAAAGCACCTTGGCGGAGATGAGAGAGTGATAGGGAGGATCCGAGTAGAAGTATTGGGATTAAATGGAACTGACTCAAGCATGGTGAAGATGCTATTCTTTAGTTCAAGTATGTAATATTTATTATTCTGTAGACAGTGTGTCTCCTGTAGGCAGTGGGCCTCTTGTGAGCAGTGTGCTCGAGTAGTGAGCCCTAATTGGCATGTGCCATTTTGTTCTTCTTATTCTTTTAATAGAGAATACAATCTTGGGTTAGTCACCTCGTGGTTTTTCCCTTAACCGGGTTTTCCACGTTAAAATCTTGGTGTCATATGTGTTAATGTGTTTCTGCTCTTGAATTGTTGCATTATGTTTCGATGATTGATTTATTATTATGTTGTTGTATTACAAGAAGGATTTAAGTGATTAAGAAGAGAAAGTTTTGGGACAATTGATTCACCCCCCCTCTCAATTGTTTGTCTTGAATCTAACAAGTTCCTCATTTGTTTCTATTTGAAATAGTGCTCTCCTCATCACTAATGATTCTCCTTTCTTAGGTTTACCAACAGAACTGGGTGATTCAACAGGTTCTTCTTCAATATAGGCTACTCTTTCACTATTTCCTGTCCTCTTGCTTGTACTACCCTAATTACACTCAAATGTTCTATGTCCTTCACCTCCATACTTGAAACAAGTACCTCTGAATGTCCTCTTATCAAATCCTCTTCCTTCTCTTTTGTACCCTTCCTTCCGATATGCACTAGGGTTTCCTCTCCGGTAAAAATTTATGTCATCTCTCCGGTAAGCATTGTAATCTCTGTCATCCTTCTTAAGTGGGCTATCAAACTTATTCTGCTCCACAAATGATCTGTCATATCTAGAAAATGATCTTCTTCTCTGAAACTTACCTCCTCTGCCTCTCTATCTCTAATCATGCTTCTTATTCAGCTTCTCTTCCACCTTCAGGGCAAATTGATATGCTTCTTCCAAAGATGTCATCCTTACCAAGCTTACTTCTTGAATATTCAATCTTAACCCATTGATATATCTAGCCACTTTCTCTTTGTCTTCTTCGCTATGTCTTGTTCTTATGATCATCTTGTGAAATTCTTCAGTATATTCCTTTATAGATTTCTACTTGTGTCTCAGGTTTTGCAATCTCTTCAACAACTCCAACTCATAGTCAGCAAGTATGAACTGATTCTTCAACCTTGTCACCATCCAGTCCCACTTTGTAATCTTTTCTTTTCCTCTTCTGTTTCTTTCTAACTGAACTTCTTTCCACCATATAGCAGCATGTCCTTTCAACTTTGTCTTTACAAATTTCACCTTCTCCCGATCTTCAATTTCCTCATATTCAAAATATTCTTCCATATCATTTATCCAGTCAATCAATTCTTCAGGATTCAAATTACCAATGCAGTTTGATACATCAACTCTAGGTCTTTTTCCAATCTTTGAAATAGCTCACAACATCTTTATCTGATCTGATTCTTTTTCTTCATCACCTTCTAGGGTTTCGCCAGTTTGTTCAGCTGATTGAAATTCTTCCTCATCATCACTTTCAACATTAGGTCTCGACGTCAATCCTCTTCGTCTATCTTCTTCAACAGTGTCCAAATGAATTCGCATCATTCTCATCAATTCCATCATCTCATCCATTCTATTAGCCATTGTACCAACAAGAGAAACTCTTCGCGGTGGCATCTTCCTAGGATCAAATGCAAACTACCTCAGGTTCGGCGATCGGGCTACAAGAGACAATTGCCTTTCAATTAGCAATTAGTTGTGCACAGGTAACCTACCTTGGATCAGCTATCTGTTCACAACAAGATCTTATGGAAGCCCCTTCACCAATTTCACTCCAAAGAATCAAACTTTCGCTCTGATACCACTTGGTGCAGTCACAGTAGGAGGGTTCACAGAATGAACTATCCAGACTATGCAGCAAGAGTAAACACAACAGAAACAACTCAAAGAAATGGAACAAATGTAGATTTAGTCATTCAATATACCAAAGAATTCAAATACAATCTAGCTGGAAACATGCATGCTTACAATTAGGGCTCACAGGCCTGATTACATACATGCACAAGATAAGGCTTTAAAGCTCCCTTCACATAAAATCCAAATTATCAGCTATCACTATATCATGAACTTGATAACTACTTTCCTAAGGATCTATTACATCTTTATATATCATTTACAGACCAATAGATTCCTCTGCGTCGGCCAAGGAAGGTCACAAACTCCAATGAAGAGTTGTAATGTGTTCACAGATAGGTCGGACCTAAATGCATAGAACACTTCCTCAAATGAATGGAACAACGTGCGGACCCTCGAGGAAGGTTGGCCATGAACCAAAGGACATTGAATGATGTGTCATTGAGATTCGCAAGTCTGAGAATGATCCTAAGCCTTCTCCTTCAGCTGGTTATCAAGAAGTGTTAGAATGCTTTGCTCTAAGAAAATAGTTGATCTTTTGATAGCGATATCTTTCCGATAACTGATCCAAATGCTCTAAATTCTTGATATGATGTAGATTAATGAATGTAGGTGCTAAGTCCAGATCCATAAGATGTGAATTGTCAAAACTAGACCACAAGTTGAAACTGCTTCTGACTGAACTGCTTTAAACTAAACTAAAAATGAAAGAACTGAAATGTAAACAAACTGAAATGCAAATGTTTTTGGTTGATGCAAGATTACTCTTGAACCAGGGATGCTCCTACATCAGATCCTATGTTTATGATCCTTATCATTCTTATATCTTATGAGTCTATGTTTATGATCCTTTTGATGATTATGATTATAAATTATGATCTATGTCATGCTCATATCTATTACATTTTGTTTATGCTTACATAATCTTTATCTAGTGTTTATGGTTGTGATCATTTTCCTTCATTAGGGACAACAATGGGGGGCCCCTTGTGTATCCCATGCTATATATACTTTCATGATTACATCTTCATTATTTCCTTACATGTTTACAATATGATGATATCTTTTATCATATTTACATGCTTTATAATATCTTTTTCTCTTTTACTCCAATTTATTATATACTTTATATGCAACCAATTAGAGGAGCCATATTTGTCACTAATGTTCCTTTGTGAGTTATGTTGTGCAATGACATGCTCCTATTCATTCCACCTTGAAGGGAGATTTATTAATCTATCTATATAGTAAAATCCTTCTTTCACATAGTCGCAATCCTTTGGCATCTTATCTACTTGGTTAGAGCCCTACATTTGTTTGCATAATTGAATCCCTACTACTTTCCACTTAGGATGAAATATCTCTCTTATCCTTATCCTTTTATTGTTTACAAAGATAATTCCTTTTAAAAAGTTGTAATTATACTAATTTTTTAAATGCTTAATAGATGCTACTCATTACGTTATTTTTTGTTCATTTTAACAAGTTATGATCATACCCACTTTTAAATGCTTGATAAATACTACTCATTGCATTATTTTTAAATGCTTAATTTTCTAATGGAGTGCTCATTGCAAGAAGAATTCAAGAATGATCCGCATACTTTACAGAGATCTATATCATTTAAGTGTTTGATAGATATTTAATTTCCATGTTGGTTGCTTATTTACTTGGTATGCATCTACCTAGTAGGTCACATGCACATTAAAGAGGGAGTAAAATGTAATTGTCAAGATTGCATACCATACCTTTTCCCTTATGTTTTGGTCCCAATTTGACTAGAGTGTCCTAAATGCAATAACAACTTTACTTGTGGCATATTGTTATGTAAATTTGGCTTATGACATAATCATATCTTGATTCCATTATCCCTCATCCTTAGGGATTGAGTTTAGACACCTAGATCTCCCAATTATCACCCTAAATCAGATTTGTGAGTGCAAATCTAACCCATGTCATTTATACAATTGTGGGTTTGCACCCTAAATATAAAATTAAAATTAAAATTTACACCTCACCAACCTTTTTTTGGCTATTGTGAGCTAACCTAGCATACATTTGTGTTCATTTATGTGCTTGGTTGTTGTATTTAAGGAAATTCATTCATTCATTCATTTTAAAATTATCAAGGACAATCTAGGAGTTATCAAAGTGGACAAAAAAAGTTATTAAAGAGCATTTATCATAGAATTACATTAGTAGACATCATCCTAGGTCCATTGCATACTTGTTATCTCTCTTTGAATCTTTTACTTAGAGTTGTAAACTCAATCCAACTAGTGGTTTGACTAAGGAGAATGTGACCCTCGCAATTCAATATATTCCCAAAGGTGTTCCTAAACATTGCTAGTCCTTACTCATATTCAAATATTAGAAGATTGAGTTGAGTGAATTACAACAATCCCATTTGTTGTCATATCAATCCCATGGATATAGGTTTAGGTCTATGTGCCTATTCAGTTCCATAGGTGCAAAGATCAAGTCCATAGGTGTAAATTTGAATCAAAATAGTGCATAGTTAGTTCATAGATTCTAAGACATTCATTTGGGTGAGCCTTAAAAGTCTACTCTTGTGGCACATTGATTCTCTACTACATCTTCAACATCATTTTCTCATTTCTAAAATCTAACTAATTATTACAATTTAATTTCCACACTTAATTTAACATTTATTATTTCCAATCCAACTCATAAATTCTAAACTTTTTTTATTGTATAATTATTCATTTTAAATGAAAAACATTTATTTTCACTACATCCACAAACATGAAGAGAACACTGATTAAATCCAAAAAATAAAGAAAAAAATTGTTATGAATATCATTTAATTTTATCTATATCATTAATATTTTAAATAAATGAAAATTTCACTATATCCATATTGATTAGTATGAAGGACCATTGAGAAATATTTAATCTTTAATTTACTAAGATAATTTTATTCTTGATGATGAAGAGCTTGTATATCTAATGTCCTAAAAAATATAAGATGATATATTTTATTTTTTACTTCTTGAGCTTAAGTGTGAACAACATTTTCTCTACTATAAACACTTAAAAGATGCTCTCATACTTTGTAAACTATTTTAAGTACATCCAAATTGTAAAGTACACATTCCACATGCTAAAATTATAGAAGTAAAAAAAATTCATTCACTTAAACCCTTAAAGGAAAGATAAATCTTTCTAATAATAATCAATAATGTTACACTATATATATAGATATCTTACAAATTCCCATGCCATAACTAGGAGATAATACAAGCAAAGAATATACAAAGTTTCATCTCTTGGCAATCATGCCATACAATCATAATGATATAACATAATGTCAAAATTAAACAATTATGATCAAGTATACAAATATCCATCATTGGCTACCATAACCCACTGGTCTTCCGCAAGCCAAAGGACAAGAACATGGTTAAGGCATTTTTTTCCAACCAATCATGAAGCACTACACTTCCCTAGAATTCTTCATATCTTGAAGAATACCTAACCCTGTATGAAACACCTAGCAACCCAAAACAGTTGGCAGGAGGGAACACTCGATGCATGCCTAATGACTATATGCATTCTAATCTAGAATGATCATAATCTTGAAAATAGGATGTGACAGAGAAACATATCAATATAAATTTGTTAGGCATGCATTCATCTATTTCAATGAATACATGGCTTTGGCCAAAGCACTTTAAAATATCAATCAAATCCTAAAAAGAGGATCTGCCTTATCTGTTAGTCCACATTCGGCATCCTATCCTAGAAGGTAAGCTCAACATACACAACAAAAATAATCTATTTCCAACTGCATAATAATACAAGCATTTGCTTAAAAACAGTTACTATTATGTTCTTGCAAAAACAACATGAATACACTTTACATGCATCTCATACCTCTAACAATGAGCTACATGCATGATCTATTCAAGATACACATAAAATATAAACAACTAGTTATATTCATTAACCCATATTTACCTATTTATTTCTAAATAAAGCAGGTTTATAATATCATAACCATTAATTTGTGATAGGGAATTTAAGATGTAAATTGTTTAACAATTCCATAAAATCCAATGAAACACCATTTAATCGAAGGTATGAATCATGTTTAAAATGGTCATTCAAAACACATGGTCTAACTACTATAGAAATGCATAAAGGTCTACTACAGGAGCTGAGTAAAGTCTGCTACAGGAACTGTGTAAAGACTGCTACAAAAATTGTGTAAAGTCTGCTACAGCAAGTACAACAGTAACATAATATTCGCATAATTATTTGTAACAAAAAGGAATAATGTGTTGTTCATCATGAAATCAATTGCTAAGAAGATATAAAGGTTGACTAAAGATGATTACATAGGCTACTATAAAAATAAGCTAGAAAGGTATGATACTCAGTCCAAGCAGTAATGATATAGAGATGATTATTGATAGGTCGTTAACATCTTTTATAGCTAGTAAGATTACAGGTTGATCAAAGAATAAACCGTTGGTAATAATAACAGGAACCAATCCATAATCACAATCCAAACAAGAAAGAGGCTGATAGATTGTAAATACAAAGGGTTGAATTTCTTTAAGCAGAGCGATAGGAATAACAGTAGGGACAAAAATATATCACACAAGCTTTTAGCATAAATCCATTGTAAAACGAGTAAAAGATAATCAATCCAGGGAATGAAATAATAGATGTAGACTAAGGTTCATCCATCTAGTATATTTCAGAAATTAATTTAATAGAGGCAAAATTGATAAGAGATGGACAATCACTAATTAATACATATCTCCAAATTGACAAATTGGGTAAAGCTAATTTTTGTATATGATTTAAATAACTAAGTTTCACACCTCATATAAAAGTTTCAGAGAAACCCAGTTCATAAAAATAAAGTTATTGGTAACGCAACAAAATGTTTTAACAAAGACGAAATGGGTAAGAGATAGATGATCACTAATTATATTACATATCTACAAAATGACAAACTGGGTATGGCTGATTGCCAAGAGATGAAACTTTGTATATTATTTGGTTGTGTTATCTCTTGGTTATGGCACAGGTATTTGTAAGATATATATATATATATATATATATATATATATATATATATATATATATAGTAACATTATTGATTATTATTAGAAAGCTTTATCTTTCCTTTAAGGGTTTAAGTGAATGAGTTGTTTTTACTTCCATAATTTTAGCATGTGGAATGCATACTTCACACAAATGCTATCCTCACATATAATAAAAATAATGATTTCACTCTAATTAATCCAAATTAAATAATTTAATAATTAATTTACATTTTTAGAGTTTGCATTGGAATTATATTTATAAAATTTAAATAAATTAAATGTGATATTTAGCTTGAGTTTTGACAATAGAATATGTTGTAGACAATTTAAGAAATGATTTTGCTAATGTATTAAAAATTATGGCCTTATTTAGATTAATGCCTTAGAATTTACAAATTAATTGTGTTTCACTTTAGTTCTTATATGCTAGAACTAATCTTTATGTCTACGAAGGTGGACTAGTGCATAAAATTGAACCAAGATCTATGAAAGTGAATTAGCTAAAATATGATAACTAGAATTTTCTTGCCTTGCTTTGTCAAGTACATGTGTTTGAAGTGGGGTTATGTCTGCATACACCACTTGGAAACTTGTTGAGCAAGGGTCACATTCTCCTCAACCAAAGCCCTAGGCAAATTAAATCAACAATGATGA
Organism: Cunninghamia lanceolata; assembly: GCA_027924645.1. NCBI lineage: Eukaryota > Viridiplantae > Streptophyta > Pinopsida > Cupressales > Cupressaceae > Cunninghamia > Cunninghamia lanceolata. The sequence goes on from BSBN01000747.1 coordinate 743,079, forward strand.
ACCAAGATTGAAGATGATAGGAAAGAATACAGTACTCCTAGGATGAGGATGTGAGAAAATGATGCAATTAAGATTCTTTATGATGCTCTTAGATGGATGTTTCCATAATAATCCTAGGTGATATAAATGAATTAGACTTAGTCCTCAAATACACCACCCTAGAGTGCAATTTGAAATAAGTTATGATTTATTCAACTCATAACAACTACTAAGGAAGGGAAATATGGGCACAAATTAAGAAACTTGAATTTAAAAGCTCAAGATTCAATTGTATTTCTCCAAAAATAAACTAGGTCAATTATGCACCTACAAATTTCAACTACCGTAGCAAACAAAAAGACGTGGAATCAGATCCAAGTCTTGGGGATGAATGATGATGGGATAGGATAGGGGTAGGTTATTTTGCAATGTCTACACAAAATATGACATTTTAAAGACTAGTCAATGCATAAAAGCAACTTAGCCGTCATGGGTCTAAAACATAAGTGAAAAAGGCATGGGTGTAAAATTTTCACTATTACATTTTGCTCCCACTTTAACTTATGTGTGAACTATTATGAGGATGCATATCAAAGTAAAATCACATAGTCACATGAAAATTAAATGTATTAGATACTTAAAGGATACAAATGTGGATGATGATTCTTGCACTCTCCTCACAATGAGTGTTCCATCAAAAACTTGAAAAATAGAAAAATAATGCAATGAGTAGTATCTATCATGCATTAAAATAGACATTAATTACAACTTGCTTGAAAAATGATCTTCAAAATAAATAAAATTAAATAGGAGAAGGGTAAGTTTCGTATAAGCAAAAAGTAGTAAATCTCTAAGTGAAAATGTGAAAGGAATCTAACCAAGTAGAAATGTGAAAGGACTTTAACCAAGTAGAAAAGGGCTTTGACAACATAGAAAAAGGTTCCAAAGGGTCTTGACCATGTAGAAAAGGGATTTGTCTCTACAAATAACATGATAAAGGCTATGAATAAGCAGAAAAAATGATATACTATATGAATATGTGATAAAGCTTTGCCTGGTACCAAAAATTGATCATAAATTCCATCATTGCAATCATAATCATGAATATATGTTAGTGATAGTGTATTCTCCCCTCTAATTGGTTGCATATAAAGGATGCAAGAAATTTGAGGTAAGGCAAATAGATAACATCTTGTAAGCATGTAGTAAATGTCAGATATAACACAGTGTAATAATCAAATAAGATATATCAAGAAATAAGCAAGAGATAAGCATGTAAAAACATAAAATAAAGGGCTATAAGATGCCCCCAAAGTTTCCCCTATTAGGACTTGGGTGATATTCATCTATAGAAAGTCCTTGTAGAAATATTTTGTCTTCATACTCACTTGTGGTGATATGCAATGAAGTTACAAATGTTGTGATACAATAAGCATAGTGATTTACATGCAAGAGTTGTGGTACATCATGTATGTTGGTTCACATGTGGTGATGCTATGGTAACAACTCCAAGGCATTTAAATAAGAACTCAAAACCACATATGTATTTAATATTTTGGATCATGAATTGTGATGCAAGAGCACATGTGGCAAAATTGGGGTTAATGCAGCATGATCTAAGGGAAATATAATGTCCTGGAAGATGGTACTAGATACCACAAACAATCTAAAGTAGTGTTATGTTGGTGTGAGCTACTACAAGTGAGGAGCTAGTAGTGGTGGCTATACTAGAAAACTGTATTCATACCTATAGTGTTATGATTGTAACTATTAGTTCATAGTGTGTGATAGAAGTAGAGTATACAAGATGATTATCCATGTGGAGGTGTCATACTTGGTGTTATTTTTGGTATGCTAACATCATGTATGGTTAGAATATATTTGTATGAATCTTGGTATTCCATGAGTTGGTTGGATAGTTGGATAATTGTTATTCCCATGAATATGTCCATATATATGAGTTTGTGTGAATGTGCCAAGGTTACAAACTCAATCACTAATGTGTTCAACATTGTAGACATTTGTACATCTAGTGTGGGCTATTAGAGTGACTATAGAAGAAGAGTATGTTGTAGATTGGGAATCTACAAAAGATTATCAAAGACCTTGTTGTATTGAATTAGTGTGGATTCTGAATAATATAATTGTGAACATCTTTTGGTAGTGGGTTTTCTCCTGAAAGGATTTCCCACATAAAAATCTTTGTCTTATGTAATCTTATGGATGCATGTTTTTTATTTACTTTTGTATATGCTATTAGATAGATTTTGTAGGTGTTGTTGACTATTAATTGAACACATAATCATAAGTTTTCATCATGCTAGTCTATTGGTCATCTATAACATGGGTTAAAATCTCCAACATTTGGTATCAGAGTGCAAGGGTGTTGTATGAGTGGTTATTATTTTGTTGGAGTGCAAACCCTAGAGCATGCAGTGGTAACCGTAACAATGATTGGTTTGTTTTAATTCATGTATAACTAGAAAGGAAGGAAGACTTTGGAAGATTTTGTGAGAAGATAAAATAATATTAAATCTATGGCTAGCATGTCAATATTTGAAATTGACAAATTCAATGGTCATAATTTCAAGTTATGGAAGTTGAAGATGGAGGATCTTTTGGTGGAGAGAGATTAGTAGATTGGGGCATCTTCTTTGACTAAACCTTTAGGTATGTCTAATGAAGACTAGGTAAAAATGGATAAGAAATATAGAAGTACAATCCATATGTATCTATTAAATTCTATGTTAATGAATGTGTCTTAGGAAGAGACAACAAATTCATTGTGGAAGAATATAGGTATGTTGTATTAGTCTAATAGCTTGGTTAATAAACTTGTTTTGAAAAAGAAGTTATATTCTTTGAAAATAAGGAAGGAAGGTTTGTAATTGATCACTAGAATAGCTTTAATATTATTCTAAGTCAACTTGAATCAATAGGATTCAAGATGGATGAAGAGGACAAATGCATTATGTTACTTTGTTCCTTACCAGATTCATGGGATAACCTTGTGATGTCTATAAGCAATAAAGATACAACACTTAAAAGTTAGAAAATGGTAATTAGCATTTTGTTAAGTGAAGAAACTAGGAAAAGGTCAATGGATGATAAATATTTTGATGCCCTTGTTATAAGAGGTAGGTTGAAGGAGAAGAAAGGTAAGAAGAAGATAGGAGATAGGAAGTCTATAGATAAAGACAAGTCTAAATATCTAGATAAGTATAACGTAAAATGTTGTAATTATGGTAAGAAGGGTCACATAAAGAAGGAATGTAAGTCCAAGAAGAAGGATGATTCCTCTGATAAGTCTTCTGACACTAATGAGTATAGTATTAATGCTTTTGTGTCTAGTACATTGTTGGTGCTGATTCCTAGTTGATTGACTTGGGTGCTTTTTTTCATATGACACCTCACAGGGAGTGTTACTCAGAGTATACCAAGAGTGATGAAGGGAAAGTGTTTCTCAAAGACTACAACTCTTTGCAAATTTTTGGTTGGGAAAAAATTAGGGTTGCCTTCATGGATGGTAGAGTTCAAACACTCTCAAATGTATTGGATATACTAGGTTTGGCAAGAAACCTAATGTCTATGTCTAAAATGGTTGGCTCAAGAATTCATGTTACTTTTGATGGGAAAGGGTGTACATTAGCTAGAGGTAGTTTGGTGCTTGCAAAAGGAGTGCGACATGGTAATTTTTATAGGCTAGATGCATCAACTTTATCTAATTGTGATGATGCTACTACATCTGAACCAGGGTTATTGTGACATCTATGGTTGGGTCATTTGACTGAAAAAGGCTTAAAATGTTAGGATTAAGGTGCCATAAACCTTGTAAATCCTATGTCATATAATTCATCCTAATATTTTTGTAAATTATTCATAAGGGATGAAGGTTTCACCAATAGTGGTAATTATTTTTTACCATCAGGACTTTACTAGTATGGTAATTAATTTTTACTGGGTTAGTAGTAATTATTTATTATCAGCATGAACTTACCATTTACCAAAAGACAATCTTGGAGGTTAAGGTTGTTTTAGATGCCCAAATCCCCATGAGGATTATTTTGGACACTTGTGATGTTATTTTTTGTGGTTATAACACCTCCACATGAAGGTGCTAACCACCTTGCAAGATAGGACAAATTAGTTGTCCATAAAGACAAATTAGTTATCCATGTGTAAGAGGTGAGTAATGGAGTTGCAATTCGCTTTATTTTATGCATTAAATGATTGGATTTATCCAAGGGAGGCATTGGGATATGATAACTAACTTGGATGCCCCATTTAGAGGGTGAAAATGATATATAAACAGGAGTTATGGTGGTAGAAATATAACATGATGAGTTAGAGTAAAAACTCTATACAAAGGTGTTGTCAGACTGAAGACTTGAAAAGATATTTGTAAGTGGATGTATTGTAATCTTTAATTTGAAGATAATAATTCTTGGCCTCTCTTCTTGGTGGAGTTTTTTCCCTGAGGGTTTCTCCATGTAAACCTTGTGTTGTGAGATGATCTTCTAGAGTTTCTTGCATTCTTATGTTGTTGATTTGTGCCTCTTTGTTGCTGCTATATTATGGTGATGCTATCTTCCTTTAATTTTTATTTTAAGGTCATCTAAGGTGGTTGTATTAAGCATGTTAAAGTGGCTAATTTAAGCATCATAAAGAAGTTGAATCTCTACATGGTAATTCAATATTAAGGCAAGTTAATTTCAGATTTGTATACAATTTTAGATTTTCATATTGTAGTATTCTAAACCTTGTATCTCACCAATTGGTATCATATCTTGGATATTTGATGATTAATAATTGGATTAGAGAATGTTCTTTTATCCAACATTTGGAATCAGAGCCAAATTTTTATATGGAGTTGTTGGAGGCTTGTGTACTGCAATGGATGTTCTATGTGTTAACATTGTTTTGTAGATCTATGAGATTGGAAGCCATGGCATCTGACTCTTGGATTGATATTGTCAAAGGGATCTATGGTGGGAATTGGAATCTCATGATTGAGGATCTTGTTTTTCATGGTGATGGTCATGTGTTTTCTCCTTGCATGGTGGTGACCTAGATCTCTTGTTTTGCAATATGTGACTATCCTCTTGCATGGTGGTTATGTTCTTTTACCTTATGGTCATGTCCAGTGAAAGGTTGTTCATGTTGGATGGGTGCTTTTGGCCCTCTAGTCACATGGGAAAACACCTACTATTTGGACTACAGCATGGAGTGCTTATGTAGGGTTCATGGTTTTAGTTCATGGTTACATGAAAGCACTGGATGATTTTCCACTAGTTGTATGTGGGTTGTGGAGTTTCTCCTTTTCTGATTTGGACACTTCTGAACAACCTGGTTCCTCCTTTTTCATATTCATGTTATTTTGCATATGTAGGTTTACAAATTTTCATTTCTTAAAAGGTTCTGGGTTTGTAGATTTGTGGTATTCCATTGTTTCAAATGACATATTTGATGATGTGAATGTCTGGATGATTAAGTGGATTTAGATTTACATAGATGGTTTTAAAAGTTTTCCATGTTAACCATATCTATGGAAAGATTGTATTTAGACTCTTAGAATATTTTGGATGGAAACAATTACAAATTTGCAAAGCTTCTTGTATGGTTCTTATTTATCTATTATTACTCTTATGTGGATTTATTTGGTAAATCAAGTCTAGCATTGATCCTGGTGTTTGAGTCTTGGAAATCTACATGTTATACCTAGTTACCTTTGATCTACAAGTTACTAATGTGGTGTTTAATCTATTTATTTAGTTATTCGAGATTGGAGCATTAATTATGTGTTTCTCCTTTGAGATGTTGAATATGTGCAAATCTTGTAGATTGTGTGATGAGGATTTTATTTTGGTAGGCCTCTTCTTGGTCACCTTGGTTATATTGGTATGTTTATTATGGTGAGACAAAGAAAAGGTTATGAAGTACCTAATATAGTTGTTCACTAGAATCTATAGTAGTAGTCTATGGTGCATGAGAAGCTTTGTTAATTTTTAGTAGAGTTTTGGCAATGATGTTAGTCATAATTACTTGTGTATCTTGGTATCACTTTCAATGGGAGTTTTGTGTAGTTACATAGTGTGCTCTATCTTCTTTGTTTCAATTTCTTAGTTCTAAGTTATTGTTGTAGCAGTGTACAGTGATCCATGGATAATCTTTGATTAGAAGATGGATGATCTTTTGCAATGGTTGTTGGTGTCATAAGGAGCTCTTGGATTCTTCCCTTAGGTTGCAATGAGGGTTCATTGGTATCTTTGGTTCTGTTGATAGAGGATGCTTGATCTTCATGTTATTTGAAGAGGTATTGACATCTTGGTTTGCCATGGAAGACTCTTGGAGTCTTTGGTGAGGTGTCAGATTTATGACTTGTCAATTTTGACAAATGATCCTTGGTTAAGAGGATGGATGGTATTGTGTCATGGTGTACTGTTGATCATGAATTAGAGTTGTGGCATGATATAGGTGCTCGTGGGAGCAATATATGTTTGTTGGAGCATATGATCTTCTTTTGAGAAGATGTTAGATCATGATGTCATGATATGCTCATGATTCTATAGTTGGAGCTTTAATAGTGGTCTAGTTAGTTCTCTTTGGTTTTGAGTATTAATCATTTTCTTGGAGCTTCATGATTTTGTAGGTTGCATTTGAAGTTGGCATGGATCGATTGGTGGATGCTCATGGATACTAGAGAGACTTGGGTGAGGCTGGATATCTCTTGTACTTAGAGATATGTGTTGGAATGATTACTCATTATGAGATTTCAGCAAAAGGACCAAGGAGCCTACACCTAGAAATGGATGTGATTCAATTATGGACCCGATGAGAAGGTTGCCCTTTATTATAAGCTTTTATTTATTGGTGTTGTATACACAGGACAATCTTGTATCCCACTCTTGGTCTACTTGGTAGGTGAATGATCTGAGAGGTGTTGCTCACCTAATTATCAGATGCATTCTTTGATTTGTATCCTATCTTCTCATATACATTAGTCTTGAATGATGTAGTTCTGAAGGATTGTAGAGAAGTAGATGCATGGTTTTATGGATTTTCATTGTTCTCCTTGTTTTGGTGTCATGCCCAACCTGGACACTAGAGCACGAACCTCAAAACATAGATTAATATCATAGTTTAGTGCCAAATGTTAATCCTAATTTCAAAATGCAAAACATTGTAAACAAAAATTATAAATTTGATATTCCATCAGTACTGTCAACATTTAGTAGAGTTATACATTAACATAAGTTAATATCATTCATCCTAAAGAAAACCATGATTTACACTCTTCTTTTACATTTATACACAACTATGGGAATCTCTATATGATCATTCTTTTGCAAGGTGTATCTTGCATAGGTAACAATTCTAATCTGCACAACTCAATATAATCATTAGTTTCACAAAAAAAATTGATAATAACATATCAGCTATCAATGCATGAACCTAAAGGCCCTAAGGGGCCGACCTAATGCCTCGGGGGCTCATCAGTGATGGCCTTGCCTACGTACACACAGAGGCTTCATAGTTCAGTTGTACATGAACTTTTGACAAACATAGGTTGACCAAGCATAATTTAATCAAGGAGAAAAATAATACTTCACCACTAGATTTTTAACATGAATCGAGGCTCACTTATTTAGTTCATCCAACAACTAATTCAACAAGGTATCCAAACCATACCCAAATGGATCAATAGTCATTTTGTATTTTCTAAGCAGTTCAATCTAAGGAAAATTAATATAATAACACTAAAGAGCATGCACAAGCATTAATGGACTACTACTTTCTGTTAAGACAAACATGATTTTCATACCAATGGTCATTAAGTAACTAACCCTAACTATACGATATGAAAAATATATTTCTTTTCTATTATAGTTCACCAATGATATAACATTATCTTTATAACTTTACAACCTTTGTCCTAAGGTCTTGATAAACAAGTACTCGAATCAATTTTATAGTTACTAAACTAACATTCCACATAATACTAACACTTTTAAATTCTTCTACTAATCAAACTTAAATTCCTTACCAAATTGTCTTTCTCAAGAAATAATAATAACCATACACACACTATCAATACAAAAAATATTCCTCTAAAAGATTTCCCACCATTGCCAACAGATTTACAAGATGAGAAAATAAGTATAATTTTAATTCAAGAAGAAACATTTTATTCAAGAGAAATTCATACTGATTAAAAACAAAATAAGTTCACAGTTTAATATATATACTTAACTTCATATTCTAATAACTAATAAGTTCATATTTTTTCTTAAAACAAGATAAATTCTTATTTAAGATAAATTTTTATTTAATAAAGTACTTAAGAGGAAGACACAAATCTAAAAAGATTTGTTCAAAAAAAATAAATAAATAAAAGAAAGATTCTTTGTTTAGAAAATCTTAAAGGTTAAGTTTAGAATGTTTATAATAATTTCCAAATTAAGTCTTGATTTCTTATGATTAAGATAGTTATCTAATTTATCCTCACGGTATTACTTAGGTTACTCTCACATCAAATTTATTGTTAGGGCATCTAATGATTTAGGAAATGTGCTGACACTAAAATGAGGCCGAGATTGATGTTATTGCTGGTCATCACCTCCCATAACCGACTTAATTTCTAAAAACAAAACTAGATAAAATCTTTAGAAGCATAAATCTGAAATAGACGGTATTTTAAGCCGTGAAGGAGAGATTTTAAAAACTCCAAGGCCATACTTCTGCACATAAAAAAAGAAATAACTGAGAAGATCAAACTAGGTTCTACGGTACTACATGAATTTTATTCAGATTCTCGAAGGTAAGCTGCTACTCAGCAAAAAATATATTTTAACCACTAACTATACCACAAGCAATTACAACTTATTATCGTCTAACAAACATAGAACACTTTATTTCTAGTGTGTAGGCCGATTACAGTCTCACAAGATTATAACTCTATATTTTGTTTTTTTGTTTAGTATGCAGACTGATTAAGTCTTGCAAACTGATAGCATCAAATCTTTGTTCTAGTATGAATTCCAAATAAACTAACTTCGAACTAATGTCGAACTGATTCCCGAATGCATTCTTTTATTTCAAGAGAAGATTTCCAGTGGTGCAGGGGCACGTATAGGTCTAGAAGGCCTATTCAAATCTTTTCTTATCATGTTGTTCAATAAGGTCTTGAAGACCATCTTGATGCATTGTAATAAGGTTGAAGGCCATTCGTCATATTCATTTCATGTAGATGCCAATAAATGCATTAGTTGATAGGGACAATCATAGGAGGCATGTAGGAATAGTCTTATGATTTGTTGCCTTTCATGGCATCTAGAAAGCATGATAATGAGTTTGAATGCCTTGTCGAAGGCCCCCCAATCTTGTAAAAGGAGTTTGAATACTTGTAAATACTCCTTAATCATGTAAACAACAATGTAGTTGCAGAAAAAAGATAAAAGGAAGGCAGTTCGGTGGTTGCAGGACAGTTTACGTCCTCCCACCAATCCAACTGCCTTTCCATTTAGTTGTAAGGGTCGAGCACATGTTGAAAAAGACCTAGAACATGTTCATTGGATGTATGAAGTGATTGGGAGGAGAAAATCAATAGAAAAATTTAGTTTTATGCCTAGTTTGCTGTGTAATTCGCTGCTCCAGGCCATACCATGTTCCTATACGGACAAATTGAAGAAAGTCACAATGTTGGCATGTTAGTAGAATGAGTTAGCTTTCTTTTGCATCTTGTTTGGGCTTTTGAACCTTTTCTACTGCAAAGCTATAGGCATTTTTCTGTAAGTTGGTAGATAAACCCTACCCTAGGGTTTTTGACAGCAACTTGTATGTTTTTGCCCATTCCACTAATGTAAACCCATCTAAATCAATGGAATGGATTGTTTTATGTCTGTTTCAATGTGTTATGTGAGGTTCATAGGTAGAGAAGTGGATTTGATGGAGTTTGTCTAAAGAACCTAGCAAACCCATGTGCTAGGTACTTGCTAAAGGGAACAGCAGTGTCATTGACATGTTCAAGTAGTCCAAAAAGTTTTGCAATTCCATTCAAGAGTACTTGCTTCACAAAATAGGCCTAATTGGCCAAGGGCTTTTAGAGGACAGTTATAGGTTAGGGTATATGTGCCAAAACAAAGTACCCCAAGTTTTTGATATGTTGTAGGGCATCCAAAAGGGTATCTTAGGATTGTCTAAGATCATTGTTTGCAGACCTGTGTCAAAAGTTATAGTTGACCGAGAAAAACCTAAGGGCTACAAGGCCTAGAGCAGTCTTATGATGAAGGAAGTGGGTTTTGTAGAGTTGCAATACTATGTTGGATGGATGGGATATGTTGTCCAAGTTACCAAAAGATCTTCTAGATGTCTGCCCTGCCATGATTGAGTCACTTGAATGAGATCTCACTTGAGCCATTGGTATGGGGTTGTGAACCAATAGGTTTGAGAGTTGATTAGATCCCCAAGGGTCTCTACATCATAGTGGTATTAGAGCCACCAAAGGTTCTATCAATTGGTTGTGTGTAAGACCTGGTATATGTCAGTAGAGGACAGTGAAGGAGAGGCTAGCAACATACCTCCAAAAGGGATGACCATTGAGGTGGTTAAGAAGCTCAAGGAGATGGAAGAGAAAATTAAGAGTGGAGTCAAGGAAGCACTCCAAGTTGCGTTGAAGGCACTGAGGATAGGGAAGAGGATAGATGAAGGTTTTGATGGAGAGGAAGAAAAAGAGGAGGAAGAAGAAGATCAAGAAGAGGCAGAGATACCTACAGATGAGAAACATTTCCTTGAAGCCATCAAGGTAATTGGCAAAGATTCTTCAGCGGCTCAGATGGAGATTCCAATGTTTAGTGGAAAGATGAATGCTAATGAAGTTATGGAGTGGATTGAGGCCCTAAATAACTACTTTGAATACAAATGAGTTCCTGAGAACAAGAGGGTGAAGTTTGCAAAAACTAAACTCAAAGGTACTGCCCTCACATGGTGGAATTACACCCAAGGTGAGAGGGTGAAGAGTGGGAAGAGCATGATCTCTTCATGGAGCAAAATGTTGGAGAGGATCAAGTCCCAATTCCTTCCATCAAATTATGAGGTACAGATCTACAAGAAGATGCAAAATCTCAAACAAAGAGATTTGGATGTGGCCACCTACACCGAGGAGTTTCACAAGTTATCTCTTCATTGTGGACATATGGAGGATGAAAAATGTAAAGTGGCAAGGAATCTAAATGGTTTGAAGTTTAGTATACAAGATGAAATCAGTATACTAACCCCTAAACCGTGGACAAATGCTTTCAAATGGCATTGAGGGCTGAAGAGAAGTTAAAGAGGAAAGGTGAGCAACAAAATAGAGGAAGAGGTGGCAGAAATTTCAGAGGTAGGGGCAGTTTTGGAGGCAAAAATCAGTCCCAAAGAAGTCAAGGGGAATCTAGTTCCCAAGAACAAAGTGGAGAATCAGGTTCTAGAGGAGGCTTTAGAGGAAGGAGACCCAATGGAAGGGGTAGATATGGTGGACCAAGGAGAGGTCCTAATGTCTTCATAGGGAGGTACTACAATTGCAACCAAGTGGGACATCCAGCCTTCAAATGTCCTAAGAAGCAAGCCCCAAGCTCTCATGGAGGAGAGAAAAGGAACCAGTTGATCTAAGAGGAAGATTGCCAAAGTGTTAACTCTCCAATTGGAAGTGCAACCCCAGTCCATGATGGAGAAAACTTGATGATGAGGTGAACCATGTTGAAGGTGCCTCAAACACAAGAACCCCCTCAAAGGAAGACATTGTTCAGGACAACATGCAAGGCCTATGGTAAGATTTGCAAGGTAATTGTTGATTCAGGTTCAACTGAAAATTTGGTTTCTATTGAAATGGTAGACAAGTTGAAATTGAAAAGACTTCCTCATGTTAGTCCTTATAAAGTGTCATGGTTGAATAAGGGGCAACAAGTTTTGGTAGATGAACAAACTTGGGTAGAGTTTGAGATAGGGGAATATAAGGACAAGATTTTGTGTGATATAATCCCCATGGATGCTTGTCATTTGTTGTTAGGACGTCCATGGCAATATGATGTTCAATCCCAACATGATGGTAAATCTAACTCCATCGTAACCAAGAATGGTAGGAAGTATAGAATGGATCCATTGTCGGATGAGAATGTAGAGAAGAGTGTTGGGTCAAGTGTCATGATTGTGAGTGGTAAAGAGTTTCTTAACACCCTTAAGGAGGAAGGAACCCAAGGGTATGCTCTGATTTTGAAGCCTAAAAACAGTCCTAATTTGCATGGTCCTAGTGAGGAAGAGGTTCCCAAGGAGGTGCAACAATTGTTAGAGAAATACAAGAGTATCAGGTAGAGGAGATACCTAATGAATTGCCACCTATTAGGGACATAAGCCATCAGATTGACTTCATACCAGGGTCTACTTTGCCAAACAAAGCAGCCTACAAGATGACACCTTCTCAAAATGAAGAGATTGCCAAGCAAGTGCAAGAATTATTGGATAAGGGTTTAGTGAGAAAGAGCCTTAGCCCTTGTGTTGTCCCAACAATCCTAGCCCCTAAAAAGGATGGTAAATGGAGACTATGTATGGATTCTAGGTCTATCAACAAAATCACCATAAGATATAGGTTCCCTATGCCAAGGATTGAGGACCTAATGGACTGTTTGGGAGGGGCTAGATACTTTTCCAAGATTGATCTTAAGAGTGGGTACCATCAAATTAGGATAAAGCAAGGGGATGAATGGAAGATAGCATTCAAAACAAATGAGGGTCTTTATGAGTGGTTGGTGATGCCATTTGAGCTATCCAATGTCCCAAGTACTTTCATGCACCTCATGAATGAAGTGTTGAGGGATTTCATTGGCAAATTTGTTGTGGTGTACCTTGATGACATTCTTGTTTTCAACAGGACCAAGGAAGAACATTTGCAGCACTTGGATCAGGTTTTGAAGAAGTTGCATGATGAGCAATTGATGATCAACATGGAGAAGAGTGTCTTCATAAAGGAAGAACTCACCTATCTTGGTTTTGTCATCTCCCAAGGCAATTTGAAGATGGATCCAGCAAAGGTAGAGACTATTTTGTCATGGCCAACTCCTAAAACAGCAGGTGATGTAAAAAGTTTTCATGGTTTGGCAACATTCTATAGGAAGTTTATAAGGGGTTTTAGTCATATTTGTGCACCTATTTTGGATACCATTAAAGGGGGGCAGAAATGCAAGTTTTCTTGGACAAAGGTAGCCAATGATTCTTTTGAAATTCTAAAACAAAAGGTAGCACAACCCAATCTAGTTTTGCCTAATTTTAATAAGTTGTTTGTGGTGGAATGTGATGCTAGTAACCTTGCTATAGGGGTTGTCTTGAGTCAGGAGGGCAGACTAGTTGCCTTCTTTAGTGAAAAACTAAATGATGCTAAGAGAAAGTATTATACTTATGACTTGGAGTTGTATGCAATGGTGCAAGCTTTGAAAAAGTGGAGGCACTATCTTTTGCCTAAGGAGTTTATTGTTTATACTGACAACCATGCTCTTAGTTTTCTGAATTCACAGGAGAAACTCAATCACAGGCATATGAAATGGGTTGAACAACTCCAAGCATACACCTTTTCCATCAAACACAAGAAGGGGCGGGCCAATAAAGTGGCAGATGCATTGAGTAGAAGGGTGTGTATGGTGCAAGAGATTCAATTGTAAAGTGTGGGGATTGATGCTCTCAAACATATGTACAAAGATGATGAAGATTTCAAGGAGGTATATGGAGTTTGCTCTCAATTTTTGGACACTTATCATTCTGATTTTTCTGAGTTTTTTTTGTAGTAGGGGTTGTTGTTCAAAGAAAACCAATTATGTGTTCCTAGGTGTTCCATGAGGGAGAACATCATAAAGGAAAAACATTGTGGTGGACTAGGAGGTCACTTTGGGCTGGATAAAACATTGGATTAGGTGAAAAGGTTTTATTTTTGGCCTAAAATGCAATCAGACATCAAAAAAATTGTTGAATGTTGTAGTATTTGTCAAAGGGCCAAAGGTACTTCATCTAATGCTGGTCTATATCAGTCACTTCCTATTCCTAATAGGCCATGGGAGAGTATTAGTATGGATTTTGTCTTGGGTCTTCCTAGGACTCAAAGAGGTTTTGATAGCATATTTGTTGTGGTGGATAGATTCAGTAAGATGGCTCATTTTTTGCCATGTAAATGCACTAATGATGCTTCACACATTGTTGGTTTGTTCTTCAAAGAAGTTGTTAGAATCCATGGTTTGCCTCTTAACATTGTGACTAACAGGGATCCAAAGTTTGTGGGCCACTTTTGGTATACTTTGTGGAAGAAGTTGGGCACTTAGTTGTCATTCACTTCAGCCTATCACCCTCAGACTGATGGCCAAACTGAGGTAGTGAATAGGTCCTTGGGAAATCTTCTTAGATGTCTTACAAAGTAGCATGGAGAGGCATGGAATATGATCATCCCTCAAGCTGAATTTGCTTATAATGACTCCACCAATAGAAGTACAGGAAGGATTCCCTTTGAGATTGTCTATGGGATTCACCCAAGAGGCATTCTTGAATTGAGAGATCTACATGGATTGGAGAGGAAGAGTGCTCAAGGTGAAGACTTTGCATTGGCCATGAAGGGCATCCATGATAATGTAAGAGAAACTCTTCAAAGGAACAATGAGAAGTACAAGGAGAAAGCCAATGAGAGAAGGAGAGATGTGCAATACAAGGTTGGGGATTTGGTCATGGCACATTTGAAGAAGGAAAGAGTTCCAAAGGGGCAGCCAACCAAACTCCTCATGAAGAAGATAGGTCCTTGCCGGATTGTGCATAAGTTTGGGTCCAATGCCTATGAGATTGAGCTTCCTCAAGGCTTGGCCATATCTCCTATCTTTAATGTCTCAGATTTGTTTCCTTTCAGAGGTGGTAATGATGCAGATTCAGAGGTAGATGTGACAGCAGCAGGCAATGAGGAATGGATTAAGGGTCTTCCACCTAATCAACCCTTGAAATTAGAATGCATCTTGGACACCAAAGTCATCAAGAAGACTAGAAAGAAGACCTACAAGTAGTACCTTGTCAAATGGAGTGGCCTGCCTACTAAAGATGCCACTTGGATGAGTGAAGAAGACATTTTGAAGCATGGGACCACTGTTGCTGATCTGGTTCCTCAAGGGACTTGAGTTCTTTCCCACCCTGGGAGTATGGTGCAGGGGCACCTATAGGTCTAGAAGGCCTATTCAAATATTTTCTTATCATGTTGTTCAATAAGGTCTTGAAAACCATCTTGATGCATTGTAATAAGGTTGAAGGCCATTTGTCATGTTCATTTCATGTAGATGCCAATAATTGTAAATGCACTAGTTGATAGGGACAGTCATAGGAGGCATGTAGGAACAGTCTTATGATTTGTAGCCTTTCATGGCATCTAGAAAGCATGATAATGAGTTTTAAAGCCTTGTCAAAGGCCCCCCAATATTGTAAAAGGAGTTTGAATACTTGTAAATACTCCTTAATCATGTAAACAACAATGTAGTTGCAGAAAAAAGACAAAAGGAAGGCAGTTCAGTGATTGCAGGATAGTTTATGTCCTCCCACCGATCCAAACTGCCTTTCCATTCAGTTGTAAGGGTCAAGCACATGTTGAAAAAGACCTGGAACATGTTCATTGGATGTATGAAGTGATTGGGAGGAGAAAATCAATAGAAAAGTTTAGTTTTCTACCTAGTTTGTTGTGTAATTCGTTGCTCCAGGCTGTACCCTGTTCCTGTATGGACAAATTGCAAAAAGTCACGATGTTGGCATGTTAGTAGAGTGAGTTAGCTTTCTTTGCATCTGGTTAGGGCTTTTGAAACTTTTCTACTACAAAGCTATAGGCATTTTTCTGTAAGTTGGTAGATAAACCCTACTTTAGGGTTTTTGACATCAACTTGTATGTTTTTGCCCATTCCACTGATGTAAACCCATCTAGATCAGTGGAATGGATTGTTTTATGTCTGTTTCAATGTGTTATGTGAGGCTCATGGGTAGAGAAGTGGATTTGATGGAGTTTGTCTAAAGAAC
This sequence comes from Cunninghamia lanceolata, assembly GCA_027924645.1. NCBI lineage: Eukaryota > Viridiplantae > Streptophyta > Pinopsida > Cupressales > Cupressaceae > Cunninghamia > Cunninghamia lanceolata. The sequence continues at coordinate 759,108 of BSBN01000747.1, forward strand.
CTAGCAAACCCATGTGCTAGGTGCTTGCTAAAGGGAACAATAGTATGAAATTCAATTACAGTCAACTGTAGAAGCAAACAAACCCTGGATTCTGTGGTTTTTCCATGTCCTTAACATGTTCAAGTAGTTCAAAAAGTTCTTCCATTCCATTCAAGAGTACTTGCTTCACAAAATAGTTCTAATTGGCCAAGGGTTGTTAGAGGACATTTATAGGTTAGGGTATATGTGCCAAAACAAAGTACCCCAAGTTTTTGATATGTTGTAGGGCATCCAAATGGGTATCTTAGGATTGTCTAAGATCATTGTTTACAGACCTGTGTCAAAAGTTATAGTTGACTAAGACAAACCTGAGGGCTACAAGGCCTAGAGAAGTCTTATGAAGGAAGTGGGTTTTGTAGAGTTGTAAGATTATGTTGGATGGATGGGACATGTTGTCCAAGTTGCCAAAAGATCTTGTAGATGTCTTCCCTGCCATGATTGAGTCACTTGAATGAGATCTCACTTGAGCCATTGGTATGGGGTTGTGAACCAATAGGTTTGAGAGTTGATTAGATCCCCAAGGGTCTCTAAATCATCCAGGAACTCAAAATTTACAGATGTAGAATTTTGAAAATAAAACTTATATTTTATGCTTGTAAATCTACCAAAACATACCCGTAACTTAAGAGTGTTTTCCTCTGATGAATCTTAGAACTTTCTTCCTCTTTCACATCCTATTTCTCTTCTGTTTTTGTTCCAAACGGCTTTAGAAATGGGTTTCTCATCAACTATAGAATTTTCTAGTTTTACATAAACCACAGGTAACCTACAAGAATCCTTGATCTGGAAAACATTGATTTCTTTTAAAGAGCTCTATGACAACTCAAGGAGTCTAGTATTGAATGTGGGCTCTACGTGTCAAGGTCATCACAAAAGAGTCTCTTCACTTTGGCTCCCGATACATATTGAAAACCAATACCCCCTTCCAATCTAGTTCATTCCCAGGCTTTTCATGGAGTAACAAACAGAAAATTGAGAATACACGTTGCACCGCTTTAATATAGTAAGCTTTATACTATATATATTATTTATTTCTAAGCATGTATATATATTTTAAATCTATTTAAAATTTTGGAATAAAATAAAGCAAGTCTTAGATCCTTATGGGGTCCCATGCAAAATTTTAAAGCAAATTTTTAAAGCGAGATAAAACTCGAGCTAAAATAAACTAGTATATATATATATATATTTAAAAAAATATATCTACAGTATGTCGAGAGATATCTTCCAATTTGTTGGCAATTAGAATATTTGATATGCTCACATGAGTTAATTTAAAGAGACTATGTTGTGAGACTTTTCATATTCTTCTCCATAACTGCTCAAGTTTTTCTATTTTTCTATCATTTGGCTTCCACGAATTTATTTATTTGTTGTTTAACGTGATAAAGATTTCACTCCATAACTACTCAAGTTTTTCTATTTTTCTATCCATTTGGCTTCCACGAATCTGAATCTTAATTATTTACGAGAATCTGAATCTTTTAGCCCTTGCTGTGAGTGTAGATTGTTTACAGGAATCTAAATCTTTCAGCCCTTGCTGTGAGTGTAGAACGCCTCTTGGCGTAATTAATTCTTTCTTTATTTCTTTATTAGTACCTGCCTTCAATCAGTATTATTGCAAGGCACTTATATAGTTATTAATCTATTGATTGCAAACCAATCAAAAGATGGGATTATTTTTCTTGTCAGGCAAATTTGATTTAAATTTGTACTTTTCCTATGTCAACATGATAAATTTTTAACAAAAAATTACTGAAAAATGATTTATCTGTATTGTCATTAGCTGAAAAAAATGACCTCTTCTCTGTAGATTGTCGAAGAGTGCAACAAAAAGCTATAAATGCAGAGAGAATTTTGGTTTAAGGGGAGGATGTGGTAAGTAAACAAATTATGAACACAAATTTTGTCTCCCACTAGTTAAGTCATGCTTAAACAATAATTATGAGAGGGAAGAATCATCATTTTTTATGAATTTAATTTTTTGCTTGATTAGGTAAACATAAAAATTAGACAAGGTTATAATATTAATAAGTGCCACCTAGTGGCCAGTACCTACCTTGTAGTGTTGTTATTATAGTATTTGTTTAGTTGTAATTTTTTTTGTTGATTAGCTATTGGTATTATATAGTATTTGTTTAGTTGTAATTTTTTGGTTGATTAGATATTGGTTGTATAGACAAATTGCATTCCAATAATTGAAAAATTAATTTTTGAAGAATGTTGAAATGTCTTGGGTAAATAAAAATGAAATCTCAAAAATAATCTAATTTGATAAAAATAAAATAAAACTAAAATATTTCCTTAACTATAAAACTAAACTTTACAAAGCTTATTAAATAACACAAATATTTCCTTAAAATGTAATAATACTAATACTTTTATAATTTAAAATGCATTAAAATATTGTAAGTTTGAAGAATAAAATAAAAAATAGAACTAGAATATTTCTTTAATTATAAAACTAAACTTTACAAAGCTTATTACATAACACAAATATTAAAATGTAATAATACTAATACTTTTATAATTTAAAATGCATTAAAATATTGTAAGTTTGAAGAATAAAATAAAAAATGTGATAACATCGCGAAATATTTTTCATAGATTTTTAACTTTTGACTAAATAAAATTGAAATCCTAAATTTTTAACTCTTGACTAAATAAAATTGAAACCCCAAAAATAATCTAATTTCATAAAATAAAATGTGTAGAACCCTAACCCTAGTTAAGTGTGGAAAGATTTGAAATGTCTACCTAAGATATTAAAATGTAATAATATTGAATACTATTACAATTTAAAATGCATTAAAATATTGTAAATTTGAAGAATAATTACACAATATAATAACAATAAGTAATAATAGTAAGTACTTTTAAGAACATGATTTTAATTATTTTAATTAATCTAATATTGTGGTTTAGTAATAATTTTTTCTAAAGATAAAGAATTGTTTATCATTTCAAATTTTCTAGAACTAAATTTTTAAGGAAAAATTTATGTGAACTGGTTTTGAAATGTCTTGGGTAAATAAAATTGAAATCTCAAAATAATTTAATTTGATAAAAATAAAATAGCACTAAAATATTTACTTAGCTATAAAACTAAACTTTACAAAGCCTATTAAATAACAAAAATATTTCCTTAACTATAAAACTAAACTTTACTAAGCTTGCATATTTTGTATTATGTGGAGAGCCCTGACCTAATTGAGTGTATAGAGATTTGAAATGTCCGCTTAAGATATTAAAATGTAATAATATTAATACTATGATAATTTAAAATGCATTAAAATATTGTACGTTTGAAGAATAAAACAAGTGCCACGTAGTGGCCAGTACCTGCCTTATAGTGTTGTTATTATAGTATTTATTTAGTTGTAATTTTTTTTATTGATTAGCTATTGGTTGTATATAGTATTTGTTTAGTTGTAATTTTTTTGTTGATTAGGTATTGGTTGTATAGACAAATTGCATTCCAATAATTAAAAAAATAATTTTTGAAGAGTGTTGAAATATCTTGGGTAAATAAAATTGAAATCTCAAAAATAATGTACGACTAAAATATTTCCTTAACTATAAAACTAAACTTTACAAAGCCTATTAAATAACACAAATATTTCTTTAAAATGTAATAATACATATTTTTCGTGATACTAGATTTTTAACTTTTGACTAAATAAAATTGAAATCCTACTTGAGTAAATAAAATTGAAATCCCCAAAATAATCTAATTTCATAAAATAAAATGTGTAGAAGCCTAACCCTAGTTGGGTGTGGAGAGATTTGAAATGTCTGCCTAACACATTAAAGTGTAATAATATTGAATACTAGTTATTACAATATAAAATTCATTAAAATATTGTAAGTTTGAAAATTAATTACACAATATAATAACAATAACAATATTCATATTTAGATCACTACACTTAGTCACTTAATTTTTTGTTTAAGTAATAATAGTAAGTACTTTTAGAGAACTTTTGATTAAATAAAATTGAAATCGTAAATATTCATATTTAGATCACTACACTTAGTCACTTAATTTTTTGTTTAAGTAATAATAGTAAGTACTTTTAGAGAACTTTTGACTAAATAAAATTAAAATCGTAAATTTTTAACTCATGAGTAAATAAAATTGAAATCCCCAAAAATAATCTAATTTCATAAAATAAAATGTGTAGAACCCTAACCCTAGTTGGGTGTGGAGAGATTTGAAATGTCTACCTAACATATTAAAATGTAATAATATTGAATACTATTACAATTTAAAATGTATTAAAATATTGTAAGTTTGAAGAATAATTACACAATATAATAACAATAACATATTCATATTTAGATCACTACACTTAGTCACTTAGTTTTTTGTTTAAGTAATAATAGTAAGTACTTTTAGAGAACATGATTTTAATTATTTTAATTAATCTAATATTGTGGTTTAGTAATATTTTTTTCTAAAATAAAAAATTGTTTATCATTTCAAATTTGTAATTATTGTATTTCCAGAACTAAATTTGTAAGGAAAAATTTATGTGAACTCGTTTTGAAATGTCTTGGGTAAATAATATTAAAATCTCAAAAATAATTTAATTTAGTAAAATTAAAATAAAACTAAAATATTTACTTAGCTATAAAACTAAACTTTACAAAGCCTATTAAATAACACAAATATTTCCTTAACTATAAAACTAAACTTTACAAAGCCTATTAAATATTTGTATTATGTGGAGATTTGAAATGTCTACTTAAGATATTATAATGTAATAATATTAATACTATGACAGAACTAAATTTATAAGGAAAAAATTATGTGAACTCATTTTGAAATGTCTTGAGTAAATAAAATTGAAATCTCAAAAATAATAAATAATTTAATTTGGTAAAAATAAAATAACACTAAAATACTTAGCTATAAAACTAAACTTTACAAGGCCTATTAAATAACACAAATATTTTCTTAACTATAAAATTAAACTTTACAAAGCCTGCATATTTGTATTATGTGGAGATTTGAAATGTCTACTTAAGATATTATAATGTAATAATATTAATACTATAACAGAACTAAATTTATAAGGAAAAATTTATGTGAACTCTTTTGAAATGTCTTCAGTAAATAAAATTGAAATCTCAAAAATAATAAATAATTTAATTTGGTAAAAATAAAATAACACTAAAATATTTACTTAGCTATAAAACTAAACTTTACAAAGCCTATTAAATAACACAAATATTTTCCTTAACTATAAAACTAAACTTTACAAAGCCTGCATATTTGTATTATGTGGAGATTTGAAATGTCTACTTAAGATATTATAATGTAATAATATTAATACTATGATAATTTAAAATGCATTAAAATATTGTATGTTTGAAGAATAAAATAAAAAATGTAATAAATATTTTTCATGATACTGTAGATTTTAAACTTTTTAGTAAATAAAATTGAAATACTAAATTTTTAACTCTTGAGTAAATAAAATTGAAATCCCAAAAATAATCTAATATCATAAAATAAAATGTGTAGAACCCTATATTTTTAATATTATTATTAATATTATAACTTTGTCCTTTGACAAAAAGTAATTTTTAGGTTTAGCTAATGAATCAAAAAATTAAATTCATAAAAACTGATGATAAAAATTTGTGTTCATAATTTGTTTACTTGCCACATCCTCCCCTCAAACCAAAATTCTCTCCGTATTTATAGTTTTTTTGTTGCACTCTCTGACAATCTGTAGAGAAGAGGTCATTTTTTTTCAACCAATGACAATACAGATAAATCATTTTTCAATAATTTTTTGTTAAAAATTTATCATGTTGACATAGGAAAAGTACAAATTTAAATCAAATTTGCCCGACAAGAAAAATAATCCTATCTTTTGATTGGTTTGCAATCAATAGATTAATAACTAGATAAGTGTGAACTCATTGCAATAGTACCAGCCGAAGGCAGGTACTAATAAGAATAACATATTATATTTAGATCACTACAGTTAGTCACTTAATTTTTTGTTTAAGTAATAATAGTGAGTACTTTTAGAGAATAATATAATAAGAATAACATATTATATTTAGATCACTACAATTAGTCACTTAGTTTTTTGTCTAAGTCATAATAGTGAGTAATTTTAGAGAACAGATTTAAAATGTAATAATATTGAATACTATTACAATTTAAAATATATTAAAATATTGTAAGTTTGAAGAATAATTACACAATATAATAACAATAACATAGTCGTATTTAGATCACTACACTTAATCACTTAGTTTTTTGTTTATGTAATAATAGTAAGTACTTTTAGAGAACATGATTTTAATTATTTTAATTAATCTAATATTGGGGTTTAGTAATATTTTTTTCTAAAATAAAAAATTGTTTATCATTTCAAATTTGTAACTATTGTATTTCCAGAACTAAATTTATAAGGAAAAATTTATGTGAACTCGTTTTGAAATGTCTTGAGTAAATAAAATTGAAATCTCAAAAACAATTTAATTTGGTAAAAATAAAATAACACTAAAATATTTACTTAGCTATAAAACTAAACTTTACAAAGCCTATTAAATAACACAAATATTTCCTTAACTATAAAACTAAACTTTACAAAGCCTACATATTTGTTTTATGTGGAGATTTGAAATGTCTACTTAATATATTATAATGTAATAATATTAATACTATGACAGAACTAAATTTATAAGGAAAAATTTATGTGAACTCGTTTTGAAATGTCTTGAATAAATAAAATTGAAATCTCAAAAATAATAAATAATTTAATTTGGTAAAAATAAAATAACACTAAAATATTTACTTAGCTATAAAACTAAACTTTACAAAGCCTATTAAATAACACAAATATTTCCTTAATTATAAAATTAAACTTTACAAAGCCTGCATATTTGTATTATGTGGAGATTTGAAATGTCTACTTAAGATATTATAATGTAATAATATTAATACTATGATAATTTAAAATGCATTAAAATATTGTATGTTTGAAGAATAAAATAAAAAATGTAATAAATATTTTTCATGATACTGTAGATTTTAAACTTTTTAGTAAATAAAATTGAAATACTAGATTTTTAACTCTTGAGTAAATAAAATTGAAATCCCAAAAATAATCTAATTTCACAGAATAAAATGTGTAGAACCCTATATTTTTAATATTATTATTAATATTATAACTTTGTTCTTTGACAAAAAATAATTTTTACGTTTAGCTAATGAATCAAAAAATTAAATTCATAAAAACTGATGATTCTTCCCTCTCATAATTATCGTCATCCATTTAGGCATGGGAGACAAAATTTGCGTTCATAATTTGTTTACTTGCCACATCCTCCCCTCAAACCAAAATTCTCTCCGTATTTATAGTTTATTTGTTGCACTCTCCCACAATCCGCAGAGAAGAGGTCTTTTTTTTTCAACCAATGACAATACAGATAAATCATTTTTCAATATTTTTTTGTTAAAAATTTATCATGTTGACATAGGAAAAGTACAAATTTAAATCAAATTTGCCCCACAAGAAAAATAATCCTATCTTTTGATTGGTTTGCAATCAATAGATTAATAACTAGATAAGTGTGAACTCATTGCAATAGTACCAGCCAAAGGCAGGTACTAATAAAAAATGTAATAACATGGCGAAATATTTTTCATGATACTATAGATTTTTAACTTCTACTAAGAAGTTAAAAATCTACAGTATCATGAAAAATATTTCACCATGTTATTACATTTTTTATTTTATTTTTCAAATGTACAATATTTTAATGCATTTTAAATTATCATAGTATTAATATTATTACATTTTAATATCTTAAGAAGACATTTCAAATCTCTATACACTCAACTAGGGCCAGGGCTCTCCACATAATACAAATATGCAGGTAGTTAAGAAATATTTTTGTTATTTAATAGGTTTTGTAAAGTTTAGTACTATTTTATTTTTACCAAATTAAATTAATTTTGAGATTTTAATTTTATTTACCAAGACATTCCAAAATGAGTCCACATAAATTTTTACTTATAAATTTAGTTTTGCAAATATAATAGTTACAAATTTGAAATGATAAACAATTCTTTATCTTTAGAAAAAATTATTACTAATTAAACAAAAAATTAAGTCACTAAGATAAAATAGTGCAGTGATATAAATATGAATATGTTATTGTTATTATATTGTGTAATTATTCTTCAAACTTACAATATTTTAATGCATTTTAAATTGTAATAGTATTCAATATTATTACATTTTAATATGTTAGGCAGACATTTCAAATCTCTCCACACCCAACTAGGGTTAGGGTTCTACACATTTTATTTTATGAAATTAGATTATTTTTGGGATTTCAATTTTATTTACTCAAGAGTTAAAAATCTAGGATTTCAATTTTATTTAGTCAAAAGTTAAAAATCTACAGTATCACGAAAAATATTTTGCCATGTTATTACATTTTTTATTTTATTCTTCAAAATTATTACAATATTTTAATGCATTTTAAATTATAAAAGTATTAGTATTATTACATTTTAAGGAAATATTTGTGTTATTTAATAGGCTTTGTAAAGTTTAGTTTTATAGTTAAGGAAATATTTTAGTCTTATTTTATTTTTACCAAATTAGATTATTTTTGAGATTTCAATTTTATTTACCCAAGACATTTCAACACTCTTCAAAAATTATTTTTTCAATTATTGGAATGCAATTTATTTATACAACCAATACCTAATCAACAAAAAAAAATTGCAATTAAACAAATACTATATACAACTCATAGCTAATCAACAAAAAAAAATTACAACTAAACAAATACTATAATGACAACACTACAAAACAAGTATTGGCCACTACGTGGCACTTATTTATATTCTTTTAATCTATTTTAAGTGAAACAAAAAAAATAAAGCAAAGTTATGATCTTATTGATAATTTAAAACTTCTTAATATATATTTAGAATAGGTTTGCAATAAGGAATCTCAAGACCTCCTGGTTTTTCTTTTCAAATAAAAATTACATTTAACTCATACTTAAAAGCATAAAAGAAAGTTTCTTAAATTAGTTTGACAACTACACAACTAAACATATTTTATGGAAACAAATGCTTGTAACTAACAAATAAAAGATAAAACTTGTTATTATTCTTTATTTAATAATTCTCTTTATTAATTAATATTTATGCACACAAATTAAACCATAAGAATATTTATTTTTCTTAAGTATATGTGTAGCAAATCTTTTCTAGAGGATGTAAATAAATTTTCCTGCAAGGAAACATGTGGAGCAAATCATCTTCATTAATAATCCTCTTAACTGATAATAATTATACTTAAAATAAAATGTACACTAATAAATTACTGAGATGTTATATCTGAAACATTCTAAATAAAGTTTTTGTCATCACATAAAACTTACCTTTAGTGGGTGGGGTGGCCTTACAGTTTTGGTCTTAAGCTATGGAACTAGTTATGAGGACTTGTTTGGAGAGGTACAAGGAATGGTGTGTGGTTTTGGGTGTATTCCCTTATACTATGGGAATGTTTGGCTAATTTGATCTACTTTCTGTGAGAAGTTTACGTCTATTGCTGCCATGTTTTCATCATAATTTGAATGTTAGATGTTGATATCCTTTCAGTTTGGGAATGTTGAAGGAGATCTTACTTTATATAGCCTAGCACATGTTAACTGTGGTACAAGGATATGGTTTGATTTGCAAGTTCTCTCTTTCCTGGTATATTGTCTTCTTCCTGAAAGGTTCTGATGTCTATGAAGTTGAGGTTTATATGGAGTAAAGTGATGTTGTTTGTGCTTCATGTTGACAACAATTTGGTAGCTCCTTAATCTCTATCTACATTGGTTTAGAGGACTTGGGAGATTTATTTGGAGATTGTTAATGAGAGATGTTTTATGTATATCATTGTATGTTTCTTTAACACTATGTGATAGAGGAGTTATCCACATCCTCTATGTGAGTGCTATAGGTAGACTTGGTATGCCTCGATCTATTTTTAAATTTCACATTACCAATGCAGTGGGAGTTCCTGGTTATGTATGTTCTTCATTGTCAGGATATCCTTTTGGTTGTCTCAGTTTGTAGATTACTAATGTGATGACAAATTTGCATGATTTATTGTTGGGATCTATGAGTTGTGCAATTGAGTGGGCTAACTTTAACCATTCGTTGCATTGAAGACTTGGGTGTGGACTATCAATATCCATAGATCAGTTCAATATTAATGCAGACTAAGTTAGTTGTCCTTGTCTGTGGTTATTTGTCCATTGGTATGTTGCATTGAGATAGGAGATGGATGATTAGAGTGGTAGATATACAGGGACCTAATTGTAGTTTTGGGTTGATATGTTGATAGCATGAGGTTCTACCTATGATGGTTTGTTTACCTTAGTTTGAGGTATGGTTAGATTAGATAAGATAAAAATATGTTGTGCTTTCTATTCCAACTGGTATGAGTGTGGCAAACACTCAGAGTCATTTTTTTACCATTTGAATTTGATGCTTGTGTACATGTATAGATTGATGCAAGATTCAATGATAGTTGGTATGTTTTACCTTGGCATGGTCCTTATCCTATCATGAGTTGACATGATGGAGGATGAAAGGAATTATTTTTTGATATGGTGATTACCTTAGTTGCTATTACAGGTATCTTTTTGAAGCACGAGAGCATGTTGAAGAATCAAGTGGTACATGGTTGTCTAAGGGATGTTTTTCCCTTGTTGGTTTTCCTATGGAAGTATTTACAATGTATGATGTCAAGTGGGAGAATGTTAGGATTAAGGTGCCATCAACCTTGTAAATCCTATGTCATATAATTACTCCTAATATTTTTTGTAAATCATTCATAAGGGATGTTCAGGTTTCACTGATAGTGGTAATTATTTTTTACACCATCAGGACTTTACTGGTATGGTAATTAATTTTTACTGGGTCAATAGTAATAATTTATTACCAGCATGAAGTTATCATTTACCGAGAAGAGAATGTTGGAGGTTAAGGTTGTTTTGGATGTCCAACTCCGCATGATGATTTTTTTAGACACTTATGTTATTTTTTGTGGTTATAACACTTCCACATGAAGATGGTAATTGCCTCGCAAGATAGGACAAATTACTTGTCCATAAAGACAAATTAGATGTCCATGTGTAAGAAGTGAGTAATAGAGTTACAACCTACTTTTTTTATGAATTAAATGCTTGTATTTATCCAAGGGAGGCATTAGGATATGATAACCAACTTGTATGTCCCATTTATAGGGTGAAAATGCTATATAAACAAGAGTTATGATGGTAGAAATGTAACATGATGAGTTAGAGTAAAAAATATGTACACAGGTGTTGTCAAATTGAAGACTTGAGAGGAGATTTGGAAGTGGATGTATTGTAATCTTGCATTTGAATATAATGCTTTCTTGGCCTCTTTTCTTGGTGGAGATTTTTCCTAAAAGGGTTTATCTACGTAAACCTTGTGTTGTGAGATGATCTTCTGGAGTTTCTTGCATTCTTATGTTGCTGATTTGTGCCTCTTTGATGTTGCAACTTAATTTCAGATTTGTGTACAATTTTAGATTTTCATATTGTAGTAGTCTAAGCCTTGTATCTCACCAATTGGTATCATATCTTGGAGATTTGATGATTAACAAATGGAATAAACTTTGGTGATATCTTTTCCCCTATTACTAAGTTGAGTTCTATTAGGATTTTGTTATCTATTGTTGTAGCACTAGATTTGGAAATTAAGCAAATTGATTTTAAGACAACATTCTTTCATGGAGACTTATAGGAGGAAGTATTCATGGAACAACCTAAGGATAAAAGGTGAAATGTAAGGAGAAACTAGTTTGTAAGCTAAATATATCTTTGTATGGGTTCAAGAAGTCCTCGTGGATGTGGAACCAAAAGTTTGACACATATGTGCTAGAATTAGGTTTTGTAAGTAGTGATGTTGATCATTGTGTGTATTACAAATTGGCAAATGGTCACATTCTAATTATTGTTTTATATGTTAATGATATGCTTATCATTGGAAATAATAAAACATTAATTCAAGAACTTAAAACTCAGTTGTCTAGTAATTTTGATATGAAGGACTTAGGAGCTACTGGATATATTCTTGGTATGGAGATATGTAGAGATAGAATAAACAGAAAATAATGGCTAAACTAGAGGAAATACCTTGAGACAGTCTTGTGAAGCTTTAGAATGCAGGATAATAAACCAATAAGTTCACCCCTACTAGTTGGAATGAGTATGAGTAAGGAACAATGTCCTAAATCTATAGAGTATTTGGAGGACATGAGGAGAATTCCTTATGCAAGTGCAGTAGGAAGTCTCATGTATGTGACGTTTTGTACAAGACCAAACATTGCCTAAGCAGTGGAAGTTCTAAGTAATTTCATGGCAAAGGTAAAGAACATTGGACACATGAAAAGGGCATCCAAGTGCTTGAAAGGAACTCTAGATTATTGCTTGAATTGTCATGGTGTGTATGCAGAAATATGGAAATGCAAATAAAGAACAATACAAGGAGGAATGATGTAAAGATAGGATGCCCATTTGAGAGAATAGGTGGGTTGGAAGAGCATGGGTAGACTCTTGAAATGAATGAAATAGATTGGGTAAGGAAAGGGAGGATTGATAAGTGATGGAGGAAAGGGACATGAAAAGAACATTATGTTGTATGAGGTGAGCAACCATATAGATTGATATAGCACTAGACATTATGCACCAAGTTATAAAGACCAAGGTGACGATGTGTTGTGTGCATGAAAGGATTGACTTAAAAAAGATAAAAGGTCCAAAGGAAACATATGCCATTGGGCACCATGATATGGAAGACCATGATGTCATTATAGCAATAATTGCAAGGACTTGATACAAATACAAGATAAAATGATAACACACACAGGGAAGCAAGCATGCACAAATGATTCAAAAAATAAATAAGGTATTGCCCTGTCAAGCTGTAAACCAATTGATTAATTGATTGATTATGGTAGTGTTGTAATTGCGGGGAACAATCTATCCCTAGATCAACACAAGGATGTGGTAACGATATATCCCATTGATGATTGATTGATTGATTAGGTTGACAACAAAGTTGGAAACAAAACCATTGGATACCTTTGGATGATTTGGCTAGATTTCTTAATTGGATTGGCATGGATTAAGGATGACTTGAATTTGGATTATTTCTTGGATTTTTGGATATTTTGATTTTTGGGGGTTTTTGGATTTTTTTATTTTTTTGGATTTTGGAGGATGCATTGGATTGCAGTTGAATAGCCTTTTTGCTAGAGACCAATGAAAAGGGAACACCAAGTCTAGAGGCAAGGATGAAAGGGGGATTGGATGGATGGATAAAAGGATTGGGGATAATGGATGGGATGGATGGAAGATGCAGGATAGATGGAGGGGTTTAGGATGTGATCTCCAAGGACTATGTAGCATAGGAATAATATGTCCCACTCAAGGATATTATACTCAGGACTTTGTGTGACAATGCTTATGACGATAGGGTGATACGATTGGTTGTAAAGGATGAAGAAGATCAAGAGATGTCCAAAGCATTTTTCAACAGTTTGCCCTTGTCCTTATCAAGATCAAAGGGAGGAAGGGAGGATAGGTTGGTTCAATGGGATATGAGGATATAATGGATGAGGATGGTAGGATGGTAGGATGGGAGAGAAATGATAAGATGAGTAGATGAGACAGCATGCCCCCAAGTGTGAGGTGCATAGATGATCGATCTATACATGACGCATGTTTGCCAAGTTTTCATCATGGTACTTATCCAAGGCAACATGAAATGGTTTTCACCATTGGACGAATGCTTTCTCTTTACTATTTTGATTTTTTTTTAATATTTGGATGAGATGGGTAGATGCAGAGGGAGATAGATTGGGACTCAAGTGTCTATTTCCATAACAAGGGTATAGTGTCCTAGTGTGGATGTGTATTGCACATGGACCATGTCGAGTGTCATGACATGCATGTATGTTGGTAGATGGAGGATTGCATGAGATGGAAATAGAGTGGATTGATGATGGATGATTAATGGATGAAAGGTTTATGCAAAAGCATGGACCATATGAAGGTGATGGGGGAGATATGCGGGATAGTGGATATAATATGGGGAGATGGAGGTATGTGGGAATGTCCTAGAATGGAGAGGAACCAAGACCAATGGTTGCACACACCATGATGGATGTTGAAGCTTTTGATTTGGAGGAGGTGTAGGAAGAAATGGAGATTTGGAATTCATGATGGTTTTGGAACCCAAATGGACTTAGAATTTTTATGATTTTTGCAGTAGGTATAGGATGAAGGAATTTGGGATTTTTGGATGGAGTGGGATTGGGATGCTCCATTTGGATTTATTTCTTTTTGCTTAGGGACCCACACCATTTTTGTTTTAGATTGTGATTTTTAAGGTGTGGGCTTTTGTAGCCTTTTAGATGGATTTTTCTTTAATGTTAGGGATCGATGCATTGTGGCATGATCACTCTTAGGCTTTGGTGTAGTTTTTTCTTTATATGTGGAGGCATCCAAATTTTTATTTTTTAATCCCATGGACTTTGTCATAGCTTCACGTTTAGATGATGTGTGCATTAGTTGACCATGATTAGGAATGTTAGGGGATTTAAGGAAGTGGGATTTATGAATGGAAGGATTAGTGGACTTATGGATGAAGGGATGAGGAGATTTGAGGATAGGAATATTGGGAGTTGGGAGAAGTGGAGGAAGAGTGGAAGGAAGAAGATGTATGGTCACGTGCTTAAATTGTGATTTGTAGGATGATGGAGGAGGGATATCTAAGTAAATGATTTGGAGGTACGATGGGGTGCACCGAGTTTGGGATGGAAAGAAGTGGATTTAGGAGGTGTGGAGGTGGTGCCAAATTTTTTGGTTTGTTTTCCTTGGGATATATAACCAAGTCCATGTGATTGTGAATGGATTTTGACATGGATGGGCTCCAAGATACCTTGTTCATGAAGGCCTAAGCCTTTGCCTTAATAATTTATGTTTTGAAGCATGCGACGTGCGGTGGGAGGCTTATTGTTTAGGACACAAGACATGAGTCCATTATTAGATGGGGAAGGTGGGGTGGTGGATAGAAGTTGTTCCTCTCTGACAAGAGAACCACCACAGATGAACGTAGTAGGACCAAGAGGATAGGATAATGTATTTGGATTAGTTGGGGGATGGATAGGATTAATGTTGGTGGGATTATGGATAGAAGAAGAAGTTTCTTCACTTCAAAGAAAGGCCATGAAGCGAGGTGAGTGCTCAAGTTGATCAACAAGACTTTCATGCTCACTCTCATTGTTAGGACAACCATGACGGGAAGGGGATGTATTAGTTGGTTCTTGGGTAACTTGGGTAATGTGATCTTGAGAGCTTAGATGGTTTGATCTTGACTTGGTGAGGGACAAGGTTGATCATGCTTTGGATCTAGTTCTTGACCTAACTCTTGGGTACGTGCCTATGTAATGTTGGAAATAATGAGTAAGTGATCCTAAGATTGAGTTTCTAAGTGCTTTTGAGAAAATTTGCTTCTCTGGTGGAAACAGTGTATAGAAGAGTATCTTTGATTAGAGAAAAATGGTCCAGTAGATTGCTCCGCATTTCTTGTAGAATGAATATCCTTGTCTGTGGATTGGAAGTTATTTATATGCATGTCTCAAGATGCTATGTTTCAATTTTGAGCCTTCGGTATGAAGATTTGAGTGAGTTATGTTCACCAGAGTGAAAATTATTTTTTTTGTTTATTTGGTGGTGACAGGGAGAATGTACTATGCTCTGCATTCCTCTACATTTAAGTATTTTAATCTACGGTTTTGGAATCAACGTTTTTGTGATGTTATGTACCTTCAACTCTAATGGTTCATGATTTGGTGGTCCGCAAGTGATCTTTTCTTTATGATAGTAGCTGGCAGTGTTGTTTATGTGCTCCGGTTTCAAGAATCTTCTTGACATAGTGGTTAGAGCTTGTGCGGTTATTCCTAATGATTGCAATGTGCTTGTGGATGTCTCCTAATTGTGTTTCTACCATTGGATTGGTCTGCAAAGAGAAATTTGGATTGTGGATAAAGATTGTTCTTGGAAGTCTTAATGTGAACACCATTCTTAGCCGACTCAGTTATTTTCACTAATCACAGAGATGCATTGAAGATTGTAGAAATGTGTTGGTGCATGGAAGATTGTGTTTGAGTCCCAGCTAAGGCGTAGCATGATCCACATACATCTTTACATCTTTCCCTTAGCTAATTTTGTATTAGGTTCAGACCTATTTCTATGTATGTTTGAAATGCTAACCTTAGAAATTGTTCTAATGATTGATGAATGTAATGCCGACCTTAATGTTCATTCCAAGGTTGATGAGTTGTATAAAAACATGTAATGAAGTTGTGAAAAACAAGTCCTGGTGAGAAAATGAAAAGATAATTGGGAAGGTGTAAGAAGAGCAGAGCAGAGGTGTTATATTGTGCTTCAATGGAACTAAACCCAGGCATGAAATAGATGCTATCAAATCAGTTCACCAATCCTTGGCAATGAGCCGATTTTGGCAGTGAGCCCTAACTTTTGTAGTGAGCCCTAAGGCAATGAGCCTCTAATTTTTTGTATTGCCATAACTTATTTATTTTTGTGGGCTAACACCCACCATGGTTTTTCCCTTATAGGGTTTTCCATGTAAAAATTCTAGTGTCTCATGTGTTAATGTGTTGAGCTTCTTGTTTCATGCTTTCATGATTAATCTTAATAATAGTGATGAAGAATTTGATGTGTCTATATTCATAAGTGGTTAAAGTTTTTGTGACAACTGATTCACCCCCCCACCTCTCAATTGTCCTGTGCATTTCAACAATTGGTATCAGAGCTAGGTTCCTTGGAAGAAAGCCTAACCACTTGAGGAAGATCCAGGATGTCTTACAGGAAGGGAGCTTTGCAGTTTGATGGAACGAATTATGCTCGTTGGAAGGTACAAATGAAAAGCCACCTCCTTTGTCTTGGTTATAAAGTGTGGAAAGTGACAGAGACAAAGTATACCTTGCCTCAGAATGGTTTGCAAACTGAAGATGAAATCAAAGAATATGAGTTAAACATAAAAGCTAGAGATGCTCTATTGAATGCCTTGTCTAACACCGACTTGATAAAGGTCATGGATCTGGAATCTACTCATGAAGTCTAGGAAAAGCTAGAAAAACTATATGAAGGAGATGATTATGTAAAAAGTGTCGAATTGCAAGGCCTAAAAGTGAAATATGAGGGTTTAAAAATGAACAAAGATGAAAACATAACTACCTTCATGCAAAAGGTTGATGAAATTCTCAATGGAATAAAAGGTATGGGAGGAACTATTGATGAGAAGGAAGTTGTGATGAAAATTTTTAGGTCACTACCTAAGTCCTACAGTCACAAGGTAGCTACAATTGAAGAAGTAATGACAGTACAAGATGTCACTAAGGATCAGTTGCTTGGAAATCTTACAACCTTTGAGATAAGAGAGTTTGGTGATGCCCTGCCGAAGGTTGACACTACTTTCAAAGCTAGTACTTTAGAGAAGATATCCAGAGCAGAGAAGTACAAAGTGGAACCTAATGATGAGCTTGATGAAATTGAAGCCAACTTTGTTGACAAACTGCAAAGAGGTTCTGGTAATTTCAAAGGCAAATTACCTTTCAAATGTTTTACATGTGGTAAGGTTGGTCACTATGCTTCTAGATGTCTTGAGAGAATTGAAAGAAATAGAAAAAGATTTGAGAGCAGATCTAGGGTTCCAAATAAATGCTACTATATTAGAGACCTTGATGATGAAGGTGTGATAGATGATGAATCTATTGATGCTAGTACTAGTGCAAATGAATGCTTGTTTATTGCAATTAAAGAAGAACATGTGTCTACTAATCCTGCTAGTTGTGTGAAGGAAGAAAAACCAGTGGAAGAAAGTGCTTTGGCTATTCAGGTTGAAAAAATAAGGATGAATGGATTATTGACAGTGGATGCTCTCATCACATGACTGGTGACAAAAGTAAGTTTGTGAGTTTGGAAAAGTATGATGGAGGACTGGTTAGGTTTGGAGATAATGCAGCTGGTAAGATTTGTGGAAAAGGATCTATTTCTTTTAATGGAAAGCATAACATGGATAATGTTCTATATGTGAAGTGATTAAAGCATAATCTTTTGAGTGTTGGTCAAATGTGTGAAAAAGGCTATGATATGAGATTCAAAGATAATGGGTGCAAGATCATGGAAAGCTCCAGAACAGTGATTGCTACTGGTAAGAAGACCAGAGGTAACATTTACCAATTAAGAGGAACTAATGACTATTATTTAGTGGTTCAAAAATATGAGAGTTGGTTGTGGCATAGAAGGATGTGTCATATCAATTTCAACAATTTGGTAAAAATAAGCTCTACACAGACTGTAAGAGATCTGTCTAAACTTGTGAAGTCTGCCAACACCATTTGCAAGGAGTGTCAATTTGGGAAACAAACAAGAACAAGTTTCAAAAGAAAAGAACAATTTTCTATTGGATTGCTAGACCTAGTACATATAGATCTCTGGGGTCCCACAAGAACAAGAAATCTACAAGGTGATAGGTATTTTATGCTACTTATTGATGAATATTCTAGAATGACTTGGGTCACTTTTCTAAGAGAAAAATCTAAATCCCTAGACAAGTTCAAAGTTTTTAAGGAAATGGTTGAAAATGGGTTAGAATTGAGGATCAAATGCTTAAGGTTTGATATAGGAGGTGAGTTTACATCAAATGAATTCAATATTTTCTATGAAGAACAAGGGATAAAGAGACAATTGTCTGCACCTAGGACTCCTCAGTGGAATGGAGTTGTTGAAAGAAAGAATAGGATAGTTCAAGAGGCTGCCAGGACTATGTTAAAGGAAACTGACCTACTAGAAGTATACTGGAGAGAAGACATACATACTATTGTGTACATCGTAAACAGAGTTCAAGTCAAAGGTAATAGCTCTAAAACTCCTTTTGAATTATGGTATGGAAGAGTTCCTACAGTGAAGTATTTCAAAGTTTTTGGAAGCAAATGTTATATCAGAAGAGATGAAGAGCTAGGAAAGTTTTATGCTAGATGTGATGAAGGAATTTTTCTTGGTTACTCTACCAAGAGTAAGGCCTACCGATGCTACAATAAGAGACTAAAAAAGATTGTTGAGAGTGCTAATGTGAAGGTGGATGAAGGCAATGAAAGAATATTAGATATGAGTTGCTATGAACTAGATGAACCTGTGACTATAGTGAATGGAGAAAAAGTTGAGCAAGAAGACAATCAGGATGAAGAAGAGGCTCTAGAAACTGTTGTTAAGACTCCCAAGTATATAAGAGTTAATCATACTGAAGATTAGATTGTAGGGAACAAAATCAAAGGGGTATTGACAAGGAAAAGAGCTACAGAGAAATAGGTGAATTACTGTTTGCTTTCAAAAGTTGAACCTAAAACTGTGAATGAAGCTTGCAATGATGAAAATTGGGTAAAATCCATGGAAGAGGAGCTGATGCAGATAGAAAAGAATCAAACTTGGGAATTGGTTCCTAGACCTGCTGATAAGAATGTGATTGGCACCAAATGGGTTTTTAGAAACAAGATGAAGGAGAATGGAGAAGTAGTAAGGAACAAACCAAGATTGGTATGCAAAGGGTACTCTCAAGTTGAAGGGATAGATTTTGAGGAGACCTATGTTCCTATGGCAAGAATTGAAGAAATTGGAATGTTTTTGGCATTTACAGCATTCAAATATTTCAAGGTATATCAAATGGATGTTAAGTCTGCATTCTTGAATGGTGAGTTGGAAGAAGAGGTCTACATTGAGCAATTGGAAGGGTTTCAATTATCAAAACAAGGTGATATAGTGTATAGATTAAAGAAGGCCTTATATGGACTAAAGCAAGCCCCCAGAACCTGGTATGCAAGACTAGACAAGTATTTGTTGCAATTAGGGTTCAGTAAAGGCACTGCAGACAACAATCTCTATTTCAAAACCAATTATAATCAAATCTTGATTTTTGTAGTCTTTGTTGCTGACATTATCTTTGGAGGCAATGAAGGTATGTGCATGAAATTTGCTAGGGAAATGCAAAAAGAGTTTGAGATGTCTATGTTTGGTGAAATAAATTTCTTTCTAGGTCTGCAAATTACTCAATCAGATAAAGGAATCTTCATTTCTCAGTCTAAGTATGTGAAAGAGTTGTTGAAGAAATTTGGGATGGAGGACTCTAAACCGGTATGTACTCCCATGGTGGCTGGCTACAAGATGAAAAAAATTGATGAATCACCTAAGGTTGATCAAAAAAGGTACAGATCTATGATTAGAGGATTACTTTATCTAACACAAACTAGACCTAACATAATGCATGCAGTTTGTCTTGTGGCAAGATTTCAAGCAAATCTAAGAGAGTCACATGTGATGGAAGTTAAGAGAATCTTGAGGTATTTAAAAGGCACACCAGATCATGGCTTATGGTATCCAAAAGATAATGATTTCACTCTCAATGCTTATACCGATGCAGATTGGGCCAGAGATGTTGATGACAGGAAAAGTACAAGTGGAGGTGCTTTCTTTTTGGGTAATAGATTGGTTTCATGGTTGAGCAAGAAGCAAGATTCAATTTCCTTATCCATTGCAGAAGCAAAGTCTATTGCAGCAGCATGTTGTTGCACTCAAGTGTTATGGATGAAGTAGACATTGAAGGACATAAGAGTTGTGTATGAAGATCTAATTGCAATCTTTTGCAACAATACAAGTATTATAAACATTTCAAAGAATCCAGTGATGCACTCAAGAATAAAGCATATATCTATAAGGTATCACTTTTTGAGAGACAAGGTGACAGAAAATGAAGTTAAGATGGAATATGTGTCTACAAAGGATCAGATTGCAGATATTTTTGCTAAACCTTTGCCTAGGGATACTTTTAAATATCTCAGAGAAAAGTTAGGGGTTATTACCCCTCTTGCTCTGAACTAAGATGCATAGGAATGCATCAATCCAGTGGTGCCTACAGCTTCATTCATTGATCTAGGTTGATGTTTTGAGAGCTACCTCTCAAGGGGAGTAGCTAGAGTTCTTGACAATAAGCAATAAGTATTGATATCAAAGAAGTCTCAGTTTGATCAGAACAGCAGAGTGCAATTATGTGCCCTTTACCATTGATGTTAAAGGGGGAGAGAAATCATGTGAAAAACTTAGGGGAAGAAAGAGTGCAGATGTATAAAGAGAAAGGGGGAGAATCTTGTCTTGATGGTGTTTACACTTTTTCACATCATATGTTGCCATGAATGACAAAGGGGGAGATTGTTGCAAGTATGTGCCTAACCGGTGTTGTCATTGATGTCAACATATCAGTGTCATCATTGGTGTCAACTATGCTCTTGTTTTGATGCTTGTTAGATGCTTTGTACTTACCTCTGTAATGTTGGAAATAATGAGTAAGTGATCCTGAGATTGATTTTCCAAGTGCTTTTGAGAAAATTTTCTTCTCTGGTGGAAATAGTGTATAGAAGAGTATCTTTGATTACAGCAAAATAGTCTAGTAGATTGCTCCGCATTTCTTGTAGAATGAATATCCTTGCCTGCGGATTGGAAGCTATTTAGATGCATGTCTCAAGATGCTATGTTTCAATTTTGAGCCTCTGGTATGAAGATTTGAGTGAGTTATGTTCACCAAAGTGGAAAAAAAAATTATGTATATTTGGTGGTGAAAGGGAGAATGTATTATACTCTACATTCCTCCACATTTAAGTATTTCAATCTGCGGTTGTGGAATCAAGGTTGCAGTGATGTTATGTGCCTTCAACTCTAATGGTTCATGATTTGGTGGTCCACAAGTGATCTTTTCTTTATGACAGTAGCTGGCAGTGTTGTTTATTTATTCTGGTTTGAAGAATCTTCTTGACAGAGTGGTTAGAGCCTGTGCGATTGTTCTTGATGATTACAATGTGCTTGTGGATGTCTCCTAATCATGTTCCTACCTTTGGATTGGTCCATGAAGAGAAATTTGGATCATGGATAAAGACTATTCTTGGAAGTCTTAATGTGAACACCAGTCTTAGCCGACCCGGTTGTTTTCACTAATCATGGAGATGCATTGAAGATTGTAGAAGCATATTGGTGCATGGAAGATAGTTGTGTTTGAGTCCCAGCTAAGGCATAGCATGATCCGCATACATCTTTACATCTTTCCCTTAGATAATTTTGTACTAGGTTCAGACCTATTTCTATGTATGTTTGAAGTGTTGTTTTTCTATGTATGTTTGAAGTGTTGACCTTGGAGATTGTTCTAATGGTTGATTAATGTAATGTCGACCTTGATGTTCATTCCAAGGTTGATGAGTTGTATAAAAATATGTAATGAAGTTGTGAAAAACAAGTCCTAGTGTGAAAATGAAAAGATAAATGTGAAGGTATAAGAAGAGCAGAGTAGAGGTGTTATATTGTACTTCAATGGAACTAAACCCAATAGATGTTATCAAATCAGTTCACCAATCCTTGGCAGTGAGCCGATTTTGGTAGTGAGCCCTAACTTTTGCAATGAGCATTTTGGGCAGTGAGCCTGAAATGAGCCTATGATTTTTGGTATTGTTATAACTTATTTATTTTTGTGGGCTAACACCCACAGTGGTTTTTCCCTTATAGGGTTTTCCACGTAAAAATTCTGGTGTCTCATGTGTTAATGTGTTGAGCTTCTTGTTTCATGCTTTCATGATTATTCTTAATAACAGTGATTAAGAATTTGATGTGATATTCATAAGTGGTTAAAGTTTTGTGACAACTAATTCACCCCCCCTATCTCAGTTGTCCTGTGCATTTCAACAATTTGAAGGTTCTTTGGTAGGTTCAAGGATAGGCATTTGATTGCATGGTGGTGTTTGATTCCTTGCTAATATCCATTGGATCACCATCCTTCTTAAGTTTAGGGGTTGATGTATTAGGAGAGGCATTAGATGGATAATATAATGGATGGAAAATAATGGTGGAAGTTGTAGGATTATGATTAGAATCAGGTAAATGGGTAATAGGAGTGGATATAATAGCATTGGGATTAGAGAGATGGCTTGATGGTTTAGAATTTAAGTGGGTTGGGGATTGGCTTAATGGATTAGGGCTTGGAATATTGGAAGGATATTATGATGAAGAAGGGGGTTGAATATAATCTTTGATTTTTTTAATCATTCCCTAGAATTTTCATAACCAAGTCCTTATTTCCTTTAATGAAACCTACAAATGTGGGTGAAACTATAGTGGTGTTTCCCTTGTCAAAGGTTGCATGAGAAGGACTTATGGACATTTGATTTTAGTTCAAGGGGTAGCTAGTACTAGCATGCTCTTGTTTTGAAGGAGCTTGATATGGATGTTGAGGAATATTCATGGGATAGGTTGATGTAGGATTGGCTTGATATGGAGTATATGATGGAGATGTAGTGGATTGAGATGAACTGTATAAGGAATGTTTGGAGAATATTGAGGTATTGATGGAGTAGTTTGATAGGATGGATAGAGTGGTTGTCATGGCACATCCATATAAGAGGATGAAGGTTGGTAAGAGGTTGATGGCGATTGTAGACACCTAAAAATGACTATGTCATCGCATCACTTGCATTTCATCAAATCACATGCATTTCAATGTTAATTAAATAATCACATTATTTAATTAATTTCATCAAAATCATCAAATTCTTCCAAATCTTCTAAATTCGACATTAATTGAATAAATTCTATTTATTTAATTAATTTTATCAAAATTAACTTTATTCTTCCAAAATTAAATAATTTCAATTATTTAATTAAATCATTATCTTCTTTTAGAATTCAAATCCACATAAGTTGACTAAATTAATTATTTAATTAATTTATCACTTATATCCTCTTATCTATAATTAAATTATTTCTAAATTATTTAATTAAATCAATTATTCTTCCAAATTTAAATAAATCATTCAAATTTATTTAAATTATATCGTAATCTCTAAAAATAAAATATAATCAAATATTTTATTTATTCCTCCATCATGCACAAACAATTAATTAAATAAATTTATTTATTTAATTTTCTTTTTTTATCTTCCAATTCCTCTAAAAATAAATCTTGTTCATCATGCACATAAAATTTATTTTTTATTATTTAATTTTATCTCAAATCATGTAAAAAGCAAATCTAAAGTTGAGTTAATTGACTTAATCAATATTGCTTTTATCACCAACTCATAAATTAGAAAAAAATATTTCTATTTTTATGAAATCTAATCATATCTCATGTCTGTTCCATGTCTTTTAGCCAAATCAATCAGTTAACTCAAACAAAAATTTATTTTTGTGTGACACATGTCAGGTGCACATCCATCATGAATTCTAGATTTATCTCATCCGTTGATTCTATTGAATTATCTGGACCATTGATCGATCTTCATTGAAACCTATATAAACCCCCCTCATCTCCATAACAA
This sequence comes from Cunninghamia lanceolata, assembly GCA_027924645.1. Lineage (NCBI taxonomy): Eukaryota > Viridiplantae > Streptophyta > Pinopsida > Cupressales > Cupressaceae > Cunninghamia > Cunninghamia lanceolata. The sequence goes on from BSBN01000747.1 coordinate 783,656, forward strand.
ATCCTCTTCGATCATTTATTCTCAGGCATCCATATAGTGCATTGAGCATACATCACATCATTGAGCACTTTGAGCACAAACACAATCTACATCCGCTTGTTGCAAACATGGTTTCACAATTTATGAAGCAATCTATATTCAACCAAGATAACAATACAATCTAGGTGAAAGATTTCATTGTTTTTGTTATAATTCATTGATTATTTAGTTATTTACATAGATCGTTATCTTGATGTTATAGGATTGAGTTGTTGATTATCTCATTGTTTTGATTATCATTCAATCTCTATTTATTCTTATACACATTCTAGAACACCCAATAGGACTCACTAACCTTGCTTTTTTAGAAAAAAAATATTTTTTTTGGGAAGCTAGGTACGGAAAAGCGCAATCGCAATGCAAAAAATCTGAAGATCCTTGTTCACTAGTTTGAGAGAATAGGCGTTGAGCATTCAAACAATGTAACCTTCGCTCAAAATATTTCTGGGTTTTGTCAAAAGCATTGAAATCTTATCTTGGTATCTCTTACTTTTTGTAGAAGGTGCACAGATTTTGAAAAAAATATATCACAAATCCGTGTCCCTATTTTTAGCCTATGCTTGTTTTTTTTTTGCTTTTTGAGCAATTTCATGAAATCAGGCATATCCGTGTAACTTTAGCTCAAAAGATTTCTGCGTTTTGTCAGAAGCATTGAAATCTTATCTAGGTATCTCTTATTTTTTGCATAAAATACATAGATTTCAAGAAAAATAAATCACAAATCTGTGTCCCTATTTTTAGCCTATGCTTGTTTTTTTTTTGTTTTTTTCAGAGCAGTTTCACGAAATCAAGCATATCATTTGCATACCGAGTTAGATTTTTACAAAACTCGTGGCGTTGGAAAGCTGGTTCTCCCAAGTTTTCTATGGTGAAAGATTTTTTAGGTAATTTTATCATATTTGTCAAGTACACTTAGTCAAAGTCAACCATTCTTTGCAAAACTTCAAACAGTCATAAATTGTGCAAAATTTATTCATTTTTCACGAATTTTTTTTGAAATTGCATAGAATTTCACATAGAATATGATCATAATATCCAATCTTCTATACCTAATCATTATTATCAGATTTTTTAGATTTCTAATTTTTCACCTAACAAGTTAAGCACTTCTGGTCAATTGATTTGTTTTTTGCTAACTACTTGAGTTTTGTGGAACTAAACCAACTTGTTGCAGCATCTTATTACTCAAATAGAGCAAATGGGTTTTTCTAACATGTTCATGTAGGACAAGCATTGAAGAACTGCAAATCTATCAATCTAAGTCTTAGGAACATATTGCTTTCTTAAGGGATAACTAAACCAACCATCTTGGCAGTCTTCGGAACATATTATTTTTTTAAGGGACAATTGAACCAATCATCTTTTGCAATCCTAGGAAAAAAAAAATTCTTAAGGGACAATTAAACAAAGCATCTTGTTACAATCTAAGTCTTAGGAACATATTGCTTCCTTAAGGGACAATGGACATGAATGCATAAAATACTTCAATTTCTTAAAGGGACAATTGACATGAATGCAAAACACTTCAATTTTTTAAGGGACAATTGACAACTACAATCATGTGTGTGCCTAATTTAGTTACACCTTATTTTTCTTATAACGGGACAATTAAACCTTTGATTGACATGCTTGATCTTACATTTCAATTATTCCTTTAGAAGGGCCTCCTTTTGGATTGCGCTTCATCCAAAAGGGACGACCCTAAGTGGAGTTTTCCTTTAAACCACTTTATAAGAGGGATAAGGCAAAAGCCAAGTCCTAACTAACGTCAACCTTACCTTGTGGTGCCAAATTGAAAAGAGGTGTACTAGCACTTTGTAGAAATGATTTCCACATTGTGCAAAATGTTTGATATTCTTAGTAGGATTGGTCAAAGCTTTTAGTAGCTTGTCACATTGCTCGTAAGGTGTTGGTCCCTCAAAGCAACTAAGAACCAATCTAGATAGTGACTATCTGTTTCACCTCTGAACATTGCGGTAATCATCAATGCAAGGGAAATCAATATAAACCCCCAAGATTACTCACCATTGACTCCCTTGAGAAGAGATCTAGTATTCCCTCAGCCATAAAACTCTTGTGACCTACTTGAGGCTTTCCGAGGAGAGGGTGAGATATCCCTACCTATCATCTCTCACAAAGATACAAATGTACGACACCTATATGGAATGACATTTGGTCGACAGAGAATTAAGTTGTGAGATGATCTACCGCAATGAAACCATGTATCTAGAGATAAAAAGTGCTTGAATTGTTTTCAATTGTATAATACTCATGGAAACATTGGGCTTTTTTGTGAGCCTTGAACATACACTATCTATTGTGTCAATCTTTTTTGCCACTTTGTGTGCTGTGTTTTCTCATGCCAAAGCAAAACCAATCAAAATCAAATCCAAATCTATCAAAATTTGCCTTATAAACATCACTGACACCATCTCAGTGCCTCTGGCAGCATAGTCCAGCACTGCTGAAACACAATAACTCACCTTTGGTATCACAGTCTCGTGCCTTTACAGCATAGTCTAGTGCCTTTGGTCAAGAAAATTGTTCATCCAACCACTTTAGCAAAATCCCAGCAAAATCTCAAACATATTGTCCTAGTGCATCCCATGGTAACCACTTGACTCCAGCAATCTATGAAAGCTAAGCAAATTGTCCCAAAGAAGTGAAAATCACCCCCGCATACACCTCAACCAAGCCAATCCAACATGTCTCAAAAGGGTACTCCAAAAACACCAATGGAAAGACCAACCAACTTTCAAAATAGGCCGCAACATGACCAACCAACTAATCCGCAAGAGAGCAATGTCCCTTTGGTAGATGTAACTCAATTCACTATCAGCATGCCTCATGATTTTTCTACACTCGGTTATACCATGGTTCAAGTCTCATCTCAAGAAGAGCGAAACTTTCAAGAAGGTCAATCCTCTCAAGAAGATAGACAAGACCTTGATGAAATCATGCAAGATCCTAGAGCCATAGCCACGTTTGACAAAATCCTTAGTGAGAACCAAGATCATTTCTTTCATTTGCTTGTGGAACAAGGAGCTAAACTACCTCAATATTTTGACCTATCCAATCTTAAAGAGCCAAACAAAACCCATGACACTATACCTACTGTCCAAACTATGTCAATTGTGACCACTCCCATACCCAAACAAAACTCACAAGGGAGAATGACTAAACCTTTTGACACACAATATGAGAATCCTCTTTATCAAAATCCAATAGTAGAAAGATCCATATCACCTCTTAGGACTCCTATGGAAATTTACAAACACCAACAAGAGACTCTACATCATCAAGCAGAACTAGCAAGATAGGCTGCTCTAACTAAATCAAACACACAACACCCTCCTAGCATATCACAAATGTCAATCACAAATGGAACATTGGCTACCCCATCATGAGATAGTTTCCCACCAAATTATAATCCAAGCAACACTTATGTAGCCATGCAACAAGGGCCACAACCAACACCAACCCCAACATCATCAAACCTCCACATCACTAAACCACGTAGTGTCAAGCAACCACAACATTCACAAAACGTCAACACAACCTATGTCCCTCCACCACCGTGATCATCCACGCTCAACCTAACCAACATGTATCTCAATCAACCTCAACCATCACAAAACCCATCTACCTATGTCCCTCCACCACCGCGATCATCCACGCTCAACCTAACCAACACCTATCTCAACCCTCAACATTCTCAAAACCAAACATCCTATGGCTATGTGCCACCATCTCAACCAAACCCAACAAACTTTATCTTTCCTCCTCCACAATACCAATGACCAAACTCTTATCTACAACCATCACAAAGCCAACATTCTTACCTAGCACCACCACCTCCACAAAATCCAAACAACCAAACCCAACCTAACCAAAATCCATCCTACAATACATATGACCCAAACCACTCATATGACCCGTATAACACCAACACCTATGGCTTCAACTACAATCTTCCTTATGAGCAACAACAACCACCCTTAGTGTAATAGGAGACTCTTCCAACACCCCCAACAGCTATGGAGGTTAAACTTGCCGAGGCACAACAACAACTAGCTCATCTAACATTTGGCCACACTAAGAAAACCTTCGCCTTGAAGGAGGTTTGTCCTTATCCATTTGATCGGTCATTGCAAATGATCCCTTTTCCTCCCAACTTCAATATGCCCAAATTTGATAAATACAAGGGAAGAGAAGACCCAAAAGATCACCTTAGAGAATTCTATATCGCTTGTTTAGAGGTTGCACATAATGATAAATATCTCATGCGCCTCTTTCCTCGTAGCCTTAGAGGTCAAGCTATAGAATGGTTCTTGCATCTACCTACAGGTATCAAATCTTTTAACGAGCTTGCAGAAAAATTTGCCACCCATTTCTCATACAACATAGAGCAGGAGGTCTCTATGACAGACCTATGTAACAATAAACAGAAAAATGGGGAGACTCTCATCTCCTTCCTTCAAAGATGGAGATAAATGGCTAGCAAATTCCCATTCAAAATACCTGAAAAGCAACTTGTTAGCATATTTGTGCAGAACCTTAACCAAGAATTGGGTTTCCATTTGCAAATACTAAGTGCTATAACCTTTGATGAGATTACCTATAAAGGCATCAACATCGAAAAGGACCTTATCGCTAAAGACGTGGTCAAAATCTTCAAAGATAATAAAGACAATGCTCCCCAATAACAATCAAACAATAAGCCCAAATATTGGAACAAAAACAAAAACGTGGTCAATGATAGTGTGGTGGATTCCAAACATGTCCAAATGCTACAAACACCCCTTCATATTTCATCCAAACAAAACTAACCTCTGCCTCAACAACAACAACAGTGACAACAAAACCAAAACCAAAACCAAAAGTGACAACAAGAGTGGCCTCCCCAAAATTACCCTCCAAGGCATAAGTTCACTCCCTTGGGTGAGCCTATATAGTCAATTCTACAGAAACTTGTGCAGAATGGACTCATCACGCTACCAGATGCTACCCCATATGGCGAACCTACTTATAAACCTAAATGATATAAAGACAATGAATATTGTGAATACTATAGGACCAAAGGACATAGAACCATATCATGCATGAAACTCAAGCACATGATCCAAAACCTTATTGATAAAGGCGATGTCACTTTTAATGCACCTACTACTCAAAACACCAACAAAGATCTCAACATGTACAAGGAGCCATTCCCTAACCATGGTCACTGTCAAAATCCTAACAAAGGTAAAGGCATTAACAAAGCCTCAACTTCCTATGACTCTATTGTCAGTCGTTTTGAAGAAAGTCGTGTGTCTACCCTCACTATCAAAGGTAAATCTATGGATTGCATAGTCACAACTTGTCATGGTTGTGTCACCCTTCGTGGGCTTGCACCAAGTCTCCCAACCTAATTTGATTACAATCTTGTCAAACATCTAGGGAAAACCCCTACACAGATCATTATTTTGGACCTTCTACATTCATTGCCCACACATAAAGTTGTCCTAGAAAAAGCCCTATAAGAGTCTTTTGTTCCTAATAACATAGTGGTCACATATTTCCAAGATATAATAGGTAACATTACCTCACCTTACAATGTGGTCTTTTCAGAAAAGGACCTCCCATCCCATGATCCATGTCATAATGATGCACTTCACATTGAGGTTCTCATCCATAAACGAAAGACTAAACGCATACTTATAAATGGTGGTGCTGGTCTCAATATATGTTCTTTCAAGTTACTTAAACAGTTGGGATACTCTGAGGATCATGTCAACATTGATCAAAGTATTACAATCAAGGGGTATGATGATGTTGAGCACCGTTCAGAAGGTGTTATCCACTTGCCTATAGAAGTAGGCCCCATCATGCTTGAAAATAGGTGCCAAGTCCTTGGCATTGAGCTACTTTATAACATTATCCTAGGATGCACATGGATCCATGCCATGAAAGTTGTTCCCTCCATGTACCATCAGTCTCTCAAGTTCCCATTTAATGGTACAGAGATCACTATCCCAGGAGACCCTAATCCCTTTGAATTATGTTGTACCTTGCAAGGCAGTTATAAGAATAGAAACCAGGTTCTAAATAATGACAAAGCCTATGAATCCCCATTGTATGTCGACTCTAAAAATCTGAAAAAAGCCTCTGAAGTTGAACCTAATCCTAATCCTATTCCTGAAATCACAACTCACATCCGTGATATAGGCTTTGGTGAATATGATATCTCAAAATCTTGTTATGTAGGGTGAATGCCCTTATCCCCTAAATCCTATAGCAAACTGCCCATAGCCAAAGCAACTAAAAAAGTAGATATCCCCCCACTAGCATCTCTAACCCAATTCCAAGAGGGAAAATTATTGGCAAAGGAAACTATTGAAGACATCTCATCTTGGCTCTACAAAGAGAAAGAACCAGTCACCATACCAGTCAAACAATGTGGAAATGGCCTAAGAATTGTCAAAAATATAGGCTACAAAGGCAAACAAGGCCTTGGGAAGGATAACCAAGGTGACAAAGAACCCATTATTGTGAAGAAGAAACTAGACAAAAGGGGTTAGGATTTGGTAGGAAGGTACCACGCGCCTTGGACATCGAGGGTATTCTTGATGAGGTAGCACAAATTTCTCTCAAAGATTCGACATCTAAAGAGGATATCATCGATGACTCTTATCTCCATATGACTGACCTATTCACTAAATCCTCCATATTTATGCTATCATCTATATCCTTAACATCAACCACTGGCACCTAGATTGTAACACCTATCTACCCTGAACTTATCGATTGGGACCAACAAGGGTCCCCCATTCTAGATGTTTTTCAAAATGACGAAGCTATTACTGAATTCATGGGACTTTAGGATGGTATCCCTCTTGGCAATCACAAAGCTAGTTTTGTAATGGAACTAGAGCAAACTGCTTATTTTGGTGAGAATGCCAAATCCTCTAGTCCCAAAAGTAAAAATAAAGAAAGATCTCTAGGTGAAAACCACACTGTGGCACCTCCTGATCAGAAAATAGTAAAAATAAAGGACGTATCCAAAGGTGAAAACCCAACTATGGCACCTAAGGATGGAGGATTTGACCTTCCCTTACCATCTAAGTATCAAGAGAAATCAGCTCTCCTAGTGGAAGATTCTACAGAGATAAATCTTGGCACAGAGCAACATCCTACGATCACATTCCTTGCAGTATCATTATTAGAACAAGAGCACAAGAATCTTACCAATTTCTTCTTAAAGTGAACCATCAACTTTGCGTGGACCTATGCTGATATGCCAGGGCTAGATCCCTCGCTAGTAGTTCACTATCTCACAGTTGACCCAAAAGCTAAACCAGTCAAACAGAAGCTAAGAAAGATGCACCCACAGATTGCTCTCTTGGTCAAAGTTGAAATACAGAAATTGCTAGATGCAAAATTTATCAAGCCTATTGATTATCCAAAATGGGTCTCAAACATTATACATGTGGCTAAACCTAATGGGGGCATCCACATGTGTTCTAACTTTAGAGATCTTAACAAAGCATGTCCCAAAGATGACTTTCCATTGCCAAACATTGATCTCATAATATACTTGACTACTGGTCATGAAATGCTTTCTCTAATGGATGGATTTTTTAGCTATAATTAGATAATGATAACAGAAGAAGACCAACATAAAACTACGTTCACTTGTCCTTGGGTACCTATTGTTGGTGTATCATACCATTTGGTCTTAAAAACATAGGTGCAACCTATCAAAGAGCAATGACAGTGATATTCCATGATCTCTTTCATCACTTCATGGAGGACTATGTGGACGATATACTAGCAAAATCTTCTAGGGCAGATCACATACATGTTCTAGGCCAAATCTTTGACAGACTAGAAAAATATCAAGTAAGACTCAATCCAAAGAAGTGTGTCTTCAGGGTAACCTCAAGACAACTGTTGGGATACATTGTATCTCCTAGAGGCATTGAAGTAGATCCAGCAAAAGTCAACGCTATAGTAGAGATACCTCCACCAAAGAATTTGAAAGCATTAAGGAGCCTTCAAGAAAGGTTACAATCCATTAGGCGGTTTATCTCACATCTAGCGGATAAATGTCAACCATTTCAACACTTGCTCCAAAAGGATGTCTCAATTTGATGGGATGATAAGTGTCATGTAGCATTTGATCATCTCAAGGAATATTTAGATACACGTCCATTCTTGGTACCACTAGTCGTTGATAGGCCTTTGATCTTGTACATCTCAACTACAACTGCAGCCCTAGGGGCTCTTCTAGCACAACATGATGAATCAGGAAAAGAGCATGCAAACTATTATATTAGTCAAACCTTGGTGGGTTATGAACTCAATTATTCACCTATGGAAAGAGCTTGTTTAGCCTTAGTGTTTGCTTCCCAAAAGTTGCAGCATTACATGCTAAACCAACACACAAATCTAATAGCCAAAATTGATCCATTAAAATATCTCCTAGCAAAAGAAGCTCTCATAGGCAGACTAGCTAAATGGGTCATGATCCTTAGTGAGTTTGACATTGAGTATGTGGATCATAAAGCAATCAAGGGACAAGCCCTAGCAGATCAACTAGCAAAAGCACCCATGACAGATGTACATCCTATGGTATTTAACTTTCTAGATGAGAATCTCTTCACTCTTTCTACCTTAATAATTTCAGATCATGGATTGGCATCCTTTTTATCACACCACAAAATGACTATATCCCAAAGTCATATCGGCTTGCATTTCCTTGCACCAACAACATAACTGAGTATGAAACACTCCTCATAGGTCTCAATACAGTAATCCAATGGGAAATCAAAGAACTACATGTATATGGAGACTCACAACTAGTCATTTGATAAGTCAGATGAATATCAAACAAAAGATGAAAAGTTGGTCCCTTACAAGCAAATAGTGGATGCCTACAAACCACACTTTTCTAGCATCACTTTTGAGAAAATTCCAAGAGAGCATAACAAAGCTCTACATATTCTATGGCCTCTGCGGGGTCACTTATAGACATGCCTGCAAACACACAGAAATGTCAATTCTTGATCGAGCAATTGTTGATATCAGCTGTCGATGTTCCAACTACTAAAACCATCTGCCAACTTGTTGGTCCCAATTCCCCATGGTACAAAGATATCTATGAATACCTTAAATATGGTACCTTTCCCCTTGATCTATCTACAATCTAATGCAAAACCTTTATCCATTGATCCTCCCGTTACACCATTTTGGGTGATACAGTTTATCGTCAGAGTCTCGATGGTATCCTCTTACGATGTCTTAATGCGGAAGAAACCAATGTTACCTTATGAGACATACACAAAGGTGTCTATGGTGCACATTCTACCACTCCTAACCTCGCTAAGAAGATACTCCGCACAGGATATTACTAGCCTACTATAGAACAAGATGCTTTACAATTTGCTAAGTGTCTACAATGCCAGTAACATGGAGATTTGATTCACGCACCAGCTTATGAACTATTGTTGATAACTGAGAGGGGGGGTGAATAAGTTATCCTAATATTTCAACTTTTTGTGCTTTCTTAACAGTTAATGCAACATCAGATCAAATAAGCAAGCATAATCATGAAATGGAAATAACACCAATACACATGACACAATGATTTTGACGTGGAAACCCTATTAAGGGAAAAACCACGAGGTGATTAACCCAAGATATTATTCTCTGTTAGAAGAATAGAAGATACAAAATGGCACTTGCCAATTAGGGCTCACTGCCCAAGCACACTGCTCACAAGAGGCTCACTGCCTACAAAAGACTTATTGTCTACAAGAAGAAGACTTGAACTGATGAGAAGCATCCACACATGCTGAAGTTCAGTTCCGGTTAAGCTCAATAGACTGATCAGCTACACTTCATTCTTACTCTCCTTAAGTGCTATTGTCCTCTTACATTCTGAACCTATTTTTCTACCTTTTATACTATTCTTCTACTGTTATTCGCACTTCAATACATACACAACACATACCTTCACATCTAAATCCATCTTGTACATATATCCTCACAAGTGATTTCAACACTTTTCTAGTCGACATCCGGAATAGTCAATATTATCTCAAACTCTGGTCTGTTGGCTAAATCCTTGCATAACAAGTAATGCAGATCAAGAATATGCTTGTAGAAGTCTTCAATCATGTCGGCCAATCATGAATGATACCTCAAGAAACTTAGTCATTAGCAATATCTCTTCCAGATTTGGGTCTGACACTCTGTCGGTACAGTTCTTCCTATGTCTACTCTGTCAAACAGGAACCCAACACTCAAGTGCTCATATCTCTTCACCCTTCCATCACCGGAGGCTAAATCCTTGGAATCTATTAGTCAAGGTACTCCTCTTGACTTCACCAGATCCGCACTTCACTGAAATACTTCCTCTGAGAGATCCAGACCTGACTGTCAGACCTTGCTGACTGCTCTGTTCTTGCTTACCAGATCATAACACTTCTTCAATCTGACTTCCGATAGAGACTCATCATGTCTTGCGGATGTGTGGGGTAACCTTTGTTGCCATCAATGACAACATTCATGAATCCATATAGTGTCTCTTGCCAACAATCTCCCCCTTTGGCATTGATGGCAACACTTAGTGAAAAATGACTAAGTGTCACACTATACTCCCCCTTGGTTGATGCTCTGTTTCTATTTTTCACTGCTCATTTTTCACTATACTCCCCCTTGGATTCCTCATTTTTCACTGCTCGTCACTCCCCCTTTGACATCAATGGCAAAGGGTGGGGTCCACACACCAAAATTTTCAAAAATTAATCTATACTTAGTCGCATAAGTATATCATCTAGTTGTACTCTACATATACGTTAGTATATCTGCAAAAGTGTTTTTCAATTGTACAACTTCGGTTGCCCAACTCAGCTTCATCCTATCCAAAATTGATATGTGACCACTCAAAAGGAATGCAAAAGCTTCTGCCTTCTTTAGATCTGTCGGATCATTTGTCTTGGCTGTGGTTTGAGTATCACTTAGGGCCTCATGCATGGCCTCCAACTTAGGAATGATTATTCTTCTAAGTTCATTTAACCTGCTGATTCTATTTTTCTTTTCTTTCTCTAGCTTCTTAATTTCATCCAAGACTGCAATAGTCTAACATTCTTGATTTACTATGGATGAGGTAAGTGGATCAAAATTTTGAGAAAGTTTTGTTAGTTTGATCTCTTGTTCTTTCATTTTCTTCTCAATCTCCATTGTTGCTTTGGACCATGATAGACAAAATTTATATATTTCCCTGCCATCTTTAAGAGCATTTTCTAAGCTCTTTATTCCTATATCCATATTTCTTCTATCATTTGATATTAGACTTAGTACTTCAGAGAATCTTTTATCCAAAAACTCTTTCCAGACCTTTTCCTCAGCTGATTTCTCTAAGGACTCAAAATGAGTGCTGACTGAACTAACAAGAGACTTAAGATTACCTGATGAGGAAGCTGATGAATCCTTCAGAAAGGATGGCATGATCTTTTCAAGCACATCAGATGCAGCTTCTATTAGCTCACAGTCTTCCATGTGAGACTTCAGGAGTTTTTCTTTTGCCTTTGCATTAGCAAATGAAGCTATCTTCATTATTTGTACCAGGGAAAGAGAATCAAAATCAAATGGTCCTAGTAGAAGTTCCAGTTCATCAATCTCCATTGTTTCTTTGTTTAAGAATTCTTTGGCAATTTCTATAGTGTCTCTTGCCGGAGACAGAATTTTCTTTTATTCTGCAGTCTTAGAGATGTCATCTTCTTTTCCCTTCACTTCTTTTTCTTTCTCCTCTATTCTTTCTTCTCCTTTGGATCTGGAGTCAGCAGGGGAAACAGGAGGAGTAATGTTTGTTTGTTCATGGGCCACCTCTTCCGAAGCAGAGGATTCCAATCCCTTATCTTTACTGGTGTCCATTACTTCTTCTGTCATTGCCTCAGTAGATCCTTCTTCAACACTTGTGGTTGAGGGATCAACACCTAAGTCCTCTATAACAGGAAGATTGAATCTTTTGAAGGCATTTAGGAGGATCTCTTTTGTTTCGTTTGCCACTTTATCAGTTTCTCCAAGCATAAGCTGATTCATTCTAGCTTTGCTCTGAAACTTATCCTTGCAATCTTTAAAGATCATATTCATTTACTTTGAATCAATTGAAGGATATAGCTGAATGGATATCTATTCTCAGATCTCAAGATCTTTTGCCATAGCATTATTCTTTCTTATTTCTAACTCTTTCTCTAGGGTTTTGGGAATAAGAGATATAATTTCAATAAAAGCCTTATTGTAGATGTTCAGATACTTGACTGCTGCATCCTGCAAGATCTTTTGGTTAGCCTCATTATAATAATCACAAAATTCATTCATTGGTTGAAGGTTTCCATCCACAGTAACTAATTTGATGACATCATCTAATGATAGAGTGGGCTTTTCAACAAACTCTTCTGCCATCTCTTCCTTGTCTTCACCGGTAGAGGGTTCACCAGAAACTTTCTTCTTCTTCGTCATCTTCTTGATTTCTTCATCAGATTCTATCTCTTCTTCGTCTTTCTGACTGAAATAAGACCTTGTGGCCTTTGTCTTAGTTCTTTTCTCTTCTTTACTAGATGATTTTGCTTCCAGTTTTGATGCCTTTGAGGTTTTAGTAGGTGCAGACCTCTTAGAGGATCTGGTCTGGGAGGAGGCTTTTACCGGATCACTTTAGATTCCATGCCTCTTGGCAAAATCTTCTACCTCTTTTCTCACTTTTCTCTTCATCTCCGGTTGTCTGAGTTCCACATGGATTTTTATACTTAATTCTGCAAAGGTTCCAAACCTTTTTGCCTTAGGATCCTTTGGTTGACTCAACATGTGCTGAACATGCAGCTCTACGATTTTCTCATCCACCTCATATCCCATTGGCATGATCCATACTGTTCTTGGTTCTATTGCCTCCATTAGGCACTGATCAGTCTCTACCATAAAGCATATTGTGTCTTTGTATTTCTCAACTAGAGACTGGGGAATTCTCTCTATAGCTTGCATCATGTTCTGGAAGTTTTTGAAGAAACCCCAGAGCTGTGTTTTGTGCTTTGTCATCACCAAGTCCATGTAAATAGTCCTTTATTTGTATGGCAACTGGTCTGTCACTCTGCCATACCCATCCACTAGATCCGGGTAGCTCATTCATAAAGTAGAAGAATAAGCACAATATTAACCCACCATACTTAAATGAATTCTTTTTATCTTTCTTTATTTTCTGCAGATTCTCCAAGAGTTGATTTAGAAGGAGATGACAAATGTCATAATCTGAATTCTTTCTTAATATTTCATAAGCAGTGTAGATAGCAGTTCCAGGTACTGAATTCTCCCTGCTAGAATGATATATCTTGTATCTGATGATCATGGAGGCAAACTTGATATTTGAATCAATGATATCTTTTATTATCATTGCTCTTTTGTCAAACCTAGATCCGGTAGCCTCAATTACAGTCTGATTCTTGACCAATTTGAGAATAGGTATCCCACCGGATGAGTGCAGACCGGTAACTGCCCTAATGGCATCTTTTGTGATCTTGAATGGTCCATTCAACCACATGAAGTTGTCATGTATTCTGCTCAAGACATACTAGACCCATTCATCCTCAGCAAAGCAGGGGAAATGTATACACTGTGCAAAGTGCTTCTCCCAGAGGGCCTTGTATTAGGGTTTGAGCTCAAATGAATCATCTATTAGTTGTTTGTGGTAGATATCCCTTAATTTGAACTCTTTGAATTCTTTAATGTTTGCATGAATGTAAACCCTAATATCTTCTGTATGTAAGACACCGTGTGGAACATAGGAAAATGCTCCTAGGGGATCTACTTCCAAGGATTTGTAGGGATGTTTCTTGAATTTGGGGCGAGGCCTATCAGTGATCTTCAAAATATTTGGAGTCGACATCTTTAAAAATATTTGCAGAGAGATATTTAAGAATGGAAAATACCTTTTGCGCCTTTAGGTTTCACGGAGTGAGCCGAATCGATTTCTGGATGAATCAACTTCTGCAAATGACTTTGATGGGCTTGAGGAAATTTGTTGCAAAGCTCCTCTTTTCTTCTTCTTAAATGCAGAATGAGCAAATGTTCAATAAGAAGAACCCTTATATTACTCCGTAAACCCTATGTTGCAATAAATGCTCGACCTAAGTCATTCCGGTTTGCCTTATTCAGATGACTTGAAGAACCAGATCAATCTTGATCTAAACATCTTGTGGATCTTCCAAATCTTAACCATAGTTTATTTAGATGTTTCTCTTATGAACCCTTTAATCCGCAACTCTCCTTGTGCCAGTTCCAATACCAATTGACTGGCTGGGGGAAAAAGGTTTTCTTTGTGTCTCCCCCTGAGCTAGAGCTCACTTTTTAATTTCTGGAAGGAATATCAGCACTAGAGTCTGGTGCGGATCCATCCCCTACATTCTCTGTACTTTTCTTCACCCAAATCTTGTTCATCTCACTTTGAACTTCATCCGCATTCACTTTTTGTTTTCCCTTATCTTGATTCTGATTATGATGTACCGGACCTCTTTTGTCTTGATTCTTGCTCCTACAGAATTTTGCAATATGACTGGATCTATTGCAAATTTGGCAAACAACATTTCTTTGCATATTTGATTGATATCCTCTTAATCTGCATTGATTAGCCATATGACCCATTCTATTGCATGCAAAGCATCTACCATTGAATGAATTGTTCATTTGCATATTTCTGCATTCATGAGATTTGTGACCATACCTTTTGTAGTTGAAACACTGTCCGAAGAAGGATATATTAGTCTGATTCATTCTCTTTCTGCACTGATTAGCTTTATGACCAAAGTTATTGTACTTGTCGCAGTATCCATTGAAGGATGGATATCTTTGAGCATTAGTTTGCCTTACCGGAGGTCTTCTAGGCATGTTCCTTGGATTTTCTGATCCAAAATTCTTCTAACCGGATCCAGAGCTTTCACCTTTTTCATACCCCAGGCCACACTTGTCATCTACCCTCTTTTGGCTTTCAAGAAGAACTTCAAGTTGAGTAGAGCTTATCTTGAATTTCTCTTTGTATTCATTTGTTGTTTGAAGATCTCTTTTAAGAGAGACAATTTGATCCTCAAGTTTTTCTTCATTATCTTTAGCATCTTCAAGATTAGATTCAAGATGTCTGATTATTCTATCCATCTTGTGGCAGTCTTCTGATTTTTCCTTGAGAGATTGTCTTAGATCATCTTCTGATTTTCTTCTTTCTTCAATTTCTTGGGTGAACTTCATAACTCTTGATTCCATTTCATGTCTTACCATGATGATTTCTTTTGATAACTTTTCACATAATTTGGTTTTCTCTTTCAGATCTCCATTTGTATTATTGGCTTCACCTTGACTTGCCAATTGCTGAAGTAGCTCCTTTCTCTTTTTCATAGAGAGACTCAGTTTCTCTTTTAGTTCTTTTATGAAATCATCAGCCTGTTTGAGTCTTTCCTTCAATTCATTGACTTCAGAGTTTGACTGCTCAAGATCATCAAGGGCAAACTTAAGTTGCTCCCTTATACCATACACATCCATTTGAGTTCCCAGATTTTCCTCAAGTTGTTAGGCTTTGTTGGGAGGAACTTGGCTCTGATACCAATTGTTGATAACTGAGAGGGGGGGTGAATCAGTTATCCTAATATTTCAACTTTTTGTGCTTTCTTAACAGTTAATACAACATCAGATCAAATAAGCAAGCATAATCATGAAATGGAAATAACACCAATACACATGACACAATGATTTTGACGTGGAAACCCTGTTAAGGGAAAAACCACGGGGTGATAACCCAAGATATTATTCTCTGTTAGAAGAATAGAAGATACAAAATGGCACTTGCCAATTAGGGCTCACTACCCGAGCACACTGCTCACAAGAGGCTCACTCCCTACAAAAGACTTATTGTCTACAAGAAGAAGACTTGAACTGATGAGAAGCATCCACACATGCTAAAGTTTAATTCCAGTTAAGCTCAATAGACTGATCTGCTGCACTTCATTCTTGCTCTCCTTAAGTGTTGCTGTCCTCTTACATTCTGAACCTATTTTTCTGCATTTTATACTATTCTTCTGCTTTTATTTGCACTTCAATACATACACAACACATACCTTCACATCTAAATCCATCTTGTATATATATCCTCACAAGTGATTTCAACACTTTTCTAGTCGGCATCCGGAATAGTCAATATTATCTCAAACTCTGGTCTGTCGGCTGAATCCTTGCATACCAAGTAATGTGGATCAAGAATATGCTTGTAGAAGTCTTCAATCATGTCGGCCAATCATGAATGATACCTCAAGAAACTTAGTCATTAGCAATATCTCTTCCGGATTTGGGTCTGACACTCTGTCGGTACAGTTCTTCCTCTATCTACTCTGTCAAACAGGAACCCAACACTCAAGTGCTCATATCTCTTCACCCTTCCATCACCGGAGGCTAAATCTTTGGAATCTATTAGTCAAGATACTCCTCTTGACTTCACCAAATCCACACTTCACTGAAATACTTCCTCTGAGAGATCTGGACCTAACTATCAGACCTTGCTGACTGCTCTATTCTTGCTTACCGGATCATAACACTTCTTCAATCTGACTTCCGGTAGAGACTCATCATGTCTTGCAGATGTGTGGGGTAACCTTTGTTGCCATCAATGACAACATTCATGAATCCATATAGTGTCTCTTGCCAACAACTACAACCTATGACAACTCCATGGTCTTTTTCACAATGGGGTCTCGACCTCGAAGGGCAAATCCACCCATCCCCATCCAATGGCCATAAATTTATCATTACCTCCATTAAGTACTTCACGAAGTGGGTCGAAGCCATTCCCATGATTTATATCACCGGCAAGTAAATAGCCAAGTTTATCCTTAACTACCTCATTTGTCAGTACGATAACCCCCAAGCCATTGTCACTAATAATGGGAGACCATTCAAGAATCAAGATGTTCATGCTTTGTGCACCCAATACAATATCCAACATCATTTTTTCACTCCCTACTATCCTCAGAGTAACGGCCAAGCTAAGCCTTCCAACAAAACTATTCTCAAAATCCTCAAGAAAACGGTCAATGAAGCTGGTCGTGATTGAAACCTGCAACTTAATCCCACCCTATGGGCCTATCACACTAGTATCAGAACACCAACTGGTGCAACACCCTATGCCTTGGTCTATGGCTCTGAAGCCATTCTACCTATAGAGGTCCAGATCCCATCCCTCAGAGTATCCATGCAGCACTTGATTGATTAAGAGGAGTATCGCACTTCCAGATTAACTGAGCTAGAACTATTAGATGAGAGACGCCTTGCAGCACTTAATCATCTTCATGTCTATCAAAACTACCTCTGGCGCAAATATAACAAGGAAAGACAGTTTCAAGTTGGTGATTTTGTCTTAAAAGGAAATCAAAGAAATCAAGCAGATCAAGAAAAGAAGGGCAAGTTTGAGCCTAATTGGTTAGGACCCTTTATTATCACAATAGTATATGGATCAGGAGCTTATACTTTAGCAACACCTAAAGGCATTCCTCTAGATGAACCACTCAACAGTGTTCATCTCAATAAGTTCTTTGCCTGATCCTCAAAGTATCCATGTCAAAAAATTTAAAAAAATCAAAATAATCAAAATAAAAAAAAATCAATCAAAAAATTCAAAAATAATAAAAAATAATAATCTGTCCTATGGTGAAAACCTGATAAACGGGCACCTTGGATAAGTACCATAGTGAAAACCTGGCAAACAAGTGCTATGTGTAGAGTCAGTATCCATCATCTATCTAGTCTTGTTCATTCCATGTCGATTTCATAATAAACTTCATCCATCCATCCACAATAAAACTATTGACCTTTTTGCATTTCCGTTTCTCTATCTAGAATAGCTTGGAAATTTGTCAATGTCTGTTATCCATGTCAATCATTAGCTTAACCTATGTCAAGTTATCCATGTCAATCATCATCGTTATCCTATGTCAAGTTATCCATGTCAATAATCATCATCGTGATACTATGTCAAGTTATCCATGTCAATCATCATCGCTATCCTATGTCAAGTTATCTAATCATCATCCTTATCCAATGTCAAGTTATCCATGTCATCGTCAGCTTATCCTATGTCAATCATCCATAATAACACCTCTACCGGAATGGGGGCAACTCTTTCCTTAACCTAGGTCTAGGAATGGATCCTTGTTTGTGGTTCATTAACCATCTCAAACCAAAACAAAACCACTTCAACCATCGCAAACAAAAACAAAAACACATCAACCTTCAACCTTCAACCATCAAAAACAAAAACAAAAACACATTAAACCAAACCATCATTCATATCAATCATCTTATATAGATTGTCACACTTTTGAAACTAGACCAAGCATCTTATACGAAGTGTTTCATTTCTGAAACCAGACATCTTCATCCTATCTTCATCATGAAACAAAAACTAGAACTACATATCATCTTCTCAATCTTAATGTACCTTGATCCCATGTATATGAGTATGTAGGTAGTCTTGTATACGAAGGCAGTATCCAGTACTCAGGTACATAAGATATCATCATATCCCCTCACATCATCTTATCTTACATCATCAAACCAAACCAGAACTACATATCATCTTCTCAATCTTAAGGTACTTTGATCCCATGGATATGGGTATGTAGGCAGTCTGGAATACGAAGGAAGTTTCTAGTAACTCAGGTACATAAGATTTCATCATTTCACCTACCCAAGCTCAAACACCTTGACCCACTCATGACTCTACCCAGAACTACATATCATTTTCATCTTTCATCATAATGTGCCTTGATCCCGTGGATGCAGGGTATGTAGGCAGTCTGGAATACAAAGGAAGTTTCTAGTACTCAGGCACATATGATTCATCATTCTTCACCCATCTAAATCCATTGGTACTCCATCTTTCTAATCTTCCATTTATCAAAATCCATCCTTCCACCTTGACTTGACTAAACTCAAGCACTAAAACAAGCAAACAAATGCATCCTTTCAAAGAAAAAATCCTTAAACAACCTGAAGCAAGAACACCTACTTGCAAAGCCATATGTTGTCCTACATATCGATTGCCAACATTTGCTACATCAATCAATTATCTTATACAGGATGTTTCATTGTCGAAACTAGACCAGGCATCTTATACGACATGTTTCATTTCCTAAAACCAGACATTATCCTATCAACAGATCAACACACTTTAATGGATATATTGTTCCTACAATAAGGCTGTTATCTATCCTATCTATCCAATCTATCCTGAGCAACCTCTTTGGCAAGAGAATATGTTGGCTATATGTTTACTTTGTAAAGTTAGTCAATTTGCTTTTTGGTTTATCTTTTTGTCCCTTTCCCATTACTTATTCAAGACTACCTTGATTTATCTATATCTTGGTATGTTGCGATGCAGTACGGATTGGGGGCATAGTCATTGCTTTTGTGTGGCATGTTTGAGAAATGATCTTTTATCTTCCTTAGCATCATACTTATCTTGTGCGTGTGTTACAACCTAGCATCTTACATATTAATATACTTTTTACATTTATGTATTAAAGTGTGTTATATGTTCAAGACTATGGCTCATTCACATGTCTGTGTTACAACCTAGCATCTTAGATATTAATATGCTTCTTGCATTCATGTATTGAAGTTTATTTTATGTTCAAGACTATGGCTCATTCACATATCCTACAAGGTTATATTATATCTAAGGGATCTAAGTTCAAACCGAAACCACTTGCTTGCAGAGTCAACATCCCATGCATTGGATACATCGTCACCTTGGTCTTCTATACCCTGGTGCATAACATCCACATGCTATATCAAAATAAGGATTGTTCTTTATAAATATTTGTGAAACTGTTGCAACAAGCTTATCCATTTACCCATCCCTTTATCCAAATCATCATATAGTTTTCAAGAAAGGATCAATAAATTGTCTTTCTATCATGTTCTATTCTATCTCCACATTCTTCTATCTATCATCAACCAAGCCTCATCTTTCCCAAACATAATCTTCTAGTTGAGCGTCAACCCAGTCCTTCTGTCACTTTCGTGTCTTTCCTCTCAAGGGGGCATCCTATGCTAGCTACACTGGGGAAGCTAGCTACACTAGGGCATCAAAATTGTATCATGTCTTCAACAATCATTTTCTTTGAAGCAACGCTATAAGCTGCATTGCATCAAAGAGGGGCAAAATGTAGACACCTAAAAATGACCATGTCATCGCATCACTTGTATTTCATCAAATCACCTGCATTTCAACGTTAATTAAATAATCACATTATTTAATTAATTTCATCAAATTCTTTCAAATCTCCTAAATTCGACATTAATTGAATAAATTCTATTTATTTAATTAATTTTATCAAAATCAACTTTATTCTTCCAAAATTAAATAATTTCAATTATTTAATTAAATCATTATCTTCTTTTAAAATTTAAATCCACGTCAATTGAATAAATTAATTATTTAATTAATTTATTACTTATATCCTCTTATCTATAATTAAATAATTTCTAATTATTTAATTAAATCAATTATTCTTCCAAATTTAAATAAATCATTCAAATTTATTTAAATTATATCTCAATCTCTAAAAATAAAATATAATCAAATATTTATTTATTCCTCCATCGTGCACAAACAATTAAATAAATTTATTTATTTAATTTGCTTTTTTTATCTTCCAATTCCTCAAAAAATAAATCTTGTTCGTCATGCACATAAAATTAAATAATTTATTATTTAATTTTATCTCAAATCATGCAAAAAGCAAATCTAAAGTTGAGTTAATTGACTCAATCAATATTGTTTTTATCACCAACTCGTAAATTAGAAAAAAGCATTTCTATTTTTATGAAATCTAATCATATCTCATGTTTGTTCCATGTCTTTTAGCTAAATCAATCAGTTAACTCAAACAAAAATATATTTTTGTGTGACACATGTCAGGTGCACATCCATCATGAATTCTAGATTTATCTCATCCGTTGATTCTATTGAATTATCTAGACCATTGATCGATCTTCATTGAAACCTATATAAACCCCCCTCATCTCCATAACAAATCCTCTACGATCATTTATTCTCAGGCATCTATATAGCGCATTGAGCATGCATCGCATCGTTGAGCACATTGAGCACTTTGAGCACAAACACAATCTACATCCGCTTGTTGCAAACATGGTTTCGCAATTTATGAAGCAATCTACATTCGACCAAGATAATAATATAATCTAGGTGAAAGATTGCATTGCTTTTTGTTATAATTCATTGATTATTTGGTTATTTACTTAGATCGTTATCTTGATGTTATAGGATTGAGTTGTTGTTTATTTCATTATTTTGATATCTCTCGATCTCGATTTTATTCCTATACACAGGGATGACTTATGGGATTGTGGTGTTGATGAGATAGGATTATTAGAATGGTCTTTAGAATTGCCAATGATGAGATATGTTCAGGGAAAATGACCAATGTGAGCTTTGAATTTTGTTTTAGCCAGAGGATCGAATCCCTCATACATACGTCTATACTCTTGTATCATGGGTGGATTATGAAGTTCATGATATGAGCATGGATTAGGTTGGTATGAGGGGGATATGGGTTGGATTGGAGATATGGCTTGAGATCCATACATATGTTTAAGTTCTTATATTTTTGCATATCAATTCATGTTGCTATTGGTTTGATGAGAGGGGTTTGATATAGGCTTTTTAATTATCACAACCATTTTGGACAAAGGAATTGGATGAAGAGGATGATGAAGTATTTCACTCAAGCTTGAGAATTGGATTATGATGTGGATTAAGGATGATAATGGATGAAGGATAATAGATTAGGGATTGGATGAGGCTCAAGGATGGGATTATGATTAGAAAATGGATTAGATGGATAGAAGAGATGAGGATGATTAGGGTGGATGTGTAGGATAATTAGGAGATGATGTGGCTTGGATTGGATTAGAGGGATAACAAAGATGGGTGATTAGGATAAAATGATTGATTAGGATGATGTTGGATTAGATTAGAATGATTAGGATAGATGGGATGAGGATTAGGAAGAAGTTGGATTGGATTGGATTTGGGTGAAGATGAAAGTGAATGATTAGAAGGTGATTAGGGATAGTTTCAAGCGTGACCTTGCGCAATTTTGCAAACAAAGGATTTCACACATACATGCATGGGTTTCCAAAGGATTTGGATTTTAGATTGGGAGAATGCAAATGAATGCACATGCAAAACACAACACCCTAGATTATTCAAGTAGGTGTGTCTTCATATTGTAGACCCACACAATATAATACTTATCCATATACCTACCTAACTAGGTATACTTCTCCAAGAGCAGATAGCTAGGGATAAAGGTGTTACACCTACTATCCCTTTCTTTCGAGGTCTTAATACCTTGCCCAAAGAAGCCTTCTATCTCTACTCAAGGAGGTACATGATGAGTATCTTCAAGCTTGTTACTAAACCTTGCACCATACTTGAAGATGGCTGAAAGGTCTTAAGCTAGGATGATACAAGCTCTCTAGGGAGTCCCTTTGGATACACAAGGTACATTGGGTCCAAGTTTGTGAACACTAGTCCATTGAAGGCATGTGACACAAGCAATTAAGCAAATGTCACTTCACCTTGTGTCCAGAATCACCTGAGGCCCTAAGGCTATGTTAATGACAATGTAACTAGATTGAGGTAGAGATTTTATTTTCCCCCCTTTGATATACCCCACAAAAATGTGTGGTTGAGGTCATCTCTTGGGGTGATTAAATACCCAAGCAAACCTCCTAACGGAAAGATGATGTTAATGTTAAGTTGGCACGAGGCATAATGGTTATTTTGCCATTGATGTCAAAATGGTTGTGAGGTTGATATCTTGTTTTTGTTTATACTTCATCATATTCTTTCATGTGTCTTCACTATATCATGTAGACTTGGGCAGTTGCATGGAATCGGGTAGATATCTCATCATCAGAATGTATCAGCTTATTATCTTCTTGATCATTTCTTCACAAGGATCAGAAGTTGCTTCATGATGGATGTGTTGTAAGGAGATGTCTTGCTTTGAATCTTCACATGTTTGGTAAAGCAAAGGTTGATATACAATGTCATTGATTGTTTATCATTGATAAGGAGTTTGTTGTCTAAGTCATGTTCACAGGAGATTAGAGGTAGTTCTCAGGTAATTGGAGTTCATCTTCAAAGTGGTATTCATTCATGCTCTTTGTTACATTGACCTCAAATACAGGCTTGTTGAGATTCCTCTGTGCAAAAGAAGCTTGATCAAGTAATGGTTGTGGTCTGAAATGCTTCATTCATGTCATGAGGTGTATAGTGTAAGGCTTGCAGAGAATATACTTATGCAGAAGACTTATGTTTCTTTTGTGTTGATTGATACAAGAGTTTAAGTATTATGCAGAGACATAAGTTCATCATAAAGTGTTAGACTTGAAACTTATGTGTTTAAAACAATGTTGTCATATGCTTTGATATCAGTTATATAGTTGTCCAAAGGTGTTACTTGGCAAATACATGCTCATATATGGAGAGACACATGGATGTTACTTGGCAGATTCATCTGAAGGCACATTTTTTGTTCAACAACAAAGAGACAAGTGTGAGTACTCAAAACCCTAAATATAAGATCATAAAACCCATATTAAAAGCCCTTATTTGCACATCATATACTTTATTTCTATTCTTGTGTTGACCGGATCAACCGGTGACATGTAACTTAAGTTACATCTTGGAGGGTGTGAGATCGTCGGGTGACCGGCCCCGATATCCTAGGGGCACCAGTGGTTCAAAGTTGTTTTAAAGATTATGGCAGTAAATCATATCAGGTGGCTCAAAACAAAAGGCAGAAGGGCGTGAATATTGCATCAGGTGGTCAAAATTTAAAAGGCATTTGAATGCCAACAGTCGCCTATCTTTGTAAAATTTAACAGGCTTTTGATTATAAAAGCAAAACAACTTGCTTTACATGATATATAATGACAGTGTGGGCCAGTAAAATTCAGTGTGAGTATGAGATAATTTTTTTGGAAGATCTGATTGATGATTTATGAAGTTGAAAGACATATTTATCTACCTATATGCATTTTAATCAGTTTTGTGAAAAAAAAAATCTAGTTTCTTGCAGAGATTGAAAGGTGTTGATCAGATGATGTATGATATAGAAGGCCAGAGATTTTTCTTGGGAGTTCGGTGAGATGTTGTTAAGAAATTTGGTAGTTGCTTTGAGTCATGGAATACATTATCTATATGCAGAAATATGAATTTTCAAATGTTTTGAAGAAGATGTGTTATTGCTTTGATTTTGAAACTTGAAACAGAATTGAAGACTATATTAAATGAAAGAGAAGGTTTGCAGGGGAGAAGAAGATATTATAATCGCAGAGATCATAATTGCAGAGTTTGTAAGTGTAGAGATGGTAATTTGCAAAGATTGTATTTTGTAGGTTTTGATTGTAATATGTTGCAAAGACAGTAAAATGTTGATTCTTTATTAGGTTGAATAGATTGTAATTGAAAGAAAGTTTGTCAAGTGAAGGTTAAAGGAAGAATAAGGTTTTGTGATGGAGTGAAATAGGGTAACCCCCTGAGCTATTTTGCTTTGTATTCAAGGTGATTGTACAAGTTAGTGAGACCGTGTTTTGTCAGTGAGACATTCATCAGCCAGTGAGACATTTTGTAAAGCCAGTGACACTTGCTTGGTCAATGAGACCTACTTGTAACCAGTGAGGTTTTTGATTAAGCTAATGAGGCAGTTTTGAGTGGTTTTTCATCCCTATGAGGGTTTTCCACTCTTGAAACCTATTGTGTTATGGTATCAATTTCTGTGTGATTTAATTATCCTTCATGCTTGTACGTTTAGTATTTGACTCTTTCATTTTATGAAGCATATGATCAAGTTTGATTCTTTCATTTTCTTCTTTTAAGGTTGAGAAGAAGTAAATAACTTGGTTTTTGATACAACATTGATTCACCCCCCTCTCAGTGTTGATTGTACTCCAACAAGTGGTATTAGAGCTAGGTTCCCTATAGAAGCCTAACAAGCTTGGGTAGGTCCTAGAAGTGGAGTACTAGTCATGGCCAGTCAAGAAGGCTTTTCTACATACAAAGCACCTTTATTTAATGGGTCTAATTATGCTTTCTAGAAATTTAGGATGGAATCCTATTTGCCTTCCTTGGGTTATGATGTATGGTCTGCAATAGAAAATGAGTATAAAGAAATAAAACCTCCTTCAACTCCTGATGAAAAGAAGGCCTATGGCCTATGACAATAATGCTAAGGCTAGGAATGCAATCTATTGCGGTTAGTCTAATGAGATTCTTGTCAAAATTATGGATTGTAAGTCAGTGAAGGCTATTTTGGATAAGTTGTCCAATATCTATCAGGGAGATGAAAAAATCAAAGAAGCTAAGTTACAATCTTACAGAGCTAAGTTTGAAAGTCTCAAAATGAATGATGATGAGAAGGTGGCTGATTACCTTCTTAGGGTTCAAGAGGTTGTTAATGCTATTAGGGGCTTGGGTAATACCTTAGAAGAAAAGGTAGTTGTAACCAAGGTTTTAAGAACTATAACTCCTAAATATGAATCCAAGGTGTTTGTAGTAGAAGAGAGAGATTTGAGCAAAGTGACCTTTGATGAACTTCATGGTACTTTTACTTCTTTTGAGATGAGGGTTTGTAATGAAACTACATTAAGTAAAGAAGCTGCATTCAAATCAGTCAAAAAGGAGAAAGAGATTAAGTCTAATTTAGAAGAGGTAGATGATGACTAGGAATCTTCTTTTGTCAATAGATTGAAAAAGGGGTCAGCATGAAAGTATAAAGGTAAACTTCCATTCAAATGTTTTGGTTGTGGAAGAATAGGACACTATGCTACTAAATGTCCTTATAAAGATTTAGATAGTGATGAAGAAGAAAATAAGAAACAATTCAAGAAGAAACAATTCTATCTCAAAAAGAAAAGAAATTACAAAAAGAAGAGTTTGTTCATAAAAGATACTGATATAACTGATAGTGGTTCAGAGGAGTCACTTGAAGAAGGTGCAGAGACCTTAATCATGGCTGTCATAAATGAAAATCAAAATAATAAATGTGAATATCAATCAGAAAATGATGAAGCAATAGTTGATCTTGATGGTGAGTTGAAGTGTGCTCTTGGTGAGGTTAAGAAGCTTAAAAAGGAGGCAATTGCTCAAAGAAATTAATTTAAAAAGGATAATGAAATTATGATCAGCAAGGTCACTGATTATAAGAAACAAATTACAGACCTAAAATTGTGTGTTGAGGAGAGTAAAAGAATTGTTGAAGTGGAAAACAAGGAGTTAGATGATAAAGATAAAGAGTGTCATGCTCTAGAAGCTGAAATTGTGACTTTGAGAAGAAGACTTGACATGTGTAATAGCAGTGATAAACTAGAAGACCTTTTGGGAAAACAAAAGGGCTACAAGGACAAAACTGGTCTAGGGTTTGCAGAAGGACAATGGTCACATTCAATTGATCTAAGTCATCATGCTACTGCTCATGAGACTAAAGGTAAAAAGAATATTGAAGCTGAGGTGAAAACTAAAGAAGAGTTTGTCAAAATGCACAATCAAAGAAGAAATCTTAGAAGAACTGCTTCAGCAAGGCAAGCATACATGTACAGGTACAATTACAAATTTTTTGGTTATTATTTTACTTGTAATCATTTTGGACACAAAGCAGTGAACTACAGAAGAAGTCAATCTCCTTCAATAAGGAATGTTGATCTAGTTTGTTACAAGTGTAATCAAGTAGGTCACAAGGAAAGAGATTATAGCTTATATGGAAGATATAATCATAAAAGTTTCTATGGTTTGTCAAGAAGAAACTATGATTCTTGGGTTCTGGACTACAATGTCCAATGTTATAAGTGTAACAACTTTGGTCATTCAGCATCTTTTTGTAGAAATGGTCTTGTGAAATCACCTAATTATGACAAGAAGATAGATATTGTAACCAAGCAAAAGAAGGCTAGTGTAAAGGTTTGGAGAAGAAGACAAAAGGAAGAGAAAGAGAAGATGGATCTTATGCTTGTGCATAATGCACAAGAGACACCTCTAAATGCATAAAGATGTAGCATGACTTCAAGGGGAGTTGATTATTGTATTCTCATTTAACCCCCATTGAAAATATAAATAGTATAGTAGTCTTTGGTGTTGTAATATGAAGAAGGTCATAGACAGTTTTTGAAATGTTTTTTTACAGGACTTTGTGATGATGCGGGAGATGTATTAAAGTGTTTGACATGTTCATATGATGTTTATTTTTTATGCTTCCATGGTGTTTGAATGAGGTCCATGTTGTTCATCATGTATGGTGTTTAAGGATGCTTATACTTAAACTTAAGTTGTATTCACATGGTGACCTTGATCATTATTCTGTTGATCATGCCTTAGTAGTGTGGAGTTTTCTCATGCTTTCTATGTTCTCTTGTGTCCAAGGTCATCTACAGTGAGTTTATGGTGCTAAAGTTAATATTTAACTCATGACAAAAGGATGCCTTCATTCAATGCTTCATTTTCTATATCTAGTTTGAAGTTGTTGATGCTCTGAAGCCTTCGAACAGCAGTACAAGTGCAGAACACAATAAGTACAGAGCATGGTAGGTGCAGATTGATGACTTTCTTATTATGTGTAGATCTGTATGAGTTTTTTGATCATTTCTCTTGATAGGGGGAGTTACTTCTAGAGGTAGAATTGTTTTGGTTTTAATGACAGTCATTCGGTGGCAGTCCTTATGACAAGTGTTTTGGTAATAAGGTATGTTGGTGATTTCATATGTAACAGTGTGCTATGTGATGTTATTGCTTCATGTTGGGATGAAGTTGTGATGTATATGAATCAGATTGGATACGATGAGTGCTCCATTTTGCTACAAGGTAGGAAACATTTCTTGTTGCACTGATATTTTAGATATTGTGATTGCATGACACTTTTCTTTGGATGATGGAACTTTGTTGTATAGTGACTTTTGATGTCTTGACTTTTGATGCTTTTGTTATCAAATCTTACTTGATGCTAGATCATGACTATGTTTTTGATAGAAAATAGACTTGCATCAGTTATATGATAGTTATTATGGTTTCAAGACCTCATGATTAAGCTAATTCTTCAATAGAAGTTGTAAAGAGCAGGACTGTTGATACATTCTTCATGAGTTCATATTGTTTACACCTTGGTGCCTTCTCATAACTTCATACTAGTTCATATATCTCATACAAAGTTGTATGGCCTCTTCAATGTAGTTTCTAGAGGTTACATACTGCAAGATTTCAATAACATGAAGTTGACAGGTGTAAGTATATTGAGGCAGTCTCCATGTTTGATGACAATATTATCTAATAGTGTGTTCTTGGCAATATCAAAGGATTGAGTGTAAGATTAAGCAACAATTTTGGATAGTTGGATAGTTGTTTGGACACAGGGGGAGTAAATGTTGTAGTATAGTGATGCTGAGAATATGTTTTGCAAAGGATATATGTTGATAAGAGTAAGGCAGTTTTGATAAATTGTGGGGAAGTTATGCATTGGGCATAGTTTGGACTGATTTTCTTCATGTTTTGACTGTGAGGATCTGAAGATCATCATGCCAAGGGTTTTGAAAGTGGTATGATCAGTGTGGTATGCATAGGTTGCATGATTGATGGTGTAAATAGACTGCATACATTGACAGAAATATGAGGACTATTGTGACTATGATTTAGTGTTCTTTCTCTTTACCAGATAGAGGCAATTGAAAATATGTTCAAAATTTCATGAGACAGAGGACTTCATTGAATGTAATCAAAGGATAGTCTCATTTTGGACTGTATTTCATTTTATTTTCTCTTCTAAATCATGTGAGACAGTGGGTCAACAAACAGAACGTTCTTAAATTCATGTATACAGTTAGAGGACAGAGGATAAAGTAGTTTGGTGCAGGTCTACAGGCTGAGGACAATATTTTATTTCTTCATATATGTTGATCTTACTTTATGACTGTGTTGAAGGGCGGTCTTTTCCATTGATTACCAAAAAGAGGGAGATAGATTAAAAAAATGCAGTCTTTACAATGCTAGTGTTTTGACATCAATGCCAAAGCCAAAGGGGGAGTTTGTTAAGTTGGCATGAGGCATAATGGTTGTTTTGCCATTGATGTCAAAATGGTTGTAAGGTTGATCTCTCAGGTTCTTATTTTCATATCTCTCAAGCAATCAGGATGTTGTCATCTTGTCATAATTTGTTTTTGTTTATACTTCATCATATGCTTTCATGTGTCTTCACTATATAATGTAGACTTGGGCAGTTGCATGGAATTGGGCAAATATCTCATCATCATAATGTATTATCTTATTATCTTCTTGATCATTTCTTCACAAGGATCATAAGTTGCTTCATGATGGATGTGTTGTAAGGAGATGTCTTACTTTAAATCTTCACATTTGGTAAAGTAAAGGTTGATATACAATGTCATTGATTGTTTGTCATTGATAAGGAGTTTGCTATCTAAGTCATGTTCACAGAAGATTAGAGGTAGTTCTCAGGTAATTGGAGTTCATCTTTAGAGTGGTCTTCATTCATGCTCTTTGTTACATTGACCTCAGATAGAGGCTTGTTGAGATTCCTCTGTGCAAAAGAAGCTTGATCAAGTAATGGTTGTGGTCTGAAATGCTTCCTTCATGTCATGAGGTGTATAGTGTAAGGCTTGCAAAGAATATACTTATGTAGAAGACTTATGTTTCTTTTGTGTTGATTGATACAAGAGTTTAAGTATTATGCAAAGACATAACTTCATCATAAAGTGTTAGACTTGAAACTTATGTGTTTAAAAGTGTGTTGTCATATGCTTTGATATCAGTTGTATAGTTGTTCAAAGGTGTTACTTGGAACATACATGCTCATATATGCAGAGACACATGGGTGTTACTTGGCAGATTCATGTGAAGGCACATTTTTTGTTCAACAACAAAGAAACAAGTGTGAGCACTCAAAACCCTAAATAGAAGATCATAAAACCCATCCTAAAAGCCCTTAGTTGCATGCCATATACTTTATTTCTATTCTTGTGTTGACCGGCTCAACTAGTGAGATGTAACTTAAGTTACATCTTGGAGGGTGTGAGATCATTAGGTGACCAGCCCCGATATCCTAGGGACAGTGGTGGTTTGAAGTTGTTTTAAAGATTATGGCAGTAAAGCATATCAGATGGCTCAAAACAAAAGGTAGAAGGGCGTGTATATTGCATCAGGTGGTCAGAATTTAAAAGGCATTTGAATGCCAATGGTGGCCTATCTTTGTCAAATTTGACGGGATTTTGATTATAAAAGCAAAATAGCTTGCTTTACATGATATATAATGACAGTGTGGGCCAGTAAAATTCAGTGTGAGTATGAGATAATGTTTTCATAAGATCTGATTGATGATTTATGAAGTTGAAAGACATATTTATCTAGCTATATGTAGTTTAATTAGTTTTGTTAAAAAAAATCTAGGTGTTTGTAGAGATTGAAAGGTGTTGATTAGTTTATGATGTATGATGTAGAAGGCCAGAGATTTTTCTTTGCGAGTTCAGTGAGATGTTGTTCTAAAATTTGGTAGTTGCTCTGAGTCATGGAATACATTATCTATATGCAAAAATATGAATTTTCAAATGTTTTGAAGAAGATGTGTTATTTCTTTGATTTTGAAACTTGAAACAGAATTGAAGACTATATTAAATGCAAGAGAAGGTTTGCAGGGGAGAAGAAGATATTATAATTACAAAGATCATAATTGTAGAGTTTGTAAGTGCAAAGATGGTAATTTGCAAAGATTGTATTTTGTAGGTTTTGATTGTAATATGCTGCAGAGATAGTAACATATTGATTCTTTATCAGGTTGAATAGATTGTAATTGAATGAAAGTTTGTCAAGTGAAGGTTAAATAAGGAATAAGGTTTTGTGATGGAGTGAAATAGGGTAACACCTTGAGCTATTTTGCTTTGTATTCAAGGTGATTGTACAAGTCAATGAGACATTTATTAGCCAGTGAGGCATTTTGTAAAGCTAGTGAGGCTTGCTTGGTCAGTGAGACCTACTTGTAACCAATGAGGTTTTTGATTAAGCCAATGAGGCAGTTTTTAGTGGTTTGTCATCCCTATGAGGGTTTTCCACTCGTGAAACCTATTGTGTTATGGTATCAATTTATGTGTGATTTAATTATCCTTCATGCTTGTATATTTAGTATTTGACTCTTTCATTTGATGAAGCATATGATCAAGTTTGATTCTTTCATTTTCTTCTTTTAAGGTTGATAAGAAGTAAATAACTTGGTTTTTGATACAACACTAATTCACCCCCCCTCTTAGTGTTGATTGTACTCCATCAATTAAGTGTTTTTGATCCCTGAGCTCGCATGAAGAACAAGGAGAGAGCATACACAACTTAACACACGTTGGGTAACAAAAATGAATCAAGAGATGCTTTTGATCCTCAAGATCACCTAGTGGTGTGAGAGGAGAGCATAAACATACACTTGATCCACACAAAAAATATTAATTAACCCTTATAAAAATTATGTGTGTTTGAAAATGAAAGTGACTAGAGGATGCTTTTGATTCCCAAGATTGCACTAGGCACAAGGGAAGAGCATACACACCCAAAGTCACAATCAAGTGCACCAAGCAAAGAAAACACATGATTTGAAAAGATATGGCTTTGACAAGTGAAAACCTAAAGCACACTTGTTAGTATTTGTTGCCCCAAAAATTTGAACCCAAAAATTTTCAAATTCCAGTGCATAGGAATTGATGCAATCATCGCCTTGCCCCGGTCCGATCATTTTCCAAAAAGTTTTGAAGTCTTAGGGAAATTTTTATGAGTCTTTGTCATCAGGACTTTTCAAGTTCATGAATCTTTTGTTTCCCTAATTTATGTTCTTAAGTTCAAGAAATGGCCGACTTCCTGACTTCTCCTTCATGTCGGGGAAGTTTAAAGTTTTTGAATGTCACTCTAACAGTTTGAAGGATCGTAAGAGCTCCGACGCCCCGACCTCACCCATTGTTTGGAGTTTTCAAATTTTGTGAACTCCTCCTTAAGGTTCAAAGTTTGAAATCTATTCTGACTCCTGACTAATCAGCATCTTCGAGGTGCCCATTTTTCAAGGTATCGTCAGCTCATCAGATTACTCATGTGGTATGCAATGAGAATGTCTTTTCAAGAGTTATGAAATGTGAGCTCAATCTTAGGACTCATTTCTCAAGATACAAAATCAATGATGCATTAATTGCCTCTTAAATGACAAGTGTAACAGAGTTCACTAAGGTGGTAGCACGGCATTAACAAGTTTAAAAACCATCATTACTTGATGGCGTAATTAAATAAACTTGATTGTAGAGAAAGGTGATGGTGCTCTCTGAGTTCAGTCTTTCTTATCTACCAAGTTATCTTTCAGAATGGGACTTCCTGTGAATAATGAAATTTGGGATGATGAGCCTATGCCTATTCTACAACCTAATTTATATTGGCCTGAGGAGGAGCAGATTGATATCATCTCCCAACTGCGCACAATTGCTTGGAAGGAGAAGACTAGTTATGTTGAATACCATAGGATAATTTTCATCCTGGAAGAAAAAGAAGATCGTGCTGAGTTACATTAACTTTTAATGGAAATTTGCCTGAAATTAGGGCCTGGAGAAGCCTAATGCCACTTGTCTTGCATGTATGAAGTTCTTTTGTAATTAGCTATGGTAACCATAATTTTGATATAATGTAACTGTTTCCATTTTAAGGTCACTTTCTTGATAACAGTTACTCGAAAAAGACCGTTTCGAACAGTTATAATTTTGGGGGAGATTTTGAAAAACTATAAAGGCAAGGACTTTCGAAGGGAAGAGGATCTTTTTTCGACTGTCTGTGAACAAGGGAAGGGGAGCAAGTTTATTCTATTCTACTTTCTAGTTATATTTTTCTTAGCTCAACTTATGTATAGAAGCATTGCAGAAACTTTGAGTTTTGTTATATTGAAGAAATGAAGAATTACTTACAGAACTTTGTGTCTCCAAGTATTTTTTGTGATTGCGATTGTTCTTGTGTCAATTCATAATATGTCTTCAATAGTGCTTCTTTTATGTTGGTATGTGTTAAGGTGGAATATAACTGTATTTTTCAATCAATTTGTCCTTGTTTGTGAATGTTGGATAAGTGAGCATTATATCCTTTATTTGCATTCATTTCTTTATGAAATCAATCTATTTCATGGTGATGGGTAGATGTTAATACAGCTTTTCTACTTTTTGGTTAAAAGCACACCCCATATTTTTATTCATTACATATCTTAAGAGGGAGTTGTACCTCTAAAATTCAGAGGAAGGTTGTTAATCCAATGGCAACCTCTCCAACTGTTAGTACTATTTGTTCTTCCTCTCAGGTGTCTTGAGTCATTTTCTGCATTTATTTTTGAAGGACAAATCTATTCACTAACAGATTTTTGGCAACTCTACTAGGGATTCAAAATTGAAGATTGGTGCTCTTGTGTTCCCAGAAATTTGAAGGTGCCTCCTCGAGAACAGAGGCTGGCAGCTCTATTTGATGAATGCACTCAGAAACATTTCTGTTCCAATGAAGACCTATGCTGATTTAATTTTCAGATTTGCAGTATGGCATTATTTTCCTCCCAGCCATGGGGAAATCATTTCGGTCCTCTTTCTTTGCCAGTATATTCACCGTTACCTGAAGGATCAAGAAAGTATTTTCCAAAGTTCAGTGGAGAGGATCATCAAGATGCTGAAAACCACATTCTAGCATTCACAATTGCATGCGACATTTTGGGGGTAAGTAAAGAAGATGTTTTTTTCTGATTATTTATTGAATATCTTGTTGGACCTGCAGCAGATTGGTTTCATTATTTGGAGGATAAATATATTACTAATTGGGATTCACTGAAGACTAAGTTCTTAGAAAGATTTAAAGGTCCTGTTGATGAGGTTGCTCTATTGTATCAGTTCTTCCACATTCGCAAGCAAGAAGAAGAATCTATCAGAGACTTTATGGATAGATTCAACTGGCTGTTCAAAAAGATTCCTGCATCCATTTGACTGGGTAAGCAACTCCAGATATGTAATTTTATTTCTGCATTGCATCCAGATGTTCAATTTGAGTTGAGGCGGAGTGGAATAAATGATGTTGAAATTGCACAATAAGAGGCAGTAAAAATAGAAGATGATCTAATATTGAGTGGCTTATGGAAAGTAAATCAAATTGCAAATAATTTGATTCATGAACCTATGAGGATGCCTATTATGTATAAACAAAATCTCAAGCCTATAGGTTCCCATAATATCCTATCTCCTTCTGTTGAATGTTCTAATCTCTCTATTTTTTATTCCAAACATTTTGCTAGAAGTGAGGTAAGTGTTGCGGAAATTAAATCTCATGTGGATAGGAGAGTTGAATCTTATTATTTACATTATGAGGAAGACAATGATAAATCTGTAGTTTTCCCATGCAATACGGAAGATGAGCAACCTAAAGCTATACAGCATGAAGAAGAAGTGATGAATACCTTTTCTCTAGTATGCATGCAAGTTGAACATGAAAGCTTCACATCTCCTAAGTCAAATAATACAGAGGTATGGTTGCAAGAAGAGGTTATAAATGCCAAAAAATTTAAACAAGATTTGAAAGTCACTCGTGCCTCCCATGATAAGAAAGAAGACAAAGAAGAGCCTGATAAGAGAATGGATGAATTGCATTCCTCATCTACTTATCCTCTCAGTAATGATGAAGACTTCTCTTCTTCCACAATTCCAACACAAAATAATCAGGTACTTGATGATCCCTCACAAGTGAGCTTTTTAAAGAATTTTTATGGTAATATGCAATTTCAATCTGATAAAGTACACTCAGCCTTGCTTAGAACTTTGCAAGAAATTGAACAAAGAGATGGGAAAGATACGCATTTTCTTGCTTACAACCATGAAAAGACTTTTGTTTGTGAAAAAGATACACATGATGAAGAATCTCATGCCACAATGAATCCTTCGCATAAAGAGGACAATGATGTGGAAGCTAAAAATTATTTTGAAATGCACTCTGAAGCAGTGAAAGCATGTGAAGAAAAAGGTGAAAGTGAAGTTGTTTCTCTAATGCATATACAGCCAAAGGTAAGTGAAGAATCCATCTTCAAGTCATTTTGCTTTGAAGATGCAATTATGCCTTTTGAGAATGATTCATTAAATAAATCTTGTGTTAGAAATATGTGCAATTATTTTGATGAGGAGAATGATAAAGTATGTGGATTAGTTTCAGCACAAAAATAGAATATTGTTTCTGTTGAAGGAGATTTCCAACCTCATCTACTTCTCGCTTCGCATGAGACACATAGTTCAAGAGGTTATTTTCAGGCATGGGATATTAGTTTGTCTGTGACTGAGAGAGGTGATTATATAGGACATAATGGTGCATGCGTTGCAAGTTAGAATTCAAAATCTCCATTTCATACTTTGTGTGTGGGTTGTCCAATCTGGGGGCTGATTTCTCCATCTTTGCAAAATCAAATATATTCTAACATTTTATATGAGACTATATAGGCAGGTGTTGGTAGTCATGTGCTGGGCAATGTTGATATGAGTCGTCAGTTTGAAGAAGTGTACAATGAAAAATGGCTTCTTGGACATCAAGTCATACCCAAAGGGCTTTTATGTGAAGACATTTTTATCAGTTTAATCACAATGGTCACAAGTTGGTAGTTGTTGGTGTGTGAGCTTTTCATTCATCAACCATTATTTCGCAAAGGCTTCTATTTCTCCTAGCCTATTAGCAGATTTGCATGACTATTATGGAGTCATCTGGAGGTAGGATCTTCCTACCATGTACATATTAGGAGTTTTTGTTGTGTTCGTAGTCTATTTTCCTTTCTTGTTTGTCTTATTTTTGGCTTGTTCTGGCTCCTTTGTTTCCCTTGCTCTCTGACTCTATTACCCAATGGATAATGCACTGGTCCATGATTGAGGTTCTGGGTTCCTTACTT
Source organism: Cunninghamia lanceolata (assembly GCA_027924645.1). Lineage (NCBI taxonomy): Eukaryota > Viridiplantae > Streptophyta > Pinopsida > Cupressales > Cupressaceae > Cunninghamia > Cunninghamia lanceolata. The sequence continues at coordinate 819,766 of BSBN01000747.1, forward strand.
CGTCCTTTGCAATCCTCGTCCCCAATCAGAGCCTGTTGTTGTCCCAAAAATTTGAACCCAAAAATTTTCAAATTTCAATGCATAGGAATTGATGCAATCATCGCCTTGCCCTAGTCCGATCATTTTCCAAAAAGTTTTGAAGTCTTAGGGACATTTTTATGAGTCTTTATCGTCAGGCGCTTTTCAAGTTCATGAATCTTTTGTTTCCCCAACTTATGTTCTTAAGTTCAAGAAATGGCTGACTTCCCAACTTCTCCTTCGTGCCAACTTCCCAACTTCTCCTTCGTGTCGAGGAAGTGTAAATTTTTTGAATGTCACTCTAACAGTTTGAAGGATCGTAAGAGCTCTGATGCCTTGACCTCACTCATTTTTGAGAGTTTTCAAATTTTGTGAACTCCTTAAGGTTCAAAGTTTGAAATCTGTTCTAACTCCCGACTAATCAGCATCTTCGCGGTGCCTATTTTTCAAGGTATCGTCAGCTCATCAGATTACTCATGTGGTATGCAATGAGAATGTCTTTTCAGGAGTTATGAAATGTGAACTCAATCTTAGGACTCATTTCTCAAGATATAAAATCAATGATGCATCAATTACCTCTTAAATGACAAGTGTAATGGAGTTCACTACGGTGGTAGCACAACATTAACAAGTTTAAAAACCATCATTACTTACTCGCGTAATTAAATAAACCTGATTGTAGAGAAAGGTGATGGTGCTCTCTGAGATTAGTCTTTCTTATCTACCAAGTTATCTTTCAGAATGGGACTTCCTACGAATAATGAAATTTGGGATGATGAGCCTATGCTTGTTCTACAACCTGATTTACATTGGGCCGAGGAGGAGCAAATTGATATCATCTCCCAGCTACGCACAATTGCTTGGAAGGAGAAGACCAGTTATGTTGAATACCGCAGGACAATTTTTGTCCTGGAAGAAGAAGAAGAAGAACGTGTTGAGTTACATCAAATTTTAATGGAAATTCACCTAGAATTAGGGGCTGGAGAAGCCTAATGCCACTTGTCTTGCATGTATTAAGTTATTTTGTAATTAGCGATGGTAACCATAATTTTGATATAATGTAACCGTTTCCGTTTTAAGGTCACTTTCTTGATAACGATTACTCGACAAAGACCGTTTCGAACAGTTATAATTTTGGGGGAGATTTTGAAAAACTATAAAGGGAAGGACTTTCAAAGGGAAGAGGATCTTTTTCTGGCTGTCTGTGAACAGGGGAAGGGGAGAAAGTTTATTATGTTCTACTTTCCAGTTATATTTTTCTTAGCTCAACTTATGTATAGAAGCATTGCAGGAAACTTTGAGTTTTGTTATATTGAAGAAATGAAGAATTACTTATAGAACTTTTTGTCTCCAAGTATTTTCTGTGATTGCGATTGTTCTTGTGTCAATTCATAATATTTCTTCAATATTGCTTCTTTTATGTTGGTATGTGTTATGGTGGAATATAACTATATTTTTCAATCAATTTTTCCTTGTTTTTGAATGTTGGATAAGTGAGCTTTGTATCCTTTATCTGCATTCATTTCTTTATGAAATTAATTGCTCGCATCTATTTCATGGTGATGGGTAGATGTTAATACACCTTTTCTACTTTCTAGTTAAAAGCACACCCCATATTTTTATTCATTACATATCTTAAGAGGGAGTTGTACCTCTAAAATTCAGAGGAAGGTTGTTAATCCAATGGCAACCCCTCCAACTGTTAGTACTATTTGTTCTTCCTCTCAGGCGTCTTGAATCATTTTCTACATTTATTTTCGAAGGACAAATCTATTCACTAATAGTAGTTTGATAGATTTGACCTTTGATAAGAAGTGTTACAAAACAAGTGTGTTAGATTGAAAAAGATGAAATCTAAAAAATAGATATTATATGGAAAGATACAATAGATTAGATGAGATAATCATATATCTTGCAAAATTTTGAGCAATTTAAAAAAAGCCATTAAATTTTGATAAAATTTACAAAAGATATGCGATTTAAAGTTTGCAAACAAACATGAAATTTGACTGATTATACCTAAAAAATCTAATTATATATGAAGATGAAACCTACACCAATGAAAAGTATGTTAATTCAACTTTCCAACAACTATAAATTTTCCCATATCTGATACGATTTGACAAAGTTGTGAGAAAATGAAAGAAAGGCCTAGTTTTGGAGCTTTGGAGGATAGGGGGTCTACCTGGTGGTTTAGATTTAACTGCTAGTAGCTAGCAGGTTTGCAGTCAAGAGGTTAAGTTTAATGGTTGCAGTTAATGAAAATTATTAATCTCTGGCAATTCTTGTAATCGCTAGTTGTTCCTGTGTTTACGTTCACATACAAAAGTTAGCATAACATCTAACTAGAAACATTAACCTTAAAATCCACTTAACATTAACTTTCAGAGCCCTAGTAAGCCACAGTCAACAAGATAGTTTAGGGTTTTGGGAGTCTACGATTAAATCTAGGGATCAACTACAAGTCACCAATGTGACCAGGAGCTGGGGCGACGGTTTAAAAAAGCTGGTGGTGGTTCTTATGACATGAAACCCTTCTTAGAGTTTGGGAGTCTGCGAGAGCCTGCTAAGGAACTGACAGTCAAACCAACAAAACCATCGATGAAACACCTAAAAATCTAAGGTGAATCTTGTGGATCTTGTCAGAACTCTGCAAATATTTATGTAGACCTACGAAAAATTTTGTTAACCTGCGGATAAAAACATTGCCAACAATGAATATAAAAGATAATATAATTAAATAGTGGATAAAACTATTGAAAATCCTACGGATAGAATATTAAGCCAATAGACAAAATATGAGCGTCAATTAAGTTTGTAGATTGTGCAAATTCATACGATGGGTCCGTTTGATACAGATCCACATGGATCCATACGGTATACCCTGTGGCTAAAAAGTTTTCAAAAATTTTCAATTGTCAAAATATAGCAAACCATATATGAACCCTAGGGTTTTTGGGCCTCCCGGACTCAATGGTGAGGTCAATTTTGGTGTAGGAGGCTTTCTACAATAGGTCACCCTCAAATCTTCCCCGAAATGAGCTTCAACCTGCAACAAAAGGCTATAAAAACTTGTAAAACAAGCTTAGATCAAGGGACGTGGGTCCCATCGGGTGTGCCAAAATGTGTTCCCAAAAATATGGAAATGCAAATAAGGAACAATACAAGCACCTATTCCATACTTAAGACACTCAAGATGCATAAGACTAAATAACTGAAATAGAAACAAATAAACACTATTACCACAATAGCCTTCTTGTTGCACCTTGTTGCTCCAATGATATCTTGATAGAAATTTGTATATGTTGGTTGCTCAATTATGCAACATAATGTTATCATATGGAGACTTGATATAATGGCTTTATTTATGTTTGATTTATAGATTCTTGGATAATAGGATGAATGTCTAGGATTAAGAGGTTTAATGGATGGCTAGGATTAAGAGGTGGAAATAGATGGCTAAGATTAAGAGGTGAAATATGAAAAGGATGGCTAAGATTTGATGAGAGGATTATAAGATAAGGACAAAGATTTTAGGGAATCCTTATGTGAATGGCTAGGATTTGGAGATGTAGTATGAGGTGAATGGTGGAGATGAAAAATTGATTTATTGTTTGTGGCAATTCATGTGACTCTCAACAATTAATAAAATAATAAAATTATCTAATTAATTATTGGGCAAGGGTGATGAGGATAAGGACAAATGGAGAATAACTAATCAAATAATAAAATTATATAATTAATTATTGGAGAGGGATGATGATGTGGTAAAATATGAATTAATTAAATAAATAAAACATATTTAATTAATTTGGCTAAAAGGGGGAAATAGCTTAATTAAATAAATTTAATTTATTTAATTAGGTAATGGAAAAGAGATATGAAAGGGTCCTATGACAAATGTATCACAAGGTGATGGTCATTTTTAGGTGCCTACACATGGTTCTAATGATGTGGGGAAGATGTTGAGTGTATAGAGATTTATTGATTTGGATTGGATGGAGATCGTGATAATAGAAGATCTACAAGCAGGTATGTGTTTATTCTATTTGGAGGGGTAATGATTTGGATGAGTAAGAGGCAACAGATGGTTGTCATGTCAACTACTAAAGAAGAATATATGGCTGCAACACATTCATGTAAGGAATTTATGTGGTTGAAGAGATTGATTAGCAATATTGGTTTTAAGAGTCAAATAGTGATGAAGTGTGATTCATAGAGTGTAATTTGTCTAGCCAAGATTCTTGTTTACCATGCTAGAACCAACCATATTGATGTGCATTATCAATTTGTAATGGAGATAGTTGAAAGTAGAAAGGTCTAGATGAAGAAAATTGATACTTAAATAAATGTTATAAATTCTTTGAAAAACTTGTAAGTACTACAAAGTTCATATGGTATAAGGATGAGATGGGGTTATCCCATTCCCAAGCATGAGGTTAATTTTTTAGGTAGTATACCACATACTCTCTTGTGGTAAATATCAAGTGGGAGAATGTTGGCACTTGGGTGATATTCACCTACAGAAAGTCCTTGTAGAAAGAGTTTGTCTAACACTCAATTGTGGTGATATGTGATGAAGTTACACATGTAATATAGCAAGCATAGTGATTTACATGTATGGGTTGTGGTACATCATGTATGTTGGTTCACATGTGGTGATGTTGTGGTAACAACCACAATGAATTTTAAGAATAACTCACAACCACATGTATTTAATATTGTTGGAGCTTGAATGGTGATGTAAGAGGACACGCAACAGCATTAGGTTTCATGCAGCATGATTTGAGGATAGTATAGTGTCCTAGAAGATGATACTATATACTTCAAACAATCTTAAGCAATGTTATGTTGATGTGAGATACCACAAGTGAAGAATTGATAGTGGTGGCTATACCAAAAACATGTATTCATACTGATAGTGTTATGGTTGCAACTATTGATTCATAGTGTGTGATAGCAAAAGAGTATACAATGTGATTATTCATGTGGAGGTGTCATATTTGGTGTTATTTGTGGTATGTTGATGTCATGTATGATTGTACTATATTTGCATGAATCTTGGCATTCCATGAGTTGTTGGACAGTTGGATAGTTGTTATTCCCATGAATATGTCCATAAGTATTAGTTTGTGTGAATGTGCCAAGGTTAAGAACTCAATCACTAATGTGTTATACGTTGTAGACATTTATACATTTGGTGTGCGATAATTAGAGTGATTATAGAAGAAGAGTATGTTATAGATTGAGACTCTATAAAAGGTTAGCAAAGACCTTGTATTGAATTAGTGTGGATTCTGAATAATATAACTGTGAATGCCTTTTGGTGGTGGGTTTCTCTTGAAAGTGTTTCTCAGGTAAAAAGCTTTGTCTCTTGTGTAATCTTGTGGATGCAAACTATTCATTTACTTTTGTATATGCTACTAGATATATTTTTCAAGTGTTGTTGGCTATTAACTAAACACATAATCTTAAGTTTTCATCATCTACAACAAGGGTTAAAATCCCCAATACCCCCAATCACAAAACAACATAAATATTGACATGTAAAGATAATTCCTTTAAGCATTGCAAAACATGTTATGTAAGATATAAATGATGTTACTACCAATATGAAGACAGTAATGAACAGACATATCTAGTCAAATATGAGCACAAAGGCACCTAGGATATGCTAGGAATAAGGTCACCTAGGGTAAACGGTATAGCAATAAATAGCACATATAGGTGAAAAGGGGAGTAGGTAAAGGATAATGGGGTAAATGGTCCAAAACATTCTATAACTACCCTCGATGGCATTGCATAATTATAACACATAGTGATCAAGATCCATTAAAACTATAATTGACAATAATAATGTCAATAATGAATAGCATTAACTAGATATTTTACTAGCTCCCCCTTTTGAGTAGATCAACCAAAAGCACTTGTGCCAAAGTGAGAAGTGAAAATGAAGGGTCCCAACCAATTAGGATAAAATTTATCACATAATGTTTGTTTAGCATTTGGATTCCTAGGATTATAGTGAAAAGCCAAGTCACCTAGCTAAAAATTTCTCTAAATGATGCTTCTATTATGTTTTCTTTAATTGTTGTTAATATGCCCAAAGGTTGTCCAATCCATTAACTCTTTTGTCATCACATGATCCAAGCTCCTATAATATGTGATCTCTACATGAGTATCATTAATAATAGCATAAAGAGAAACACATAGTGAAGTAATCTCTATCCCAAAAGACATAATAGCTTTAATACCATAAACCAATGAATAAGATGTGTACCCAATACGAGTGTGAATAATGGTACAGTAAGCCCATAATGCAAGAAAAAATTATGTATGCAATTAAAGTACCATGCTCATAAACTATTTTCCTCAAAATCTACTCAATAGTCATATTGGTAGCCTCTTCATGACCATTACCCTATGGGTAGTAAGGAGAAGAGAAACATGAACACATTGAATATGAAACTTTTCTAATTTTTTTTCATTTATTTGTTCTTAAAAGATGTATTGTTATCTATAATGATCATAGATAGAAAATCAAATCTAGAAATAAAATTATTCATGGTGAAAGCACAAATATTGGATATCATAGTGGATTTAAGGAGAATGGCCTCGACCCACTTAGTGAATAAATCTATAGTGATGATAATAAATGTGTGTCAATTTAAAAAAATTAAGGTAATCTTTCCTACCAAGTCTAACCCCATGTAGGGAATGGCTATGGAGAAGTAAATATATGAAGCTCAAGGGATGGGGCATGCTTTAAATTACTGTATTTGGAAATCCAAACACTTCTAAACAAAATCATAGGAATATTTCTCCATTTTACTCCAATAATAACCTAGAATAAATGCACCAAGATGAGCAACAAAAAGTGGCCAAAAGGGTGATTTAAAGCAAATGCATACAAGTTGTAACGCATACACATTATGGCTCATACATATTATAACATGTACTTTTTATGGCTTGTATGCATTATAATGTGCATGTGTTATAATGTCATTTAACCTTTTTTCTATGCTTTACATAGTGTGTACACATTATCTAACATGAGTGGGTTTCTCATGCTATAATTGAAATTTGTCAAAATCCCATCCATTAGGCTTGGAAATCCAAGCTTAATGGTTGGATATCCATTTTGGCTCCCAAATCTATATTTTCAACATAAAATAATATATTCAAATTTCATCCTCATCATTTTTATGCATTTTACAACAAAATTTTATGAAATCACTGCCAAAATGTCAAGCTACTTCTTAAGTTTCTAGCCATATACATTTTTAATATTTTGATTAAATTAAGTCATTTATTTGTATTCTCTTAATAATGTCTTCATATTCCCAGTTAATGGGGTGGGTGAAGTTCAATCACAGAAAAGGAGAGAAGAGGCCAAATGGGAGCTGCTAGAAGAAGGTTGGTACAAGATGAATTTCGATGGGGCTTCTAGGGACAATTCGAGAGAGTTAGGTGCAGGGTGTATTGTTAGAGTTTGGAATGGTAAGGTGATTGGTAATGTAGCAAAGAAGCTAGTCAAGGACTCAAATAATGAAGTGGAAATGCAAGCATTGGCCTTGGGAGTTAAAATGTGTCATACTCTTAATCTGAGGAGAATTAAAGTGGAAGGGGACTCATAGGTTATAATTAATGTAGTTAGATGAAAAGACATGCAAATTTGGAATCTTAGTCACTTCTTGAGGAAGTCCTAATCTTATTGGAGAAGTTTGAAGGGTATACTTTAAATCATATTTATCGAGAGGCTAATGGTGAAGCAGATACCTTAGCAAATTTGGCCATCAATTCTTCTAACAAGTTGATTTGGGAGATGTTAGAGGAATGATGAGTGGGATGTGGGACATGTCAGAGGAATGATAAGTTGTCACTTCATCCAAGTATTTGTGAGGTGGTGAAACGTGCGAGTATTAATGAAGGGAGATATTCATATCAATCATCATTTGAGAAGACTTTTTTGCATTCAAGCTAGATACCTCTGACAAAGAATTAGAAATGGACACACTGATATGTCTCACCTCTATAAAACGCCAAATGGCTTTTTGAGGTGGTATTATAGTGAAGAGATTGCAGTAGATGTTTAAATCAGAAAGCATGTTGGTGTTGTTTGTGGTTGAATGGATTTTAGGTGAAGATTTCATGGGTGGTGGATATAAATACTGAGTAAATTTAGATATCTCATCAATGTTTTTAGCTTCTCTTTTAGATTTGGGAGAAAATAAGAATGTGTTGAAACAAATTATGGAAGCAATGGTGGAGGAAGAGTTTGCAAATGGATGGGTTGAGGTGCTTGGGGTGGCAAGAATCGATGTAAGGATTCCTCAACCTAATGAGTTTCATAGAGTTAACAAGGTAGGGGATTTGGTTGAATGGCTCCCCTTCATCACAAAAGCTCTGACAGGTAAAGTGGCTGCTTAGAAAAGAAAGGCAGCAATGGGGGTAGGTTTTATGAAGAAGATTATGGGCCTAGAGCAGGAGTTTGAGTGGATGCAATATTTTATCAACTTCTACTATGAGGTCGACTCGAATGCATGATATATTCCCAGAATAGTTTGTTTTATTTTTACTGCTTAATGTATTTTTGGGTGCTGCCACAATAATGGGTTGCACTTTCTGGCACATCCTATTTTTTGTTGAAATCACATATTTTTAGAAAATATAATGATTTAAGCCTTGAAAGGTTCCATTTAAAGGATTTTAATTGAAGAGGGTTTGATCAAACCCCCTTGGATAGAACCCTGCTAGTTTTAAACCATACCTATAATGGAGTCTCCTCTACACCTATCAAAATGCTGATAAAAAATCACTTTTGATTTACCTTTTGGGGGATCAAATGAATTCATTTAAAATTTATGTTTTGCAAGTATGTAGTCCTTATTATAAGCTTCCCAGAAAGTATAATTTTAAATATATTTAATTTAATTATTATATTTATTTTTTATTTCTTGTGAATGTAGGTTTTTCAATGAACATCAAGGTCTTTGTTTCACACATACAAAAAAATAGGAAAATAGAGAAAAAAAAATACATGTCGTCTAGGTATTTATGTCCTTATTCCAACAAAAAAATTGAATTCTGATACATTTAAAAAAAGTTATGTTGGACAAAATACGCCTATGTCTAAATTATAATTGGTTTGACTTCAAAACTTAATTAAAAAAAAATTCAACAAAACATTATGAAACTAAATGCATCCTCTAGATATCAGTGGTACCAATCTAAATTCAAAAGAAACAGAATTTTATCCTTTGTAGAAAAAAGTTATGTGCGACAGAATACACATCACTTTAAAAAAATGTTGTTTACTCTTAAAAACTAGTTATCAAAGGAGACACAAAAAGTTTTACAATTTAACTCCAAATTTTTTTTAAACTATATATTTAGAATCTATCGACAAAATCTCACAAATCACTAGTTCGCATCATCTTCAAATTCCAAACAGTTTAGTGGCTATAGGTGTCAAAAAGTGAATATTTAGTTCAAAATGTTTATTTCAATGTCAAGTTTGGCCAAAAAGTGTAACCCATTACTGTGGGATGACCTTTTTAGAGATTTTATGTATATACCCTATTAGTAATAAGGATAGGCTGATAGAAATTTGGATAGATTGATAGACTATTATATAGGGATAATGTAGCTCATGCATTTAGGCTGAGAAGTTATTGCTAAAAACTATGTTTAATTTTGGTTACAATATAATAGAAAGGGAGCAGTCCCCATGATTGTAGTTTGTTGATAAAAAAAACAATGTCTTCATATTCCTCAAATTCATATGTATAACTTTTTCTTCATAAATTTTGATCCATTTATGTAAATTTGAAATATATATATATATATATATATATATATATATATATATATATATATATATATATATATATAGGATTGTTCTACGCTCCATTCTATACACATTGAAAAAATGCATTTTCAATTATTTTTGTGAAACTTATGTGACATGCACACTCAATGATATAGTTTTTAGGTTGCATCCACTTCAAAAAATCACCAAAAAAAATTCATTAAAAAGTAGAACTCGTAGTACTAGCTCTTAGATATCTTTCCACCAATTGGTTTTGAAAAATACTTAACACAACACAAATAGGGGGGCACACACTAGTGCTACGTTATATTTTAGTGATAAAAATAAGAGCACTTTTGTGTATGCTTATTGTTTGACCTTCTTAATCTTGACCATTTTTTAAAAGCCTCGATAGTTTCAAAATTAGATTTAGAGTACTACAATTCTTATTCTTATCACACATTCAAATTTTGAGTGTAGGCATCTCAAACTACTCATCAAAGTTAAGGCTTCGCTAGTTTCAGGAAAAAATGGCCACTTTTGACCCCCTTTTGTCCCTCATTTCCATGCCTATATAACCCATGTGTATTTTTTTTAATCAATAACATAACAATAACATGGCCTCCATATATGATCAAACATTTGGCAACTAACTTGTAGATGTTGATATAGGTATTTAAGAATAATTAGAGGGAAATTCCCTTGAATTAAGATAAGTATAAATATCATGAAACCACTCCCCACTAGTCAATATAGCACAAACCAATAAAGAAGTATCATGTATATTTGATTGGCATAATCTATGAATAAGCAATGTAAAGTGAGGACTACCATCATCCAGACCCATAAGTGAGGTATGACAAGCCATAGCATTTGCATATTTATTGTCCTTGAGAGGTCTAGCATCAATGATAAATGAGTCAAAAATAGTGAAGTAATTGTAAAGTCAACCCATGATATTATGTACTTGTCTAGCATCTTTAGTCTTGTAATCATTGGTAATTTATCTAACCACCTACTATGAACCCCAATTCATATCAATAGATTTAGATTTCAAATGAATAGTTACATGTAAGCCTAGAATTAATGCTTCATATTCAACTATATTACTAGTACATGAAAATCTATTCAAAAAGATAAAGGAATCAAATCAATCGAGGGTGGCATCAATATCACACCTACCTCTAAATGAGTCATACATCTACAATTGTCAATGAACATGGTCCAAGGGGATTAAAAAATAATATTTAGTAAATTCTCGTGAGGAAAAGATGTACTAGTAGACATATGAGTCTGACATGATGTCATGACTAATTGATCAATTACATATTATCCCTTAATAGATTTTTGAGAAATAAATTTGAGATCAAATTCTATAACATGATCCATCATGTTGCATGACCTAAAAGATTATCCTTGGAAAGCATAAGGTCTTCTGTTATAATCATGTGTTAGCATGTAACATATAGTGCATCAACTTCTATGGAGAAAATACCATAACAAAACATGTTTTTTTCATAGGAGAGTACCGTAACTTGAATAATCTAGTAACTTGTGTGACTGATATAATAAACATGTTATTTACCATGCTCATCATTGTATGTCAATAACCTACCAATAGCACACTCAGTAATAGAGACATATAATAATAAAGGTTTACCTTGAATAATAGGCATAAGTGCTAGAGGATTCATGGACTACTGTTTCATATCATCAAAATATTTTTGGTACTTGGTCCATTGAAACTTAGCATCTTTCTTCAATAGTTTAGTGAAAAATAAAGCGTGAATCACTAATTGTGAAATAAAACGTCAAATATCTTTGATATTACCTTGAATACTAGGGAGTTGTGTAATATTATGAGGCAAAGACATATTAGCAATAACACGTATCTTCTTAGTATCAACCTATATGCCTCTCCTAGATACAAGGAAGTCTAATTAGCAATCATACACTACACTAAATATGTATTTCTTTGGATTTAATCAAACTTGAAATTGTCAAAACCTCTCAAAGATGGTGCTAAATTCCCTAGATGGTTAGTTCACTTCTTAAATTTTCCAAAATGTCAAATCCACATAATCCTCTAAAATATTGTGCATCAAATCATGGAAAATTAAAGTCACAACTCTTTGATAAGTAGCACCAACATTTTTCAAACCAAAAGGAATAGCTATATAAAAAAATATACCCTAAGGAGTAGTAAAAGTAGTCTTATGTTAATGTTGAGGATTGATAAGAATTTGATTATAACCTAAAAATCCATGCATAAATGACTAGTCATGTCTTATAGTGGAGTCAATGACCATATCAATATTTGGAAATTAAAAATCATCCTTAGGCAAGGATTTATTAAGATATATAAAATTAGTACATATACAAATATGTCTGTTAGACTTAGCCAATGCACTATATTTGAAATCCATGGAGAGTAGTCAATGGGTCCAATGAAGTTGACTTTTAAGAATTTTTCAAATTTATCTTTAATCATCAAAGCAACTTTAAGATGCATCTTTATAATTTTCTATTTTACAAGCTTGGCATTGAGATCATTGAGAATAATATTATGTATGCCACTATTATTAGATGCCTAACATGCCCTAGTAAGATCATGTGAATAATTCACTATAATCGTGAAGTAGTGCACAAATGTTGTCATTTAAAAGTGTTCAAACATTCACCAATTTTGAACACTTTGTCTTTGTTTGATTTATCCATTTTTAACATCAAATGCACTGCCAACAATAAGTGTATTTTTGTCTTCAATAAATGGTCCAGTAGGTAAAATGTGAGATAACTCTAGAGAATCCCCTAATCAAGGAGATGTTTCTGCAAAATTAGAACAAACCTCAAGAGAAACCTCTACCATAATGGAACTTAGATAAATCCTTTTAAACACCCAAAAATTTGATAATAAATTCATCATCAACAAAAGTATCCAGAGGAGGAGTAGAATCTAATAAGTCTATATAAATTAACTCAAGATGTACCAACTATAAATCTATGTCATGATTAATTTGACAAGTTAATTCAAAAATTGTTTTCTATGTACCTTTTGTATTTTGAGCCTTAGTATGATAATAACCTAAACCAATAGTAATATGTTGTTGTGATGGATTCATCTGAATAAGTTCTAATGTACCTTGTTCCTTTAAACCTAAACCTTTTCCAATATATGGAAATTTCTATAGAATAGAAAAAAAATTACCATACTAATGAGCTAAGTGAGAAGAAAGCAAACCACAATTAGAATTGGAACTAGAGTTAAATCCATGAATAAGAGCACCCCCATATATAGTAATATCCACATAAAAACTTGAAGGTGGGCAACCATATATAACATAATCCATATATAATTGAGGAATATTATAAACTTTAACATTTACTTTATGTTCTTTAATGCAAGAAGGTATAAATCAAGGGAACCCCAACCATCCTTAGGATCAACATGAAGTGTAGATGAAGTAGATGAAACTCTTAATGGCAATATAGGTGTAATCAATCAGTTTGGAAAACCCAAATATTTTATTTTTCAACCACCTGACAATACTGGTAAGGATTATCATCAACTATTACTACACACCTTCTATTGTTATGAATAAAATTAAAAGTCTAATGAATTATAGAAGGTACAACACTCATTGCATGGATCCAAGGATGACCAAAAAGAATATTATATACTAAAGAACCAAGCTTTACTTGGAACAATGTATCAAGTGTAAAGGGTCCAAGAGTAATGGGTAAAGTAACATACCATGAGGTTCATGACCCACATTATCAAACCCTTTAATAAAGACTTTGAATTTTAGTAAATTAGTAGAATCAACCATGATTATTGTTATCACCCAAATTTGCACCCTTGCGTAAAGTTGTGAAACCTCAGCAATCTGAAGTAACATGGGAATGATCTCTAAGTGTGGGACTTTGCTAAATGAGATCAGACCTCCAGAGAATGCCAGCTTCCTTAACTGGTTATCACCTAAAACTACTGAATCTTAAGAGGAAAAGAGAGAAGGAATGCTTTAAAGTGAAGGATGAAACAAAAGCTTGAAAACAAAAGGTGATTCACCAAGTTTAATAAAAGAACCCTCACAATACTGAGGAAATGCACAGCATAACCAAATATAACAAGCAAACATACACAGATTCAATTGATCCTAGCAAAGGTGAGAAACCAGACGATTGAGAGGAATAGAGACATTCACAAACAACCATATGCAGATTCACACAGGACTAGAAATCAGTCCAAAGAGGCAAAATAACTTGAGTATATTTAGTGGGAAGGCACAGTTACAGTATAGAAGGTTCTGTTTGGAAACAGAAAGTCTGAATGCTAAAAATTTTCCCAACCTTATTTACATCTCATGAATGCATATACATAGCATTCCAAACTAGCCTAGGTCGGTTACAAAAAATGTGCTCTAAGAGCTATCTCAGAAAATATCTACCTTTTGTGACTGTCTAGCCGTACGAGTTATGGCACCAAAATATCTGGCACTGGGCAGATAAAAGATATTTTAAGTCTTCAATGCAAGTTGATGCATCATCGATCCTCAGCAATGCATACCTTAAAATATCTAGAGCAGGATGGTGGAGAAATATCTTTTACCATCAATGCGAGCTGCTTCATCCTGTTGCAGCAATGAATGCCAAAATATCTTCATCTGCTCAATGTAGTCGCTGAAACGTCCAGTCGCCCAAGACATACAAATCCAGATCTGAAATTGAGAAGTGACAAAAACTCTTGAAAAGCCAACCAAAAGAAAGGGGACAAAAACATGCATCTTTGCCTCTTACAGCATGTCAAAATTTGCTAAGATGGAGGAGATACAGGCGGTCAAAGTTTCCGTCAACCGCCTGTATATATCGCTTTGCATCTGTGTGTATATATTGCTTGCATTTGCCGCCCCAATTGGCATTCAAAAACCTTCTCTACAACTCCCTTGTACATGCATGGCGCTTTGTATATCAGGCTTGTACATGCCTTGTATTTTCAAATTTGCATATGCATACAATTTCCCTTGTATGTGCGGACCCCACCTCTTGTATGTTAACTTGCATCTGGTCTTGCTTATGAAAATATACAAGCAAACATACAAGCAGAAGATACATACGAAGTGCTTGTACCTTGGCAGACCCCACCATTTGTATCTCCTCTCTGAATATGCAAACATACAAGCCGCGGACCCCATGCTTGAATTTGTGAGAATTAACTTTTGGGTCAGGTCCGGGTTGTATGTATCCTATTGTACATTTGTTTGTATATCGCAATATACAAAACACTTATAGATACAAGGCGGACCTGAGAATTTTATATGCTGGACTTGATCTTCGATTCAAGTTCGCCCTGTATACAACCTTTGTATTTCTGACTTGTATATCGCAATATACAATCGCCTACATACAAGGCAGACCCCAAAACTTTATAAAACAAGTTAAAAATGCAATCGGGTCCGGCTTGTATGTAAACCTTTGTATATTGCGATTGTATATGAAAACATACAATCGCATATACAAGCCACTGTAGCAACCTGCCAATATACAATACATTGTTCCTTTAGCTTTGCATCTTCGACTTTGCATGCTTGTATGTTTGTTCCTTTGTATATCGGCTTTGTATGTGAAAACATACAAAGCAAAATATACAAGCCACTGTAGCCGATGCATCTTTTGGCTTGTATCTTAAGCGATGGTCCTTTGTATATTCCGCTGATGTACATTGCAAAATGTACATCCTCCTTGTAACTTCTAACATACAATCGGCCTTATATATTTTCTTTGTATGTTTCGCTTGTATGTGCAAACATGCAAGCAAAATATACATTCTCTTTTGTATATGCGCCGATATACATTCCACTGTAGCACATGCATATTAATCGGCCTTGTATATTTTCTTTGTATATTGGGTTGTATGTGTGAATATACAAACCCGATATACATTCCATCCTGATATACAAGCACAAAATATTCTGGGGAATCTGCGAAAGATTCCCCAAATGTACATGCATCTTTTGAGCCCAATATGCATTCCAAAATGCATATAACTTACTTTTTCAAAGGCCGATAGAGAACCTGCAAGCCCGCCAATGCACATTTGAACTGCATGTTGACCAAAACTTTGACCATGAATAATTTCTTTATTTGGCCGAATTTTGGGGTGATGTAAAAAGCAAACCTACCTATTTGTTCAAGCTCTTTCCAATGGTAAGGTTTTTTAGGCAAGGTTTTGGGAAAAAAATGGCACTTTAAGCTTTATAGGAACATTTTCCGAAGGATTTTCAAGGAAAAGTACCAAGTTAACCATTTGACTCTGGGCAGAGGAAAATAGGATAACAATTATATAGAAGAAGTCTTTGTTACATATATTTAAACCATATCATTTGTCTATTAAAGCTCACTTAATCCAAATGTCCCCATATTTAACCACGATGTATAATGGTTGATGTTCTTAATAACATGTGGGGTAGGCAACTCATGAGGCACAAATGAAATATTATAATTATTTTAAAAGATAGACTCCACAATGGTGACTACCTTTGTAGGAGTAATATTAGATGGAATGGTAACTTTAGATAAAGCTTTCCTTAAAACATTCCTATGTGTCTCAAATGAATGCATTAAATTCCAAAGATATATTTTAGTTGTATTCTTAAGTTAATCAATTAAATCAATACCCCTTATTATATTTTTCTATCAATTTAGGAGGAAGTGGTAAGATTGGATTTCCAGATGGAAAAATTGGCTGATAAGATGTAACATTCTATCCCCTAGCTAATATGCATGATGAATTGTGTGATAACTCTATGTAGTAGATAAGGCATGAAAAAAAGGTATGCCTTTATGAATAAATGGTTGGGCATGAAGATATAAGAGACATATGAATAGTAGGTGAAGAGGGTGGACTAACATTAAAAGATAGATTATAAGGCTCAACTAAATCCACGCCAAGACTAGAAAAATGATCAATAAAAGCTTGTGTGAAGTCCATAAATGAATGATCAAATAAACAAGGTGAATCAAACCATTGAAATGCTCTACGACTAAAATAAAGTCTAAATTCACTAATCAATAATATATCATCATCCAAGCAAGTGGACCAAAAGTGAAACTACCTAGTTTAAGCTAGGTTGTATGGAGTTGCAATGGAATGGAATTACCATCCCTCTTTCCTTGCTTATGGCTTTGACCACAAGACTGATCAACCTTTCTCTATTGGTTTTGGGCTTGTGTTCAAGGGTTTTTGTCTCCTTTTCATGGGTTAATGGTGAGGTCATGGGCTTTGGCTAAATCGACTCCCTTGTTGGTGGGTTTTTTTTTTGCTTTTTTTTGGTTGAGGGTGTGAGGTTTTTAAGTTTGCATGGTTGTGGTTGGGGGCCCAAGGGACCCCCTTCCTTTCTCCTTTAAGGACATGGTTAGAGTTTATGAGCCCTCTTCATTTGTCCATGATAATGTTGTTCATTTTCTAGTGCATGCAATGAGTGAGGTTAAATTTGATTAGAAATCAAAAAATGGTTGAAATCAAATGGATTCTTGGAAAAGAGTGTGGATCAACCTATTTTGGTTATAAACCCTGATTTAATTATTGATGATGTGTCTTGTCTCTCTGAACATGCCCTGATTTGAAAATTTATGGCCATTAAAATGTCCTTGCCCTTCTTAGAGGCCTGGGCTCATCGGACCTGGCAACCTAAGGAAGATATGGAGATTATTCTTGATGTGAATAGCTACTTTTTTATGTTTTCTCAAGAATGGATAACAAAAATATGGCTTTTGAGGGAGGTCCTTATTTTTATAATCTAGTTGGTTTATTCATCAAACCATGGCATGTGGGTTTTGATCCTATGGAGGAGATCCCTTCCAAAATTCTAGTCTGGATCCATCTCCTCTAGCTACCCATGGAATTCTAGAGACTGGATATTCTATAATCTATTGTTGTAGTCTTTAGGAAACTTATGGGTTCCTCTCATCTCACACTTCAAAGAAAGGTAACAACTTATGCTCACATTTGTGTTGAAATTAATCTGAATAAACCGTTGTCTGATTGTTTAGAGATTAGACTGGGAGATATGCAATGGATCTAATAGATAAACTATGATCCCTTCCTTTTTAATGTCATGCTTGTCATACATATGGGAACTTATAGAGGAACCACCCAATAAGGGTTCTAGTTGCTCTCCATTCCATACCAGATAATTTTATAGCTAAAGATAATGTTAAAGGAAAGGCTTTGACCCATGGTGATGGGATTGATCCAAATGGGTTCATACCTATAAAATCTTGGTATAGAGGAAGGACATTGAACCATCATAAAAGAGATCTACCAAGAGGTAATTTGAATAACATATTTGATGTTCTAGAGAATTTTAAAGAACTTGGATATGCTCATATTGACAAGACCCTAGCTAACCAAGATTTGGACCTCCCTGATTCTAGTGTTCCTTCCAATCCAACAAAAACTCATGATTTAACTAGTACATACAAGTGCCTCCCAATGAAAGGACTCCTCTTTCTCCAAGTCATATTAAGGAATCAATTAGGCAATAAGAAGCTAATAAAGTTTGTATACACCTAAAAATGACACGACTCTAAATAAATATTTTTAATATTTATTTAAGTCTACCTTCCTCTATCAATAAATAAATAATTAAATTTATTTATTTGATTCATATTCCTCTAAGTTAATTAAATATCAAAATATTTAATTATCTCTTCTAAAGTCAAAATTAAATAAAATCATTTATTTAATTAAATTCTTCCAAACAATTAAATAATTCTAAATTATTTAATTAAGTCAAGTCTATTCCTCCAAATTTAAATAAATCATTTAAATTTATTTAAATCTTCTCACTCTCTAAAATAAAATATAATTAAATATTTAATTTTTCTAAATCATGTGCAAGTAATTAAATAAAGTTATTTATTTAATTCGCTTTCTTATCTTCTAAAAAATCTTCTAAATCTTCTAAAAATAAATTATTCTTGTCATACAAAAGCAAAAGCTGAGTTAACTGATTTAAAACAAGTTTGTTTTTATCAACAAGTTCTTAAATTAGAAAACATATTCTAATTTTTGAAATAAAAGATTATCCTCATCAAGAAGGCAGATAACTCAACAAAGCATCTTTTTGAATGACACATGTCCTTCTTTTATTCACGCACGTTCCCTCAAACATCCTCTACCATTGATCTTCTTATTTCTTCTACACCATTGATCTTCTCTCACACAATTCTATAAATATCCTTCTATTCTTCCATTTCAGAGATTATGCTTTCAAGTAAACTTATGTTGCAGAATCCATAGCGCGCCATTGGCACCCCCACTATCACATTCATCCATTATCCATTTCATGTTGTGTTAAAGCTCACCTTTAACACTACAAGTATCCAAGCCATTTCTCCTTTGCCATCTTGAGGAATTAAAGCAAGGAAGCAAGCTTCCTGAGGGCCACATTCATCACTGAAGATCAAATGGGAATAGGTGAACAATGGAAATTGCAAGGTAAAAAGGATGTGAGTATCACTTTCTTTCTTAATTTAAATCCTTTTTATTGGCACATTCCATTGATGTTTTTGGGTTTTGTAATTCATTTTAATTATCACATTTTACCCATCACATTTATGGCGCCCACCGTGGGGCCTTTGCCCCTAATCTAACCAAAAAAACTAAGTTTCTGAGTGAAAGGTTTCATATAGATTCCGTACAAGGATCAAACAGGTTCAGTCGACGCATCTGATTGATCCTGAGGCACATCTGATCACTGTTCCAACGCATACATCCTTCAAACTGGCACATATACAACTTGTTCCGGTGCATGCAAAGTTCCAGCGCATACATCCTTTGAGTCGGCACATCTACAATCTATTTTAGCACCTACGGTATTCCAATGGATACACCATCAGACATGGCGCTTACATTATTTTTTGCGGTGCATCTATAGAATTGGCACATTTGCTTCTCATTCCTACACTTTTGACATATGTCTTAGCACATTTGTAAAGCTGTGCTTACAGTCTCTATTTCTGCGCATACAAATTGTTAAGTGGCGCATCTATTCTTCACTATGGTTTTAGGATTTCTCGTAATTTTTTAAGTTAACGCTAACATTCGTTTTGCAGGATTAGGAGCTAGATAGATCATTTAGCTGCACTAATTAACTCATCTTAGATTAATTAGGGGAAAAAGTAAAAAAAATGCATGCATGCAAATCTCACATAGTTCTTAATTAGGAGGATAGTAACGAACATCACTGCTATCTTTTCATTATTGCTATCTTTCTTAGTTTAGAACATTGTTATCTCACAAAGGGAAATGAACCATTGCTATCTTTAACCACTTCAAAGTTAACAAATGTGTGAGTGCCCAAGTAGATAACGCATTTAGTTTTTTTTATTTTAAATAGGATTGGATTAACCATTGTTTTCTGTGTCTGTTGAATGACAATAGGCTTATGCTCTCCCCTTTACTGGGTGACCAGAACACCAGACTTGTTATTCCTTGTGTATAACCTTTAGAGGGGCTGCCCTTGGATGCTCGCCTGTCCAAGTGGGAACAACCCTGAATGGAAACAGGCTAAAGCCAAGCCCTACCAATCCACTTTAAATAAATTGTGCTTGAGGCAAAAGATTCCTACAATGAGTGTCGTTGTGTTACACCGATAGCCAACCTCCCCCAAAACACTCCAAGGCATAACCCTTGGAGGCTGGGAGACTCCATAATGGAGAATAGCACTGCCGCATGTGTAACCACTCAAACAGTTGCCTTGACTACTTAGCCATTTGTTTAGTATACCAAAAACCCCTATTTTTTGGCGCAAAAGGTGGAACCTTTGAAGTAGCCCTGATTCATGTGATTCTTAGTAGAAGTAGCAGGGACAATCCTATGGTTTAGTGGGGGTACGAGCCTAAGGAAACCTAGATCTGGTATGCGTGAGAAGTGAGTGTCATGGAGGGGAGCCGGTGCTACCAAATCCTAAAGCTACACGCTTTGAATATACATAGCTAAGGGACTCAACAAATACTGTCCTTACCAGCCTAGGTTGTAATTGTTCTTATGTTAGAAAGTCCAAAAATACAAAAAAATAACAAAAGATAAAAATCATGAAAACTTCTATGCACTTGATGTGTCTGTATTTGCCATAATTGAAAATTAGAATTCAAAAAGACCAAGTTTTCAACCAAAAATAGAATTTTTTTTGTAAAACGTACCAAAAACTCTACAAAATTCAAACTGAAAACCAGAACAGTGCATCTGCTGCAACCTGCGGCGCATACACTTAGACTTGTTGTGCATTTGAACATTGTTGTTGCGCATATAAAAATTGCCAGATTTGCGCATTTGCTTCAACCTGCGATGCTTTTACCTCTTGTTCTGGCACATTTAATGTTGCGCATCCAAACCAGAGAGCTATTATGTACTTCCTAGGAGAAAAATTTTCAACTTTTCAAAAACCTATTTCAAACTTGTTTGAGTTTTCCCAAGATCTGATTAAAATCGTGCAAGTCAACCATTTTGCTCTTCTTCTGCACCATAGCTACTTTTCCCACACTGCACCATCCAAAATTTCGCAAAAATTCTTCCTAAATCCAACAAGGTTAGAACCAAGCAATTCTTGATTGCATCAAACCTCAAACAAACCTAGTGAGTCTCCACTATCAAGGATCAATCATCCTTTTCTCTCGAAACTCCACTAGTGGCTTGTGCAAGACTAGTCTACATCAAGTAAACAGATTTCTATCATCCTTACTTTGACTATCGTTTTGTTCACCCAACTTGTTTGACACCAATTGATCTAAGGAGAACCTTGTTCAAACCTTGGCATTTCATCGCCCCTTATTCAAAGCTTTCAAGCTCACTTCATCCCATCTCACATCACCTTGCATGGTCTTAACGAGGTCCCAAAAACAAAAACAAACTGAAATGGCTGAGAAAACTATTCTGACCTCTCATGATAGTGATGAGGAAATTTCTATGGAAGAGGTTCTCCAAACACAACAAGACCAAAGGTTTCAATGCATAATGTATAAGGCACTTGCCCAAGACCCTACCAAATTTTTTCTACACTTAGCACAATTAGGAGTCAAGCTCCCTAAAGATTTTGACGTAGAAGCTCTAAAAGAACTTGAGGAAGAAAGAAACCCTGAGGGAAGCACACATGAGGAAATACCCACAGACAAAAGAAAAACAACCATTGATTCTACAGATGCCTTAAGCTTAATGACCCAACAGATCCAATCTTTACAACAACAATTCACAGACATGCAAACAAGAGCATCAACTAAGCATTATTCCCTAGAGGATATTTCACCATATCCTTTTGATAGAACCTTGATCATGATACCTTTCCCCTCTAAATTTGAGGTGCCAAAATTTGATAAATATCGAGGAAAGGGTGATCCAAGGGACCACATTAGGGAATTCAACGCTGCATGTCTTGAAGTTGCACACAATGATACTTATCTTATGCGACTGTTTCTAAGAAGCTTGGGAGGACAAGCCATGGAGTGGTTTTCTAGACCCTTTAACGAAATTGTAGATAAATTTGTCACACACTTCTCCTACAATCTTGAGCATGATACCTCAATCTTAGACCTGTGTAACACCAAGCAAAAAGGTGGAGAATCTTTCACCGCCTTCCTACAAAGATGGAGACAGTTGGCAAGTAAGTGCCCACATCAAAAGCCTAAAAAACAAATACTAGAAATGTTTGTCCATAACTTACAAACTGACCTAAGCTATCAGATACAAATCCAATGTCCTACTTCCTTTAGTAAGGTCATTGAGATGGGTCTAATCATCGAAAAGGCTTTAATCGCAAAGGATCAAATAAAGCTCTATAAGGACACTCCTAGTACCAATACCAACATAGATAAACCAAGATTCTGGACAAAGAACAAAAACATTGTGAATGATGGGGTGGTAGATGCCAAGAATGTGGCACCAAAACAACCAATCTTCAACTTATCGAATCCTCAAAACAACCCCCCGCAAAACAAACCAAGAAACACTGAATCACAGTTTACAAATTTTCAACCTAGGAGAAAATTCACACCTTTGGGAGAATCATTGGAAATTGCCCTATGGAAGTTAATCACAAGTAAGATCATAACACTTCCAACAGCGCGAGAATATGAACCAAAAGTTAAACCTCTTTGGTGGAATGACAATAATTTCTGTGAGTACCACCGAAACAGGGGACACAAAACCAACGACTGCATTGCGCTCAAGCACACTATCCAAGATTTGATCGAGCAAAACAAAGTGTCACTTGACAAACATACCTCTAATAATGATCACCAAGAATTCAAGGATCCTCTTCCCAACTATGAGCAAGGAGGGTCTTCCAACCAAAACAACAGTGGAACTAACAACGCGAATTACACAAACGTCACCTTTGACTATGTTGTTAACCATATCTCAAAAAGTGATTCATGCATCAATGTGATCACTATAAACAAAGATCTAGATTGTAATGTTACCACCTGTAGTAATAGAGTCACTCTTAGAGGAGCACCCACCTCCATGGATAATCAGTACAGTATCCTGGATCAGCTACATTAGACACCTGCACATATCTCCATTCTAGAACTTCTGCATATGTCCCTGTCTCATAGGGCCATACTTGATAAAGCTCTTTCCAAAGCCTCCGTTCCAATGAACCTCGTTGAAGAATAGTTTCAAACCATGGTAGGTCACATTACCTCACCTCACTCCCTATCATTCACTGAAAAGGATGATATGTCAATCACCCAACCTCATAACGCCTCCCTTCATATCGAAGCCTTCATCCACAAACACAAGATAAAAAGGGTCTTAATCGATGGAGGAGTTGGTTTGAATATTTGCACCTTGAAGCTAATCCTTACATTGGGGTTTACGGAGAAAGCTATAGATCCAAAAAATAAAATAACAATCAAAGCCTACGATGAGGAGGAGAGAACTTCCAACGGAACTGTTACTTTACCAATCAGAGTGGGACCTATAGTGAAAGATGTGGCATGTCAAGTCCTCGATATGGAGCTAGCATATAACATTCTTCTTGGGAGACCATGGATACATGCTCTGAAAGTGGTGCCATCAACATACCACTAGTGTATCAAATTCCCATATGAAGGTCAACAGATCACCATACAAGGTGACCCCAACCCATTTCAGTATTGTAACTCCATTCAATCTAAACCTGAAGTTGTAATTCCCAATAACCGTGCCTCTGCTTCATCTTCATCTCGTGTTGATCCAGCTTCACTTGCTTCCACATCAAAAGCTTCCCAACCTAACCTCAAACTCAAAGATAAGGGCCTAGGTGAGTACACAATCTCTCAATCCCTCTGCTTGGGACAACTCCCCCTATCTCCCAAATCATATGGAAGACACCTACCTTGAGCAAATCCAAAGTAGACAAAACTACCAAAGGTCTGTTCATAAAATGGGGAAGCCTCAAAGATGAGAGCAATGAAAAGGATATCCTGCAATGGTTATATAAGGATGAAGGCAATTCATCAACACAACAAGACCATCACACCACTATACAAACTAAACAATATGGTCAAGGATTCCAAATGCTACAAGGAATGGGGTATGAAGGACACGATCCACTCAGTTCAAGAAAAGATGGTATCACTGAACCCATCCAACCTCATACCTTGACAGGCTGAGACACTACAGGGCTAGGTTACACTGGCACATCAAGAACCAACAGAGCAAATAAGAATAAAGGCAAACAACCAGAAACATCTGCTAGTAATCTAGTTGATCAAATTCAACAACTGCAACTGGGAAGTGAGACTGATTCCAATGAATATGAATGGGATAACCTCTCTGAGCTATCTTTTGATGAAAAAGGTATCGATGTTGTCCACAAGTATGACCCAACCCATGCAAATGAGAGACGAGGTCCAAGGGCTAGACCGCTAGAGTCTGACCCATGTAATAAAGATAGTGAAAGTCTTGAGGAAAGAATGATACCCCCCTTGACAAATCTGCTAATAGAGAATACCATCGCAGACTTTGTCTGTGCTTATAATGACCTCCACAACACCTCTATCTTAACCATCAATACCATCGAACCAAACCAACTCAATGACCCCTTACCATTGTTACACCCCAAACTCATAGATTAGGACTTACAAGACACTACCACTGAGGTCGACACCTTTCAGAACAATGAAGCCATCATAGACTATCTTGAACTTAGAGATCATATACCCGCAAGGGACCATAGAGCTGGCTATGCTATAGAACTCAATGACAAGGCCTATTTTGGAGAGAGTGCCAAGCCTTTCAGTCTCAAAAATGTCAAAATGAAAGAAATATCTAATGGTGAAAACTGCTCTGCAGCAGTGTTAGATCATGAAAAAAGTAAAAATATAGACATATCCAACGGTGAAAACCTCTCTGAGCCGCCGAAAGATGGAAGGCTTGACCCTCTACCCAATCTCACACATCAGTAGAGATCTTCAATCTTGATAGAACTAGCAGAGATGATCAATGTCAGCATAGGTGATAATCCCAGAATAATTCATATGGCACAATCTCTAATAGCACAAGAAAATCCAGTATTCACCAAATTCTTCAAGAGAAAACAAATTAACTTTGCCTGGACATATGCAGACATGCCAGGGCTAGATCTGAATATCATAATACATCACTTATCCTTAGCTCCAAGAGCTAAACCAGTAAAGCAAAAACTCAAAAAGATGCACCCACATGTGGCCCTCATGGTGAAAGAAGAGTTGAAGAAACTGTTAGATGTCAGATTCATTAGACCAATAGACTATCCTGAGTGGATTTCAAACATAGTACCAGTTGTCGAACCAGATGGCTAAGTCTAAATATGTAATGACTTTAGGGACCTGAACAAAGCTTGTTTGAAAGATCATGTCCCCCTGCCAAACATTGACATTATTGTAGATCTCATGGCATGACACACCATGCTGTCACTAATGGATGGTTTTTCTGGATACAACCAGATAAAAATTGCACCTGAAGACCAACACAAGACTGCATTCACATGTCCATGGGGTACATATTGTTGGTCTGTCATGCCATTTGGTTTGAAAAATCCTGGCGCAACATATCAAAGAGCTATGACCACAATCTTCCACGACATGATGCACACTATAATGGAAGACTATGTTGATGACATCCTGGCAAAATCACTCACAAGAGAAGGACACCTAGCAGTACTTGACAAAATCTTCAAAAGACTAGAACAGTTTAATGTGCACCTCAATCCAAAGAAGTGCGTGTTTGGAGTTACCTCAGGTAAGCTACTTGGATACATAGTGTCCACCAATGGAATCAAAGTCGACCTAGCTAAAGTGAAAGCCATCATGGAAATGCCGCCTCCTAAGAATCTCACTCAACTAAGGTCTTTGCAAGGAAAACTACAATCTATCAGAAGGTTCATTTCTCAGTTGGCAGACAAGTGCCACCCATTTTCCCACCTCCTACATAAGAATGTCCCTTTCAAATGGAATGATTCATGTGAGCAAGCATTTCAGCAGTTAAAAGAATATCTCATGAAGCCACCTGTATTGATGCCACCGATTCAGGGCAAACCTCTATTGTTGTATATCTCGACCACACCAATAGCTCTGGGAGCTCTCCTTGCACAACAAAATTATGAAGGGAAAGAACAAGCAATCTACTATATCAGTCAAATACTTGTTGGATATGAACTGCAATACACACCAATTGAAAGAGCATGTCTTGCTGTGGTCTTTGCCTCACAAAAGTGGAGACATTACATGTTGTCACATTCTGTCAGACTAGTAGAAAAAATTAATCCACTCAAGTACTTACTCAACAAAGCAGCCCTAATAGGTAGATTGTCCAAATGGGTCATGCTTCTTAGCAAATTCGACATCGAATATGTAGACAGGAAAGCAATAAAAGGCCAAGTACTTGCAGATCAACTGGTAGATGCACCTCTAACAGATGATAGCCCTTTGAGCTTTGAATTTCCAAATGAATCTATCTTTCACATAACCACAACAACCTGGAAAATGTATTTTGATGGCTCATATACTCAGCATGGATCAGGAGTAGGTATCTTGTTGATCACCCCTAGTGGCAACACCATTCCTAAATCAGACAAATTACTCTTTCCATGCACTAACAACGTGGCAGAATATGAAGCCCTAGTCATTGGCATCAAGCTAGCAGTTGAATGGAATATCCAAGAACTTCAGGTGTATGGCAACTCACAGCTGGTCATAAATCAAGTAAATGACGACTACAAGACAAAAGATGAGAAATTAATCCCTTACAAACAAATGGTAGATGACTTCAAAGAATACTTTGTCAAGATCTCTTTTGAGCAAATCCCAAGGATTGAGAGCAAAGCTGCAGATGCCATGGCAATGATTGCATCTCTCCTCAATATTCCAAATAATCAATCACGTTATGAGTTCTAGGTAGAGCCAATGTCTTGTCCTGCATATGACACCCCTGAATCCCATATCATTTGCCACATTGTTGGAGTTGATTCCCCCCTCTATGGAAAAATATTTGCTTATCTTAAAGAGAATACCCTCCCACCTAATCTCTCCAGTTACCAAAAATGAACCTTCATCCGTCAGGCATCCCGGTATGCCATTATCGCCAATACCCTATATCGCAGAGGTCTCGATGGTACTCTCCTTAGATGTCTCGATAGTGAGGAATATCAAACCGCCCTGAACAAAGTGCACAACGGTATATGTAGGACTCACTCTAGTGGCCCTACCCTAGCCAAGAAACTCATATGCATGGGATACTACTGGCCAACCATGGAACAAGATTCCTATCATTTTGTAAAGAAGTGCAAGAAATGCCAAATCCATGGGTACCTGATATGTGCACCAACACAGGAGCTACAGTCATTAACGACTCCTTGGCCTTTCTATCAGTGGGGACTCAACTTAGTGGGCAAGATTCACCCTCCTTCATCCAGTGGCCATAAATTCATAATCACTACCACAGAGTACTTTACAAAGTGGATTGAAGTCATGCCCTTAGCCAATATCACAGGAAAGTAGATTGCCTCCTTTATCTTGAACTATATCATTTGTCGCTATGGTATCCCTTCATCCATTGTCACGGATAATGGATGACCTTTCAAAAATCAAGATGTCAGGGAACTATGTGACAAATTCCATATACAACACCACTTTTCAACCCCCTACTACCCCCAAGGCAATGGCCAGGCAGAGGCATCAAATAAAACTAGTTTGAATATCCTAAAGAAGACTATCAATGATGTCGGTCGTGATTGGCATATCTAATTAAATCCTGCATTGTGGGCCTATCGTACAAGCATCCGCACACCCACAGGTGCAACATCATACTCCCTGGTCTACGGATCTAAAGCCATCTTGCCCATTGAAGTCGAGATCCCATCCTTGCGAGTTTCATTATAAGGCCTCATATCTGATGAAGAGTATAGAGTGTCCAGAATTCAAGAGTTAGAGTTGCTTGAAGAGAGAAGGCAACAGGCCTTTAACCACCTACAAGCTTATCAACAATGGATGTCTAGAAGCTACAACCATAGGGTAAAGCCTTGAGTATTCCAAGTTGGTGATCTAGTCCTCAGAGAAAATCCTAGAAATCAGCAAGATCGAGAGAAAAAAGGCAAGTTCAAACCCAACTAGCTGGGTCCCTATGTCATCATTGTAGCCTATGGGTCGGGAGCATATCAATTGGCTACATCTAAAGGTGAATTGTCTGATGATCCTATCAACAGCATGCATCTTCACAAGTTCTATACCTAAAAACCCCAATGCAAGGGAGTCCTTAAAAATTCAAAAAATTGGAAAAGTGATAAAAAAACAAACAAAAAAATCAGAAAAAATGGAAAAATAACAAAAAAATCATCCTTCGGTGAAAACCTGGCAAACAAGCACCTGGGATAGGTACCATGATGAAAACTTGGCAAACAGGCATCATGTGTACTTTTAGCTTTCGTGCAAATAAAAGCAAGTGGTGAAAACCTGGTAAATAGGCGTTGTCTGCAACAAACCGCTTCCTCCATCTATTGTGACCTCATTTCTCTTATGTCCATCATATCATTCATCCTGAACCATTCTCAAACTACGTTACCTCTGAGCTATCACGTAGGCAAGGCCATTGTCAATGCGCCCTCGAGGCTCCGCTCCACTCCATTTCTTTCCTCTACATTTCCTTGGAGTGTTGTCTATCCTGTTGTCCATACCAACTCTGTATCTATGCCATCGCCTAGGTCTTAGGTCCATCAAGTTTACCCTAAACTACGTTGCCTCTGCGATGTCACGTAGGCAAGGCCATTTAGCAATGAGCCCCCAAGGCACTAGGTCAGTCCCTTAGGGTCTGTCTCTCCATGTCTATTTGTCGTATCACCCATAATAAGATGATCCTTTGTCTAAACTAGGGGCAACTCCTTGACCTGGTTGCAGATTTGGATTCTTGAATGCTGCATGTTCTAAGAGGATACCAATAAAGAATTGCGATACCTTTCACTAGACAAGCACACGTAGCAAAGAGAGCTTCCAAACAAAAATCTTGGCATAAAACATCAACCTGTCCAATGCAAACATGTACCGAAACACTCAAATTAATTCTATATCAATTATGGCAAAAAGACACATCTAATGCAAGAATGTTTTGTGAATAGGTTAACTTACAAAGTCTTGGATTTTTGTCATTATGTCTTCCTATGCTACTCAAGGTTGCCAAAAGCTAGAGATGTTATGATGGGGGCATAATCTTTTTCTTTGTCTGTTGTTTGTGGATCAAACTTTCGTAATGTGATGATTTTTGTCTAATGACATGATTAGCAAAAGATCATCAAGGACTTCGAAGGTATGAACATAAAAAAGGGCAATCCTTGTCTGTTGAAATGCAAGAAGTGCTCAGGTCATCTAGATTTGAGTTTGACTAGATGCTTGTAGCAACTTGCTATATCAAAATCCATGTAAGGAATACTCAGGTCATCTCAGTTTAATTATACCTAGATGCTTGTATTTTCTTATAACATTTCAAAAAGAGAAAAGAAACAAAAAGTGCCCAATGATGAAAGCAAAACACTTGCGCTCTAATGATGGCAAAAGTATCCACATCCATCTCATATCCAACAATCCATATCAACCATGCAATAAGAAAATCCTGCAAAATATCAAATGAAAGCCCGTATTTCTTTCATTCCTTTTCTTGTGCATATCTATATCATCTCTGTGTCGATTGAGTACATTTGGACATATTAATAACATAGCATAGGTAACATATCATATCACATAAGATAGTCATTCCCATTATTAAATCATTTTCATACATAATAAGTGCATCAAGTCATCCACATACATTTGCATCCATATATCATATCAAAAAATTAAAAATATAGACAAATACATATAGAGCTGCATAATTATATCAATAACATTTCACATCTGAATTGGCATATCAAATCATCCTAATCCATCTAGTATGCATCACATATACAAAGCATCATAAGATAGATTGCATCCATAACATATAAACATAGAACATGTGCATGTAGAACATCAAATACCTGCATCATCATATAAGCATAAAAACATGTCCAAATGTGTAATATATCAAAATATCTATCCATCTCTCAGAGTCATGTCATGAAATGTATACAAAGTACAAAAAAATAGTGATACATGTCTCAGGGTAAAATAATACATAATAGGCTATCTAAGCCATCAAAAATGTGTACATCAAGCAAAAAATCAGTACAAGCATCAAAATCTGGCTAATCCTGCTGACATGGAGCATTGTTCCCTGCACTTCCCTCTCCCCTATCACCCCCTGACTACTGGGGGGCTCTCACTGATGCTACAGAATGAGATCCACTTGCCCTCTGTGATGCCACAGATTGACTCCTGTAACTAGGCGCACGCTAGTCCGTCGACACTGCCCCATGGTATAATCCTCTATAGTACTGAGTCTGAGCCTGCGCTCTGGCAAGCTCACCCTGTACCTGGGCCAGCTGTGTCTGTGTCTACTACACCTGTGCAACCAAAAAGCTCGAAGTACTATCTGTACCCAGGGCTGCCACTGCTGCATCTCTCTCCGCTCTGATCGCCCGCACACTCACCAGGGCTGCATCTCACTCTCTGGAGATCTCTAATATTCATCCTGCATCTGCCTCTCTCTGAGACTCTGCTGCTCTCAGGTGGGCCCTCAACTACCTAACCTGACCCTGTAACGCAACCATAGCCTGCTGCTGTAAGTCAGGCTACAGAGCTTGTCCCTGTCCCTGTCCCTACACCTGTTGTTGTGCCACCTACTGAGGTGGCGACATCTGTCTCTGTTGTGCCACCTGCTATACCGGCACCTACACCTACCATGTAGCATGCAGCTGCGCAACCTCCTGCTGACCTGAAGGTCCCTCCTCGGACCTCCTCCTCTGTCTTGGTCTGCCACCTCCACCTCCTCTCCCCCTCCTCCATCTCCTCCTCCTACCAACTCCACCCTCGTCATCCGAATCCTCCTCGTCTATACGAGAAGCCAACTCTCTAGGTCCTAAATATCTAGGAAATGGATGAGCAACGAACCACTCCTCATAATCTGGCATCATGCCCACATCCACTATGTCCCTCCTCATAGGCCAAGATGCATAGATGATCTAACGAAAGTCTTCCAAGGCCTCCTCATATGATGCCACAGGACCCCACCTAAATCTCTCTGCATGGGTCCTCGCGAATTGTGCCTGCCCCTGTGGCCTACCCTGCACTCTGCTAAACTACCTCTGTACTCTGCTAACAATCTATCACTCTAATATGTACCACGTCCTGCCAATAAGCCACCGAGTATGGAAGCAGTATGGCAACTCATCAGCCTCATCCTCCCATACCTCGCAATCTAAGTATGGGCACCAGATAACTAAATCCACATTATCTAGTGCGTGTCTCCAATACTCAATATTTCCAAGCTTGTGCTGGGAAATCACACCTGCATATCCATAGCTGTAAGGTTCACATCTATGCCTATGAAAAAGACATATCGGCTATGTGATAGCTATGTGCTCCCATAACCAAAACTGCAAAAGAGACACACCTGCTGACAAACTGGTCCCTCTATGATACACAGCCTGGTGCATATCCCTGTATAAGTGTGCTAGCATGCACACGCCCCATGTATACCAAGTCCCATCGGTAATCATACTCTCCAACACCCTCCCCCAGCCAGTTGGGAACCTGTGTGACCTCCTATCGAGCTATACTACGCCACCAATCAGTCCCGCCACTATCCCCGGGAAGTAGTCATAGCAGTCATGAATGTCCTGCCACGAAATCACCTACTCAACCAACTCTGGGTCATTGAAAATGTGTCTGCACTCAGCCAATCCTACATCATGATGTGGATCGTACTCCACCAACTCTCCTTGAATAGGGAGGTGCAGAATCCTATACACGTCCTCTAGAGTGATCCTCATCTCCCCGGTCGATAGATGAAATGTACCATCCTTGCTGTGGAATCGCTCCACCGCTGTAGTCAACAAACCACGGTTTGTGTGAACCTTGGGCATGAAACAAATGTAATGCAAACCCATAGCACCAAGAGCCTCGTGGTCCATCTCTGTCAACATATACCACTGCAACAACGGCAAAGGGAACTGCTCTCGTGACATCAGGGTATCCCAGATATCCTCTTGCAACCAAGCAAAGCATAGAGTCAAAGAAATTCATATCCAAGTAAACCTTCTCAAGGTAATCAAACTATCCTATCATTGACTTAACACATCAAATTAATCAAAACAGCATATCATCTCTTGACTAGATTCTCGGCAATCTCAGAAAACGCTTATCAATTGATGCATCAATCAAGGTGCCAATTAGGTTAATTTCATTAAGTCAACTAATTATCCTAGTGCAAATGCGTCGATCCAGGTGGCAAATGCGTCGATCCATATTAGATGCACCGCTTCACCGTGAATGTGCCAATCCTTGATGTGTGCGCACCATTCTGGCACATGCACCGCTTCTAGTGTCACATGTGCAGTTCCATAATGGATGCACCAATTCCTAGCCTATATGCGCACATATATCATATGCACCGTAGGATCTCTCAGATGCGTGATTTCGCGACATATGCGTCATTTCGAAACGCATATGCGTCGAACTGCAGTTTGACACATCTATCTTGGCTTTTTTTCCTAAGCATTTATTGACCTAATAAATGACTTTTAGCGAGATTTGTCAAACTACATACGGGTGGTCCTGCCTCAAGTGGCTGATCGAATTGTCAAACTTGCTCAAACTGGTGCTCCTCGCGCGGAATATCCATATCTCTGTGGACTGTTCTAGCTCCTCTGCTCTCCTAAGCTCTCAAAGACCAATCAACTAAGGACAAGTGTGCAAATGAATAAGACTTGTGGACCCAACTCCTCTATATATAGCAAGTGAACCATGGTTGACTGTGTGACAACTGTGACTACTTTCCATATCTATTCCTCTGAACTATGTTCTATTTTTCTCCATCCTAACCTATTTTTCACCTTCTTCGTGAAATTGTCCATCTCATGCTTTCTACCGTCTTCTCATCCAATCTCCCGAGGGGGCATCCTGTTGTTAAACTTGTACCAGGGGCAAAAATTGGGGCATGTATCATTGTCAAAAATTCTTATTCTTTGAAACAATGTGATAAAACACATTGCATCAAAGAGGGGCAAAATGTATACACCTAAAAATGACACGACTCTGTCTAAATAAATATTTTTAATATTTATTTAAGTCTACCTTCCTCTATCAATAAATAAATAATTAAATTTATTTATTCGATTCATATTCCTCTAAGTTAATTAAATATCAAAATATTTAATTATCTCTTCTAAAGTCAAAATTAAATAAAATCATTTATTTAATTAAATTCTTCCAAACAATTAAATAATTCTAAATTATTTAATTAAGTCAAGTCTATTCCTCCAAATTTAAATAAATCATTTAAATTTATTTAAATCTTCTCACTCTCCAAAAATAAAATATAATTAAATATTTTATTTTTCCAAATCATGTGCAAGTAATTAAATATATTTATTTATTTAATTCGCTTTCTTATCTTCCAAAAAATCTTCTAAATCTTCTAAAAATAAATTCTTCTTGTCATACAAAAGTAAAAGTTGAGTTAACTGATTTAAAACAACTTTGTTTTTATAAACAAGTTCTTAAATTAGAAAAGCATATTCTAATTTTTGAAATAAAAGATCATCCTCATCAAGAAGGCAGTTAACTCAACAAAGCATCTTTTTGAATGACACATGTCCTTCTTCTATTTGCGCACGTTCCCTCAAACATCCTCTACTATTGATCTTCTTATTTCTTCTACACCGTTGATCTTCTCTACACAATTCTATAAATACCCTTCTATTCTTCCATTTCAGAGATCATGCTTTCAAGTAAACTTATGTTGTAGAATCCATAGCACGCCATTGGCACCCCCACTATCACATTCATCCATTATCCATTTCATGTTGTGTTGAAGCTCACCTTCAACACTACAAGTATCCAAGCCATTTCTCCTTTGCCATCTTGAGGAAATAAAGCAAGGAAGCAAGCTTCTTGAGGGCCACATTCATCATTGAAGATCAAATGGGAATAGGTGAACAATGGAAATCACAAGGTAAAAAGGTTGTATCACTTTCTTTCTTCTTATTTTAAATCCTTTTTATCGGCACATTCCATTGATGTTTTTGGGTTTTGTAATTCATTTGGATTATCCCATTTTACCCATCACAATGTTATCACTAACTTAATTGTTTCCTCTCCCCTTATGACAAATACTCTCTTTGAAGATTCTATAGATTGTGTCATGCTAGATGCTTCTCAGGTCTAAGGTGCTAAGGATGATTCTAAGAAGAAATATCCCCCTCTTTTAGGACTCCAATGAAAACATCTCAAAAAGGTTGCCTCGGATAAGCTCTTAAAAGTGGGGAGAAGAAGAGATCAAAAGAAGGTGAAGATGATTAAGGAATCCCTAGTGTAATTTGGTCTCATTCAAACATTAGATACTCACTTCTCTATGCCCCAAAAATGATAGTGATATCATGGAATTATAGGGGTCTGAGTAGAACACCTCAACAAAAGGTTGTTTGATACCTTATTTAGGAACAGAAGCTTGATATTATCTTTCTTCAAGAAAAAAAATTATTTGTGGATGAAATGGTTGCTATCTCTTATAGAATTTGGAAAGGTAGTCAATGTCAATGTGTTGGAGCTCAATGTTTAGTTGGAGAGCTGGTATGTTTATGGGATCCTTATCATCTCACTTCTCTTTGGATAGCTAGTAGACACTCCCTATCAATGGTAGGGTCCTACTTTGATTCAAGTAGTTCTATTTTCTTGACCAATCTATATGCCCCTACAAATTTTTAAGGTAAGACTCTCCTTTGGTTACATATTAGATTTGTTCGCTCTATGTTTTCTTCTTGTCCTTGGATCATGGTGGGAGATTTTAATTCTATTCTTAGTCCTTATGAGAAACATGGTGGCTCTTATTGATTAGATCCTTCTTTTACTCTATTCAGAGATAATTTATTTTCTTAATCTTGTGGATACTAAACCAAGTTGTGGCCTTTTTATTTGAAACAACAAAATATGTGGAACTACTTCCATTTCTAAGCATCTTGACAAGTTTTTAAGTCTCTGACTATTGGATTGGTGATTCTTTGGTCTCCTCATTTGGCATTTTGCAATGGAATGGATCAGATCATTGGCCTATCAAGTTTTCTTCTTACCTTTTTTCTCTTCTATAAAAGCCTCCTTTCAAGTTTCAACTAATGTGGCTCAAAGACCAAGTTATTCATGAGAACATGGTTGCACTATGTTTGGAGGGAAAACCCCCTTCAGGTATTGCTATGTACTCCTTTAAAAGATTCCAATTTGTTAAATTCAAGCTCAAACATTGGAACAAATGTTATTTTGGAATTTGTTTTTAGAAAAAAAATAGGTGCAAGAAAAATTGGATGGTGTCACCTTTCAGATCATGGATTTTGGTATGACCAGGGAGCATCTTTTTGAGGAGTCTTCTCTTTCCAAAGGGCTTAATGAATGGAATCTTTAGGAGGAGATATTTTGGAAGAAAATTTTGAGAATTGATTGGATTTAGGAGGGAGATAGGAACAATTCTTTCTTCCATAATTCTATTAAAGATATGAGAGGTGGAAATGGTATATCTTCTATGATCCCAGCACAAGGAAATCAATTGTCATTTTCCCAAGACATAAATAGAGAAGTTGTTCATCATTTATCTTCCGTTTTCATGGAAAGTGACCCTCTATCTTTGGAGGATGAACAAACTATTTTTAACTACATCCCCCTTGGTTTTTAAGGATATGAACAATTTTCTCATGAAATCTAGTACTCTTGAAGAGCTTGAAATGGTCATTTTCCAAATGAAGAAAGGAAAATCTCCTGGTCTTGATGATTTTCCCATTAATTTTTTTCAAGAATTCTAGGATATTCTGAAGCTTGATCTTTTGGAGGTTGTTTGTGAATCTAAGTCCAATAAGTAGATGCTTAAAGAAATCAATTAAATATTTTTGGCCATGTTTCCTAAAAAGGAAGGTGCTAACTTTTTTGATTCGTTCTACCCTATTTCCCTCTGTAATGTCACCTATAATATTATCATTAAACTCAACGTTGGTCATTTGAATCAGATCTTGGATTCTTCTATTTCACCTAAGTAGGGTGGTT
Organism: Cunninghamia lanceolata; assembly: GCA_027924645.1. Lineage (NCBI taxonomy): Eukaryota > Viridiplantae > Streptophyta > Pinopsida > Cupressales > Cupressaceae > Cunninghamia > Cunninghamia lanceolata. Next base: position 856,265 of record BSBN01000747.1, read on the forward strand.
TTGTGATGGGGTACCAGATCCTTGATGGCATCATTATTGCCTTAGAGGCCATTCACTATATGTCTTGTTCTAAGAATAAAATTGTGTTCATCAAGCTAGACATGCCTAAGGCCTATGATAGGGTTAGTCTATGATCTTTCCTTAGGAATATTTTATCATTTTTTAGGTTTTTTTTGAACTTGGATTGATTGGGTCACGAGTTGTGTGTCTTCTCCCTCTTACTCTATTCTTATTAAGAATATCCCATCTCCTCTTTTATTTGGTTCCAAGGGGCTGCAACAAGGTGATCCTCTCTTCATCCTTATGGAAGAAGGTCTAGATAGACTGCTTAAACACCAAAGAGCTAATGGTCATATCTAGGATGGACTATAGTTCAAGATCTTGACCCTTAATCTCATCTTCAATTTGTGTATGACACTGCTCTTCTAGGTGTTGCAAAAATTTAGTAGGCTATTAATTTCAAGAAAGCCTTGGATATTTATTTCATTTCTTCTAGTTACCAAATTAATGAGGATAAGTCCAACATCTATTTATTTAATACTACCTTGATTATCTAGTAGAGAATTATTTTTATTTTGTGCTTTAAAATAGGGCAACTCCCTTTGGATTATCTTTGTATTCTTTTATCAGCTAGTATCCCCAAAAGAGATTAGTGGAAGATGATTCTTGATAGATTCATAATGCAAGTTAGTCGTTGGACCATCTATTGGTTATCATTTGCTAGTCGATTGACCCTTTAAAATCTATTTTGCAGGCTCTTCCTATATACAAATTCCTAGTGGTCTCTACTCCCAAAAGCTTTCTTAATGATTTTGATTCTCTCTCCAGGAAATTCTTATAGCCAGGGATTCTAGACTCCCAAAAATGGAATTTAATCAGTTGGGATTAGATCTATGGACCTAAGAGGTACGGTGGCTTGGCCTTAGGCAGTCTAAGCTTAATAGCCAAGGTTTGGTTGCTAAATTATATTAGAGATGGTGAAAGCATCTAAACCAACCTTGGGTTAGGATTCTTAACTATAAGTATCTAGGACAATTTTTTGATGATGATGTTCTAAGGATCTCTCTAGGAAAGGGTCTATGGATTGGAATACCATAACGAAAAGGGCTTCAATTATCAAAGAAGGCTTCAACTGGACTGTCAAAAATGACCATGGAACTATTTTTTGGAATGATGCTTGGGACCTCCACCCCCCAATTCTCTCGTCTTTCCCCCTTCTACTTCCCTTGAGTGGAGTACTCCAAGCAGCAGGGTGGTTTAAAGGTTCAAATTTTAAGCATTCTCTCCTAGTGGGGAATCTTGTATCTATCATTAGAAGAATCCTTGTAGCTGGCCTATGGAGGGAACTCCTGAAGACCGAGCATCCCTCTCTTCCATTATAGAAGAAAGGCCATGTTTCTCTCTAGAGGGAGCAAATTTTCTTACTTGGGGTTAGGAAACTAAATGGCCTTATTCAATGGCTCTTAGTTATCAATTCTTGGAGTAGAATGGCAAAAACAATGATTTCCACTAGTGGAACAAAATCTGGAATAAATTTAATTGGCCTAAGTGTCATTTCTTGATTTGATTGTTGTACCAGAATAAATGTCTCTCTTGGGATAACATAAGGAAGAAAGGTTTTTAGGGCCCTCCAAAATTTGTTCTTTGTGGTAATAATGAATAATGTGTAGCTCACCTTTTCTTCCATTGCTCCTTCTCCTTATGTATTTAGGGGCAATAGTGGTAGATCTAGAACTAGCCACTTATTTATGCTACTTCTTTGTTTGATTTCTAGGCTAGCTTGGGTTGACCTCTAGCTTTGGCTTCTTTTCTTTTGGTTGCCTAGGATCTTGGTCCCATTTCCATCCTATGGTAGATTTGGCTAGAGTGAAATTGTCAGATCTTCTAAGGTCACAAAAGTCTCATTATGCAAGTTTGGAAAAATATCTTAGATTCTATCAAAAACTATAGTAGCTAAGTGTTCTTTGGATGAGGTCCCATCTAAATCTGATATCCAACTTTTGAGACACCTTAAGCTACATTCTTTAGTTGCTTCCTCAATTCAATCTTGCTCAGGTTTGAAGGCATCTAGAAAGGTGAATAGGGCTAGTGATCTCCCTCCCTTTGGGTTTTTTTAAAATTAATATTGATGTCTCTTCCCATGGTATTTTGAGTGATCTTGGGATTGGATGGGTTGGTCATGCTAGTGATGGGACTGTTCATTTATTTTTTTCTCTACTATGGGAGTTGACACCAACAATCAAATGGAAGCTTGAGCCATTCTTATGTTTCTTGAGAAAGCTTGTACTCTTAGATGGAAAAATGTTACTTTTGAAACTAACTCCATGATCTTGGTTTCCATTCTAAATAAAACAAGGATTCATGAGCCCTCTTGAAGGTTGGCATCTATCGTTGAGTAGATTCTCCACCTTACTCCTAATTTTGAAGCTATCTCTTTTGTTCATTGTTATCACCCAGATTTGTACCCTTGCGTACAGTTGTGAAACCTCAGCAATCTGGAGTAACATGGGAATGATCTCTAAGTGTGGGACTTTGCTAAATGAGATCAGACCTCCGGAGAAGGCCGGCTTCTTTAACTGGTTATCACCTAAAACTACTAAATCTTAAGAGGAAAAGAGAGAAGGAATGTTGTAATATCCCCATTTTTTGTGAGCATCAGTTTTCAGAGGATTAGCCTATTTCCTGACCCTTGTAGGCTAATGGAGTTGTTTAGAGGGTCCTATTTGGCAATTATCAGAGCGTTTCCTTCTCTGGAGCTTAGTTTGGTTCAGGATTGGCCTGCGTTTGACTCAGTTCCTCACACTTGCTATTTATAGTAAGTCACCATTTCAGGGGGAGTCGATATTGCTATTAATAGTTAGGCACCTGGTCGTATGTTGGATTTGTCATCAGGGATGGTTCTAGACTCATTTTGCATACACTTACTATTTATAGTAAGTTACCTGGTGATTTGGACTCAGTGTTTCTATATATAGCAGGGCACCTGGACATGTGGTAACTTCAGTGTTGATCCCAATTCTCAGTTGGGTTGGAGAAATAAGGTCTATTGTGTAAGTTATAATATTTAATTATTAATAAAGGTGACTTTATTAATAATTAAATCATTCAAGGCATATTATAAAGTTATTAAAGTCACTTTATATTCAATGAGGCCATGACCTTCAACTTAAGTGATTTAAAGTGTAATTAATTATTACCTTGGTATGGGCGCCCAAATATTAAAGTATTTCATAAAGTTAATGTGCACACAAGTTATATTATTTTAAATGATATTAAAGTGCATTTATTATTTATGAATATGAGAGCCCAAGTTTGAAGACTTATTATAAAGTTTTATGAAAAACCTAAAAGTGGATTTCAAAAGGGGATTAAAGGCACTTAAGAGTTGGGAGGATATAAAAGGTTTCAAAAAGCAAATCAAAGGCATTATTGAATGATTATTTGAATTTGTTTTTGTGGTTTTCTAGAGGAGACAAAGGGTTTTTGCATATCAGCCATTGAAGAACGAGAACTCTTCAATGTTTTTGCAATCTTGAGGCTGTGAAAGATCAGCTGAATCATTGGCATAATGTGGGCTTCATTCAGGAGTCCATTTAGAGCTTACAGGTGAAGAATCAACATAGGGTTTGAAGTAGTTTGAAGGTATATCTATTGCAGACCTAAGTTATTATCATTGGCAGCCTTTATCAAATCAGATTTCAAGCTTTATTTGCTGCTACAGTACCCGTGAACAGTACGCTATAGTATTTTTCTAATATTCAAGGGTTTGATAAATTATGGCATATCAGATATAAGGGTTTCCTTTCAGTTTGGACGTGGGTTTGAAGGGATATAGCTGTTGTGACCTTGAATTCATCCCAGAAGTTGGTAATCAATGCTGCAACTGTGTTTCAGAAATTTTTGAGTATTCCAAACACTGCCATAACAGTCCAGAGTCGCACTATGTCCAGATTCAAGTGGAGTTGTTGTTGATTCATCCTGGGCAGTTCTAAGGAAAGTTTGATGCATCCTCAGGCTTAGACGAATGAGTTACAGGTCTGAGATAGTTTATGCTACATTTTCCATTCCTCTTCATACTTAGAAATAATTATTTGTAAACCTCTGTTACTGCTGATATATTAAGAACTAAGAGAAGGCGAGCTATTGTTAGCATTTTTGTCATTATTCATTTGCTGTTATCATTACTGAATGTTATTATAAGCTACAAAATCTGAGTATCATTTGGCTGTAGCTTGCACTTATTTCCATGTTTATGTATTAGTCATATGTCAATTGAATAAGGAATTACAAAATCTTTGATTTGCTGAGTGAATCACATTAGAGATCAGAATTTTAGCAAATATCCTAGACATGGATATTACAATGGTATCAAAGCAGTTTCCTGCCATCCTGTTGGGAAATCAAAAATTTATTCAGTTGCATGTCAGAGATTTTCACTTGCATGTTAGTTTTGAGACTACCCAGATGTTTGCATGTCGATTCTGAGGGTTGCATGTTAGTGATCAGCACTTGCATGTCAATTTTTGTAGTTGCATGTTAGTACCCAGTACTTGCATGTCAGTTTGGAGAGCACCCATATGCTTGCATGTCAATTTTAATGGTTGCATGTGTGGTTTTTTTTTTTAAATATTTAATTGAATCAGCTATAGAATCATGGTTAATTCAAGTACCCAGAAGCAGTGGGATAAGAATATGGAGAAGCTTAAACAAAGTTTGAATAAGTTGGATGAAAACCAGAAAAGGATGAATGAATTGATTTCACACCCTGCAAACATAGACAAAGCAGCACGGTATATGGCATCTTTTTTTAAGGGGTCTACATCACAAAACAAAAAGAAAGAGGAACAAGAGGTCTCTATAGGTGAAGTATCTAGAAACCTCTACAATGAATTTTCAGCAGTTAGTGACCAACATACAGCTGATCCTATGGAGAATAGAATGGACAAAGATGATGAGTCCCTTAATGATTCCTTTGGGGCTGATGTTAAATGCACTCACAAAAATCCAGAGGGAAAGGTAATAGGTGAAGTGTTGACCAGCAATCTTGAGACCGGGTCTATTTCAGTTGATCTTCACCCAGTTGATGTTACAGAAGGTAGAGAGGAAGAAACAGTGGATCCTACAGGACAAGGTTGCATGAGTCTCTTAGTTGGTGACATGGAGGTTATGATTGGGGACTCTTTTGATAGTCCTAGGAGTGATCTTACCTCTCTGCATGAGGTTAGCAATTCATCATCCATTGAGACTACTTTTTGGAGTGATGATGAGGAGTTTGGGTTGGGAAATACTGTTGCTCTCGTTCCAAACCAGAATGAGGAATTGAATGCACAATATATTGTTTTGGTTGGTTTGGAGGATGGGGACAAAAAACATGATGAGCTCTCTTGTGACCAGCTACTATCAGATAATGATTTTTAGTTTAGGTCTACTGCTACCCCAGTTCCAAACCAGGATGATAGTTTAGCATCTATCACAGGGGACGACTCATTTGTGAGTGAAGTTGTTCAAGTTCATAATGATGATTCATCATGTGAGATTGATAAGCCAGAATGCTCACATACTTTGGAGAACCAACTCAAAGTTGGTGAAGATCAGATTGTGGCAGCCTTGTCTCACCTTGATGATACCCACAAGATGATTAAAAAATAGATATGGAAGGATTAGCTTGAAAAGAGACATCAAAGAATTGAGGGAGAATCATCTCTTGCAGATTTGCAGGTGCTCAAAGAAGCTTTGGTGGCAATGAAATCCAATTACCTATAGTTACTTTTAGATAGGGATCATCTCCTTCAGTTGGGTAAGATTTACTTGGGAGTTCTTAGGGAGAAAGAAAATGAGGTTGATGAGCTCACCCATAAGCTTGAGGTGACTATGGACTCGTTGGCGAGCACCCAAATAGCTCTTCAGGAGTCACAGTCACAAGTCAAGGAGCTAACCGTGGAGTTGAGTTTGGCACAGTCTTCACCAACTACAGATATAGTTCAGTTACCTACAACAGCAGCTGGTGATGATCTTATACCCACGGGTTGTGGTGATGGATGTATTGAGGATGTGGTTACATCCATCACAGATACAGGTGCAGTTGATTTAGATGGGATGAGTTCTTTGGGGAGCAGCAGAGAACCACGTGTTGCATCAGGTTCTCCTGAGATCAGTACCATGTCATCCCATGCAGCTGATGGGGGTGGACAACTTGTTGTGTCTCAGGGTCAGAGTGATCAGCTGTAGGTTTCAGAGGATAAGGTTGACTCAACCTTATTTCATTTTTACCGCGCCGATACATTTGTTGAGTACTTGCTTGAGAGTCCAGAGTTTCAGGAGGGTCCGTTTGGGGTCTCGAGGGATACTCTCATTCATGGTTCATGCGCTATCAGACGTTTTGTGGGAGTCATTGTAGGTACTTTGACTACAATGTTTCCTCATAGAGATTTTGTGGTTGGGTTTGTAGAGCAGGTTGCTAGAGGCCCTACCCAATCAGTGATTCAGGATCAGAGATTGGAGCTGTCTCTTGATTCCAGTGTTGCATGTGATGAGCCATTGATCGAGGTTGGAGCATTTTATCGCAACTACACAGTGAGGAGTGCTCATCATTTTTCTTTTGATCCACATGTGGAGGGCTTGATGATGCATCGGTGTGGATTGGTTGCGAGATTATACCATCCATTATGGGATGGAAAGTTACCATCTTCAGTAGATAGAGTTAGTGGCTACAAGTACCTGACTTAACTATTTTTGGGAGATTACTTGCATGATCAGAGGTTGGATTACCATCATGCAGATGAGTACCTGATAGAGTTTGCCACTTTTGGGTTTCTATTGGAGACAGGGCTTCAGGGAGGTCGTAGTGGCAGTGGGCATGATGGCTTGGTTAGTTATCACATCCACGAGAGTTTTGCAAAGGTTGTAGAGAGATATTATGATGCGGAGGCTTCCAAATATTTTTATCTTTTCATGGCGGATGGATGTGAGGTTCAGTTGCATTGGGATCCAAGTGGTGATGGAGTTGGCACTGCAGTTTGGATGGGGCCCGATGGTTTACTTCACCTTTTTCAGCATGGTGAGGATGGGATCAGATTAGAACAGTGGAAGTCAAAAGTTGATTCGTAGAGCAGACTTCCAATCTGGTTGTGGGATCTAGGAATCCTTCTGTTTAGTAGATTGCTCTACGTGGTGGTAGTTGTTCACCGCAGTACTGAGCATGGTACAGTCTTTATCTAGTGGGTGCAGTGGACACGTAGTTGGACATTCTGCAGAGTGATTTGGGATCCCAGCATTCAACTGAGTAGTGATCGTAGAGTTTGGGATCCTTCGTGTGCATCAGGGTTCCAGTCAGAGTTCATTGTTTCAGTGCACATGGTTTGGACAGTTGGTCTGTTGTCTATGTTTGTGCGGTTGAGTTTATGCTGGTGCTGCAGCAGTTGTGTTTCCATGAGGGACATTTCACAGTTTTCTTTTGGACCTCCGGTGGAATGGTGTTTCTTAGCAGTAGAGATTGCTTGGGGACAAGCAATTTCAGGGAGGGCGGACTATAATGTCCCCATTTTTTGTGAGCATCAATTTTCATAGGATTAGCCTATTTCCTGACCCTCGTAGGCTAATGGAGTTGTTTAGAGGGTCCTGTTTGGTAATTATCAGAGCGTTTCCTTCTCTAGAGCTTAGTTTGGTTCAGGATTGGCCTTTGTTTGACTCAGTTCCTCACACTTGCTATTTATAGTAAGTCACCATTTCAGGGGGAGTCGATATTGCTATTAATAGTTAGGCACCTGGTCATATGTTAGATTTGTCATCAGGGATGGTTCTAGACTCATTTTGCATACACTTACTATTTATAGTAAGTTACCTGGTGAGCTGGACTCAGTGTTTCTATATATAGCAGGGCACCTGGACATGTGGTAACTTCAGTGTTGATCCCAATTCTCAGTTGGGTTGGAGAAATAAGGTCTATTGTGCAAGTTATAATATTTAATTATTAATAAAGGTGACTTTATTAATAATTAAATCATTCAAGGCATATTATAAAGTTATTAAAGTCATTTTATATTCAATGAGGCCATGACCCTCAACTTAAGTGATTTAAAGTGTAATTAATTATTACCTTGGTATGGGCGCCCAATTATTAAAGTATTTCATAAAGTTAATGTGCACACAAGTTATATTATTTTAAATGATATTAAAGTGCATTTATTATTTATGAATATGAGAGCCCAAGTTTGAAGACTTATTATAAAGTTTTATGAAAAACCTAAAAGTGGATTTCAAAAGGGGATTAAAGGCACTTAAGAGTTGAGAGGATATAAACGGTTTCAAAAAGCAAATCAAAGGCATTATTGAATGATTATTTGAATTTGTTTTTGTGGTTTTTTGGAGGAGACAAAGGGTTTTTGCATATTAGCCATTGAAGAACGAGAACTCTTCAATGTTTTTGCAATCTTGAGGCTATGAAAGATCAGCTGAATCATTGCCATAGTGTGGGCTTCATTCAGGAGTCCATTTAGAGCTTATAGGTGAAGAATCAACATAGGGTTTGAAGCAGTTTGAAGGTATATCTATTGTAGACCTAAGTTATTATCATTGGCAGCCTTTATCAAATCAGATTTCAAGCTTTATTTGCTGCTACAGTACCCGTGAACAGTACGCTACAGTATTTTTCTAATATTCAAGGGTTTGATAAATTACGGCATATCAAATATAAGGGTTTCCTTTCAGTTTGGACGTGGGTTTGAAGGGATATAGCTGTTGTGACCTTGAATTCATCCCAGAAGTTGGTAATCAATGTTGCAACTGTGTTTCAGAAATTTCTGAGTATTCCAAATGCTACCATAACAGTCCAGAGTCGGACTATGTCCAGATTCAAGTGGAGTTGTTGTTGATTCATCCTGGGCAGTTCTAAGGAAAGTTTGATGCATCCTCAGGCTTAGACGAATGAGTTACAGGTCTGAGATAGTTTATGCTACATTTTCCATTCCTCTTCATACTCAAAAATAATTATTTGTAAACCTCTGTTACTGCTGATATATTAAGAACGGAGAGAAGGCGAGCTGCTGTTAGCATTTTTGTCATTATCCATTTGCTGTTATCATTACTGAATGTTATTATAAGCTGCAAAATCTGAGTATCGTTTGGCTATAGCCTGCACTTATTTCCATGTTTATGTATCAGTCATATGTCAATTGAATAAGGAATTAAAAAATCTTTGATTTGCTGAGTGAATCACATTAGAGATCAGAATTTTAGCAAATATCCTAGACAGGGATTTTACAAAAAGAGAGAAGGAATGCTTTAAAGTGAAGGATGAAACAAAAGGTTGAAAACAAAGGGTGATTCACCAAGTTTAATAAAAGAACCCTCACAATACTGAGGAAATGCACAGCATAACCAAATATAACAAGCAAACATACACAGATTCAATTGATCCTAGCAAAGGTGACAAACCAGACGATTGAGAGGAACAGAAACATTCACAAACAACCATATGCAGATTCACACAGGACTAGAAATCAGTCCAAAGAGGCAAAATAACTTGAGTATATTCAGTGGGAAGGCACAGTTACAGTATAGAAGGCTCTGTTTGGAAACAGAAAGCCTGAATGCTAAAAATTTTCCAAACTTCTTTTCATCATATGAATGCATATATATAGCATTCTAAACTAACCTAGGTCGGTTACAAAAATGTGCTCTAAGAGCTGTCTTAGAAAATATCTACATTTAGTGATTATCCAACCGCAGGAGTTATGGCGCCAAATATCTGGCATTGGGCAAATAAAAGATATTTTAAGTCTTCAATGCAAGTTGCTGCATCATCGATCCTCAATAATGCATACCTTAAAATATCTGGAACAGGACGGTGGAGAAATATCTTTTACCATCAATGCGAGCAGCTTCCATTACCTATAGAAATAAATGCGAAAAATATCTGCATCCTGCCCCAAAAAGTTGCTGAAACGTCCACGGCCCAAAATATGCAAGGCCAAATCTAAAAATGGAAAGGTGACAAAAACTCCTAAAAACCCTGCCAAATGAAAGAGGGGACCAAAATATGCATCTTTGTCTCTTACAGCATGATGAAATTCACCAGGACGGAGGAGATATAGGCGTTCAAAGTTTTGGTCAACCGCCTGTATATATCGCTTTGCATCTGTGTATATATCACTTGCATTTGCCGCCTGAATCGGCATCCAAAACCTTCTCTGCAACTCCTTTGTATATGCGTGGCACCTTGTATATCAGACTTGAATTTGCCCTTTGAATTTTGAAATTGTATATGCATACAATTTCCTTTTGTATATGCGGGCCCCACCATTTGTATGTTAACTTGCATGTATGTCTGCCGCCACGTGGCACCACCTGATTCGTTGCTGAGCTGGTTCAAGGAGCATCACTGAAAACTATATCTGCCCTTTGCATATTGCAATATACAAGCACAATTATACATGCAAGCCGCAGACTTCAAATTTTATGAAATAGCCTGAAAAGATGTTGAAATCTGGCTTGTATACTTCCTTTGTCTGTTTGCTTGTTTATCGCAATATACAAGTGCCAAATATACAAGCCACGGACCCCAAAAATTTATCAACTGCTTTGATTGCTTGGTCAGATCCGGCTTGTATCACTTTCTTTGTATATTTCCCTGCATGTTCAAATATACAAAACACTTATACATATACAAGGCGGATCCGAGACCTGAAATGCTGAATTTGATCTTCGATTCAAGTCCGCCTTGTATATAACCCTTGTATCTCTGACTTGTATATCGCAATATACAATCGCCCATATACAAGGCAAACCCCAAGACTTTATAAAACAAGTTAAAAATGCAATCGGGTCCGGCTTGTATGTAAACCTTTGTATATCAGCTTTGTATGTGCAAACATACAAGCAAAATATACATTCTATTGTTCATGCTCACTTGTATCTTCTAACATACAATCGGCCTTGTATGTGCGCAGGCCCCACCTCTTGTACATTCGGCCTTGTATGTTTCTCTGTATGTTTTGCTTGTATGTGCAAAACATACAAGTGAAATATACAAAGAAACATACAAGGTCGAATGTGCATTCCACTATAGCGGATGCACTTGTATGTCAAACCTTGTATCTTTTCGTTGCATGTGCAAACATACAACATAATATGCATTTGAAACCCGATATGCATTGAGAGAATATTCCTGTAATGTATCTCCTACTTTGTATAATTTTCCTTGTATGTTTCGCTTGTATGTGCTAACATACAAGCGAAATATACATTCTCTTTTGTATATGCGCCGATATACATTCCACTGTTCACATGCATATAATCGGCCTTGTATATTTTGATTGTATGTTGGGTTGTATGTGCGAATATACAAACCCGATATACAAAGAAAATATACATTTGCAGAATATTCTGGGAATCTACCTTGTATGTAACTGTTGCATGTGAAGACATACAACACAATATGCATGCGGAACCCGATATACATTGAGGGAATATTCCTGGAATCTGCGATAGATTCCCTTAATGTATATGCATTTCCTTGAGCCCGATATGCATTCCAAAATGCATACAACTTACCTTTTTCATCATTTTCTAAGGCCGATAGAGATTTGCAAGCCCGCCAATGAACATTTGAACTGTATGTTGACCAAAACTTTGACCATAAATAATTTCTTTATTTGGCCAAATTTTAGGGTGATGTAAAAAGTAAACCTGCCTATTTTTTCAAGCTCTTTCCAATGGTAAGGTTTTTTTTAGGCAAGAATTTTTAGGAAATTTGGCACTTTAAGCTTTATAGGAACATTTTCCAAAGGATTTTCAAGGAAAAGTACCAGGTGAACTGTTTAGCTCTGGACAGGGGAAAATGGGTCAACATTCATATCCCTAAAGATTGGAATGCAGTTGTAGATTACCTTGCTAAATAGGCTTTAGAAGATAATTATATTTAGAATGCCTATGAGTGGGGGTCTTTCCCTCTAGATAAATCTTCACAACTTCTTTAGCTTCTGCATAATGATCAGGCCTAATCCTACTCAATTTTTGGTTTCTTATATCAAGATTTATGCTTGTGCTTCTTCTTAGAATTCTCTCTTGAAGATTTTCTACTGGTCTCTTAGCTTGGTCATCCTTTAGGATGGGATCAGTTTCCCATGCTTTCTCAGTAGGAGAATAAGGGGATTTATGTTGTCAAAGAGTATGATATCTAGATGGTATTTTTAAGTTCTTTTTAGAAGTGGGATAGTTGAAAACCTCCTTGGGTTTTCCCTCTTCTTGCCTTCTTAATGGCTCTAGCCATTTGGAAATCTCTATATTGTACTATGTAATTGATCTTTCTTAATATAAATCTTGTTTTTCCCCATATATATATACACACACACACACACCATCATCATCATCCAAGTACTCATAATTAAGAAGCAAAAATGTCTTAAAATGTAAAGATGCATTAGTTGTATCATCAAAGTCATCATGTAATAAATCCTCACTAAAAGCGAAAATTTTATCATATAATGAAGAAGAAGCATCAATAACATCTACATGAGAAACAAATGAACTAATATCATAATGCATGCTATCACCATGCATAACTAATAGAAAATGACACATAGTGTAATCCATATCATCCATCACAGAAAGGATATCATTATCATGGACCAAGGCATGAGAAGGAAAGGTACTCAAAGGTAATACATCATCATGCTCATACACACCACTATGACTAGTCATAGGAAAAATAGAGGCAACATGAAGCACATGAACATGTGAAGTAAGTGTGTCTACGAGAGAAGGAAAATCAATAACTAAACCTATGAGGGAAGAAAAATCACACACATGATAAAACATTGCCTCCATAGAAAAGACATCCCCATCCATAGGATAAAAAGACATAAGAGTATAAAGGATGGAAGAATCATAGGTAACAAACTATAGAAGTGTGAGAATCCATGATGTAAGATGTATCAGTGAAGTATAAATTGAGGGTGAGTGGGAGGCATCAAAGAGAGATAAAACAATACATACTCAAACCCTAATAAAGATAAGCCAATGATACACATGTAGGGGTGGATCAAAATCCTAATCAAATCTAAAATTAAAGGTATAAAATAAAAAACATAATATTTGAAACCCTAGTGGAGAAGGAATAAACCCTAGGTGATGCAGGAGCATCCAGTGGTGTAAGGGCAATCTTGCATCACCCAAAAAAAGATGTGTTTCAAAATTGTTGATGTTCTTCCCATTTCTTTTCAAAATTTGTGGTTCTAGTTCTATAATCGCTTGAATAATGATGTAGGACTTTCAGTTTTTCCAAACTGCTAAAAATAGTAACCTGCTATTTTTAGAAAGTTTGCATTTGGGTACGGATTGAAGTGAAAATTTATATGAAGTTACATAACAGAGATATAAGACCTTTGGCGAAGGAATCACGCAAAAATCATTTGCGAGCTGAAAGATATTAAAGTTTCTATTTCCTGAAAAACACCTGAAAATTATTCAAACTCAGGTTTGAGGCACTAAACAGCCCCGTACAGGCCTGAAAATGGCTATAATTGGTAAAGCTAGTTCTTATCGCGTAGAGCACTCCACGAGCTTTCCAATGCATAAAATGGTTCATCAATCAGACACCCGGATTAAAAGTTATGGCTCCCGGAAGTTGACCTATTTTTGGAGGGAGATGCAAATTTTGAAATTAGGTTGTTGGCTGCCAAAAAAAGGCTATTAATAACCATTTTTGGGAACCCTGGGGAGTAGTAGAGTTAAGGGGGCTAGTGTAGAGTCAAGAATAGGTGGGAAAACATAAACCCTAGCTGATTTAGGGTTACAGAAGGCTGAAGATTCTAGAGTCTTGAGGTTGGGAAGTTGTAATGTGTTGCAGCCAGTAGAGGATTCATCCTCTGACTGTAATTAAGCTTCTGTAATGTAATGAGTTGCCCATATCAATAAAATAAAGTTCTATTTTATGTGTTTAATTTCTATTGTTGTGTGTTTTTTGATTTACCCCCTTCATCAAGTAGTATCAGAGCAAGGGTTCCTAAGTGTGTAGACAGATCACCGACCGTGAGGTAGTTTGCACCAGGACCTGAGGTTGTGGGTTTGTAGCGGAGACCAAGATGCCTCCATAAAGAAATCATGTTGGGAGGAATGCTTTGATGGAAGAGGGTTTTAGAGCCCTACAAAGGCAAATTGATGCATTGCAAGAGGAGGTACGAAGAGGGTTTGAGCCTAGGACAAGAGAAGAAAGCGAAGATGAAGCTAAAGAAGAGCTATATGAGGAAGAACAAGAAGCTACCGGAGATCCTGTAGAAGTTAGGTTATTGAGGGCTATTTCAAAGATCAGAAAGAGGCCCAGGATCGAAGTTTCTACATATTCTGGAGATTTGAATCGAGAACAGCTTATTGATTGGATCAATGACATGGAGGAATATTTTGAGTATGAAGATGTGGAGGACCTAGATCGGGTTAAGCTTGCAAAAACAAAGTTGAAGGGCCATGCCAATATTTGGTGGAAGGAGGTCCAATTAGAGAGGAACAGAAGAGGAAAAGGAAAGATCACCAGATGGGATTAGATGGTGGAGAAACTGAAGAAGCAGTTCATTCTTGTGGACTATGAGATGGAGTTGCTGAAGAAGCTACAAGGACTGAAGCAAGGTAACAAGTCTATTAAGGAGTATACAGAAGAGTTTTATAAAATTACTATCAGGACAGGCCATGCCAAGCCCAACAAGGAGAAGGTAGCTCGTTACATTAATGGGTTGAGGCTGAGTATTCAAGAGGAGTTGAGTTTGGTCAAAATGACCACCATAGAAGATGCATACCAGTTTTCCCTAAAGGTGGAAGAGAAGATGAATAAAAGATTTGATAGCAAGCAAAGGGGAAGAGGTCAAGGTGGAAGGACTAGTGGAAGACCCTATGGGGGGAGAAATGAAGATTCAAAGAAAAGTGAAGAAGCCGGCACTAGTTGAAATCAGAGAGGAGATAATACCTACCGCCTCGTGACCAGAACAATGGTGAGAAAAGAGGAAGAGGAAGAGGCCGACCTAGACAAGGACCAGGAAGAGGAGGTTTCAAAGGAACTTGTTTTCAATGTGGAGAAGAAGGGCATCGAGCATACAAGTGTCCACAACATCAAGGAAGGATGATTAGAAGAACTGAAGGCAATGCACGAGTTGCACATGTAGATGAAGGTGCACATTCTGAGCATTCTGAAGATGCTGAAAGGGGAGAAACCCTAGTTGTCAGAAGAACCTTGCTGAATGGGGAGAAAGAACCCAATCAGAGGAAGAGTTTATTCCACACAAGGTGCAAATGTGAAGGTAAGTGTTGTGATATTATTATTGATAGTGGAAGCACTGATAATCTTGTTTTAGAGGAGATGGTTGACAAGTTGAAGTTGACAAGAAGAAAGCATCCGCATCCATATCGCATTGCATGGTTGCAGAAGGACCATAGAGCTTTGGTCAATGAGCAGTGTTTAGTGAAGTTCAAGATTAGTGACTACCATGATGAGGTGATGTGTGATATCATACCGATGGATGCATGTCATATGTTGTTGGGGAGGTCGTGGCAGTATGATAGGAGCGTTGTCCATGATGGCCGTGTAAACACATATTCCCTAACAAAGGATGGAGTTCGTCATAAGTTGAAGCCCTTGAAGGAGGTGGAAGAAAAGGTATGCAGTACTGCCAGAATTTCCCTAGTAGATGGTAGGAAATTTTTGGAGGGTATGAAGCATGAGCGTCATTGCTTTGCATTGATTCCTAAGATTAGTCAAGAGAACTGTGAAGATGTACCAGTAGAAGTTTTAGATATGTTGGAAGAGTTCCAGGACATTATCTCTGATAATGTACCAGAAGGTTTACCACCAGTAAGGAAGATAAGTCATCAAATAGATTTGATACCAGGAGCCAGTTTGCCAAACAAGGCAGCCCACAGAATGACCCCTGCAAAGAATGAAGAGCTGAACAAACAAGTTCAGGAGTTGTTGAGGAAGGGACTGATAAGGGAGAGCTTAAGTCCATGTGCGATACCTGTAGTACTAGCACGAAAGAAGGATGGAGAATGGAGGATGTGTATAGACTCTCGAGCCATCAATAAGATAACTATCAAGTATAGATTTCCATTGCCAAGAATGGATGACATCATGGATTGTTTGAGTGGAGCCAAGTACTTCACGAAAATTGACCTAAAGAGTGGGTATCACCAGATCTGTATCAGAGGAGATGAATGGAAGATAGCCTTCAAGACAAAGGAAGGTTTGTATGAGTGGTTAGGCATGCCATTTGAGCTAACCAATGCACCGAACACATTCATGCGGCTCATGAACGAGGTACTGAAAGAATTTTTGGGAAGTTTTGTTATTGTTTATTTGGATGATATTTTGATTTTCAGTAAGACTTGGGATGAGCATCTGACGCATATCAGAAGAATTCTAGAGAAGTTGAGGGAGGAGACGTTGTTGATTAATCTGAAGAAATGTAGTTTTGTAAAGGAGTTGGTATACCTGAGATTTGTTGTCTCAGAGGAAGGTCTTAAGATGGACCCAGAAAAATTAAGGGCTATCATTGAATGGCCTATGCCAAGGAGTGCAACAGAGGTAAGATCTTTTCATGGTTTGGCAAGTTTTTACAGAAAGTTTATCAGAAATTTTAGTAGCAATTGTGCACCCCTAACTAAGACAATGAGAGGGGATAGAAAAGCGTTTAGATGGACTAAAGGAGAAGACAAGAGCTTTGATACATTAAAGCATAAAGTCGTAGAACAACCTATTTTGGCACTTCCAGATTTCAATAAGGTATTTCAGGTAGATTGTGATGCTAGTGGTAGTGGTATAGGAGTTGTTTTGAGCCAAGAAGGTAAGCCCATTGCCTATTTTAGTGAGAAGCGTAATGATACCAAGAAAAAGTATTTTGTTTATGATCAGGAATTTTATGCAATAATTCATGCTTTGAAGAAATGGAGACATTATTTGTTACCAAAAGAGTTTGTTTCATATACTGATCATTAGGCTTTGCAATATCTTAATAGTCAAGGGAAGTTGAACCAGAGGCACTTAAAATGGGTTGAGTTTTTGTAGAGCTATACTTTTGTTTTGAAGCACAAGAGTGGGAAGTCCAACAGAGTTGTAGATGCCTTGAGCAGAAGGCAAAATTTGTTGACAGAAATGAAGATAGAGGTTGTTGGGTTCAATGAGCTCAAAAGTTTGTATCCTAAGGATCTAGATTTTGCAGAGGCCTGGAAAGCTTGTTTGGAACCTGTAACTTTAGACAGGACAAAATGGTTGGATTTCATAATCCAAGATGGCATGTTGTTTAGAGGAAGCCAGTTGTGCATTCCAAGGAGTTCCATGAGAGAGAACCTGATTAAGGAGAAGCATAGTGGAGGATTGGTCGGACACTTTGGTCGAGATAAGACCATTGCTATTGTTGGTGAAAATTATTATTGGCCACAGTTGTAGTAGGATTTGAGAAAATTTGTGCAAAGTTGCAGAGTATGTCAAATGGCAAAAGGAGCAAGTCAGAACACGAGTCTATATCAATCATTACCTGTACCAGAGAAGCCATGGGATGATATCAGTATGGATTTTGTTCTTGGTTTACCAAGGACACAGAGAGGACATTATTCCATTTTTGTGGTGGTGGACAAATTCTCGAAGATGGCACATTTTATTCCTTGCAGGAAGACTAATGATGTTGTTCATATTGCTGAATTATTTTTCAAAGAGGTGGTGAGATTACATGGTCTACCAAAGAGCATAGTTTCAGATTGAGATACCAAGTTTGTTCGTTATTTCTAGAGGACATTGTGGAAAAAGTTGAAGACAGATTTGAAGTTTAGTTCTGCACACCATCCATAGACTGATGGACAGACAGAAGTGGTGAATAGGAGTTTGGGTAACCTGCTACGATGCTTAGTAGGAGATAAGCTCGAGGGATGGGATTTGATTTTACCACAGGCAGAATTTGCTTACAACAATTCTGTCAATAGGAGTACTGGTAAATCACCATTCTAGATTGTATATGGAAATAGTCCAAGAAATGCTTCAGAGTTAAGGAATCTGGACAAAGGAGAAAAGACAAGCGTCGAGGCTGAAGACTTTGCAGAACATCTAAAGAATTTGCATGAAGAGGTGAGAAAGCACATTAATAAGATGAATATTCAATATAAGGCTAAGGCAGATCAGAAGAGGAGGTATAAGGAGTTCCAGGTAGGAGATGAAGTCATGGTTCACTTGAGAAAAGAAAGGTTCCCAATTGGAACATACAATAAGTTGAAAATGAAGAGATTTGGACCATGCAGAATCCTGAAGAAGCATGATTCAGGAAATGCATATGAGGTAGAGTTGCCAAGTGGGATTAATATTTCCCCTGTGTTCAACATTGTTGATTTAACAAAATATCATGAGGGTGGCACAGAGGATGGAACAACAGAAGAACAGTGGAGTATTTCGGCATCTACTTCAACGGAGGAGATAGAAGAGATCTTGGATAGTCATGTGGGAAGAAGTACTCAGAAAAAGCAATATAAAAAATATTTGGTGAAATGGAAAGGAAGACCTATTGAAGATTCTTCTTAGTTGTTTAAGGCAGAGGTTGATCGTTTGGGTTTTCCTCACACAAACACCTGAGACGTGACAGGGTCACTTCTCAAATTACCCTGGGTGTCTGATGCAAGAGCATCCAGTGGTGTAAGGGCAATCTTGCATAACCCAAAAAATGATGTGTTTCAAAATTATTGATGTTATTTCCATTTCTTTTTAAAAATTTGTGGTTCTGGTTCCATAATCGCTTGAATAATGATGTAGGCCTTTCAATTTTTTCAAACTGCTAAAAATAGTAACCTGCTATTTTTAGAAAGTTTGCATTTGGGCATGGATTGAAGTGAAAATTTACAAGAAGTTACATAAAAGAAATATAAGACCTTTGGCGAAGGAATCACGCAAAAATCATTTGCGAGCTGAAAGATATTAAAGTTTTTGTTTCTCGAAAAATGCCTGAAAATTATTGAAACTCAAGTTTGAGGCACTAAATGGCCCCGTACGGGCCCAAAAATGGTCAAAACCGATAGAGCTAGTTCTTAGTGCATAGAGCACTCCGCGATATTTCTGATGCATAAAACAGTTCGTCAATCAAATACCCGAATCAAAAGTTATGGCTCTTAGAAGTTGACCTATTTTTGGAGGGAGATGCAAATTTTAAAATTAGATTGTTAGCTGCCAAAAAAGGCTATTAATAACCATTTTTTTGGAACCCTGGGGAGTAGTAGAGTTAAGGGGGCTAGTGTAGAGTCAAGAATAGGTGGGAAAATAGAAACCCTAGCTGATTTGGGGTTACAGAAGGCTG
Source organism: Cunninghamia lanceolata (assembly GCA_027924645.1). Classification (NCBI taxonomy): domain Eukaryota; kingdom Viridiplantae; phylum Streptophyta; class Pinopsida; order Cupressales; family Cupressaceae; genus Cunninghamia; species Cunninghamia lanceolata. Next base: position 875,575 of record BSBN01000747.1, read on the forward strand.
AAGAATCTAGAGTCTTGAGGTTGGGAAGCTGTAATGTGTTGCAACCAGTAGAGGATTCATCCTCTGACTGTAATTAAGCTTCTGTAATGTAATGAGTTGCCCAGATCAATAAAAGAAAGTTCTATTTTCTATGTTCAATTTCTATTGTTGTGTATTTTGTGATTTACCCCCTTCATCACTAGGTTGTGTAGCAATATTGGGTTCACCAATTTATGCAATGAAAATAAATTATTTCAACACAATTAACTTAGAATAAATAATTCAACAATTAATCTATGCTTGGATTTTAGAGTTGGGAATAGAATAATAGTTATACAATTAAATTTAAATAATTAAATATGATATTTAGCTTTAGTTTCAATGATTGAATATGCTAAGGATTATGGCTCGCAACCAAAATTAGGTAGGCAAAGGAGGAAGAAAGGATGAATGGTGGAGGAGATATGAAGGTTATCATGTAGGAAGAGGCAATCATGGAAGATGCAAGGAACACGACAAGGAAGATAGAGCTCGAAAGCCCCTCGAATAAAGAAATAGCTGGCAGTGACCCAAGACAGTTCAAAAAGAGGGTAGATACCATGAGGGCAGAAATTCTTTACAGGCCACGAGGAGAGGATGGAAAGAAAATAAAGGGTTTTGGAAACCCAAGAAAGGAAAGATCCCTGCAAAGGAAGGAGATGATAGAAAGATATGGATTCCCAAGGGCATGAAACTAGCCACTTGAGCAAATAACATACTTCTAAAGCCTAAAAATTTGGTGAGTAGCTTATCTTTAACTCTAAATTGGTAGACCTAACAAACTATGTCAATCGTCTCTGCTCTTATGCCTTCTTTATCAAGTGGGCAACAAATTGGCCTTCCAAGGCAAAAGTCCAAAGGTGGTGCAAAAATGAATGGGGGGAAGATATTAGAATCAAATCACTCCCAAAAGGTTTCTTTTTAATTGAATGTGACATAGGGGAGAGAAAACATGAAATTTTGAATCAAGGACCCTGGCTGATGGATGGGATTAGGTTTTATACAAAGGATTGGACACCAAATTTCAATCCGATTTCACATAGGATATCAAAAACCCCTATGTGGATCAGACTCTATAACCTACCAATAGAATATTGGGATTCGAGGATCCTTAGCTTGATTGGAAATCAGTTGGGATCTTTCATCAAAATTTATGATTAAATTGAAGAGGGGGACTTTGGAATGTATGCTAGAATCTGTATCACTATAGACCTTGAATCTCTACCCACAAATAAAACTACATTCAGAATGGATGATGGTGTATGGCGAAAGAAGATAGAGATGGAAAGATCCCCAACTAAGTGTAAACTTTGCCATCTAACAGGACATGTAGTCTTAGAGTGCAAAAAGAAAGAGACTAAACCTACTAAGACCTCAACGGATCCCCCAAGGGATCTGAAAGAAGACAAAATGGAGTCTAGGATCCTAGAGGAAGTGGTGGACATAGGCAGAAAAGAGGAAAAGGTCGAGGCGCATCAGTCTCCAGCTAAAGAGGTGAAAGACATTTAGAATATGTCCAACTTTGAATTGGCCTTGGACATGTTTGGGTACAACAAAGTCTTGGACTTGGGGGAACCCAATCAGCTTCTTAGGGTAACTGATGTTGTTGCATAGATGGTGTTCAAAAGTTTTGATAGTGAGTACTCAAAGTGTGAGGTGGATACAATAGAGGAGAGATTAATCAGTTAGTCAAAATCAAAAATCAACAAACCTAAGAATGGTAAAAAAAGTCAGCGAGGAAGGAAATCCAATAGAGTCAAATTGGAGTTAGCGAGATAGGCCAAGGGACATAGGAAGTTGAGATTAGGGAAAGGGATCTCCCTTCCCAAGGAACCATGAGGCTCATTACATGGAATGTTAGGGGCATGAATGCCCCTAACAAGAGGTGTTGTGTAAAAGGACACCAAATTTAACCATATAAAATTAACAAGGCATTAATATTAAATATTTAGAAACATAAAGTATAAACATAATTTAATTTGTAACATGCACATTACATCATAGACATTATGTCAAGAAGTAAATGATATTAAACTACAAGACTAAACTAATAGTCTCTATCACCGATGATGGCATGGTTCGGTGGTTAAGTCGCTCGGTTGTAGTGGCAGCCACCAGAGTTCAAACCCCCGCTGGGCCAACGAGCTCGCAAGGCTTTATGCCTTCGCTGGGCCAATGAGCTCGTGGGTTTGAAGTGTTCTTCCTAGGGGATGAGGTCCCCCAATTGTGGCCTCACCGGTTCATTGCTCCAGGCAAAAGAATTCGTGTGGAGCTGGAGGGAGTGTCGCACCAGCGTCGCCGATCACGTTAAAAAGTTTACCAGGCGCATTATTAAAAAAAAACTCATAGTCTCTATCATACATCTCATTTTTACAATTTATCCTTTATAAAGGATTTATTCTTTTCGATTAATTAGTCTTTACACCACTAATTAACCCATAATTTTAATACATCATATGGTTTCCTTCCATACATAGGCAACACCATTTATGAAATCTAATTATTTCATAATTCCACAATGTTGACATGTAGTCAAATAATATATACATTGATTTATTTACAATTCCAAGAAATCCTTTACATACATGAATACTTCATGATTGTTCTTACAATATAGTATCATCTATGGCATCTTGGTCCAATCTCTCACCTCAAACTACTTCTTCATATTCAAAAGAAGAGATAGCATCATTGGGGTGACTTCCACCCTACCAAAAAGTCATAGACTTTCCTTTGCTACCACACGTGCATCTTGACCCATCACAAGAAGCTTAGCCCACCATGGTCAACATGCATGAAATATCGTGAAGTCCTAGTGTTTCAAATGCATTCTACCTAATGTCTTACTGGAAACCATATAGAAATGCATTACCCAAAAACACAGGAAGTGGCAAAGTAAATTCAACAATCTACCTACTTAGTTATTGAATTTACAACTTGGCCAAGCAGTACAGGCCACATCATCACCTAACATGCATGTTTTTAACACACAGATTTTTCAACATTTCTTGATTTATGTCAAGTATTTTAATGTTACCAGCATGAAGGAAAAATGAAATTTAAAACAACAGTGAGTTAATGTTTACAAGTGTTTACCATATGACAATAGATAGTCACTGATTTCAGGCCAGAATTGGTTCCTTTTCCTTTGATATAAAAATATAGAATTTTTAGGCAAAAACATAGATAATAATATATTAACTCAACTTCCATTCTACAGGCAGTAAATTCTAACTTCAATGTTTTGAATTTCACAAGTTACATTCTTACATTTTTAGCAATTATCTTCCTACAAGTAGACAACTGTGTATAATAATTTTACCATGGAAGATCTGGCTATAATATTTCATAGCCGACAATGTTTAAATATTGTGAACTCTATATCAATTTTTCTCCCACAAAGAAACCTCAGACAATTGGTGTCATAAATAATCCAGTGAAGTTTTGGTTGTATCATTTCATAGAACAATAATATAGAGTTGATGTAATTTCAAATAACAATAAGACAGATTTTTTTACCTCTGAATATGTTATGACAATCTAATTGTTACCTAATTGTGAACTTCAGCCCAATAGGGTCAGGCTGGGACAGCACTAATGTTTTTTGCATTCGCAGAGGGAGACATGTTCAATGGAAACTTAGTCCAGGTTTCCCAAATTAGGTGGAGAAGAGGAAGAGTGGGGAAGATGAAAGATTACAACCTGTTGTGGAAGGCCTATTACTCAAGTAACGGGTCATTCCTATTATCACTTTTACTAGAATCATGTAACAACTCAATAAGAGTTACTACACAAGTCAGATAAAAATGGGAAGGGCATCCCACCAAACTAGGAGGCATCCCAAAGAAGACAAGAGGAAAATAAAAACTAAGCTATGAGTTTTAGTTTAATTTCATGGTCTATTCATTACAGTTGATCCAACTATCAAGTGAGAAAGGTACACAAATTTTGCTAAATCTAATCATGATTATAAACAACTGTATCATGCAATAGATTTCAGATTTTCCCTTATGCAATTGAATGATTTACAAAAGAAGAAACAATATACAAATCATTGCATGAAAAAACTGTTTATATTCATAAAGAGAATCTATTCATAGCTCCCACACAAGCCATGGGAATTGACTGTACTATACAAGATGAAATGAAAGAAGACATGTACATCTGAAGCAAAAAGGAAACATATAAGAGAGAGGGGGATTTGTCATTGTCTGAATGATGAACCCCACTGGTGGATGCACTGCCTTCAAATCCTCCATTGATGTCTTCACAGGTACTTGCAAGAGAGAAAGAGGACACATGTTAGAGATTGGGATTCTTTTCCACTCCTATATGAAACAACATCAAATGTACATGTTATCTTTCTCAAGCATCTAATTAGGAAAATGAAAGAGATAAATAGCTCCCAAGTGTAGATATACAATCACAAGAAGGTGCAAGATATAAAGATCTGACAATCAAAAGAGAGGCTCTTATCCTCTATATTTTTCTCTAACTAGTTTTCTAAGTGTGCAGATATAGGTTCAATCATATCATGTAATGATAGTAAGCTAGAAATCATCATAAGATTATATAGCATGCATCATGAGGCTGGTGACACTTAGTAATGAAAGAAAAAGGTGTCAACAGTATATATAAGACAGAGCCGCTTTGTCAATAAACAGAAGAAGCAGTCATATATAGACTATCCAAGAAAAATCAAAGGAAAAGTCATTCATATGATTGCTATAGTCAAGATGGTAGTCACATGGAAGATGGAGCAGTCACACTAAGGGAGTAGTCATATAGGGAACTGGAACAATTCAAGAAGATAGCCATGAGAGGGATAGTTTTCCACAAAGGGTTCAAGCAAGCAGACAAGGGTATATGATAGTCAACAAATCATCACTAGTTGAGGGACGGTCATGCTTGAACAACAAGAACATCAATAAAGCTATGCAAGTGTGATGAAAAGAATCATGCAAATGCGAGAAGGGCAACAGCTGTGATGGGATAGTCACATAGTAAAATGAAATAGTCCTAGAGGCTTCATAATACATTGTTAGATGGCACAATCTAAACATACAAATGAAGAGCAAACTATAAGGAAGCAGTCATTCTTGGAAACAGAGATATATAAATAACAGTCATATAAACAACTTAAGAAACAATCACTAATGATGAAATAGCAATATTGATAAGATTCAAAGTCTACTAGCAGAGATGAGATAATTGTAGAAGTTTGTAGCATCTCAAAAGCTAAAGTCATTGTTAAGAAATGTACAAGTCCATATAGCCTATAGGGAAGTTTGTACATCTCTTATATGAGACAGTCATGAGTCTATAGAAGTCTTAGCCTTATGACATTAAAACCCTAACAGAGGGGTAGTATAGCATATGGAAGTTCAAATTTGCATGCTTAGAGGTCTTGGTATAGTTCTTTAGGAGTCATTTTAGTGTTACCTAAAACTGTATGCTCAGAGTTATTTACAAAGAGTTGAGCATTCCATATTTCTAAAAGGTCACCACTGTCAAGAAGAGGGCACTGTCACAGTTTAGGAACAACCAACAATTGACTACAAACAGCATCACATCTCTGCACAGTGACCAAGTAAGGTGATGACAGTCTTAAAATACCAAGAGAACAATCATGTAAAGATCAACAAGAGACAATCATAACTGTCCAATAGCAACAGGTAGCCTTTGAACATACAATACACATTTCATTTTTCTATTAGAGAGCCTGCATACTCACTGAGCATTACATTGATAGACAATGCATGAGGGGGTATCCACAAGTCACAGTGCTAAGTATAGTAAACACCATCAAATGCATTTTCAAAAGGCATTGTCATGATGAAGACCTTGTCACATTCTCATCAAACACAAGGGTAAAGGCATTAAAGAGGGCATTGACAAGATTAAAGACCTATTGACTGTCATAGAGCGGTCCTATACAGTCAGAGTAGTCATCCAATAGGTGGAGGTATAGTCAACAAGGAATGGTCCTAGCAAAGGATTATGAAGACCCAGAGGATTGTCTAGACCATAGAGATCTATACAAAATGGTGTCAAAATCAAAATGGAGAACCCTTCAAAAGATACAAGTACACTAGTTCCCAAAGCATTGTAGGAGGTCTGTATGTGATAGTCTTGAAAGTCTATCAAACCTGTACCTTTTTCCCAACAGTGTTTTGTTCATTCCATTAAATTGGTAGAAGGTTCTCAAATAATGTTGGCATGCTCAAAGATTCAAAGCATTATTAATGAGTAGTGTACAAGTTTCCACAAGGCATGAAGAGCAAAACAATTACAAAATAGTGAGTTAGTCCTACAATTTTCATGAGCTTCTAAGACTGTGTCATGCCCACATTTCCCATGTGATCACAACACGCAACACACATGTCACATCCACATTTGTCATGTAGTCATGACACGAAATATCAAAAACTTTTCTACTCGTCCATAAAAACCCCCTCGCATGCATCAACGTGCTCGGTGGCATATGCACAAGGGCGCAAACATGTCAATCGAACATCAGGGTAATGCGAACACCATTTGTAAGCCCTACGAGATGAAAGCCTACTAAGGGGGTTGTGCGACATGAGAAGCATCGCTAGGAGGGTAGAATTCCCAAACTAGAACTAACCCTAAATTTAACCTAGATGAGGTGATGCGATTTCGACAAGTGTTGAAATCCAACCCTAAGAACTAAAATAGAATGAGATAATCAATCTCGTCTAAATCATAAACCAAATGCTCAATAACCATTAAATTGATAAGTTAAATGCATAAATTAACCACTTAATTATTCCTTCCTAAGCATAACGCCACCTTGCTAAGAATGGGAAAAATAATTTAAAAAAAAATAACACCCCTTGCTAAAACAATTATAAAAGAAATTATAATTTAAAACTAAATATAGTCTTAAACCTAATTTTCCCCAACATTCTTTATTTGGCCAAGGCAATAAAATTAAATAATTTATTTACAATCTTCAAGTAAACAATTAATTAAAAATCCCCTTAAGGCTAAACACTAGCTCAAATAAATTTAAGAAGGTAAAAAATATTAAAAAAAAAAAAAATTTGCATCATTCCCACTAATCCCAATAAATCAAAAAAAAATTAAATAAGGAAATAAAATGATTTAAATTAAATAAATTTCCTTCCATTATTTCCCACATAATCCAATAATTAAAAAAAAAAAAGGAAATAAAATGATTTAAATTAAATAAATTTCCTTCCATTATTTCCCACTTAATCCAATAATTCAAAAAAGCAATAAAATAAGGAAATAAAAGGATTTAAATTAAATAATTTAAACCCATTTAATCTAATAAATCAAAAAGCAATTAAATAAGGAAATAAAATGATTTAAATTATATAATTTAAACCCACTTAATCCAATAAATCAAAAAACAATTAATTAAGGAAATAAGATGATTTAAATTATATAATTTAAACCCACTTAATCCAATAAATCAAAAAACAATTAAATAAGGAAATAAAATGATTTAAATTATGTAAAACTCCTAACATTATATCTCACCCCTCAAACCCCTTTAAAATATTCCACTAAAATTAATTAAAAAAAACTAAGTCAAAATAAACTCACTAATTTAATTTTTTTTAAAAGCATTAAAAAAAGGGCAAAAGTCTAAGTTTTTTTAAAAATAAAAACCCAAAATCATAAGTTCACTTCAATAATTTTTTTCAAAAAAAAAAAAAGAACAATTCACATGCAAAAATAATATTCCCCAAATTTATTTATTTCCATTAGTTTTTTCAACCCTAATATTTATTTCCTTTATTATATTCATTTCCTATAACCCTAATCTTATCTTACTTTCTAACTTCCCTCTCTCCTCTTAAACCCTATTCTTTTTCCATTTTTTTCTCTTATTTTCTTTTGTTTATTGAAGGTATCTCTTTGCAGGGCAGCCATGGAGGTATCATGCTACATTTTATTTTCTTTGGAAAAAACATACATGGGTTTGTTTATTTATTTATTTATTTATTTATTTACTTTTTAAAAATATTGTTGTTGAATCACAGCAAGAGAGATATGTAAAGATCCTATGTAGATGTTTTGTTTTTATATTGATGTATTTTATTTTTCTCTGTATATGGATCAGAGCTGATGTATTTTATTTTTCTCTGTATATAGACCAAAGGTAAAGGTTATATATATATATATAACATAGAAATGTCACAGGGCAATGTTGATATGGACGGCAAGTTTGAAGTACGGCGGCTGAATCAAACAGAGGGCGCAAATGGGCGCCCTTCAAAGGTTAAGGAGAGTGGTGGAGGGCTAGTCGTCCCCCCTTTCCACAGTGTTGCAACCAGTGGCGGCCATGGTCCCTTTCAAAGACCCTTTTATATTTTTTTCTGTGATGTAAATGTTTCTCTCTACCCATTTAGGGCATGTAAAAACCCTAACAAAAAAATTATTTTCTTCTCATTTTTTTATACTTTTAAATACTTTAAAATGCATATTATATAAATCCATAAATATATATGTATCTATACACAAGTATATACTCATAAATATGATGCAAAATATGATATATATACATAGGTTTATATACTCACATATGATATAAAATACAGGGTATATATATGTATATGTATATATACACCGCTAAAACAATTTTTTTGTTATAAAAAAAAACATAGAAATTAAAATAAAAGATTTAGGCAGATATATATATATATATATATATATATATATATATATATATATATATATATATATATACAAAAACCCTACACTTATTTTCCTTCTCTAAATATTTTTAATATAAACAGTAAGCTATCTTTGCAACAGTGAGTTAAAATAGGCAAATATTATTCCTTTCTTTTGAAAACTAATATTATTCCTTTCTTTGAAAACTAACTAACCTCATTTATTTTCTTCATAGCCCAAATAATTTTTTTCATATTTGTATAACACAACAACTAAATATTTCACAAGAACATAAATGATAAAATTTCCCTCTAAGCTCCATTTTTTAAACCTACAATAAAAACAAGGGAAAACTATCCAATGCCACCAAAATGCTCTCCACCCTACCATAGACCCGAAAAGGGATCTCTCTCGAGCTAGGAGATCACCCACACACAAGATTTTAACTCCACAACAAAGCAAACACACATAGCAAATAGAACACCCAACCCATGGCTTGACAAACAACGAAATCTATTTGGCAATGGATTCAATGGGGTAGGAGAATGGACGGCTCTCTACTCAAGAGGTGCACACCACAAAAATCCCCAAATCTTATGAATCTCAAGAAAAACAAGGCCTCAAGCCCAAATAAATATCTCAACACATACTTCTCAAGGCACTCTTGCCTTCAATAAAAATCCCATGCACCTCCAATATACTCAAATGGCCAAAATACCTCAAGTAGAACGAGAGGGTGACCTCGAGGAGGTTCACTCCTCTCCAACCCCTCACATGTTGAGCATCTTCTCCAAATGGAGAGGCTCTTACAAAACTCCCTCAAAACCCCACAACATAAAAATGCAAAACAACCACATTACAAACACACAAATAAGGTAAATGCATAAGGAAAGGCTTCAAGCCTTGAATCCTACCTTAAAATGCCCAACAATGGAAGGTAGTTGATGTAGAGCCTTCCAACTCCACCTCCCAATCCTTCTTCCAAATGTGCCTCTCAAAACTCTCTAACTCTCCCCAAAATTTAAATAAAAATAAAGATGCAAGAAAATCAAGAACCCTCTCCCTCTCTCAAAGAGGGAGTATTATAGGCTCTCCTCATGAGCCTAGAGGAATGCGAAGGTGACACATGTCACCTTCTCCTTCTCACACCCACTTGCAGGCTCCATGGGATGTGGAGGTAACACATGTCACTCTACCATCCCACTAAGCCTTACCCCCTACACGTGCTCTCTCACACATGTGTGAGAGCAAGGTGGAGCTCACAAGGATAAGGATATGACATGTGTCAATATCCTATCCTCCCATGGAAGCCCATACACTCCAAGATGCTCTCACACATGTGTGAGAGCCTTGGAGGTGGGTTTCCCACACTTGGGGGTCATGAAGACTCCCCAAGTCTTCAAGACATGGAACCCAATGTCTTAGAAAGAGGAGTGGGTAAGGTTGAAAGTTTGACCCATCCCTCCACTCCTCCCAAACTCCAATTTTCGTCACTTCACTACAGGGTGAAGTTTAAGTGACCATATGGGAGTTACCCTAAGGTTAGGCATGCTCAAATGGGCCCTAGACACTAGGGGTACAACCCAGGGTCACTTTTAACCCAAATTTGGTACCTTAGGATGTAGAAAATCACATGAAAAGGGGTCACAAAAATTAAAACACAAAAATGTGTCAATTAAAACATTACACTTTTACAACACTATAATTAAATCAACTGAAAATGGGTAGACCTAGCCAAAATACATCATATGCAAACATTACGAAAATTCATCATGCAATACACAATTTATCTTGGTTCATCTTGGAACTAGATCTGTTCAACACGGGATTCACAGAATGTGTGGGATGATCTCCGATTTTCCGTGGCATAGAAAATCACCTGTGCACTTGAACAAACAGATTAATTCAACATGTTCATCATAGCCGAAGCAAGGAAATGCATACACTCACGATGTCACATATTCATTTAAAACATCAATAAAATCACATAACATCATTAACCATATATATAGTTTTACTGCATTTCTAAATACGAACTCAAGATTAAACTCGCATAATAATTCCATTTACAAATCTCAGAACCATATCTCTAATGGCATCAAAATGCATATCACATGTCATACAATTTATCAGTGGAAATCAAAGTCAGGATATAGTCACACCACCACATACTACTCTAATCAAATCAAAATATAGGGATAGAGTCCAGAAGTCTGCATATCGGAATCAATAGTCCCAAATGTCTAAATGTCATCAAACTGAAATGCAATGGAAGTAAGAACAAAGGAGTGAGAAAAGTAGGCCTCACAAGGGCGAAACAACAAACAACATGGGCTACTAGTGCAACCAATTCAGTCACACAAGGGTGGGCCTCACAGACTGTCAATGGTATTAGAGATATATAATAGCCATTGGGGTTTGAGATGGATAAAAGTATGATGAGTACTGCTAACAGTGTAAGGACTTAATAGTTGCCATGCAGGGACTTAAATATGCCAAACCCTAAGCAAATGATAATGACAAGAGCTTGACATGAAACAATGAAGAAGCAAATGGAAAATACATTAGGGATTCAAATGATGTGAGGATAGTGTTATAGAAATATATGTGAGGGGTAAGATCATTGGAAGACTTACGAAAGGATGAACAAAACATTGTTGGGAAAAGGTAAATCATGGTAAAGGATAATCAATGAGTAAATACACAGCAACTATGAAAATGAGCAAAGCCAGCACAAGGGCCTTAGGCTTTTCTTTTATTTTTCCCTTCAAAAGGAACAACATATAGAGGCAGGCATGGCTGGGAATTGTCTTATGACTATTTTGAACTGTCATAATCATTGGAGCAGTCATCAAAGTCACGCAGGAGATATTCACAGAGAGAGAAAGAAGTAGCCATAAAGGGACTATCATCCAAATGTAATAAGTAGTTCAAAACAAGTGTAACAAGGACATGAAGGGACGGTTTTCATAGTCATAATAAGGAGAGACAGTAAGGAAAACAAAGATAGGACAAGGAGCCTTCATATTAAACATTAAAAGTATGTAAAACCTTATAAACCATGTTGCAAAGCTTGTATAACCCAAAGCTCTTCACAAAACTATGGAAGGAGAGCAGAGTTATCAAAGGTCTTGAAAGAATATATTACAAAGAATAGGGAGATTCTTCATGGCACAGAAAAAACCTAGTAGGGTTTTGAAGAAGGAATGCCTAACTCTTTCATTCATCCATAGCTACAAGAAATCTCAGTATAAAAGCATCTTTTATTTGCTTCCCTTCAAATGCATTACCATGAGAGAAAAATAAGAGAAACAATGAAAGTGAAGGAAAAGAGAGCTCTATAGTTGTGTCAGTTGAGTATGAAGCCAAGTAGCAAAACCACATTTTCATTATTTTGGTTCACAGTATTCATATGAAAGGAACATAGAAACAAAAGCACATTCCATGGTTTTACTAGAGCCTTCAAAGTAAAATAGACTCTTGCCACTATTCTCATCATGAGAAACAAGAAACACCAAATTGAGAAGTAACAAATTCTTCCACAGCCAAACCCTAGCAAGGGTCTTCACAGTTTTTCACGGCAGAGACAAAATACTTGTTCAAAAAATTTGCTCATATATCCCATGTTTTTCATTTACCAAGATAGTGGGTAGATAAAACAGAGCCTTCAAAAGATAAAGAATATTTCCATAGTTTACCAGAGAACAAAAGCAAACTTTCCCATCCTTTACAGCAAAACAAGGGTTTTTCCTTAGTTTTTCATCAACGAGAGTCACAGTAACCATGAAAAGAGTAGACCGGTGAAGAGAAAGGTAGATTTTTGTTGTTTTTACATCATAGAAGGAACCACAAAGATGAAATATTTCTTATCAATTAAATGACAAGGTGGAGCAATCAACAAAGAAGCCCCTCAAAGCAGCTTAAGAACTAGCATGGCGGTGCTCAAAACCCTCAGCAGGAGCAAACAATGAGAAGGAAATGATGAAATGTAGTTTTTAGGGTTTGGAGAAGCTTTTGTCTTTCAATGCCCTAGATCGTGGCTTGAAGTCTTTTTGACTTTGATTTAAAGTAAATCATTCCAAGTAATACCCCGAGGGTCAACACTTTTCTAGGTGTTAAGTGATTAGAATGCATCATGAGCACATGGGAGATATAAGATGATAATGGGATTTTTTTTAACCTTTTTAGGTTTTCTTGTCAACTTGGATAATCAAAAAGAAACATCATTAGGGTTTGAAATCAGAGAGAGTCATTATCACCTTTTAGATATTTTTGTCATTTGACGAGAATAGAAGCATTAATATAAGCCTTGTGAATTTTAGCAAGGGTTGGAGAAGAGAAATAATTGTAATTGAAATCATGTAAACCCCTTTTCTCTTTTGCATGGTTAGTAACCAAGCATATTGTATTTTAACACTTATTAAGGGTAATATCTTACAAATTACCTTAATACTTGTTACACAAAACTAAAAGGAAATAATTATGTAACACTTATTAAGGTAAATCATGAACACTGATTGCCTTTAATACTTGTTAAAATAATTTATTTTTGCCTTCCAAACATGCAAAAAGAGAAGAGTTAAACAAAAGTTGTAAAGTCATGCAGGAGGATATTTTTACTTCTATTTTTAACTTTTGGTCAAACAGGACTATTTTTGGAAGTCTTTTCAGTCAACTACCTTGAGAGGAGGAGTTCAGAGCTAAAATAGCTCAATTTGGAGCAGTTATGAGCCCTCTAATTTAGGCTTTTTTCTCTTGCTTGCCCAACAACTGAGAGTTGACTATTGTGGGGGTTGAGGATCTCTTTCCAACCTACTCATGCATCAGTTGGAATTCAGTTAGACCAGAGATGACTTCCCTTTGCTTTTTTGAGAGTTTTTGTATTATAGGAGGAAAAGTTTATGCTTTTTCCTTAGTTCTTGCTTCTATTCTTTTCTTTTGCACATTGTAGAGAGAGATTTTAGTATTGTAACTCAGCAGTTTTTATAGATTTTTATACAGTAGCAGCTTATTTTTAGCATATTTTACAGTTATTGCAGAGGTGTTCCTACTATTTTCAATAAAATTAGGTGTTTTCCTTCTCAAATTTAGGTGTTGTGTTCTATTGAGTGATTTTGATGAAAGTTTATTGTGTTTTAAACATCAAACCTTTCAATTCTATCTCATTCATTAAAGCATATATAAAGAAAAAGTAGTTGTTTATCACAAGTTGTAGATTGTGCAAGTGATTTTCTTACTTTTCCAAGTTGTGAAGACATCAGTTTTCCTTCAAAGAAAGTAGAAGTTTTCAAGCTTTTTATGAAATATTTATGTGTTAAGATTGCTCAAACTAAGTTGTGTGAACAGATCTATTGATAAATAGTTGTGAATCGGGATGCAAGGAGTTAAATCTTTGGTGCATCACCTCCTAGGGTCAATTTTTAGTTTCGTAGGTTATCCTTCTATCTTTTTTCCTTGCAAGTACGTCAGATCTAGGAGTTTTTAAAGGGAACTGGCTCTTTTGGAGGTTCACTTTCACTATAGACAACCCATAGTCTGAAAGTGATCCAATGTGTCACGGGATTGTTAGGCTTAGTGCTTAACAAGGGTCCAATCCTTCATGACAACAGTTTTTGGCACACCCAATGGAACACTGAACTAAGTTTCAGGCCACTAGAATACCATTTTTTTTGTTGTCTTGGTATGAACAACAGAATTTTATCCTTTTGAGGTGAAAAAAGTATACCCGACGACTCTATTCTTCAATTTTTTTGCAAATTCAATGCAGATAGTACATGAGAAGAATACAAACAAGGGGAAGTTCAACTTCATTTGAGTACCTACAACTATCACCACCAAGAAGAAGAGGTAGAACAACAAGGAGAGCTCCTAATCCAACAGGGAGAACCCATTCTACTCCAAATCTTAGGTCTACAGGGTTTGTTCAAAGAAATCAAGTACCAAACAATCAAGTATAAGCTCCACAAGCCCCACCAATGGCAAGACAAATGCCTTTTGTGACATTTAATGGTGGCAGATCATTGCAGCTTGCACAACATGATGATATTCTGGTAGCAGCTCTTAGGAGCTTGCCTCTCTTCACCAGTGAAGATCAAACCACTCCCATTGAACATATCAAGGATGTGGTTACATTATGTTCATTTCGTCATATAACACAGGAGAATGTTGTAGTGAGACTTTTGGCTACATCTCTAAAGGGTATGGCACTTCAATGGTTTAGAAGCTTGGATGTAAACTCAATCACTTCATGGAATCTGTTGGGTGAAGCTCTAAATAAGCAATTTGAAGATAAGTCAAACAACCTATCATTGGTTGAACAGCTGATTACAATCAAGAGAGCTCCACAAGAACACATAGTAGATTTCAACTTCCAGTTTCAAATGACTTGGGACAGAATACCAACAACAGTAAGGCCTACTGCTAATCATGCATTCTTGTACTTTCTTAAAGCTTTAAATAGTGATATTGCAGTAATGGTTCAATCAATGGGTGGTACAACACTACCAGATGCTTATGATGTCCCCATAAAAGCTGACAATAGCCTAATATAGGCTAGAAAAATAGCCCCAAGACCCCCAATGCTTATTTTTTCAAAGGTACAGCCACTTGTACCATTGCAAATCCCACCTATTTCTATTGTACCTATTGTACCAGCCTTAAATTATCAAGTAACTACTCAAACAAAAGTTGTCCCAGCCCCATCCCAGGAGCTTCAAGAGATTAAGGGGCTATTACAAACATTTGGAAATGAATTAGTGAATATTAAAAAGTAGCATAATCAAGTTTATAGACCTTATCAGACCCCATAACAGGCCCAGCAGCAGTCTAACCAACAAAATAGACCTCCATACTATGCTATTAACCAAGGCCAATGAAGAAATTTTAACACAAGACCATATCAGCCTTATAACCAGCATGCTACCAGCTCTTCCAGGGAGTTAGTTCCAGTTCAGAATAATATGGCATAGGAGTATAACTGGTGTTACTCATAAAACCAGCCACAACCAATCAACATGTTGAAATGGCATGGTAAATCAAGCCTTAATGGTACAAAATAATGATGTTGTCCAGCAAAACATAGCACAAGAAAACCTGGAACAACAAGTTTCTCATCCTGAATAGGACTAGCCTGATGCAGCATTCATGAAATGGCAAGGTGAGGAGTTTTGTGGGGTGAACCATATGCAGGGGCAAAAGCAGTCAGCCCAATCCATAGCAGCCAATACAAGGGCCAAAAAGAGAGCCATTGATCTAGGACAAAAAGCTGGTGGAGGGAAAAATCAAGCTCAAACAAGCCAGCAAGGTGTTGTTGGTCCATCACAGCCACCTAATGTTCAAGTTTTACCAAGGGGACAGCCTGTTCCAAATAGAGATCAGCCAATAGGGCAGCCACAGCTGGTACAACAACAAGTGGATCTTGCTGTTGCAAAAGGACAGCCTAAGGTTGGTACTTTTCCTTACAATATTTTAGAGCATATGAAAAAAGCAAATGTAAGCATGTCTATGTGGGATTCATTGTCTCTTCCAGGCCAAAAAGACTTGTTGCAAAAAGCCTTATCTAATGTCTCTTTGACCAATGAACCCAATCAAGACCAGCCTAGAGTTCTACTTGCAAATGATCCCCCAGTCAAGAAAGAACAACAAACTCATGATGTCAAACCAACCCCATTCTATGTATCTTTGATTATTGGTCAGCACCTAGTGCATAACTACATGATTGACTCAGGTGCTAGTAGCTCAGTAGTGCCTAAATAGATAGTGGATAAGTTGGGTTTAACTTATCAACCACTATCTAAAGAAGTAGTACAGCTAGATGGTACATCTATCAATACCATTGGAGTCATTAAGAACTTGAGTCTTACCTTGCATGCATGCCCAAATTTTTCTATACCTCAAGATATATATGTTATAGACCTACCCCCATACTTTGCCTTATGCCTTTCCAAGGATTTCACAAAAAAGTTGGGTGGTTATTTGTCGGTTGATTGGTCACATATGTGTTTTAGGATGAGATATGGTACAAGAGTAATTGTCAAATCTAAACCCATTGCCAAAGATCATATTGAGCCCTATGTTCCTAATGTTGTCAATGCAAATTTAACTTACCATGAAGAGGAGCACCCTGTTGTCCATGACAGTAACACCTCAATAGAGAACATTGTTGATCTATTTTTAGATGAATGGGCATCTAAAATCATGAGGATGACCCTTACAAGAAAATGGAGGAAGCCAGATTAGGAATTTACATGATCCATGAGCAGAATCAGATTGTTCCTAACCTCATGAAAGGAGAAAAATAGTAGGAACATCAGCTAGAACAACAAGGTAATGATTTATGGTAGCTTTATTTTGATGGTGCAAGAAGTAAGGTAGGTGTCGATGGAGAATCCATGCGCATTTCCCCTAAAGGCGAGAAGTATTATGCAGCCTTCATATTTGCTTTCAGCTATACTAACAATACAACAGAATACGATGCACTCATTCATGGCTTAGAATGGGCCAGGAAGAAAAATATCAAGTGCTTGCAGGTATTTGGTGGTAGTGAGTTGGTTGCAAATTAGGTAAGGAACATAAACATCACTAAAAATGACTTACTCAAATCATACAAGCACAAAATTTGGAATCTAATTAAAGACTTTGATGCTTTTAACCTGTTGTCCCTACCAAGAAGCCAAAATAAATAGGCTGATAAACTGGCAGCCATGGGAGTTGAGTTTCGCATTCCAGAGGAGATCAAAAATGTAGAAACATAGTAGTATGTAAAGGTAGTTGTGAGGCCATCAGTCCCAAATAACAACATCCACTAGTAAGTGCTTGATAGTGATGAGTAGATTGCTAATTTCCTCATTGAAGAAGCTGAATTTTCAGCTGGAAACCAGTAGAAATTACAACAACAATTTGGAGATCAGATTCTCCAACTCAAGACAAACAAGATACCAAAGGGTTTTGTTACCTTGGAGTCAATTTTTAATTCAAATGATCAGCCTAGAAGAGAGAAAGCCAGCATATTGATAAAGGAAGAACATTATGAAACTGTTGACATCTTCAAGGCCAAACTCCTCAAGCTAGGAAAGGTATGTACCAATGAACGAAAGCATGCATTTATTTTATTATGTCAGGAATATGATGACATTTTTTCTTGGGAATACAAAGATTTTAAAGGTTTTAATCCAGAACTAGCACAGCACACCATTGAGCTAGAATCGGACGCCAAACCCATGAGACAAAAGTAAGGGCCTCTTAATCCTAAGTTGGAGATTCTTATGAAAACTGAACTTAATAAACTCATTTAGAGCAACATTATATTTCCGATCAAGCACACATCTTTGGTTTCAAATTTGGTGCATGTGAGAAAAAAAAATGGTGAAATCAGGTTGTGTGTTGATTTCAGAGATTTAAACATAGCTTCATTAAAAGATCATTACTCACTGCCTTCAATGGAGCAGATTCTGCAAGTTGTATCAGGTTTTGAGAGGTTCTCATTGCTGGATGGATTCTTAGGTTATAATCAGATTTTGGTTAAGGAAGAAAACCAATTCAAAATAGCCTTCACAATAAAGTGGGGAACCATGGCTTACAAGAAGATGCCCTTTGGACTATCAAATGTTGGAGCAGCCTTTTAGAGAGCCATGGATATGGCCTTTCACGGTATCATGAATAAGTTTGTGCTGGTTTATTTAGATGACATCACTATATTTTCAAAAGATGAAAAAGATCATTTTTCTCATTTAAGGCAAGTTTTTGATAGATGCAAAGAGTATGATGTTTCTCTCAATCCAAAAAAATGCATCTTTGTTGTCCACGAAGGTAAGCTTCTAGGTCACATTGTTTCTAAACATGGGATCACAATTGATCCAGAAATAGTAAGTGTCATTTCATCCTTACCCTTACCAACTCACAAAAAGGGGCTGCAAAGCTTTTTAGACAGAATTAACTTTGTAAGAAGGTTCATTCCAACTATTTCCAGTCTTTTAAAGCCTCTAACATCTATGCTGAAAAAGAATATGGCTTTCAGTTGGACCAAGGAAGGAAAAAGTAGTTTTGAGAGCATAAAAGAAGCAATAGCAACAACACCAACATTGATAAATCTAGATTCCTCTAAGGATTTCATATTGCATGCCTATGGAGCCACATATACCATTTATGCTATGCTGACATAGCAAAACAAAGACAATCAGGAGCATCTAATTGTTTTTTTTCATCCAAGGATTAGAAGGTATAAACAGAGGTATTCATTTGTAGAAAAAGATGTCCTTGTTGTTATTAGGAGCCTTAAAAAATTTAGACATATGATTTCTAACAATAAGATTCAGTTGATGGTTGTCCATCCTAGTGTAAAAGAATTCTTGTTAAGCAAGGATTTAGGAAACAAAAGGGCTAGATGGGTCAC
The DNA here is from genome assembly GCA_027924645.1 of Cunninghamia lanceolata. Lineage (NCBI taxonomy): Eukaryota > Viridiplantae > Streptophyta > Pinopsida > Cupressales > Cupressaceae > Cunninghamia > Cunninghamia lanceolata. The sequence goes on from BSBN01000747.1 coordinate 894,653, forward strand.
TAAAGCGATGGAGTATGATGTGGATATCAAGGTCACTAAGCTAGTTAGAGGTAAAGGGTTGTGTGAACAACTTGTTGATGGTGCAGAAAATGACACATAAATGCAAAAAGAAGTATTAATGGCTAATAACAAGTCACAACCTAATGTCCTAGCACAAGGCACTAGTTGGACACATGAAATGGTTCATTAATTGCAAACCAGTGAGTGCCCAATAGGGCTAAACACTGCCAAAAGGAGGTATTTTAGACTTCAAGCCATCCCATATGTCATTTTGAATGATACCTTGTTTAGAAAAGATTATAATGGCATACTTTTAAGATGCATAGAATCAAACCAGATTGAAAGGGTCTTGCATGAGTTCCATGACGGACTAGCTAGTGGTCATTTTGCGCCCCGAACAACAACCTTGAAGATCATGAAGGCTGGGTATTATTGGCCTTCTATTTTTAAAGATGTGCATGCATGGGTGAGAAAGTGTAAAATGTGTTGTATTTGTAGGCAAGCAGAAGTTGACAGCCTTGCCTTTACAGCCTATATCAGTAGATCAACCTTTTACCAAGTGGGGCTTTGATTTTATTGGGGCCATCAAACCACCATCTAGTTCTGGCAATAAATGGGTGTTAACAGATAGCGATTATTTCACCAAGTGGACAAAAATAGTAGCTTTGAAAGAGGCAAATGAGGGTGTTGTCCTAAATTTTTATGAGGACTTAATAGCTAGGTTTGGTGTACCAGATTCTATTATTTTAGACAATGCTTTGGCTTTTGTTGGCATGAAACTAACTGACTGGGCCATTAAGCATGGTGTTTACTTAAGTACTTCTTCAAACTACTACCCTCAAGGCAATGGACAAGCTCAGTCCACGAACAAGAACCTGATAAGGATTATCAAAAGGACTATAGAGGATAATCAGAGGACTTGGCATTCAAATCTGAAATTAGCCATATGGGCTGATAGAGTGACTCCTAAGAGATCAATAGGTCAGTCTCCATTTATGCTTGTGTATGGCAGGGAAGCCAAGCTCCCCATTCTAGCTGAACTACTAGCTTTAAGCCTCGTGAAAGAGCTTGAGATGATGGAAGAAGATCCTATGGAAGTACAGTTAGCTGAGTTGTTAAAGCTAGAAGAAATAAGAAAATAAGTAGCACAATAGTTGGAGATGCATCAGATGCAGATGGAAAGGACATTTGAAAAAGGGGCAGCACCTAGACACTTCAAGGAGGGAGACAGTGTCCTCAAATGGGATGAATTAAAGAGAAGACCTGGTAAGCACAACAAGTTTGATGCTATGTGGGGTGGCCCATTCATAATTGTTGAGTGCAAACAACATAATTCTTTTCAGCTAGCCAATATGGAAGGTGAGGTGTTACCTATCCCAGTCAATGGGATTCACTTCAAACATTGTTTTTGAGGAGCATGAGTTTTCAAAAGTATCATAGTAGAGTAGAGGTTTGAGTTAATAAGTGTTGATTGCATATTTATTTCAGTTCAATTTTCGCTTTCCAAGAAGTGTTGCTGCACAATTTGTTGGCTCTGTTTAGAGCCAGCCTCTTTTTGTTTTTAGTTTGTTTTATTGTTGTTCAAATTCTAATAGTTGAGTTTCAAAAGATTTTTCTGAGTTGTAAAGGCCAAGAAAGGACTCTATTACCTAATTGATATACTAGGCAACTGGTCCTAAGAGTTTTAGCAGGAAAAACTGGCATAGAGGTCACCAAAAATGTTACCTAATTGTGCACTTTAGCCCAATAGGCTTAGGCTGGGACAATGCTAATGTTTTATGCATTCGCAGAGGGAGACAGGTTCAATAGAAACTTAGGCTAGGTTGCCTAAAGTAGGAGGAGAAGAGGAAGAGTGGGGAAGATGAAAGCTTACAGCCTGCTATGGAAGGCCTATTACTCAAGTAAAGGGTCATTCCTATGATCACTTTTACAAGAATCATGTAGCAACTCAATAAGAGTTTCTACACAAGCCGGATAAAAATGGGAAGGGCATCACACTAGAGTAGGAGGCATCCCAAAGTAGACAAGAGGAAAAGAAAAACTAAGCTATGAGTTTTAGTTTAATTTCATGGTCTATTCATTACAGTTGATCCAATTATCAAGTGAGAAAGGTACAAAAAATTTGCTAAATCTACTTATGATTATAAACAACTATACCATGCAATAGATTTTAGATTTTTCCTAATGCAATTGAATGATTTACAAAAGAGGAAACAATATACAAATCATTGCATGAAAAAACTATTTATATTCATAAAGAGAATCTGTTCATAGCTCCCACACAAGCCGTGGGAATTGACTGTACTATACAAGAAGAAATGAAAGAAAACATGTACATCTAAAGCAAAAAAGAAACATATAAGAGAGAGAGGGGGATCCATCATTTCCTGAATGATGAACACCACTGGTGGTTGCACCGCCTTCAGATCCTCCATTGATGTCTTCACAGGTACCTGCAAGAGAGAAAGAGGACACATGTTAGAGCTTGGGATTCTTTTCCACTCCTATATGAAACAACATCAAATGTACCTGTTATCTTTCACAAGCATCTAAGTAGGAATATGAAAGAGATAAATAACTCCCAGGTGTAGATATACAATCATAAGAAGGTACAAGATATAAAGATCTGATAATCAAAAGAGAGGCTCTTACCCACTATATTTTTCTCTAACTAGTTTTCTAAGTGTGCATGTACAGGTTCAATCATATCATACAGTGATAGTAAGCTAGCAATCATCAGAAGATCATATAGCATGCATCATTAGGCTGGTGACACTTAGCAATGAAAGAAAAAGGTGTCAACATTATATATAAGGCAGAGCCACTTTGTCACTAAACAGAAGAAGCACTCATATAAAGAATGTCCAAGAAAAATCAATGGAAAAGTCATTCATATGACTGTTATAGTCAAGATGGTAGTCACATGGAAGATGGAGCAGTCACACTAAGGGAGCAATCATATAGGGAACTGGAACAATTCAAGAAGATAGCCATGAGAGGGACAGTTTTCCACAAAGGGTGAGTCAAGCAAGCAGACAAGGGTATATGACAGTCAACAAATCATCACTAGTTGAGGGACAATCATGCTTGAACAGCAAGAACAGTAATAAGGTTATGCAAGTGTGATTAAAAGAATCATGCAAATGCTAGAGGGGCAGCCACTGTGATGGGACAATCACATAATAAAATGAAATAGTCATAGAGGCTTCAGAATACATTGTTAGATGGCACAGTCTAAACATACAAATGAAGAGAAGACTATAAGGAAACAGTCATTCTTGGAAACAGAGATATATAAATGACATTCATATAAACACCTTAAGAAACAGTCAACAATGATGAAAAAGCAATATTGATAAGATACAAAGTCTACTAGTAGAGATGAGATAATTGTAGAAGTATGTAGCATCTCAAAAGCTAAAGTCATTGTTAAGCAATGTACAAGTCCATATAGCCTGCAGGGAAGTTTGTATATGTCTTATATGAGATAGTCATGAGTCTGTTGAAGTCTTAACCTTATGACATTAAAACCCTAATAGAGGGGTAGTATAGCATATGTAAGTTCAAATTTGCATGCTCAGAGGTCTTGGTATAGTTATTTAGGAGTCATTTTAGTGTTACCTAAAACTGCATGCTCAAAGTTATTTACAAAGACTTGAGCATTCCATATTTCTAAAAGGTCACCAATGTCAAGAAAAGGGCACTGTCATAGTTTAGGAACAACCAACAATTGACTACAAATATTATCACATCTCTGCACAATGACCAAGTAAGGTGATGACAGTCTTAAAATACCAAGAGAATAATCATGTGAAGATCAACAAAAGATAGTCATAATTATCCAATAACAGCAAGCAACCTTTGAACATACAATACACATTTCATTTTTTTGTTAGAGAGCCTATATACTCACTGAGCATTACATTGATAGACAGTGCATAAGGGGGTATTCACCAGTCACAGTTCCAAGCATAGTAAACTCCATCAAATGCATTTTTAGAAGGCATTGTCATGATGAAGACCTTGTTACATCCTCATCAAACACAAGGGTAAAGGCATTAAAGATGACATTGACAAGATTGAAGACCTATTGACTGTCATAGAACAGTCCTATACGGTCACAACAGTCATCCAATAGGTGGAGGTACAGTCAATAAGGAATAGTCCTAGCAAAGGATTATGAAGACCCAGAGGACTGTCTAAACCATAGAGATCTATACAAAATGGTGTCAAAATAAAAATGGAGAACCCTTCAAAAGGTATAGGTACGTTATTTCCCAAAGCATTGTAGGAGGTCTGTATGTGACAATCTTGAAAGTCTATCAAACCTGTACCTTTTTCCCAGCAGTGTTTTGTTCATTCCATTAAGTTGGTAGAAGGTTCTTAAATAATGTTGGCATGCTCAAGGACTCAAAGCATTATTAATGAGTAGTGTAAAAGTTTCCACATTGCATGAAGAGAAAAATAGTTACGAAATAGTGAGCCATTCCTATAGTTTTCATGAGCTTCTAAGACTGTCAATGATAGTAGAGATATATAATAGCCATTGGGGTTTGAGATGGATAAAAGTATGATGAGTACCGCTAACAGTGTAAGTACTTAATAGTTGCCATGCAGGGAAAAGAATATGCCAAACCCTAAGCAAATGATAATGACAAGAGCTTGACATGAAACAGTGAAGAAGCAAATGGAAAAGACATTAGGGATTCAAATGATGTGAGGACAGTGTTATAGAAATACATGTGAAGGGTAAGATCATTGGAAGACTTGCGAAAGGAAGAACAAAACACTATTGGGAAAAGGTAAAACATGGTAAATGATAATGTATGAGTAAATACATAGCAACTATGAAAATGAGTAGATCTAGCACAAGAGCCTTAGGCTTTTCTTTTATTGTTCCCTTCAAAAGGAACAACATACAAAGGAAAGCATGGTTGGGAACAGTCTTACGACTATTTTGAACTGTCATAATCATTGGAGCAGTCATCAAAGTCATGCAGAAGATATTCATAGAAAGAGAAAGAAGCAACCATGAAGGGACTATCATCCAAATGTAATAAGTAGTTCAAAACAAGTGTAACAAGGACATGAAGGGACAATGTTCATAGTCATAATAAGAAGAGGCAGCCAGGAAAACAAAGACAGGACAAGGAGCCTTTATATCAAACATTGAAAGTCTGTTAAACCTTATAAGCCATGCTGCAAAGCTTGTATAACCCAAAGCTCTTCACAAAACTGTGGAAGGAGAGCATAGTTATCAAAGGTCTTGAAAGAATATACAAACAACAGAGAGATTCTTCATGGCACAAAAAAAAACCCTAGTAGGGTTTTGAAGAAGGAAGGCCTACCTCTTCCATTCATCCACAACTATAGGAGATCTCACTATAAAAACATCTTTTATTTGCTTCCCTTCAAATGCATTACCATGAGAGAACAATAAGAGAAACAATGAAAGTGGAGGAAAGGAGAGCTCTACAGTTGTGTCAGCTGAGTATGAAGCCAAGCAGTAAAACCACATTTTCATTATTTTGGGTCACAATCTTCATATGAAAGGAACATAGAAATAGAAGCACATTCCATGGTTTTACCGGAGCCTTCAAAGTAAAATAGACTCTTGCCACTGTTTTCATCATGAGAAACAAGAAACACCAAATTGAGAAGTAACAAATTCTTCCACAACCAAACCCTAGCAAGGGTCTTCACAGTTTTTCATGGCATAGACAAAATACTTGTTCATAAAATTTGCTCATATATCCCATGTTTTTCATTTACCAAGAAAGAGAGCAGATAAAATAAAGCCTTCAAAAGATAAAGAGTATTTCCATAGATTACCAAAGCACAAAAGTAAACTTTCCCATCCTTTACAACAAAACAAGGGTTTTTCCTTAGTTTTTTCATCAACGAGAGTCACAACAACCATGAAAAGAGTAGACCAGTGAAGAGAAAGACAATTTTTGGTTGTTTTTACATCATAGAAGGAACCATAGAGATGAAATATTTCATACCAGATAAATGACAAGTTGGAGCAGTCAACAAAGAATCCCCTCAAAGCAGCTCAAGAACTAGCATGGCGGCACTCAAAACCCTCAGTAGGAGAAAATGATGAGAAGAAATAATGAAATGTAGTTTTTAGGGTTTGGAGAAGCTTTTGTGTTTCAATGCCCTAGCCCATGGCTTGAAGTCTTTTTGACTTTGATTTAAACTTTTCTAAGTGTTGAGTGATTAGAATGCATCATGAGCCCGTGGGAGATATGAGGTGATAATGAGATTTTTTTTAACCTTTTTAGGTTTTCTTGTCAACCTTGGATAATCAAAAAGAAACATCATTAGGGTTTGAAATCAGAGAGATTCATTATCACCTTTTAGATGTTTTTGCCATTTGAATAGAATAGAAGCATTAATATACGCCTTGTGAATTTTAGCAAGGGTTGGAGAAGAGAAATAACTGTAATTGAAATCATGTAAACCCCTTGTCTCTTTTGTATGGTTAGTAACCAAGCATATTGTATTTTAACACTTATTAAGGGTAATATCTTACAGATTACCTTAATACTTGTTACACAAAACCTAAAGGAAATAATTATGTGACACTTATTAAGGTAAATCATAAACACTAATTGCCTTTAATACTTGTTAAAATAATTTATTTTTGCCTTCCAAACATGCAAAAAGAGAAGAGGAGTCAAACTGAAGTTGTAAAGTCATGCAGGAGGATATTTTTGCTTCTATTTTTGACTTTTGGTCAAACAAGACTATTTTTGGAAGTCTTTTCAGTCAACTACCTTGAGAGGAGGAGTTCAGAGCTAAAATAGCTCAATTTGTAGTAGTTATGAGCCCTCTAATTTAGGCCTTTTTCTCTTGCTCACCCAACAACTGAGAGTTGTCTATTTTTGGGGTTGAGGATCTCTTTCCAACCTACTCATGCATTAGTTGGAGTTTAGTTTGACTGGAGATGACTTCCCTTTACTTTTTGGAGAGTTTTTGTATTATAGGAGGAAAAGCTTATGTTTTTTTCTCAGTTCTTGCTTCTATTCTTTTCTTTTGCACATTATAGAGAGAGATTTCAGTATTGTAACCCAGTAGTTTTTACATATTTTTATACAGTAGCAGCTTATTTTTAGCATATTTTACAGTTATTGCAAAGGTGTACCTACTATTTTCAATAAAATTAGGTGTTTTCCTTCTCAGATTTAGATGTTGTGTTCTGTTGAGTGATTTTGATGAAAGTTTATTGTGTTTTAAACATCAAACCTTTAAATTTATGTCTTATTCATTGAAGCATATATATAGAAAGAAGTAGTTGTTTATCACAGGTTGTAGATTGTGCAAGTGATTTTCTTACTTTTCCAAGTTGTGAAGACATTAGTTTTCCTTCAAAGAAAGTAGAAGTTTTCAGGTATTTTTATGAAATATTTATGTGTTAAGATTTCTTAAATTGATCTGTGTGAACAGATCTATTGATAAATAGTTGTGAATCAGGTTGCAAGTTAGAGTTGAATCTTTGGTGCATCACCTCCTAGGGTCAATTTTTAGTTTCATAGGTTATCCTCCATTCTTTTTCCTTGAAAGTATGTTAGATCTAGGAGTTTTTAAAGGGAGCCGGCTCTTCCAGAGGTTCACTTTCACTATAGACAACCCACAGCCTGAAAGTGATCCAATGTGTCACACGATTGTTAGGATTAATGCTTAACAAGGGTGCAATCCTTCATGACAACACTAATAAACTACACATATTTGTGCTTTTTTTAAAGGAGACAACCCCATAAGGAGGGTGACTCCCTAAGAGAGTTGGTCTCTCTATGGGAGGTGTCCCTCTCTAAGAGTTTATGCCTTCCCATAGGGAGGTGCAACCCTTCTGAGAGGGATCACGCCTTCTCATGGGGTGTAGCCTCTATACAAGCCATAATTTGGATTTTAATTTTTATTTATTTCCTTCTAGTTCTAACAAGAAAAAAATAAAATGGTGACCAACATAGTAATGATAAAACAAAAATAATTTTGCTTGTTACAATTTGTTGGCTCATTATTTCTGAGACAAGTCATTATTTCATCATTTGCTAGTTGGTTTTCCCTGTTACGAGGGGTTTGAGTACATGATATTTAGCCGTGTGAAAATTTTATGGGTAATGCCCAGAATTCCATAGTTCTTCAGAATTTTGCATAACTTGTGTGGTTTTCAAAACCCATAACCAAACACAAACCAAAATGAAAATATCTCTGCATTTATAAGAAAATAGTCATTTACATACCTCAAAAAATTTGGGGTAATTAGGTAGATCTTGCTACAATCTATTTTTTTAGAGTAAAACCTCCTCCTATCAATTCTTCTCTCCCTCAAAACCTCCTTCTGATTTCTTCCCCTTCACCTATCTTTTTTCCAAACATTCCTCTCCTCTTCCCAAAGAACTTCTGTGAGAAAAGTATGCCTTGCCAAATGCCTGATTTCATTTTCAAAAAAACAGATATCTCATTATTTCTCATTCCTCTGTCCACCTCTTATGCCAAAAAGAATCTTTATTTCATTCATAGATGTAATATTCACAGAAATCAGAGCATAAATTAAATATTTTATATATTTTCATTCTCCCCCTTTTCTCCTCAAACATATCTTTAATTAACAATAAGAATATGTTTAAATTTATAAATAAAACTGTATTAGCAATAAGAATCTGCCAAAAAAATAAAACTATTTAACCCTACCTTTTTCACTTTCCTTTCCTAATCAATTCTTAATTAGAAATAAATCACTATAATGATTAATATGTAAACAAGTAAATATATATTAATAATCAAACCAAGATGTATTTTTCTATGCAAGAGACTAGAATATAAGTTATACTTATTCATTCTAGGAGACTATTTAAAATTTCATTAAATCTTTTTTTGTGTAAAATAAATTATCTCATACCCAATCATATATGTCAAACACAAATGTTGTCTCCACTATGATTAATGCAATTAATCTACTTGTAACTACATGAAGGTGTGTGTGATTTCATACATGTCAACCTTAAGAAGCTAGGCCCCTCACCCTAATGATACTCTCTCTTCGAGAGAGCATTGTCTTTAGACCTATCACACTCACAAACCAAAAAATGGTAGTTAGTCATTTCCAATATATTCCTATAAATCAAATCCTTTTAATATTAAATTCAACAACTATGATAGCATCAACTTTAAAATTAAATGCCATCCTGCATAGCATAGTAACCAGCTTACTTGTTAAATTTACATCAAAATTTGTAACAGGATATGTAATATTTACAACTATTTACACATGTTTTCTAGTTTTTAAATAATGTTCCAAAATTAGGCCTATGGCATCCCTCCCCTCTAGGAATAGTCATCATCTTGATGGTTGAAGGTATATGTACAAATGCTAAAATAGATGAGGAAATATACATCGCATCTTTGCAACATCCTCCTGTGTGGCACTATACTCTGAGAACTGATCCATTTGCACCTTGTACTGAGTCACCTCTCAGTTGCACAAATTGATTTTGCATTGATCGAGTATGTGGAGGGTTCTACTTGAACCACTCCTAGATGCCTAACCTGCAATGCCCGCCAATCTAGTATGTGAGTGGCATCTGGGTGATAAGGTTTCAATAATGAAACATGGAAAACATCATGTAACTAAGAAATAGATGGTGATAAAGATAATCTATAAGCCACAAGTTTTATTACATCTAAAACATCAAAAGGCCCCGAATATCTTGGAGCAAATTTGGATGAATTGCCAAACAAAATAGAACTCATATGCAGTTTGATCCTGAGGAACACCTTGTCCCCAACAAAAAATTGCCTAAAACTTCTATTTTTGTCTGCATAGTTCTTCTATTTGTCATAATCTTCTTTCAATCACCCCTTAATTATTCTCATTTAATCATCCATTTCTCTAAGCATCTCAGTGCCAATAACCAACCTATCTTCTACACTATCCCAATTGACAGGGATATGACACTTCCTAACGTAAAGAGCTTCAAAAAGATCCATTCCAAGGAGGATTGATAGTAATTGTTGTAAGCAAATTCAACCAATGAGAGATATTCCTCCCATTTGTATTGTTGATCCATACAATACATTCTAAGTAGATCCTCCACAATCTGATTTACCTACTCTGTCTATCCACTTGTTTGAGGATGATACATTGAACTAAAGTTAAGGTGAGTACCTAAAGAAGTATGCAAATTTTTACAAACCTCAATCTCATCCTAGCATCTTGGTCAGAAATAATCATTTCAGGTATACCATGGAGCCTAAAAATATCTTGCACAAATTTCTTTACCGGGATTAAAGATCCATTAGTCAGATTTCCTGGTATGAAATGAGCTACTTTGGTAAGCTTGTCGATCACTACTAAAATGATGTCATGCTTGGCCTTAGACATAGGTAACCCTTGTATGAAATCCATACTAATCACTTGCCATTTGAATTATGGTATATTGTGAGGGTATAAGAGTCCTGCTAGATGCACATGCTCAGCCTTAACTCACTAGCATTATAGGCATCTCGCTACATACTCTGTTACTTCCTTCTTTATACCAGACTAGAAATATAAAGGCTTCAAATCATCCATGAGTTTAGTCACTCCTGGATGCCTAGAATAAGGAGCATTGTGTGCCTCCTCAAGGATTTTGGTTCTTAGACCACCATGTTCTAGCACATACATTCCGTTCTAGAATCTAAGCAAACCATCAGGCTCAAGTTTGTACCCCTCAAACTGATGGCTAGAAGCATTTACCTCTAAAGTTGACTTAACATTCAAATAAAACTCATCATTATGGAGTTGTTCAAGCACTTGCTCTCTAAAAGTAGAGCGAAAAGTTGTGATAGCCAAAATATGTCTTCTTCTGCTTAAGGCATCAACCACTCTATTTTCTTTTACTTTGATATAATATATATCAAAGTCATACTCACTCAGAAATTCAAGCCATCGTCTTTGGGGAGCATTTATATTAGGTTGGGTGAATATGTATTTAAGTCCCAAATGATCAGTTTTCAACTCAAAAGGTTTACCGATAAGATAATGCCTCCACATTTACAATGCATTCATAATTGCAGCTACTCTAAATCATGGGGTACATAATCTACCTCATATGTTGAGTTTCTAGGACTCATAAGCTACAACCTGTTTGTTCTACATAAGAACTCCACCCAACCCCTCTCCTGAGGCATTTGTTATAACAGAAAACCTCCCATTTGGGTCTGGCACAATAAGAATTGGAGCAATAGTGAGCTTGTGTTTTAAAACCTGAAAGGCTTGCTCACATTTGTTAGTCTATTCAAACTTACCCTTTTTCTGAATAGTAGTAATTGGACTTTCTATTTTTGAGAATCCCTCTATGAACCTCCTGTAGTATACTACTAAGCCCATGAAACTTTGGACTTCTTGAACATTCGAGGGAGTTGGCCATTCCATAATGGCATTAACCTTGGCTGGATCAACTCATATTCCCTCAGCTGAAATAATATGACCCAAGTAGTGCACTTTCCTTTGATAGAAGGAACACTTAGACAATTTTCCATGCAGTTGATGTTGTCTTAGACACTGTAGAACTATTCTTAGATGTTCTTCATGTTCTGCTTCATTCTTGGAATAAATGAGAATGTCATCAATGAACACAATGACAAAGTCATCTAAATCTTTGAGCACACTATTCATTAGGTTCATAAATGTTGCAGGTGCATTAGTAAGTCCAAAAGGAAGTACTGTGAACTCATAATGTCCATATGGAGTTCTAAAAGTAGTTTTATGAATGTCCTCTTCCTTGATTATTAATTGATGATAACTAGATCTTAAATCGATCTTGGAGAACATAGTTGCATGTTTCATTTCGTCAAAAAGTTTATTAGTTCTTGGAAATGGATATCTATTTTTGATGGTCACTTTATTGAGAATCCTATAGTCTATACACATTCGAAGAGTGCCATCCTTCTTTTTCACAAAGATAATAGGTGCTCCCCAAGGTGATACACTTAGTCAAATTAAACCTTTGTTTAGCAATTCTTGAAGTTGGACTTTTAATTCATATAATTCAGTAGTGGCAATCTTGTAAGGGGCTTTTGACTACGGTTCTGAACCAAGTAAAAGGTTAATGGAGAAGTCAAATTCTCTCCTAGGTGGTAATCCATGTAACTCCTCAAGAAACACATCACGGAACTCTTGGAGGATAGGAAAATCTTCAATTGTGGGTTCTTTATTGTCTCCCAAGTCATCTATGTAGATGGCATTTAAAGTGCACCCTTTTCTCTGGGCTCTCTTAACTTGCATGGAAGATATTTGCCTAATGCTTATGCCCTTTTGGATGCCATAAATCTTGGTTGGGTTTCCATAATCATCTAAACAGGTCACCACTTTCTTTGAACAATTAACTATGGCCTTGTGTTCAATTAGCCAGTTAATCCCTAGAATCACATCATATGATCCTAATGGAGCCACATAAAGGTTAACATGAGTCACATAACTTGGAATCTCTAAATCACTAAAGGCTAGACATTGGTCCACCTACCTCTCTTCTCGGTTACCATACAATACTATCCAAGAATTAGCCATACAACCAAATTTTCTAGGCGATCTTTCCACTATTTTAAGATCCATGAAGCATTATGTAGCACTAGTATCTAAAATAATATTAACTGAATGACCATAGAGTGTACATGTTAGTTGAATGGGAGTGGCCTGGTAGTCATCATGTCTATTATGTACTGCCGCATGAATGCAATGTTGAACGGGCTACTGCTCATTCCATGCAGCTCTCCCAAATTGCTTTTGAAGGCACTTGCTTGCATAATACTCACCCCCACAAATAAAGCATCTACCCTTTGGTCCCCTTGGACCTGATGACTTCCCTCTCTCATTGTTGTCATTCGCCCCCTCACTATGGGCTTTTGGTTTATCAAACTATTTGCCCTATTCACCACCCTTAGCAAATTTATTCTTGTTTTTCTTCTCTCCAAACTGGTTGCCCTTTTGAAACTTTTGTTTGGATAAATGAGTGGAAGGCTGATTTTTCTGGCCCTTGCCCTTATCTTTGTTTTCCCTCCTATATTCTACAATGCTAAGGAGCTTTTGTTCTTGTTTGATTTCCTTTTCAAAGGCATCATCCATAGTTCATGGACCATGAAGATCCACCTCTGAACCAATCTGGGGCTTCAACCCTAAGATAAACTTCCTTACCCAAAAGCGTTAATCCTACTGATAGAGGGGAACATGTTTGAGAAGTTGGATGAACCTCTCCCAATATTATGTAACTGAAAGTTCACCTTGTTTAAGATTTTTGAACTCTGACATCTCCTTATCAAAATAATGTTGGGGAAGCCAACGCTTACTAAACAATGACAGGAATAGGTCCCATTTGAGATTTCCTACTGAATGATGTTTTTCAATCTTCACATTCTCCCACCAGGTAGTTGCTTCCCCCCTTAAATTAGAAAGTCACCCACACTGCCTTGGTCTCATTGGAGAGATTTTGAAGTTCATAATACTTCTCCATCTCAACTATACAAGCCTCTACACCATCCACTATGACCTTCCCATCAAATTTAGGTGGTGTAATCTTTTTCAAATCTTTTGCTAGTTCATTTCAATTTTGGCCCTTTTATTTTTAGGCCTAGTCTCATCTTCTCTCTGTGTCTACTCATGATGCTTTTTCTGATTCATAGAGGTTTCTTTCTGATCTTCTTGATTAGGCATGGATTGTGTGGCCCTGACCTCATGTTCTAGAGCTTCCATTATTGCTCTAGTCTCACCCATTATTCCTCTAGTGTCATCCATTCATACTCTAGTGTCTATCAATATTGCCAAAATATGATCCAACTTATCCTATTGTGCATTCTCATTTTGGGACTCACCATGGTCCGCACTATAAGAATGTTCCATTTGATTTCTTTCAGTTTACAACAATCCTAAAAGATAATAGATTTGCATTAGAAACAATGTAGACATAAGGCCCTAGTGTTTAACACAAAGCTCTGGTACCACATGTAAAAGCACACCAAATTTAACCATATAAAATTAACAAGCATTAATCTTAAACATTTAGAAACATAAAGTATAAACATAATTTAATTTGTAGCATGCACATTACATCATAGACACTATGTCAAGAAGTAAATGATATTAAACAGCAAGACTAAACTCATAGTCTCTATCATACATTTCATTTTTACAATTTATCCTTTATAAAGGATTAATACTTTTCAATTAATTACTCTTTACACCACTAATTAACCCATAATTTCAATACATCATATGGTTTCCTTACATACATAGGAAACATAATTTATGAAATCAAACTATTTCATAATGCCACAATGTTGACATGTGGTCAAAGAATATATACATTGATTTATTTACAATTCCAAGAAATCCTTTACATACATGAATACTTCATGATTGTTCTTTCAATACAATATCATCCATGGCATCTTGGTGCAATCTCTCACCTCAAGCTCCTTCTTCATATTCTGAAGAAGAGAGAGCATCATTAGGGTGACTTCCACCCTACCATGAATTCATAGACTTCCCCATGCTACCACACGTGTATCCTGACCCATCACGAGGAACTTAGCCCACCGTGGTCAACATGCATGAAATATCGTGAAGTCCTAGTGTTTCAAATGCATTCTACCTAATGCCTAACTAGCAAACATATAGAAATGCATTACCCAAAAACATAGGAAGTGGCAAAGTAAATTCAACAATCTACCTAGTTATTAAATTTATAGCTTGGTCAAGCAATACAGGCCACATAATCACCTAACATGCATGTTTTTAACACAGATTTTCCAACATTTCTTGATTTATGTCAAGTATTTCAATGTTACTAGCATGAAGAAAAAATGAAATTTAAAATAGTAGTGAGTTAATGTTTACAAGTGTTTACCATATGACAACAGATAGTCACTCATTTCAGGCTAGAATTGGTTCCTTTTCCTTTGATATAAAAATATATAATTTTCAGGCAAAAACATAGATATAATATATTAACTCAACTTCATTCTACAAACAGTAAATTCTAACTTCAATGTTCTAAATTTCACAAGTTACCTTCTTAAATTTTTAGCATTTATCTTCCTACAGGTAGACAACTGTGTATCATAATTTTACCATGGAAGATCTGGCTATAATATTTCATAGCCAACAATGTTTAAATATTGTGAACTCTATTTCAATTTTTCTCCCACAAAGGAACCTAAGACAATTGGTGTTATAAATAATCTAGTGAAGTTCTCGTTGTATCATTTCACATAACAACAACATAGAGTTGATGTAATTTCATATAACAATAAGACATTTTTTTTTAACTTTTGATTATGTTATTACAATCTAATAAACTACACACATTTGTGCTTTTTTAAAAGGGGATAGCCACATAAGGAGGGTGGCTCCCTAAGAGAGCTCACATCTCTATGGTAGGCGTCCCTCTCTAAGAGGTTACGCCTTCCCATAGGGAGGCGTAGCCCTTTTGAGAGGGCTCACCCCTTCTCATGGGGTGTAGCCTCTATACAAGCCATAATTTGGCTTTTTTTTTTTAATTTCCTTTTGGAAAATAGTGACCAGCATAGTAATGATAAAACAAAACTAATTTTGCTTGTTATAGTTTGCTGGCTCATTATTTCTGAGACAAGTCATTATTTCATCATTTGCTAATTGGTTTTCCCTGTTACTGGGGGTTTGAGTATAGGCTATTTAGCTGTGTGAAACTTTCATGGGTAATGCCCAGAATTCCATAGTTCTTTTTCAAAATTTTGCACACACTTGTTTAATTTTCAAAACCCATAACCAAACACAAACTAGAATGAAAATATCTCTGCATTTATAAGCAAATATCCATTCACATACCTCAAAAAATTTGGAGAAATTAGGTAGATCTTGTTGCAATCTATTTTTCTAGAGTAAAACCTCCTCTCATCAATTCTTCTCTCCCTCAGAACCTCCTTCTGATTTATTCCCCTTCATCTGTCTTTTTTCCAAACATTCATCTCCTCTTCCCAAAGAACTTCCATGAGAAAAATAGAAATGAATTCACCAAGTAAAATAAACCATTTTCAGTTTCCAAGGTCTATATGCCTTGCTAGCTGCCTGATTCCATTTTTAAAAAAAAAACATGTCTCATTTTTCCCCATTCCTCCATCCACCTCTTATGCCAAAAAGAATTTCTTTATTTCATTCACAGATGTAACATTCATAGAAATCAGAGCATAAATTAAATATTTTATATATTTTCCTTCTCCCCCTTTTTTCTTCAAACATATCTTTAATTAAAAATAAGAATATGTTTAAATTTATAAATAAATGTGTATTAGCAATAAGAATCTGCCAAAAAAAAATAAAACCATTTAACCCTACCTTTTTTCACTTTCCTTTCCTAATCAATTCTTAATTAGAAATAAATCACTATAATGATTATTATGTAAACAAGTATATATATATATATATATAATCAAACCAAGATGTATTTTTCTATGAAGGA
Source organism: Cunninghamia lanceolata (assembly GCA_027924645.1). NCBI lineage: Eukaryota > Viridiplantae > Streptophyta > Pinopsida > Cupressales > Cupressaceae > Cunninghamia > Cunninghamia lanceolata. The sequence goes on from BSBN01000747.1 coordinate 911,131, forward strand.
GACTAGAATATAAGTTATACTTATACATTGCAGGAGGCTATTTACAATTTCATTAAATCTTTTTTGCGTAAAAGAAATTATCTCATACCCAATCATTTATGTCAAACACAAATGCTATTTCCACTATGATGAATGCAATTAATCTACTTGCAACTACATGAATGTGTGTGTTATTTCATACATGTCAACCTTCAAAATCTAGGCCCCTCTCCCCAATGATACTCTCTCTTCGAGAGAGCATTATCTTTAGACCTATCACACAAACCAAAAACTGGTAGTTAGTCTTTTCCGATATATTTCTATAAATCAAATCCTTGCAATATTAAATTCAACAACTATGATAGCATCAAATTTAAAATTAAATCTCATCATGCATAGCATAGTAAGCAACTTGTTAAAATTACATCAAAAGTTGTAACAACATATATTAAATTTACAACTATTTACACATGTTTTCTATTTTTTTTTAAAATAGTGTTCCAAATTAGGGCTATGACATGTTGGGTCAAGTGCCTCATGGAGATATCAAACCCTGACATCATCCTCATTCAAGAAACCAAAATGAAGGCATAAGACATAAAAGGACGGGTAGCAAAGTGGAGATGTAAGAATGACACTTTTGTTGATGCTATTAGCACTTCGGGAGGCTTGCGAATTGTTTGGGACACCAATAAAGTTCTTGATCATATTCATAGTCATGCACTTCCTGGGTAGCAATCAAGGTAAAATTTATTCCTCTGAATTTAAGTTTCATTTTGATCAATGTCTATGGACCCATCGAAAATACTCAGAAAGTGATAGTATGGAATCAGATTTCATCATTTATTTAAGAAAGAAAACATGATCTGTGTATAGTGGGAGGGGACTCTAATTCCACCATGGACACCTCGAAGAAAAAAGGGGGGTATATAAATTTTTGCAATCTCAACTGGACTTCTAGAATTTTATCCTTAGAAATGACTTTCTTGATTTACCACCAATCAATGGAAAATTCACTTGGACTAACAAAAGAAAGGGTTCCATGAGTATAGTGGAAAGGTTGGACCATTTCCTACTATATGGCAACTAGGTGTCTATTCCCCAAATTCAAGAGTGCTCAATTATCCTGCTCTCAGGCTCTGACCCCTTCTCGTTGATGCTTAAATTATGTCCAGACTCTCCCCCTCTGAGGCACCCATTTCAATTTGAAAACATGTGTTTCAAGGATCTATAATGTTACATCTCCAACTTGTGATTTAGCTTAATCTTACTTTTGCATGGTAATCAGGATGATTAGTTAAGAGTTGAATGATTAGATGTTTGTGGAAAACATCAGATTAAGCATTGATTATGAGAATACTGACTAAAGATAGTTAGTTATAAATTATTTGTCCATATGAATATTTAATTAGATGATGATGATGCACTGATCATGGTTTTATGATGTTGAGTGTGAACAAGGAATGAATCATCCTTCAAAAACGGGAGTATCATTGGAGAGGAAGAGATAGATGTCAGGAAATGGGGTTAATTGTCATCTGAGTGTCTGACTTTATGTCCTTATGAACCTTTTAAGTTGGCATAAGTTACGTCTTCCTTTGATAGTTGATTTTTCTTTTGTGTTGTCATGTCAATGGAGTCATTTTGACAACAATTGTGTCGACCTGACCAAATGACGTTCTTAAGAATGTCATAGTGAGTTGAGAGTTGGTCTCGCCATGTGGCAGGAAACCATCTTGTTTCCTCTATCTAGTCTCGATTCGGCATTTTAAACCTATTATTCTTGATATACTATGTTTTGGGTTTTAGCGAAGAAGGGAGAGCGGTGCTTGACCCCTAAATTACACGTGGATCATACCACCATGTAGGTGGTGATGTCGCATGATGATATCGTGATTGATATAAGTATCTTCATACATTAAGGAGATGCATGAATTAATATTATGTTATGACTATTTTAACCTAATATTGAATACCTTGTAATACTATTTTGGATAATAGTTTTGTAATGGGCTGACATCACCCATGGTAGTGGAGTGATGAGATGTCAATTCGACCAATGGAGAGCTGCATGCCCATCAATCTCTTGCAGATGGCAAGTATGGGATCGAAATTCTCCTTTGAAACTAGGGTAGCGAAGTGGAGGAAACCACCCACCACATTATGGGCGTGGGTGGTAGTTCCCCCAGGTTTGGTATGCCAAGAAACACAGCAAAAGCAAGTTTTCTATTATCGAATGGGAGGGATATTCTTTTGTGTGGTTGTTATTTTTGTTGTGGTATTATTGAGGTTAGATGTTCTCCGTGCGGGGGAAAGAAAAGATAGGCCAAGAGCTAGTAAACACAGTCATATAATACCTTGGAGTCACCATAGGTTGATACATAGCTTGGTTGTGAGAGCTATCTATTGAAGTTGTGGCATCAGACGACTTCATTCAGGTAGAACCAAAGTCTGGAAGAGCTCATACTCTTTATGTTTGCTATAGTGATGTTTTCTTGTAAACACAAGTGTCGACTATGTCGACTATCTCTTAATGCATTTACTATGTTATTACTTGAAGCTATTTGCCTTAGATAGCTTATTATTATTGAACATTCATGTTAAGTTATATTATTTCTATTTGGAGATAACACTCCAAGCTGTTGGCCGAATATGATATATGTATTCATAAGTTCTACATCTACAGGTTGATGGGCTGATTATGATATATGTATCATAAGATGTTATGGGCTATAACTTTATTTATGCTAGTCGCTCAAGGGCTTTGTGGCCGAGCTCAAAACCCTTAAAGCACACTCATGTTGAGTGCCAACATGGCACTATTTATAGTAATAATAAGAAAGCACTGAGACTCATGGGATGAGTCAATAGCACTCATGGTGTATTTTGAACCCTTGTATAGAGTCTATGATCATAGGCTCGGCCTGCATGTGGCCGATGCCCTAGCCATGAACTGCTGTGATAATGTTTCTTTACCTTAACTATAGACTGTGCCAATAACACTTAATCACATTCTTAGAAACTTTCGTACGCTAAATTCTATTTCTGTTAAAAGGTTATTATGATAACCAAAGGCAGTGTTTATTTTCTACCCTTGATAGAGGAAGAGGGACTACAATACAATGATTATTGTCTTAATTCATGGCAGCTTGCATGCATACCGATACATTAGAAAGATTACTCTTCTTGTTGTGGAAATCATTAAGAGTTAAGAAGCTTATATAGCTTAAGCCTTACTTGTATATGACCATGTGAATCAACCCCTATTCATTACATGATCAAACTCCATGAGGAGAGTGTTTATCATTAAAACCCACATGGGTATTGGGTATGGTCTAATATTAAAACCCTCTTTAATAGTTAAGGAAATGTATGCATAGCGTATCATATTTGTGATTCTAACCTATATGGAAGATCACAATAATGTTGCAAACCACAAAAAAACCTAGATTGGAAAACTGGTTTGAATTTTATTTTTGACTGAAAAATGGAATAGAGTGACGAGGAGTCACAGGTTCCTTGTTACGAAAGTAATCCAATATGTTTGGTATACTCCTAAACTGGGAGTCGATTGTCCTAGTATTGGACTATCAACCAAACTAAACCCACTTGGACTAGACCTAGAGTGAAAGGTTGAATTAAGCATACTATAGGATGAGACAACTTCTGAGTTGAGTTAGGATGGTGGACATACGATGATGTTCATTGTGTAACGTACATGTATGTAAATCTTTGGCCAAAGTAATGCATCCATCTCTGCATGCATTGTCAGTCCACAGTGCTCCAAATGGCATAGTGTCTCCAATAGTGTCATGCATAGTTAGAGGGGATCTATAGTTTCATGGCTGAGAGGCATTATGAAGGATACAACACTAGATACTCAGATGGCATACCTAATAGTTCCTAATATCTATACATTCCATGAAGGGTAGAGCCGCTTCCAAGTAGGAAGTTGTGTAGGGGACCGTCGGTCTGTGGTTGGAGGAAAAGCACTCAAATGATGCTCTCCTTTCCAAGCATGATACTCTTATGAAGACATATGTCAAGAGATCCAGATGTAGTGCTTTTCATTTTATAACTTGATGATCAATTACTATGTATAAATTGATATTTGATGCCTTGAGCATAGTTTGTAAATGCTTAGTGAAATATTATTCACTAATGATATTGAAAATGGATATTGTAATTGTAAGCTTTGTTATATTCTGATTTAGAATAACACACTGAATTATCAAATGATAATGATTCAATTTTGCTTACTTTGATTTGGATAATCATGATGTAATCTAATTCTTGATTAAGATGGATCATTATGATTAATTTGTGAGCATTATGGAATGTGATGTTACATATGGTGTCAGAGCTACCAGGTTTAATACATGGACCTATGAGCTCACTACTTGATGATTACTTAATTACCCAACATTAAGTATGCTAATGTTTGGATGTTCTATGCCAGAATGGTAAGAATTAGAACAACACCAAGAAAGAAGGTAACAGGAAATTGCCTACATTACCTTAAAGTCTTGAGGGAACGAGCCTCAAGAATGAGAAGACTTGAATAGACTAGCTGCTTAGTATGAGCATGGTTGATTGATGAGGAGACCTTTGCTGATGCCATGAAATGCATCAAGTAGGAGTTAAGGAAAGCAAATAAGATGGCTGCCCTTAACTCTACCAATGCATCCACAGAACCCTCTGCACCTAAAGCACCAGCTATGGCAAATAGTCCTAGGGATTATGATGTACCCAGGGAGGATGTGGAGGAGTACCTGCGTGTAGCCTATAAATCTCAAGGTTGAGAAATGAATATGGGAAGTTATCCCAAATTGTAATGACTTGCAGTAGCAAGGTATAAATAGAATTTTGTAATTTTGATGGATTATATGTAATCCAATGAAAACTACAATGTAATTGAAAATTTGGATAATCTTTCCTTTCTTGTTAAAGATTGCATGAATGAGAATAGATTTGTATCATGAATGAATTAAATGACATGGAAAAAACTAATCCGTGATTAATTTACAAACTTCAAGAAGAAGTAGATTGTATCAAAGTTTCAAATAAGAACTAGGATGGGAGATAGCTAGGATGAAAGGAAACCTTCAGGGCACTCTGAAACTAAACTTGACCAAATTATTGTCTTGCTTCAAGACACAAGAGTGAGAGTAGAAACTCTCAAATAGGAAGTTAGGGGTCAGCAAGGACCTAGGCAGGATGCCTATGATGGGGGTTATGACGAGACACGTCATAATGATGCCACCCAAAGTAAGCATGGAGAAAACAACTCTGAGGCTAGACAAGAAGTGGATAGAAGGAGCCATATGGCTATGGAACTATCCTGAGACATGAAAAAGGTTATGCCTCCTAAATTTGATGGATCTGTAAGTGGAGATGCTGTGGAGGCATGGCTTACGGAAATGGAAAAGTATTTCAAAATCAGGAACTATAATGAGGTCACTAAAGCAGTATGGGGGGTATTCCAGCTGGCAGGTGAAGCATCCACATGGTGGATGAATAAAAATATGGAACTAGGCTTGAGGTCTACAAGCCTTACTTGGGACAGGTTTGTGGAACTTTTTAGCTAAAGATGGTTGCCGCAGCTGTCCTATGACCAAAAGCTTATAGACTTTCAGAATCTGAAACAAGATGACCTGTATGTGAATGAATATTGGGAAAAGTTCACCCGCTTGCTTAAATATGTGTTGCAGTACCAACAAGATGAGAGATTCTGTATTCAGAAGTTTATAATGGGATTGAATGCCAAGATTGGGGGCAAGGTTGATGTTCATGGTCCTACTACAATGGACCAAGTCTATGAAAAGACCATCAAATAGGAATAGAAACTAAAAGCTATGTCAGCTTATAGAGAAAGGAACTGAAAGAGATACAATTGGTCCCAATCCTCACAATCCTCTAAGAAAAAGGGGAAGAAATAGGATTTTACGAAGAAAAATGATAAGGGGACCAAGCATAAGCAAACTGAGTCTAAGGGAGAGAAAAAGGGCAATAACTACTCCAAGAAGAATGGAGACAATTCTGGAAAACCTTAGGAGATGGAAAGACCAGTGGGAGGGTGCTTCACATGTGGCAGAGATCATTACACCAACCAGTGTCCTAACAAGACATAAGGAGCACAACCGATAGGAAACCCTCTACCCTCTCAACAAGTGGCATTCTAGCAACGCATTCATGTAGCCTTGGATAATAGGCAAGATGAATACTAAATAACTCTCATTGAGACAACATGTATTTTATCTGGTCTTCTGATTTCAATTTTAATTGACATTGGTGCTACCGAATGCTTTGTTTCTCCTAAAATTGTAAATAAAATTCCTAGAAAGGCTGGATTCATGGCAAACACATCGTCTATAGAATATGCAAACCAAACCAAGGCTTAGGTAGAGCCATGCTTCTTTGAGGCTAGGGTTGAACTTCTGAAATTCTCCATAGAAGCAAATATTTATGTAGCTCCACTAGGCTCATATGATGTTATCATAGGGATAAATTGGTTATGGAAACATCGATCCAAAGTGGATTGTTATGCCAAAATAATAGAGTGTCTGGATGATTTAGGAAACAAAGTCTTTCTTCAAGGAAACCCTAAGGAAGTGAAACAAAGACAAATTTCTTCCCTACAAATGAAAAGAGCTCAAAGATATGCATGCCAGCTTTTCGCTATCAAAATGGAAAAACTAAATGAGACTAAGGAAACCTTTTTCCAAGATGACTTAATGTTTTATGAATCTCAGAAACTTAATGAAGTTGGGAAGAAGGAGTCCATAGGTTAGGAAAGATTAGATATGGATAGGTATCCTTTCCTTAGAGATTTTGAGGATGTATCTCTGGATGAGCTACCAGGATTACTTCCTAAAAGAGATTTTGATTTCTCCATTGATATAATTCCAAGGTCAGAACCCGTTTCTAAAGCTCCCTACAGAATGACCACCACAGAACTAATGGAGCTAAAAGCTCAATTATAGTAATTGTTAGATAAAGGGTTGATTAGACCCAGTGTGTTGCCTTGGGGAGCACCAGTCATCTTTGTGAAAAAGAAAGACAGTACCTTGAGGTTATGCATAGACTACCACAGTTGAACAAAGCAACCATTAAGAATAAGTACTTGTTACCTCGTATCGATGATCTTTTCGATCAAATGAGGGGTGCAACCATGTTTTCAAAGATCGATCTTTGGTTTGGATATCACCAATTAAGGTTGAAGTATGAGGACACCCATTAGATAGTCTTTAGAACAAGGTATGGGCATTATGAGTTCACTGTCGTACCTTTTGGATTAATGAATGCATCGGCAGCATTTATGAATCTAATGAACAGTGCGTTCAAAGATTGTTTAGACAAGTTTGTCCTAGTGCTTCTTGATGACATTCTAATCTATTCTAAGAATGAGGAAGAGCATTTGCAGCATTTAAGAATTATTCTTCAGAGGTTGAGAGAACACAAATTGTATGGCAAGCTCTTGAAGTGTACCTTCTTTCAGAAAGAAGTATAGTATTTGGGCCACATAATCTCAGCTAAGGGAATAGATGTGGACCCAGCTAAGATCAAGTTTATTTTGGAATGGCCGATACCAAGAAATGTTCATGAGGTTCGAAGTTTCATGGGCCTTGTTGGTTATTACAGGAAGGTTGTGAAATTTTTTCTAAAATTGCATATCCTATAACTTCCTTGCAGAGAAAAGGCAAGAGATTTGAGTGGTCAGAAAAGTGCCAAGAGGCCTTTGACCTACTAAAGGAAAAATTGACTTCAACACCAATTTAAAAAGTACCTAACCTATAGGGTCAATTTATAGTCATTAATGATGCCTCAGGGGAAGGCTTAGGTGGTGTACTAGTCTAGGATGGACAAGTCATCGCATATGAATCGCGTAAATTGAAAAATTATGAACAAAACTATGCCCCACATGATTTAGAACTAGCAGCAGTCATCCATGCACTTCATATGTGGAGACACTACTTGGTAAACCTTTTGAGTTGAAAACAGATCACCAAGGACTCAAATATTTGTTCACTCAACCACATCTTAATGCTCAGAAAAGAAGATGGTTGGAATTCATCTCGGATTATGATTTTGAGATTAAATATATACAAGGAAAAGAAAATCAAGTGGCAGATGCTTTGAGTAGGATTAGACACATCTCATCAGTGATCTCCATACATTTTGATTTTAGGAATCAGGTGTTACAGAAATCTAAGGGAGATGAGTTTTATGAGCAGGTAAAACATGCCCTTGAGGAAAACCCCCAAAATCTAAGATATGAGGGATTCAACTTTGAACTGGATGGGTTATTAAGGTTTAAAGGAAGGATGTATGTACCTAACTCTGTAGAGTTAAGGAATATGGTATGGAACCTAAGGTGCATTCTGCACCATATTCTATACATCTTGGAGTAACAAAGTTACTTGCTAATGTGAAACCCCTATATTTCTGGAAAGGAATGAAGAGGGATGGTACAAATTTTGTAGCTACGTGTATGGAATACTAGAGGGTGAAGGTGGAACACCATCACCCAGCAAGGTTTTATACCCTCATGAAATTCTTGAGTGGAAATGGCAAATTATAAGCATGGACTTTGTGCAAGGGCTTGCTATGTGAAGAAATAGGCACAATGCTATCTTGGTTGTGGTGGATAGACTCAGCAAAGCCACTCATTTTATACCTGGGAACTTGACGGATGGGCCACCCGTCATAGCCCAAAAATTTGTTCAAGATATTTTCAGACTGCATGGCATTCTTGAGAAGATTATCTTAGATAGGGATGCACGAATGGCATCAAGGTTTTGGCAAACCTTGTTCTCTTCACTTGGAACCCAGTTGAATATAAGCTTTGCTTATCATCCTGAAACGGATGGCCAAACTGAGAGGGTAAACCAAGTGTTGGAGGATTTATTGAGGATGTATTGCATGAATCAACAATACAAGTGGGAGGATTATCTTCCTCTGGTGGAATTTGCCTATAATAATTCCTCACTTAGCTATTAAGATGGCTTCATTTGAGGCATTATATGGATGAAAGTGTTGAACCCCTATAAGTTGGGACAAGCTAGAAGATAGGGTTAACCTTGGTCCAGAAATGTTGTCAAAGATGGAAGAGAAAGTCCATCTGATTAAGACAAGTCTAGTGGAAGTCAATGATAGACAAAAGAACTATGCAAATGCTAAGCATATCGAAAGGCATTTCATAGTGGGAGAGAAAGTTCTCCTAAGGGTAAAACCTTAGAAGAGTTCCATTAAATTTGGAAAGATGTCCAAATTGGCATCTAGATATGTGGGTCCCTTCGAAGTTCTCGAAGAAGTCAACCTAGTAGCATACATAATTGCTCTACCACTAGCTCTTGTCACGATGCATAATGTGTTTCATGTTTCTTACTTGAAAATTTTTAACACTGCAGATAATCAAATTCCTATGCTTGATTGAAATGCTTTACAAGTGAAGGACCCAGGAGTGGTGGTGATTGAGCCCATCAAGGTGCTTGAAATGTGTAAGCTATGCTTACGTAACAAAGAGATAACACAATGCAAGGTCCAATGGGACCAATATGCAGAGGAAAATGCCACCTGGGAAAACTATGATGATTTCTATGCAAGATTTCCTCATCTTTTCTGAAAAACTTTTTATTATGCTCTTAAAACATTTTCTTATTATTTGATTAACTTTTAAGACAATTAATCTCGAGGACGATGATTCTTATGGGAGAAGATATGTTACATCCCCAACTTGTGATTTAGCTTAATCTTACTTTTGCATGGTAATCAGTATGATTAGTTAAGAGTTGAATGATTCGATATTTGTGGAAAATGTTAGATTAATCATTGATTATGAGAATACTAACTAAAGATAGTTACTTATGAATTATTTGTCCATATGAATATTTTATTAGATGATGATGATGCACTGATCATGGTTTTATGATACTAAGTGTGAACAGGGAATGAATCATCCTTTGAAGATGGAAGGAGAGTATCATCCAGGAGGAAGAGATAGATTTTAGTAAATGGGGTCAATTTCCATCTGAGTGTCAGAGTTTATGTCCTTATGAACCTTGTAAGTTGGCATAAGTTATGTCTTCCTTTGAGAGTTGATTCTTCTTTTGTGTCGTCATGTCGATGGAGTCATTTTGACAAAAATTGCATCAACCTGACCAAATGACATTCTTAAGAATTTCATAATGAGTCAAGAGTTGGTCTCACCATGTGGCAGGAAACCATCTTGTTTCCTTCATCTAGTCCCGAACTAGGATTTTAAACCTATTATTCTTGATATTCTATGTTTTGGGTTTTAGCGAAGAAGGGGGAGTGGTGCTCAAACCCTAAATCGCACGTGGATCATACCACCATATAGGTGGTGATGTCGCATAATGACATCGTGATTGATATAAGTATCTTCATACATTAAGGAGATGCATGAATTAATATTATGTTATGACTATTTTAACCTAATATCGAATACCTTGTAATACTATTTTAGATAATACTTTTGTAATGGGCTGACATCACCCACGGTAGTGGAGTGATGAGATGTCAATTCTACCAATGGAGAGCTACATGCCCATTGATCTCTTGCAAATGGCAAGTATGGGATCAAAAAGCTCCTTTGAAACTAGGTAGCGAAGTGGAGGAAACCACCCACCACATTATGGGCATGAGTGGTAGTTCCCCCAAGTTTGGCATGCCAAGAAACACAACAAAAGCAAGTTTTCTATTATTGAATGGGAGGGATATTCATTTGTGTGGTTGTTATTTTTGTTGTGGTATTATTGAGGTTAGATGTTCTCTGTGCAAGGGAAAGAAAAGACAGGCCAAGAGCCAGTAAACACAGTCCCCTGATACCTTGGAGTCACCATAGGTTGATACATAGCTCAGTTGTGAGAGTTGTCTATTGAAGTTACTGCCATCGAACAACTTCATTCAAGTAGAACCAAAGTCTAGAAGAGCTTATACTCTGTATGTTTGCTATAGTAATGTTTTCTTGTAAACACAAGCATCGACTATGTTGACTATCTCTTAATGCATTTACTATATTATTGCTTGAAGCTATCGACCTTAGCCAGCTTATTATTACTGAACATTCATGTTAAGTTATATTGTTTCTATTTGGAGATAAAACTCCAGGCTACTGACTGAATATGATATACGTATTCATAAGTTATACATCTACAGGTCGTTGGGCTTATTATGATATATGTATCATAAGATGTTATGGGATATAACTTTCTTTATGATAATCACTCAAGGCCTTTATGGCCGAGCTCAAAACCCTTAAAGCACACTCATGTTGAGTGCCGACATGGCTCTATTAATAGTAATAATAAGAAAGCATTGAGACTCATGGGATGAGTCAATATCACTTGTGGTGCACATTAAACCATTGTATAGACTCTATGATCATAGGCTCGGCCTGCATGTGGCCGAGGCCCTAGCCATGAACTATTGTGATAATGTTTCTTTACCTTAACTATAGACTATGCCAATAACACTTAATCACATTCTTAGAAAATTTCATATGCTGAATTCTATTTCTGTTAAAAGTTTATTGTGATAACCAAAGGCAGTATTTGTTTTCTACCCTCGATAGAGGAAGAGGGACTACAATACAATGATTTGCAAATCTAGAGACATGTTTGGGAAGCCAGTGTGTATCATCAACTCAAGTGGGTCATGGTTTGGAGGTCCGCAAGCAATCCTTCTAGTGTGACAGTCATGGCAGACATTGTTCTTGAGGTTCTAGATGAAGATGCAAGTGATTCTGATGATTTAGAGGAGTGCAAATGTTTTTGTTGAATTCAATATGCTTGTCAAGGTCTCTAGATCATGTGACTACTATGTTGGAGGTCTACACTGAAGATTGAGCTCGTTGGTGAATATTTCTTTCTTGGTGTTGATGTTCTTCCCAGTCTTGGCCGATCGGATGATTCAAGCGTGTTGAGGATCATCTAAGAGCAATTCTCTAGAGGGTGGTGTGTTGTTGGAAGAAGATTCAAGTCTCAGCTATATTTGGTCGACAGTATAGTGATCCGCATTAAGTCAAGCTGACCTTGATGTCTATTCCAAGGTTGATAAAGTGTATAAATAATTGTTGACGAGTTGTGAAAAGTTGACCGTGTGCGAAAATGATAAAATCCTAAGAAAGGTACAGAGGCAAGGTAGAGAAGAGGAGGAGCAGAAGAACAAGAGTAGTAAAGGATGAAGATATAGAGAAGTGTTTGAGGGATAGAGCAGAAGTTTGTGAGCCTTCAATGGGACTGAATCAGGCATGAAGAAGATGCTATTTCCCAGTTCATTATCTCTGTGTTAAACTTAAATTCTTGTAGGCAGTGAGCCTCTTTTGAGCAGTGAGCTATGGGTAGTGCACCCAAAGGCATGTGCCATCTCTTTTTCTAAGTACTTTTAACAGGGTACAAATCTTGTGGGTTAATCCCCATAGTGGTTTTCTCTTAACCGGGTTTCCATGTAAAAATTTTGGTGTTATGTGTGTTTATTTGTTTTTGCTCATGTGTTAATGATTCATGCCTTAATGTTTACATCATCAGTTTGTTTGTAAGTTGTGAAAGAAGATTAAAAATAGAAAAGGTTAATTTTTGGGGCAAATGATTCACCCCCCCTCTCAGTTGTCTGGCCTAATTCCAACAATTGGTATCAGAGCCAAGTTCCTCTAAAAGAAGCCTGACCACTTGAGGAGATCTAAGATGTTGACTTACAAGAAGGAAAGTCTGAGATTTGATGGAACAAATTACTCCATTTGGAAGGTACGCATGCAGTGTCATTTGGAATGTATGGGTGATGCCTTTTGGTTGATAACTAAGAATGAGTATAAGATTCTAAAAAATGGCCTTACAACTCTAGACAAACTCAGGGAAGCTAAATGTAATATTCGAGCTAAAGAAGCATTATTGAGTGCCCTGACTGATACAAAATTGGCAAATGTCCTGAAATTGAAAACTACCCATGAAATTTGGAAAAAGTTGGAAAATCTGTATGAAGGTGACAAATATGTCAAATGTGGCAAGCTACAAAGCCTGAAGGGTAAATACGAAAGGTTGATGATGAGTGGAGATGAAAACATTACTTCCTACATGCAGAAAGTGAATGAACTTGTGACCGATATCAGGAATGCTGGAGTATTGGAAGAATCAAATATTGTTGCCAAAGTGCTTAGATCCTTACCTCTGGCATATAAGCATAAATTTGCTGCCATTGAAGAGATCAAGATTGTGACAACTGTTACAAGGGATCAGTTCATTGGTAAGCTTTCAGCATTTGAAATGAGTGAGCTTGGTGATTCTCTTCCTAAGTCTGAATCTGCATTTAAAGCCAATATTCATGGAAAGTAAAGATATGATTTAGGTGAAAGCTCTTCAAGAAGATCAAACAGATTTTACAAGACAAGGAAGGATCTTGAAGATGATGAAACTGAGTTCGATGAAATTGAAGCCCTTTTTGCCAAAAGATTGCCAAGAGAATCCAGTAAGTATGAAGGAAAGTTGCCATTCAAATGTTTTGCTTGTAATAAGATTGGTCATTTTGCCTCAAGGTGTCCAGAGAGAGGTTCAAAGCCAAACCCTAACAGACCTAGAGTTCAGAAGAAATGCTACTATGTCCAAGAAGCTAGTGAAGAAGGAGTCACAGATGATGAATCTGATCATGGAGGTTCTACAAAAAGTGATTGGGTGTTCATTGCTATCAAAGAAGAAGATCCGGTGCCTACTGAATCTGCTAGCTATGTAAATGTGGAAAGTGCCTTGGCTGCTCAGGTTATAGAAAAAGATGAATGGGTAATTGACAGTGGGTGTTCTCATCGTATGATTGGTGATAAAAGTAAGTTTGTAAGCTTTGAAAAATATGAAGGTGGAATTGTGAAATTTGGAGACAACTCAGCTGGTAGAATCCGTGGTAGAGGATCCACCTCTTTTTTATGGTAAGAATAACACTAATGATGTTATGTATGTGGAAGGATTGAAGCATAATCTTCTCAGTGTTGGACGGTTGGTTGACAAGGGTTATGATCTCTGATTCAAGGATGGAAAATGTAGAATCTTGGAAAGCTCCGGAACTAAAATTGCATCTAGTACTCAGACTAGAGGTAACATCTTTCATTTAAGTAGTTCTAGTAAAAGTTGCTTGATTTCTCAGGTTGATTAGAGTTGGCTCTGGCATAGGAGAATGTGTCATGTGAATTTTGATAACATTGTCAAGATAAGTTCCACTCAGGCTGTAAGAGATCTCCCAAGACTTGTGAAACCTACTAATAGCATTTGCAGAGAATGTCAATTAGGTAAACAAAATAGAACTTCATTCAAGAGTAAAGAACAGTCTTCATGTGGATTGTTGGAAATTGTACATACTGATCTTTGTGGTCCTGCTAGAATTAGGAGTGTGTAAGGAGACAGATATTTTATGTTGTTGATTGATGATTACTCCCAGATGATGTGGGTAACCTTCCTGAAAGAAAAATCAAAAGCTCTTGATAAATTCAAAGTATTCAAAGTCATGGTAGAGAATGAGATTGGTGTGAAGATAAAGTGTCTAAGATCTGATAGAGGTGGAGAGTTTACCTCCAGTGAGTTTGATTCATTATGTGAAAAGCAAGGAATAAAAAGACAGTTATCTGCTCCTAGGACTCCTCAGCAGAATGGAGTTGTGGAAAGAAAGAACTGGACCATTTAAGAAGCTTCTAGGACCATGATAATGGAAGCAAATGTTCCACAAGTCTATTAGAGAGAAGTTGTGAGTACTACTATCTACACTCTTAACTAGGTGCAGATCAAAGGCAATTCTGGTAAGACACCTTGTGAACTATGGTTTGGTCATCCACCTACTATGAGATATTTCAGAGTTTTTGGTAGTAAATGCTATATCAAAAGAGATGAGGATTTAGGCAGGTTTGATACAAGAAGTGATGAAGGAATATTTTTGGGTTACTCCACTCAAAGCAAGGCATATCAGTGCTTTAACAAGAGATTGAAAAAGATTGTTGAAAGTGCTAATGTCAGAGTTGATGAGAGCAAAGAAGGACATTCCAAGTCTTGTGGATATGACTCAGATGATCAAGATGAAAGTCAAAGTCAAGGAAGGCAAGTTCAAACCCAAACTTAGATCTAGATTGATCTAGAAAATCCAGTGACTCAAGAGGATAGTGCAGAAGTTGAGGAACAAGCTCAAGAAATAGAAGTTCAAGAAAATCCAAAAACTCCTAGGTATGTAAGGATGAATCATCCTGAAGATCAGATCATAGGAGATAGAAATAAAGGTGTTCAAACTAGGAGAAGAATTGCTGAAGATCAAGAAGAGATTTGTTTGATTTCAAAGATTGAACCAAAATTAGTAAGTGAAGCCTGCAATGATGAAAACTGGGTAAAAGCAATGGAAGAAGAATTAATGCAAATTGAAAAGAATCACACTTGGGATCTTGTTTCTAGACCTGAGGATAAAAATGTGATTGAAACTAAATGGGTCTTCCAGAATAAATTAAATGAAGATGGTGAAGTTGTAAGAAACAAAGTAAGGTTGGTATGCAAAGGATATTCTCAAGTGGAAGGAATTGATTTTGAAGAAACTTTTGCTCCAATGGAAAGAATAGAAGCAGTCAGATTATTTCTTAAAGATTTCAAGGTTTATCAGATGGATGTCAAGTCAGCATTCCTGAATGGAGAATTGGATGAAGAAGTCTACATTGAGCAACTGGAAGGATTTTAGTTGTCAGATCAAGGAGATATGGTTTGCAGATTGAGAAAAGCATTGTATGGACTCAAACAAGCCTCCAAGAGCCTGGCATGCAAGACTAGATAAGTATCTACTAAAATTGGGTTTTAGCAAAGGTACAATAGATAGTAATCTTTATATCAAAATTGATCATGAACACATCTTGATTGTTGAAGTACTTGTTGATGATATCATTTTTGGTGGAAATGAGAGTATGTGCAAAACTTTTGTTGATCAAATGCAAAGTGAATCTGAGATGTCAATGTTTGGAGAAATGAATTTCTTTTTAGGTCTACAAATCACTCAGTCAGATAAAGTTATCTTTATATCTCAATCTAAGTATGTGAGAGAATTGTTGAAAATTTTTGGAATGGAAGATTCAAAGCCAGTGGGTACACCCATGGTAACCAGATGCAAGTTGAGTAAAGATGATGACTCCCCTAAGGCAAATTAGAAAAGGTATAGATCAATGATTGGAGGACTGCTCTATCTAACTCAGACTAGACCTGATATCATGAATGTAGTTGGACTTGTTGCTAGATTTCAAGCTGATCCCAGAGAATCCCATGTTGTAGCAGTCAAGAGAATTTTTAGATATCTCAAAGGGACACTTGATTATGGCTTATGGTATCCAAAGGATAATAACTTCACTCTTCATGCATACACAGATGCTGATTGGGCAGGAGATGTGGATGACATGAAAAGTAATAGTGGTGGTGCATTCTTCTTGGGAAGGAGATTTGTCTCTTGGATGAGCAAAAAGCAAGAGGCAATATCTCTGTCTATTGCAGAGGCAGAGTATATAGTAGCAGCAAGCAATTGTACTCAAGTCTTGTGGATGAAGCAAATGTTGAAGGATATCATAATTGTGTTTGAAGAACCTGTTACAATTTTTTGTGATAATTCAAGTGCAATAAACATCTCAAAGAATCCGGTGTTGCATTCAAAGACTAAGCACATATCCATCAAGTTTCATTTCTTAAGAGAGAAAGTAAGTGAGAATGAAGTCAAAATGGAGTTTATTTCTTCAAAGGATCAGATTGTGGATATATTCACCAAGCCTCTGCGTAAGGATACTTTTGGGTATCTCAGAGGGAAGCTAGGGGTTATTACCCCTCTTGTTCAGAACTAAGATGCACTAGTGTGCATCAGTCCAGTGGAACTCACAGTCATATCTTGTGATCCAGATTGATGTTAAGGAGATACTACTCAGGGGGAGTAGTCAGTATGAAAATTTTGGAGATTAGTCTGAAACAAAAAGGGGGAGAAAAGACTACAAATATGTGCCCTTTGCCATTGATGTCAAAGGGGGAGAGAAGTCATGTGAAAAACTAGTTGCTGATGAAAGGGGGAGCAGTAAAGAAAGTAGTTGCAGAAGTGATAAGAGAAAGGGGGAGAAGTTCTTGTCTTGATGGTTGAATCAGTTTTTCACATCATATGTTACCATCAATGACAAAGGGGGAGATTGTTACAAATATGTACCTAATCGGTGTTATCATTGATGTCAACATATTCTTGTTGCCATTGGTGTCAACTGTATTCTATTTTGTTGCTTGTTTAGAAGACTGGAATATTGAGGATATTGAGAAAATTAATGAAAATCAATGTATGCAAACCATATGGCTATGTAGAGGATTGTCTAAAGTAGCTCTATTTAAGATTTGAGAGGTCCGCATGAAGATTTGAAGAAGCTATAGCCATCTGTGTAGAACCGGGTTTTGTTGTGTTCAGAAGAGACAGAGTGACGGTAAATTAGTTCGGATTGCTCCGCATTAAAATATTATGATTTGCAGATCTAGAGGCATGTTTGGGAAGTCAATGTGTATCATCAACTCAAGTGGTTCATGGTTTGGAGGTCCGCAAGCAATCCTTCTAGTGTGACAGTCATGGCAGATAGTGTTCTTGAGGTTCCGGATGAAGATGCAAGTGATTCTGATGATTTGGAGGAGTGCAGATGTTTTTGTTGAATTCAATATGCTTGTGGAGGTCTCTAGATCATGTGACTACTATGTTCGAGGTCTGCATTGAAGATTAAGCTCATTGGTGAAGATTTATTTCTTGGTGTTGTTTTTCTTCCCAATCTTGGCCGACTGGATGATTCAAGCGTGTTGAGGATGATCTAAGAGCAATTCTATGCAGGGTGGCGTGTTGTTGGAAGAAGATTCAAGTCTCAGCTATGTTTGGCCAACAGTATAGTGATCCACATTAAGTCAAGCTGACCTTGATGTCCATTCCAAGGTTGATGAAGCGTATAAATAATTATTGATGAGTTGTGGAAAGTTGACCATGTGCAAAAATGATAAAATCCTAAGAAAAGTACAGTGGCAGGGCAAAGAAGAGGAGGAGTAGAAGAATAAGAGTAGTAAAGGATGAAGATATAGTGAAGAAGTGTCTGAGGGATAGAGCAGAAGTTTGTGAGCCTTCGATGGGACTGAATCAAGCATGAAGAAGATGTTATTTCCAAGTTCATTATCTCTGTGTTAAACTTAAATTCTTGTAGGCAGCGAATCTCTTTTGAGCAGTGAGCTCTAGGCAGTGCGCTCAAAGGCATATGCCTTCTCTTTTTCTAAGTATTTTCAATAGGGTACATATCTTGTGAGTTAACCCCCACTGTGGTTTTCCCTTAACCAGGTTTCCACGTAAAAATTCTGGTGTTATGTGTGTTCATTTGTTTCTGCTCATGTGTTAATGATTCATGCCTTAATGTTTACATCATCAATCTGTTTGTAAGTTGTGAAAGAAGATTAAAAATAGAAAAAGTTAATTTTTGGGAGAACTAATTCACCCCCCCTCTCAGTTGTCCAGCCTAATTCCAACAAGTAATCCATTACATATGGTATACTCCTAAACTGGGAGTCGATTGTCCTAGTATTAGACTATGAACCGAACTAAACCCACTTAGACTAGACCTAGAGTGAAAGGTCTAATTAAGCATATTGTAGGATGAGACAGCTTCTAAGTCAAGTTGGGGTAGTGGACATATGACAACGTTCATTGTGTAACGTACATGTATGTAAATCTTTGGCCAAAGTAATGCATCCGTCTATGCATGCATTGTCGGTCCACAGTGCTCTAGATGGCATAGTGTCTCCAGTAGTGTCATGCATAGTTAGAGGGGATCTATAGTTGTATGGACGAGAGGCATTATGAAGGACACAACACCAGATACTCAGATGGCATACCTAATGGTTCCTAATATCTATACCTTCCGTGAAGGGTAGGGTTGCTTCCAAGTAGGAAGTTGTGCGGGGGACCGTCGGTCTATGGTTGGAGGAAAAGCGCTCAGGTGATGCTCTCCTTTCCAAGCATGAGACAAGCCAAGACTTATGAAGATAAATGTCAAGAGATCTAGATGCAGTGCTTTTCATTTTATAACTTGATGATCAATTGTTATGTATAAATTGATATTTGATGCCTTGAGCATAGTTTGTAAATGCTTAGTGAAAGATTATTCACTAATGATATTGAAAATGGATATTGTAATTGTAAGCTTTGTTATATTCTAATTTAGAATAACATGCTCAATTATCAAATGATAATGATTCAATTTTTTTTACTTCGATTTGGATAATCATGATGTAATCTAATTCTTGATTAAGATGTATAATTATAATTAATTTGTCAGCATTATAAAATGTGATGTTACACATAATTGATTGATATGATTTCAGAATGGTGGGGTATAGCCCCCAAAACCAAAGGCTCTAAGCTTCTTCAAATTTTCAAAAAAATGGGTTTCATCAAAGAACATTTGAAGGAATGGAATAAGAGAAAGTTCAAAAACATTTTTGAAGAGAAGGAAAGAATCAAAATAGAACTTGAATCTTTAAATGAAATCATTTTTAGAGAAGGCATGATCTAGGAAACCTTCATCAAAGAGAAGGAACTCTCCAAAGATTACATAAAAATTCTAGAAAGTGAAGAGATTTTCTGGAGGCAAAAGTCAAGGGAGCTATAGCTGAAAGAAAGGGATAGGAACTCAAAGATCTTCCATAACTCCACTAAGATGAAGATATCATTGAACATAATCACCAAATAAGGAATAAGAAATGTTATTTCATAGAGAAGCTAGAAGAAATAGGACAAGTGGCAGAGGATTTCTTCAAGAAACTACTCAATAAACCTAACATGGATAATGCCCCGGTAAGACAAATGGTGCTCAGCCACATCTCGCAATTGATTAACCTAGAACAAAACAATAATCTAAATCTACTATTCTCAAAAGAAGAGATTGGGATTGTGGTGTTCTAAATGAGCCTGAATAAGGCACCTGGTCCCGATGGCTTTCTAGCAAGTTTCTACCAAAAATGCTGGAAGATAATAGCCAGAGACTTGGTGGCAACAACAGAGGAATCCAAGAGAAAAATAACCATGCTAAAGGAATGGAATAACACCTTCCTTGTTTTAATTCCAAAAAAGATGGTTGTGGACTCCATGGATGATTTTAGATCAATCTCTTTGTGCAATACAACATACAAAATTATCTCCAAGGTGATGGCAAATAGAATCAAAGAGATCCTCCTAAGCATTATTTCAGATGAGTAAAGTGGTTTTACCCCACAATTACGGATGGAATTATCATTGCCCATGAATCCATTCACTCAATAGGGAAGAGCAAAGAAAAAAACTGATAATCAAATTAGATATCAAG
Organism: Cunninghamia lanceolata; assembly: GCA_027924645.1. Classification (NCBI taxonomy): domain Eukaryota; kingdom Viridiplantae; phylum Streptophyta; class Pinopsida; order Cupressales; family Cupressaceae; genus Cunninghamia; species Cunninghamia lanceolata. The sequence continues at coordinate 931,478 of BSBN01000747.1, forward strand.
AAGCTTATGACTAGGTGGATAGACAATTTCTTTTGGATATACTGGAGAAATTTGGCCTGTGTCATAAATAGGTCCAATGGATTCAAAGTTGCATCTCTATGCCAAGATTCTCAGTCCTTATTAATGGAGCCCCCCATGGTTTTTTATCATCCTCTCAAGGAATCAAACAAAGAGATCTTTTTTGTTGAAATATACCATACAACTGAGAGGGGGGGTGAATTAGTTGTCACAAAAATTTAGCTTCATATGAACATCAAACCATCAACAACTTAATTTCTTATAATCAAATTTAATCATTTAAGCATAATACCATAAGCTTAATCATAAACATACATCCAACACAACATACACCAGTTTTTTACGTGGAAACCCTTAAAAGGGAAAAACCACGGTGGGTGTTAGCCCACAGAAATATATGAGTTATAACAATACCAAAAAATAGAGGCTCACTGCCTACAGGGATCACTGCCCAAATTGCTCACTACAAAGAATGGCTCACTACCAGAGAGTGGCTCACTGCCAAGGGGTGGCTCACTACCAAAGAGGTGAACTGATTAAGTAGCATCTACTCCATGCCAGGATTCAGTTCCATGGAAGCACAATATAACTTCTCTACTCTGCTCTTTCACACCTTCGCACTTATCTCTTCATATTCACACTCACCCATTTTTCACAACTCTATTACATGCTTTTATACAATTCATCAACCTTGGAATGTACATCAAGGTCGACATTACATTCATCAACCATTGGAACATTCTCTAAGGTCGGCATTACAAAACATACACAAAAATAGGTCTAGACCTATTACAAAATTTAGCTAAGGAAAGATGAAGAGAAGTAAGATGAACACACCATGCCTTAGCTGGGACTCAAATGCAATCCTCCATGCCACAACACGCTTCTACAATCTTCAATGCATCTCCGCAAATAGTGAAAACAACCAAGTCATCCAAGACTAGAGTTAACACTAGGTCTTCTAAGAACATTCTTCTTTCACGATCCACACTTCTCTTTGCGGACCAATACAAAGGTAGGAACATGATCAAGAGACATCCACAAGCACATTGTAATCACCAGGAACAACCACATGATCTCTAACAATTCTATCAAGAAGTTTCTTCAAATCGTAGCACAAGAACAACACTGTCAGTTACTATCATAAAGAAAACATAGCTTGCGGACCGCCAAATCATGAACCATTAGAGTTGAAGGAACTTAACATTATCTCAAGACTTATCTCTAGAACCGCAAATCAAAATACTTCAATGTGGAGGAATGCGGAGCATAACACTTTCTCCCTGTCTTTGCCAAACATACAGAAAAAGTTTTTTTCACTCTGGTGAACATAATTCACTCAATTCTTCATATCAGAGGCTCAAACTCGGAACACATCTTCAGATGGACTTATAAATAAATTCCAATCCATAGACAAAGATATTCATTCTACAAAAAATGTGGAGCATTCTTTTGGACTATTCTTCTGTATGCAATACACAGTTTCCATTGCAACTCACTGTTTCTACCGGAGAGGCTAATTTTCTCAATATCCTTAACATCAAGATTACTTAGATAAGTAATTACAAAGCATCTTACTCATTACAAGAAGACAACAAGATAGGAGCACAGTTGACACCAATGACAACACATATATGTTGACATCAATGACAACACCGATTAGGCACATACTTGCAACAATCTCCCCCTTTGTCATTGATGGCAACATATGATGTGAAAATTTGTAAAGACCATCAAGACATGATTCTCCCCCTTTCTCTTTACACATCTGTACTTCTTTTCTACTTTTGAGTTTTTCACATGATTTCTCTCCCCCTTTGACATCAATGGCAAAGGGCACATACTTGCACTCTGCTGCTCTGATCCAACTCAATTGTTATCAACACATCTAGATACTCCACCTGAGAGGTAGCATTTATTGGCCTAGGTAAAGCAATGACTTTCTCAGTCACTTTTTGCTTTCATTTCACTTAATTCTGAATACATTATTGTCTACAGTCATAGGAATATGTTCCCAAGTCTAATTCTTCTCAGTGCGTTCTTCATTAACCCTTGTTCTTGTCAGACACCAATGATTTGATCTTTAGTGTGATGTTCTTGCACAAATCCTAAAGCTCTTAGAAATTCTTTCTGGAGTTTCTTCATCCTGCACTTTCATTCCTTTTTCTTCATTGCTTCATGAAGACATGACTGGTTCATATCTATTCTCCTCAGAGTTCATTAAGTATTGTCAATTGTCATGAGAAATTCCTCTGTGCGGGGAATAATGAGCCTAAACCTTTCGCACAATTCTTCTTTTATCCTTCTCAAATACAGTCTCAGTCTTGACTTAGACTTTTGCTACTGATCCTTGACCTTGTCTTTTTATGCTGAGTTATTAGCATCCATTTTTTGGTCAGGGAGGAAAGATTTTCAATAAGACTCCCCCTAAGCTAGAGCTCCTAATTTACTTTCTGGAGGAAATACCTACACCAGAAGCTGGTGCAGATCCATCCTTGACTTCAATCATATCTTTCTTGATCCAGATCTTGTCAATTTCTTTCTTGGTTTCAATCGGATCAACTTTTTCCTTTCCCTTATCATTTCTCTACTCTATTTTCCTTTCTTCTAGAAAACTTTGCCATATGTCTAGGTTTGTTGCAATCATAGCACACAATACATCCCTGTCGTTGATTCCTTCCTCTCAATGAATTCATCCTTGATCTGCATTGATTAGCCATGTGTCCAAATCTATTGCAAGCAAAGCATTTTCCATTGAAAGATTGATTTTTCCTTGCATTGTTGAAGTCATTTCTTGTCATACCCCTACATTCACTTTCTATGTGACCAATTCTTTTGCAGTTGACACATTGATCAAAGAAAGATGGAACATCTTGATTCATTTTACTTCTACATTGAGTAGCCCTGTGACCAAATTTACTACAAGAGTAACAATAACCATTGAAAGATGGATACCTTTGTGCATTTGGTTGCCTAACTGGAGATCTTCTTGATCTATTCCTTTGGTCATGAGTCAGTTTGCCTTTGTCCTCCCTAACTTTAGAATTCTTTTCTTGATCTTTTCTAGAACTTTTATCTTTCACAAGTCTCAGATTGTTTGTCATCAGAATTTTCCTTACTTACTTCAGCCATTAGTTTATCAAATCTGGTTGCACTTGTACTGAGTTTGTCTTGTTGGACCCATGCATGGTTCAAATCAGCCTTCAGATCCACAACTTTTCTTCAAGCTTCAAGCAATCATTTGTTTTGTTTTTTCAAGCATTCTTCAATTTTTGCTTTTTCTTCATTTGCTAATTTCAAGTCTTTACTACTATCCTCAAGTCTTTGCATAAGCTCTTTGATTTGCCTTTTTAACTCTTTGATGCATTCATTTGCTTCTGTTGAATTTACTTTCAAGTTTATGTTTTCTTCTTCAGGTTTCTTAAGACTTTCAAGAGCAATTTTGAATTCTTCAGTGGACAGACGTTCATCTTGAGAGGGATTTCTATTATTGCAGACTTCAATAGTGGCAATCAAACACCAATTCTTTTGATCTTTCTTTGTTTTCTTTTCTTCAATATCATCTTCTTCTTTGGTGAATACCTTTTCCCTTTTTGTGTTGTAAGGAAGTCTATTTGAATCAGATGCTTGATCAATAATTTTTGAATACTTTTGTATGTCTTCATCAACCCTGACATTTGCACTCTCAATGATCTTTTTCAGTCTTTTATTGTAACACCGGTAAGCCTTACTATCAATAGAGTATCCAAGGAAGGTTCCTTCATCATACTTAGCATCAAACTTGCTTAGCTCTTCTTCTCTTTTAATATAACATTTGCTTCCAAAGACTTTGAAATATTTTACCGAGGGTATTCTTCCATATCACAATTCATAAGGAGTTTTAGTATTGTTACCTTTGACTTGAACTCTGTTTTGAATATAGACATCAGTATGTATAGCTCCTTTCCAATATGCTTCCGATAGGTCATCTTCCTCTAACATTGTCTTTACATCTTCTTGAATAGACTTGCTTATTGTTTCCATTACTTTATTCTCTCTGGATAACTGTCTTTTTATTCCATGGGTCCCGCACCACATATTGAATATATCAGAGGTAAACTCTTCACTTCTGTCAGACTTTAGATATCTGATGTTTACATTTAATTCATCTTCAACCATTGTTTTGGAGGCTTTAAATACATCTGGGGCTTCTGATCTTTCTTTGAGAAAACTAACCCAAGTCATTCTAGAATAATCATCAACAAAGAACATAACGTACCTATCATCTTGGAGACTTATTACTCTTGTAGGTCCACAAAGGTTTGTATGAACCAATTCCATCAGTTCAATTGAGAATCTTTCTTCATGATGTGGACTTCCTCTAGCTTGCTTCTCAACTTGACACTTATTGCAGGTGATGTTGCTAAAATGTATCCTCTCTGGCAGATCTTTCACAATTTGTGTTGAGTTTATCCTTGCTAGATCATTAGGATTGATGTGACACAATTTCCTATGCCAAAGCCAGCTTTCATGATTATGAATAATGTTACCTTCTCTAAGATGATAAAGATTTCCCTCTGTCCTTTTTCCATCAGCTATTACAGCTCCAAATTTATCTCTGATTTCAAAGGTGTCATTTTGAAATATGAAACTGTATCCTTCTCTGCACAATTGTCCAACACTCAGGAGATTTTGTCTTAGGCTTTCGACATAGAGAAAATTATTTGTATGTTGTCTTCCATCAAAACTAATTGAACCTTTTCCACAAATTTTAGTAGTACGGTCATCTCCAAATCTAACTATTCCTTCTTCATTTTTCACAAGATTTGTAAACTTGCCTTTATCTCCAATCATATGATTTGAGCAGCTACTGTCAATAACCCAAAAGTTTTTTATATCTTTGTTGTCAATACTTACCTCTGGATCAACATTTTCATCATCTTTGTAGTTGTCATTCTTTGAATTGGAACAATAGTCATCGCCTTCAATATGATAGAAAGTTTTCTTGGATTTTCTGCTTTTGCCTTCTTTATCATAGATTTTTAAGTTTCTTTTTGGACATCTGGATGCATAGTGTCCAGCTTCACCACACTTGAAACAATTGAAAAATAATTCATCCTGGTGTGACGTCCTAGATCAACCTCAAGTTGTTAAGCTTACCATCGAGGAACTTGGCTCTGATACCAATTATTGAAATACACCAGACAACTAAGAGGGGGGGTGAATCAGTCATCACAAAAACTTAGCTTCATATGAACATCAAACCATCAACAACTTAATTACTTATAATTAGATTTAATCATGAAAGCATAAAACCATAAGCTTAATCATAAACATACATCCAACACAGTAGACACCAGATTTTTATGTGGAAAACCCTAAAATGGAAAAACCACAGTGGGTATTAGCCCACAGAAATATGAGTTATAACAATACTGAAAAATACAGGCTCACTGCCCAAATTGCTCACTGCAAAGAATGGCTCACTACCAGAGGGTTGCTCACTGCCAAGGGGTGGCTCACTGCCAAAGAGGTGAACTAATTAAGTAGCATCTACTCCATGCCAGGATTCAATTCTATTGAAACACAATATAACTTCGCTACTATGCTCTTTCACACCTTCACACTTATCTCTTCATATTCGCACTCACCCATTTTTCGTAACTCTATTACATGCTTTTACACAATTCATCAACCTTGGAATGTACATCAAGGTCGGCATTACATTCATCAACCATTGGAACATTCTCCAAGGTCAGCATTACAAATCATACACAGAAATAGGTCTAGACCTATTACAAAATTTAGCTAATGAAAGATGAAGAGAAGTAAGATGAACACACCATGCATTAGCTAGGACTCAAATGCAATCCTCCATTCCACAACATGCTTCTACAATCTTTAATGCATCTTTGTAAATAGTGAAAATAAACAAGTCGGCCAAGACTAGAGTTAACACTAGGTTTTCTAAGCACATTCTTCTTTCATGATCCACTCTTGTCTTTGTGGACCAATCCAAAGGTAGGATAATGATCAAGAGACATCCACAAGCCAATTGTAATCACCAGAAACAAACGCACGATCTCTAACAATTTTGTCAAGAAGATTCTTCAAACCGGAGCACAAGAACAACACTATCAATTATTGTCATAAAGAAAAGATAGCTTGCAGACCACCAAATCATGAACCATCAAAGTTGAAGGCACTTAACATTATCTCAGATTTATCTCTAGAACCGTAGATCAAAATACTTCAATGTGGAGGAATGCGGAGCATAACACTTTCTCCCTATCTTTGCCAAACATATAGAAAAAGTTGTTTTCACTCTGGTGAACATAATTCACTCAATTCTTCATACTGGAGGCTCAAACTCAGAACATATCATCTTCAGATGGACTTATAAATAAATTCCAATCTGCAGACAAAGATATTCATTCTACAGAAAATGCAGAGCATTCTTCTGCATGCAATACATTGTTTCCACTGCAACTCATTGTTTCTATCAGATAGGCTAATTTTCTCAATATCCTCAACATCAAGATTACTTAGATGAGTAAATACAAAGCATCTTACTCATTACAGGTAGACAACAAGATAGGAGCACAGTTGACACCAATGACAACACAGATATGTTGACATTAATGACAACACCGATTAGGCACATACTTGCAACACCTTTGTCCCCCTTCCTTTTCATTATCATGGAAAAAGATTTGGTCTACTCCATCCAAGCCAAAGGCAACTCAGGTAGTTGAAAGGGAATTAAGGTGGTGCTAAACATAGACCCAAGCACACTTTACAGTTTGTAGATGATATACTCTTGTTTGGTGTAGCCAGAGTCAGGGAAGCAAAGGTGATTAAAGAGGCTCTAGAATACTATTGTCAGGCCTCGGGACGACAGGTCAACAAAAATAAATCTGACATCTTCTTTTTCAATACAAAGCTAAGAAAATAGAAAGAGATTGCCCTCACCCTTGGGTACAAAATCAACCCCTACCAAGCAAATATTTGGGAATCCCTCTCTTCTTAGCGGATTGTAAATCTTATCTCTGGGATTCCCTCATTTTTAATGTTACTCTTAAGATGGTCTCTAGGAAAGGCAAATGGCTTTCAGCAGCAGGTAGAATCCTTATGCTCAAGGCAGTCATATCGACAATTCCTATTTACACATTATCCTACCTAAAAATTCCTAAGAAGACTGGGGATATTGTCAATCAAAAGATGAGAGACTTCTTTTGGAAAGGTACTTCAAAAACCAAGAAGATCCCTCTCATTGTATGGGATAATATCTATAAACTGAAACTAGCAGGGGGAGTGGGTTTAAGAAAATGGTCAACAATGAACATAGCTCTGGGAGCAAAATTAATATGGAATATTTTCTCCAAGCCACAACTTAAATGGGCTAAAATCTTGCAAAATAAATAATTGGATTCCAATGACCCCTCTAGGATTCTAACAATGATCAGTCCTCCACGGGGCTCTGCAATATGGAACTTCATGCTATCTTGTAGAAAACTAATCACTAATCACCTCTCTTGGGAAATCACAAATGGGCACACAACCCTATTTTGGGAGGACCCATGGAATGGGTACTTGGCCCTAAAGGATAATCCCAATTCAATAGCTCAAAGATTAACAACAAAAAGTGTGTGGGTATCCATGTTAGAGACTATTTAGAGGTGAATTTTGAAGGGATGGAATGAAAATGGAAATCTTGGAGAGATTTAGACCTTGAAGAAGATCGAATCAAAACTATAGAGATAGAGCTTGATAAGAGAAAAAATTTCATATCTCACGGGGAGGACTCCATCAGGTTGTGTGGTGCAAATTTTGGGTGCTACAATGTCAAATTGGTTATGAAATTGAAGAAGCAACAACTAAGAAGGAGAATTGGCCTCCCCACCTTTGCTAGAAGAAATGATGCCTCATATAGAAGTGTACTTTGCAAGGAAGAGGAGGAATCCACATATCACATATCTTGGGCCATTGAATCCAAGATATGTGGATGCATGGGCTGCACTGCAAAAGAGGATTTTGACTAGGGATAGATTAAGAAATCTTGGATTCAATGACCCATATAGAAGTGTACTTTACAAGGAAGAGGAGGAATCCACATATCACATTCTCCTCAACTATCAATTGACAGAATCAAGCTAGAAATGGGTGATGTCCAAGATTAATTGGGTCAGCCCCTGCCTAATGACATTCTATCCCACTTTAGGGCTTGTCTGATCACACATAGAAATGCAGTCTTCTCAAGCATTTGGATTATATGTCCATCAATAGTTATATGGGAACTATTGAAGGAGAGAAATATAAGAATTTTCCAAGGCAAAGCCTTGCCTCTGGAAACCTTTCTCAACAAATTGGAAAAAGCCATAGTGGAGGTGGTTAATAATGCAATCATAAATCAATCAATAAAGAAGAGTTCATTCACAAACTAGGAAAATGAAATAAAAAAAGTATGGCATGGACTAGAGGTCCCCCTATTTATGGGAAGTTAAGGATCCATTCCACCATCAATCTAAGAGAAAACGCTTGTTGGAATCCACTGGAGAGAGACTGGTGTAAGTTGAACTTTGACGACACTCCTAGGGGCAACCCCAGGGTCTCTACAGTGGGAAGCATCATCAGAAATCACAATGCAAATACATTAGTCATTGTAGTTAGGAAATTGCCAGAGGGAACTAATAATGAACTAAAGGCACAACCGCTACTTCTTATACTACAATTATGCAATAAACTTGGCCTCACAAAGATTCATATTAAGGGTGATTCTCAACTCATAATCAATGCTATTACAAATCGCTCCACCCCTAACTAGAGAATCCAAAACATTCTAGAACTTTGCTGGGAGGCTTTAAGCCATATGTGAGAACTTAAAATCAATCACATCTTTCGAGAGGCCAATCACTAAGATGACAATTTGGCCAACATGACAATTGAAATGCCTACTTAATACCACAAAGGCATCTCATTAGAATCATGTGTTTTTAAACAAGATCAGCCTCCACACGATTGGTAATTAAGAAAATCATAACGAATCTGTATTGCAAGGAATTTGGCTCATTTGGAGAGGCTGAAGGATTGGATGGAAGAATTAAATGTGATCATGAAGAAATACAAGTGCAATCCCATGAGGCATTTTATTACTAAAACAATAGTCATTGCCATCAAAACAAACATCCTGAAGAATGGAGTCGATGATGAGATTGAGAGTGAAGAAAAGGCAGGTTACCTTTTTGGGAGCCATAATATATTTGAGGATAAAGAAAATCTTTAAGTCTAGCTCAACATTTGTCCTGCATGCCATCAAGATGGCACTGGGTGACATCTTCATGACCACATCTCACTACTACAGAGTTAACACTAATATCTCCTCGATGCTAATTGTAGTCTTGTTAGATCTTGGAGAGTCAAAGGATGCAATTAGGGAGGTTGTGATTACCATCATCAAGTTGCAGTGGTGGGGAGGGCTGTCAAAGGTGCTCGATAAGGTGGTGATAGGCTTGGGTTTCAGGCTCAATAATGGAGTATGGCTAGTGGTGCTTAGACCCTATAGTGGATCATGGGTGCCATTTATCATTGAAGTAGTGGGACACAATGTGGAGGAGCGAAAACAACTAGCCCGATGGGGGATATAATTCCTTAAAATGTTGGCAGGGTAGCAGACTCACATGGAGTAGACTACAACTTTGTTATGGATTCAGGGGACTCTAGCTCAGGACCGGATGATGAGGAGGAGATTTTAGTGGATGAGGGAATGTAGGTGGAGAGCTGAAGGTGGAAATTTTTTTCAACAATCATGCATAAAAGTATAATATAGTTATTTTATAAGCTTAATATTGTTTGTTGAAAGACAATTTCAAGGCCATAGTTTGTAAACAAAATGTGGATTATGTAATAGACTTTTATATAATGAAGAATCCCATATAAGGGAATTTTTTATAACACCCTCTTCATAAGCAACTAGTTTTTAATGTTTATTTATATTTTAATTCAATGGGAGTGACCCCCAAAAGGTCACAATTCATTGATAAAAAGGATTGACTATACTACTAAAGATGACACAAATGGGTTCACCAATGTATTGAAAATTATGGCCTTGTCTAGACGAATGCCTTAGAATCTTTAAACTAATTATGTTTTACTGTAGTTCATAACCTCGCCCATAGAATTGACCTTCATGCCTGCAGAAGTGAACTAGCACACAAAATTAAACTAGGTAAAATTTAATAACTTGAATTTGTTCATTTTAATTTGTTGCATCTCTATTTGAAGTGGGGTGGTGTTTACATACACTATTTGGGAGCTTGCTAAGTGAGGGTTATGTTTTCGTTAGTCAAACCATTACGCAAATTGATTCAATGACAATGAACCAAGATCAAAGATAATAGGCAAGCATGGAGTATGCCTGTTGACTCCCAAAATTACTACAACCCAAGACCCTAAAAAAATTTATAATCGCCTAGGTCAGGGACATCATCAAGGTGATTAAAAAAGGTTTATCAATAAGTTATGGGTGATTTTGGAAAACCTACAGGAGTGGGTAGACTCCTCTGCACTTCAGGCTCAGTTAGACCTAGGAGGGATATTCCTAGAGGGATCAAATAGGACACAAACAAATAATCACATCCATACCCAATGTACACTTGACCCCAAAGTTGTCACTAGGTCAAGACAACATGGTTGCACAAGCCTCTGATTAAGCTGATAAGAGCAATCCTACAGAAAGAGGATGCTCACGGAACTATAATTGCAACTAAAACTTGATGTATTGTTTTGATTTTCAATAAAGTGTGGGTGATCCTAGGCCTCTCAGACCGATGCCTATCCAATGGGCTACAGAGTTTCAAGTTCATCAAAGGAAAACATTAAAAGGAGGTGTATGAATGCCTATCTGGTTATTCAGATGCACAAAAAACTAATATCAAACCATGAGAATACTTAACAATCTAACACCATACAATATTCTTCCATATGTAATACTAAAATGACCATTTACAAAGCTTGAAATGGATTAAGAACTGTCACACTCATTCAAATCAGATTTTACAATCATGCCATGAAGTGTGGCAAGATAAAACCCTAACTGCGATGGAGGATTCCTGAAAGAACAGTTACAACAATGGAGAAAAATAATGAATTGATATCACGATTACAATATATATCACATACACTTCTGATGAATGCTTCCTGAAGAACTGGAAATAAACAATAGATGAAGCCCTAACTGCCTTGTGATGAGTCCATTAGTTGTCCTGTTTTTATTTCCAGACTTATATATGTATTAATTATGTCCATGTTTATCCTTAAGACACTGAAGCATGAAAGATGGTATATAATATGTTAATTAATTATGTGTGGATAATAGATTGTCCATGTGATAAGTTAGTATTTTATGTTGATTCTAAGTGGTAATGATGCATAAATATTATAAAGAGTACTAACTCCTCATGCAGCAAAAGCTTGGCTTCATATCATGAAGAACACTGAACAACCCATAGTTGAAGGAGATGTTAATATCCATAGAAGATGATACATGAACCTGTAGCCAAAGAAATAAGATCCTGAATTAACTGGGATAAGTCACCTATGACTCTATAACGGTTATCTCTCAATAAATGATGTAGTTGAGGAACCTAGATCATGCTCTATGATTCTGTTTCTAAGTCGTGATTATTCTTTATGGATAATGAGGAAGTAGAATTGTAATATGACTGTGTTTTCTCTATTGCCTTCATGATTAGGTAGTTTCTTATTTTCTATTGCTCTGTAATTAAGTCCTTTTTCCTACAATGTGGGATAATGGGTAGTTAAGACATTTATTGTTCAGTAGCTTTACTCACAAAAAGACAATGTTGATCTCGGTTAGCTAAATCAGAGGATAATAGATAGATTTTGTTTCATATAGTTTTGAAAGGAGATACAATAGTAGATTTTATTGTACCTTTGTTACTTTTGGCATTCAATGAAGAATATGTGTTTTTGAGTTCTGTTTATGACTACAAAGATTTAGTAGGAGATTTAGTTAGATCTTGTGGGATCACAACCACTCAAGCCGACCACTTGAGGTACTGTGCTTCTCCACCTTGTTTATATGTTTAGTTTATGAATTGTATGTTTATATATATGTGTTTATGACTGTTGTTTTTTTGTTATGAATCATGTGAAGTAATTTAACCTTAGTAGTTTGTGTTGTCAAGTTCATTGAGTCAAGGTGATCATCGACTGAACCACTTGTCAGTTCCTCTTTTACATAGAAGTTACACAAAGACATTGATTACTGTTGTGTTCAATAATCTAGTTGCTTTCCAATATTCCTGTTTACTTAGGATATTGTAATTGCTTTATTTCCCTTACACAACCTCTAGGATAAAACTCGGGAATCCTTAACTGTACACATAGTACAGGCATCATCCAAGAAGAATATGATTCCCTAGTTTGACAATGTAAATGTAGCACGTTATGTAACCAGTAGATTACTTGATAAGGGATTTGATGGTCCATTGAGTAGTATGTATGTCCTTTCTACATCAATATATTGGTAGATAACAGAGTTCGGTATTTTTGGCATCGTTGTCAGGGATGGTAGATAATGGAGTTTCTGAGTTCTTGTTGATTTATGCTTGTATTTTCTTTATTAGGACATAATACTCTCTTTTTAGCATTTAGGATTGTTTAGATATTCCATATATCTCCAAAATATTCACTAACAGGATGCAAGAACAGAGCCACTAGCTCATACATTATTGTATGCAGGGCCCAAGAGACCATAGAGGGAGGTTCCTTCCAACTAGTTCAACAGAAGAAGAAGAACACTTTGAATCATCCCTTGGTCTGGAGTACATTGAGGATTTTGAAGATATTGCAAATCATAGTCCAGATAACGTGGCAAATGAAGAAGTAGAAAATCTAGATGAGCCAATTACCTTTGCCTTTCCTATTACCAACTAGGAGAGAGCTGACACTTCGAAAAATATCCCTCCTACTTTACCAAACTTTCATGGGTTAATCACTGAAGATCCTAATACATTTCTCTAAGTTGATGTACTCTGTAGGAGTTATGATTACACTACATATGCATATAGGCTTAAGCTTTTCCTAGCCGCCCTCAAGGATGTTGCATTAAAATGGTTTATGGGTCTAAGGGAAAACTCTATCACTACATGGGCTGTCATGAAAGAAAAGTTTTTTGCAGAAATATCAAGACTATTGTCGTGGTAGAGACATGAAGGGGGATGGCATCTTCAGGATGTCACAGAAAGAAGATGAGCCTCTGGAAGATTATGTTGAGAGATTTTAGTTTTGCCTCAAAAAGTCAAGACAAAATAGGCTCTCTCCAGAGTCACTCAAGCTGGTCTTCCTAAGAGGTGTGAGCGAGGAATGTATGGATGCACTCAATCTAATCAAAGTAGGAGATATCTCTCAACTGGGATTTGATGAAACTTGTCAAATCTGTAGAAACTATTCACCTTCTACTCTAAAGAAAAATAGAGGTTTTAGAACCTTGCCTTCAAGTAAATCATCCAATGGAGTCTCCAGAGTAGAGCTTAGCAATCTCCTATCCAACATGAAAGAGGCTATCATAAGCCATCTCACAACACATCTAGACACTTTGCATATAAAGAAGAAAGAAGAGGCATCAGAGGTAGCTTTGAGTGAATACTATCCTCATTGTTGACAGAAGAAGGTCAATTGCCAATGCAAGGGACTTGCTAGTATATCTGAAGGTAAGAATGAGAAAACAGATTTCAGAGCCATAGAAGATGAAGAAGGTCAGGTGTTCTGCATTACACATTGAAGGCCATGACAGCAAAGACAAGGTATGCCTCAAGACCCCTTGACCAAATCCATGTCATTTGCACCACCTGCCTCAAATTCTCATAATTGGAATAATGCACCTTGGTATAACTGACCACAACAGCAATGGACAACCATGCCACCTAGTTAGACCCATCAGCAGGGGGTATGGCCACAACAGCCATCCCAATCCTCAAATTATAATCCACAATGGCAATCTAATCAAAACCCATGGCCATAGCAGTGGTGTGGAAACCAATCTTGGCAAAATCCAAATGTGAACTACCCGCAACCACAACAAACCCTGCCTCAGCAACCTGCCCTTATGCCAAATACAGCCTCACCTACTCCTGCCCAGACTAGAGCTACTCAATTGCCAGCACAACCTGCACCTAACCCTAACAACAACCCTGTTCAGCAGGCTTATACTAATGAGGCCATCCAATACCCAACCTATATGGTTGAAGTTAGTGATGTGCACCTACGCTCAGGAAAGATGCTTGTTGGACCATCATCACCACTCATTACAAAACTTCTTGATAAGGAACAACCCTCTGTCACTAATAACCATCTGAATAACTAGCAAAAGCCTCCTAAGTAAATCTCTCTGCAAGAAGAAACAATTACCAGAAGCCCTCCATTTCTAGAGAGATTGAAAATGTAGCCTAAACCAACTCCATCTGAACCTAATTTTGATTTCATGGGACAACTAAAACATGTCTATGTTAAAATTCCCCTCATCCGAGCCATCAAGGATGTATCCATTTACACCAAATCCATAAGGGATTTATGCCTTAAGAAACCAAGAAGGAAGAGAAAAGACCCTCAGATAGTCCATATTATAGGACAACTTGTTGATATCATGTTAGGTAACTTGGTTGTCCCAAAATATGCAGACCTTGGAAGCCCTGTGGTTGATGTAAACATCAATGGTACCCTTATCAAAAACACCTTGATTGACCTAGGTGCATCCATTAATGTAATGACAAAAGAAACAATGACTAACCTTCAACTAGATAACCTAAGACCTACCCCACAGTACTCCAATTGGCAGATAGGTCCACAGTCAAGCCAGAGGGGGTTATTGAAGACCTTGTTATCACACTGGATTCATGGGAATACCCTGCAGACTTTATGGTTTTGTAGCCTAAGACTAGCCTAGGAGGATATCCACTTATCCTAGGGAGACCCTGACTGGCAATAGTAGATGCCTTCATAGGATGTCCGTCAGGAAATATGATAATTTCCAATGGGAATGTAACAAAGAAATTGCTCCTTTATCCACTTGCTCAACCTTTTGCTGATATGGAGCAGTCCATTTGGCCAGACCTAGGGGATCCTGACCAATATTCTCTTCAGACATTAATGAAAATTGAAAGAGACCCATTACTGGCTATTCAAGATTAAGGTGATGTACTTTCCAATGTCATACAAAACAATTATGGAATAGACATATAGCAAGTCCCATGTCTAATATGTATGGTCTATTCCCTTCATAGTGTTTTGCCTACAATCACTACTCTAGCCCATGCTTCTACCAGCAAAATGTTTCATTAGCTATTGCCTCATAGTTGTAGTCTCATCTTATCAGGGTTAGATGTTGCCTCTGTCATGCCTATGGCAGCACAAGTTGACATCACACTTGGGAAGACACTCAATATCAATAATGAATTGACATTTGTCTAGAAAACTGAGATGATTAAAATGCTACAAACTCATAAGATAGAATTTGTATTGGACTATCATGATATGAAGGGAATTGACCCCAATCTTTGCATGCATAGGATATACATTAGTGAAGGATGCAGACCAATTAGGCAGCCTCAGAGAAGGATGAACCCTATAGTAAGAGACATAATGAAGAATGAATTGTAGAAATTACTGGATGCAGGATTCATATACCCAATATCAAATAGCCAATGGGTGTCTCCACTAGTTATAGTACCAAAGAAAGAAGGTAAGTGGAGAGTTTGTGTAGACTACAAAGAATTAAACATTGCCACTAGGAAAGATCATTTCCCTCTTCCTTTCATTGACCAGGTCTTGGACTCTTTGGCTAGTAAAAAGTACTTTTCTTTTCTTGACAGGTTTAGTGGATATAACCAGATCAAGATAGCTCTTGAAGACCAGGATAAGACAACATTTACATGCCCATGGGGGACATATGCCTCTTTTGTTCTTCCATTTGGACTCTACAATGCTCTTGCCACATTTTAGAGAGCTGTCTTAAGCATCTTTGTTGACCTTGCTTGTGACTCTATGGTAGTTTATATGGATGATTTTACCACTTATGGAGAGTGCTATGAGGAGGTCTTAAAGAACCTTGAAAAAGTATTGCAAAGATGTCAAGATCATAATCTCTCCCTTAGTCATGAAAAATGTTTCATGACAATGCAGGAAGGAGTAGTGCTTGGTCATTTTGTATCCAAAGTAGGAATTCAAGTGGATCCACACAATATTGAAATCATTTCAACCTTACATGTCCCTCAAAAATAGAAGGATGTTAGAAGTTTTCTAGGTCATGCAAGGTATTATAGAAGATTTATAAAGGATTTCAGTAAGATTGCTACTCCTTTATCTTACTCTCTAAGGATGTAGAATTTAATTGGACAGTTGACTGCTAGATATCCTTTGACCATCTCAAAGAGTCATTAACAAAGACACCTATACTTAGAGGACCTAATTGGGCAATACCTTTCCACATACATATAGATGCCTCTGATTTTGTAGTAGGGGTTGTGCTATGACAAAAAGAAGGTAATGTGGAATATGCAATTTATTACATCAACAAAAATCTTCAAGGTGTTGAACTTAACTATATTGTTACTGAGAAATAAATGTTAGCTGTTGTTTATGCAATAAATAAGTTCAAGCATTATATCACTGGTTATCCTATTTTCATTCACACTGACCATGCAACAATAAGATATCTTATGAATAAACCAGTGGTAAGTGGCAAATTGGCTAGATGGTTATTACTACTTCAGGAATTTGATATCACAATTGTGACAAGCCAGGGAAGGCCAATGTTGTTTTTGATTTTCTCTCCAGGCTTCCCACTTATATTGAAGAACCAGTCATTGATGATTCTTTTCTAGATGAACACTTATTTGCACTGACTGTAAAAACTCCATGGTATGTAGATATAGCCAATTATCTTGTCACAAGGAAAACACCTCCACACCTCTCACCTAGAGAAAGGCGCCACCTTGTAGAGAAAAGTTTTCCTTATTTATGGGTATCTGGTTATCTCTTCTATATAGGACCTGATCGTATTATGAGAAGGTGTATTAGGGAAGATGAAGTGTATAACATCCTCAGAGCTTGTCATGATGAACCCTATGGTGGACACTTTGTAGCCAAGAGGACAGCAGACAAAATTCTGAACATTGGTTATTATTGGCCAACATTGCATAAAGATACAGTGCTCTACACAAGAAGATGTGATTGTTGTCAAAGAATGGGAAGACCTACAAGGAGTGGTGAAATGCCTCTACAACCACAACTAGTGGTCACACCATTTGACAAGTAGGGCATTGATTTTGTTAGACCCATAGATCCGCCTTCTAACCATAAGGAATATACACTTGTTTGCACTAATTATCTTACAAAATGGGTGGAAGTGAAAGCCTTGACAATAGCCAGAGATAGTAAGGTTGTTACATTACTCTATGAAGAAATACTTACAAGGTATGGTGTCCCAAGGAAAATAGTCACAGATCAAGGACCACAGTTTACATTTGCACTAATTGCTAGCCTTGTTCAAGAATATGAAATCAGGCATTAAAAGTCCACCCCATATCATCCACAATCCAATGGTCAAGTTGAGGTGACCAACAGAGAGATTGAGGCAATAATGACAAAGACAATTGGGTAGCAAGACTCTCTGAAGTAGTTTGGGCATATAAAACTACATGGAGGACTACATGATACACACCTTATGAGTTAGTTTATGGCAAGAAGGCAGTCCTTCCCATTGAGTTTGAATATGAAACACTAAGAACATCTATCTGACTTGGTATGGACTTGTCAAAAGCTTAAGAAGGATTGCATCAACTTAATGCATTAGAGGAGCTTAGGTTGGAAGCAGTTCATCACACTGAATTAATCCAAAACCAGAGAATCAAATGGCATGATCAATACATCAAAACTAAGAACTTTCAAGTAGGTGATTGGGCACTTCTCTACAACTCTAGATACAAAGATCATAAGGGCAAGTTGCAGACCAGATGGTTAGGGCCTTATGAGATCAAGGAGGTTTTCAAAAATGGTGCAGTCTAATTAACCACCATATACCAAGTCAAATTTTCACTGATGGTTAATGGACATAGGTTGAAATTATATAAGAAGCCTTTGGATAAAGCTACATTTCTTTAGCAAATAATGGCAGATATGACTCATGATGTTCCAAAGCCTCTTGTCTCAAATGAGGTCTCCAGTCTAATAGCAACTAATAGCACTATTTCCAACATAAACCTAGCTACTCCATTGGATGTCATTCCTTAGCCCTCTGCATCCACAATGGATTTTAGCTAGGTACCAACTGATACTATTGTTTTGGGTTTGGGTCAAGCTATTAGCTTGACTGAAGTTCCATAAGTCAGTATGAGTTCTCCACACTTTGTACATAAATAAAAACACACAATGCACACACAACACATAACAATAGCATTAAAATAAGGGTGATCTTCCACTCAAAAGTTCAGGCTCCATCATTTCAGTACCCTTCTCCACTAGGAATTTCCTTTGGCATTCAAACACTTCATCAGAAGGACCTGTAGCCAAAGGTAATTTGATGTTCAATGGGACATGTATATGATGCACCCATAGCCATAGGTTTGTCATTCACTTGGGACCTGTCAAAGCTGCACCCGCAGCCACTACACATGGGACCTGTTTATTTCATGATGTGTTTGCATGCATGCAACCAATATTGCCTACAGTACATTTTTGCACTCACCTACGCATGCCACCATCTTTTCACCCAATTATACTTCATTGCCACGTGTCACACATCCAACACATTCCGTCAGCACACCATGTCAATCTCATGATCACATCATTGTGATTTGATATGGTTCGTTCGTCAAGTACATCACCTCAAGCCATCATGCAATCATGTTTACATGCCATAATTCCAGTCTCGAATGTATTTATCTCATTCATCTCTTTAATTGACATTAATTGCTACTTCTTTCATGGCTTTCTTTATTTGAATTTAATTAATATTACATCTTATATCCATTTGAAATGATTCAACCTGTTTGTTTGTACCCTTGCTAGTCATTCTCATTTGAGGACAAATGAAATTTTTAGTTGGGGGGGATTTTAATCGTTCCATGTACATTCAAACTTCAAATCAACTTCCAAACCCTTTATTTCATAATTATTGCCATCCGCCGCATGACATTCAAGCTAAGCAAGCATATGGCAAATGCAGTTGGTAATAATGTTTTTGTAAGTAGCAGTGGGTATCAAACAAACAAAGGATTGAGAACAATTAAGAATAGCAATTTGAAAGTAGAGGATTGAAATAAATGGCAAACTAAATTTTCCTAAGATATCACAATGGGTGGTGAACCAATAAGAAGAGAGTCTATTGTTCATTCAGCATTGTTGGTTGATGTGGATGCCTTGCCAGTTTTTCAACAGGTAGGATGGTTGTAGTATTTTATCCATATAATAGAATCTAATGAGGACATCACTAAGCAGTTTTTTGAGACATTTCATAATGAGGAAGTTGTAGTGACAGGTCAAAGGGTTCATGTTGATGTAGCATCCATAGCCAAGGTCATAGGGCTACGAGCAACTAGGGAGGAATTTCTTGTTAGAGTGGATGCCATTTCTACAAGAGCTGAGTTCATATGACTGGAAGAAAGGTTAGAATCAAACTCTCAAGGTACTAAACGAGTTTCCTTACCCTAGTTTTGGGCCAATGTAGCTTCTTGGGTTATTAAGTATCTTACATGTGATGGAAGGAAGTCTTTACTTTATATTGTTCATTTAAAACTCCTGAGTCATCTTTGTCATGGAATGATAGTTAATGTTCCTAATTTTCTGTTTAATTTACTAAAGAGGATGTCTGCAGAATACAAAAAGAAAAATTGTTAGTCCTCTTTGGACCACCATGGGTTGATTGTCCTGTTACTGAAAAGAAGTCTATTTATTCATCACCTTGAGTTTTCTTGGGAAAGGTTTCTTGAAGTTGATCATACTAGGGAGGGGCCGATGAGAGTGGAACTAGAAGTAGAAGAAAAGGCACAGGTAGAAACTTCTCACCCAATATCTTCCCCTACCCGTAGCCATGCATTTGTTGAGGAGTAGCCAGCTCCAAGCTTTGTTGCACCCATTCAACAACCTACTAGTTCACCTACATCTATAGTCTCACCTATTTCAACCCTAGTAGCAGAACATGTATCTCCTCAGACCAAAAGCCATAAAAAGAGAAAGCTAAAATAGAAATTGATGTCTAAAGCTTCTAAAGCTACATGTGAAACCCCATCTTCTAAAGCTGCATGTGAAACCCTAGCTTCTAAAACTACATGTGAAACCCCAGCTTCTGAAACTGTATGTGAAACCCCAGCATCTGAAACTCCCCATGAAACTTCTTATGTTCCAAGTGCTACCAAGAAAGCCAAGAAAAGGAAATCAAATTCTTCCAAAGCTAAGAACAAACAAGGAACCCTTGTTCAAACAAATAGGTGTTCAGGTTGCCTAAAAGAAAAAGAACTCTCAAGGGAACCTGAGAAGAGGAATATGGTTGACCTTGATACTGACCTCGAGAGGGAGCACATGTTTGTTGACAGAGAACAAAAAAATTTGGCTTACACACTTATTCAGGAGACTGATGAGGAGTTTGAAGAAGAAGATATATGGACAACTAGGAAAAGCCATATGCCTTCCTCTAATAATGAAGAACCAGATTTCTCAATCCCTCAAGATGAACTAAAAGGAAGCTAGGTGGGTAGAAATAGCTTCCTACACTAATCTAATGAGGGGAAAGCTATGTAAATTCAATTTAATCTTTACAATTACAACAACATGAAACATATAACAGAGATATTGCAGCAATACACATAGAAGCAGAAAGAAGACAGAAGAAGAGAGACAAGATATATCGTGGGGAAAACCCTTATTGGGTGAAAAACCCCACACTCAGAAACCTGCATAATATATTATCAAAACTGAATATGGTTTACAATACACTTGCAATGCAAGCTTCAATAGTCTTCGACACTCATGTCTGGAGTCAATCCGGCAGCATAACAATACTTGTCAATCACATACTACTTCTCCTCCTCCAAGCACCCGTTTATATAGAATATACAAGGCAAAATTGCCTCTATCTTGGAATGGGCATCCAACTTGGCCTCAAGGCCCAAAAACCATGCCTATGGACACTTGGTCAACATTGTAAGATGTATCTGACACTTGTCCACAACTCCCATCCCAAAGAGGTCGCCTATTTCTAAAATGGGCTATGACAGATGCTCTTACGACTTTTACGACCATCATAGAATCTGTCATAGCAGTTACAACTTACAGCTGTAAGAGAATTTATCATACACAGGCTACAAATAGCATATTCTCTTACAACATGTCATAGTCCACCTTGGGGCGCCCAAAGATGCCTTTTTCAAAGATGTTCCTCGACACATGTCTTCACCTGTCTTACAAGCTTCTATTTCTGACTCTTACATGTCATAACTTCATCATAGGAATCCTTCATAACTGTTTCAGTCAATATTCCCTTACACAACATCTAAGATGCTAACACATGCCAAAATACTCCTACCACAAAGTGGGACACCTATCTCTTCATGTGAGGACAAAATTACAAGTTGTCATCTTCCATGTAGGATGACACATCACCGTGCCACATCCCACAAAATGACAATATGGAATTTACAATTAATTTACATCATAGGCAATGAATAAATAAATACAATCAAAAATAATGCAAGGAATTACCAAGATTGAGACACCTTATTTCCCAACATGAACCACAGGGAGAAGAGTTATTTTTAGACTCTAAAGACACAGCAGGGGGTGAGAAAGATGAGTTATAGATGGCAATGAAGAGAATTGCAAAGTTAGAGGAGAAATTGAATAATTATCAACAAAAGGAGACTAGATTGAATGACAGGGTTAGAAAGTTAGAAGAATAGTTGCATGTTTTTCAAAAACAGGGATCAGGACTTGAAAAATTGGCCCAATTGGCCATAATTGAGATAAATAGGAGAAATCAAGAGCCTGTGCAGCTAGAAGATTAGCCTGGAGAACCTACTCCAATTACCTTACTTTCAGTCACCTTACAAATGTGGAATGAAATAGATAAACTAGTAAAGGAACAAGGTTAATTGAAGGAGCAACATGGTAAGGAAATTGAGATGAAAAATGCAGAGATAAAGAGGTTGAAGTTCAAGACAAACAGAATGGTAGACATGACTGTACAGTTGATGAGATGTAGGCCACCTGGTAGGGTGTATGCCATCTACTTGCAAGAACAGTACCTGAGTTTCCAATTTAGCCAACTATACAGTGATGCCCCTATCTCCTTATTAACACCTGACTTGTTCCTAACCACTTACCAGAAAGCTACTCCTGAATTGCAAAACCAATTATGTGAATTCTACTTACATGAACTTGTCGTTCCTTGTGATACTCACTAGAATCCCCTATTTGTAATTGGGGATGTACAATTGAGGGCCTTGGCCTCATTTATTCAGAATGAGCACATGAGGGGAGAATTAATGCAACTGTATAATGAAAGAGAGAAGTCAATCCCTCTCAAATTAAGGGTAGAATCTCCAAACCCCCAGAAGATAATGGAGGAATGGGTGGACTTCATTGAGCATCAAGAGGTAGAAAATAAGTTGTTGGAATGCAGAGCCATAAACTATCAGAAATTTGGGGAATTGTTAGGAAATATTGGTAAGGAAACAATGAGGTTTTCACAAGACAGATGGAAGGAATTGACACCAACACTACAGAGAAAGGAGCCTCACTTTGTCTTTAACTTGTTAGCAGCAATTCACAGAGCACAAAGATATATAAGGTCAACAAAAGAACATGGGATAACATGGTTACCACTAGTCTTCCATCCTCCTCTGCTGCCCTATCTTATTCCACATTGGATGGGTTAGAGGACTAACTGGATTGTAGAACAAAATAGATGGGACAGATTAGAAACCTAGAAAGGGTTCTACCTCAGACAGGAAAGAGGAGTGGGGGAGCCAATAAACTACAGGGAGATAGCCCTCTAGTGCAATCTGAGACCTTGGTTGTTGGAGGACCAAGAAAATGATTAGTTGGGGGTGTGATGAGTCCATTAGTTGTCTTGTTTTTATTGCTTTAATTACCTATTTTCCAAAGACATTTCCAGACTTATATATGTATTAATTATGTCCATGTTTATCCTTAAGACACTGAAGCATGAAAGATGGTATATAATATGTTGATAATTAATTATGTGTGGATAATAGATTGTTCATGTGATAAGTTAGTATTTTATGTTGATTATAAGTGGTAATGATGCATAAATATTATATAGAGTACTAACTCCTCATGCAACAAAAGCTTGGCTTCATATCATGAAGAACACTGAACAACCCGTAGCTAAAGGAGATGCTGATATCTGTAGAAGATGATACATGAACCTGCAGCCAAAGGAAGAAAGATCTTGAATTAACTGGGACGAGTCACCAATGACTCTATAACAATTATCTCTCAATAAATGATGTAGTTGAGGAGCCTAGATCATGCTCTATGATTCTATTTCTAAGTCATGATTATTATTTATGGATAATGAGGAAGTAGAATTGTAGTAGGATTGTGTTCTCTCTGTCGCCTTCATGATTAGTTAGTTTCCTATTTTCTATTTCTCTGTAATTAAGTCCTTTTTCCCTACGATGTGGGATAATGGGCAGTTTAGACATTTATTGTTCAGTAGCTTTACTCATAAAAAGACAATGTTGATCTCGGTTAGCTAGATTAGAGGATAATAGATAGATTTTGTTTCATACAGTTTTGAAAAGAGATACAGTAGCAGATTTTATTGTACCTTTGTTATTTTTGGCATTCAATGAAGAATATGTGTTTTTGAGTTCTTTTTATGACTACAAAGATTCAGTAGGAGATTTAGTTAGATCTTGTGGGATCACAGCCACTCAAGTCAGCCACTTAAGGTACTGTGCTTCTCCACCTTGTTTATATGTTCAACTTATGAATTGTATGTTTATATATATGTATATGATTGATGTTTTGTTGTTATGAATCATGTGAAGTAATTTAACCTTATTAGTTTGTGTTGTCAAGTTCATTGAGTCAAGGTGATCATCGACTAAACCACATGTCAGTTCCTTTTTTACATAGAAGTTACATAAAGACATTTGATTACTGATGTGTTGGATAATCTAGTTGCTTTCCATCATTCCTGTTTACTTAGGATATTGTAATTGCTTTATTTCCCTTGCACATTCTCTAGGATAAAACTCAGGAATTCTTAACTGTACACACAGTACATGCATCATCCAAGAAGAATATGATTCCCTAGTTTGATAATGTAAATGTAGCACGTTATGTAACCAGTAGATTGCTTGATAAGGGATATGATGGTTCGTTGAGTAGTATGTATGTCCTTTCTACATCAATATATTCGTAGATAATGGAGTTCGACACCTTAGATGCTCGGCACTTGTAGAAAGAAATTTTGCCTAGAATGATCCTCCTTTGAAAAGAGTTTCAATCCTCTATATATAGCCTTCACACACGGATCTAAGAATGAAACGGGCAGGAAATCCCTCAACAACCCCACAAACTACAGTTAAAAACATTAATTTTAGCCACCCATTTCACATTAATGGCAATCCCAAAGGTTGTTGCCACATTCCCAGGTGGTGGGAGGAGTATGGAAGGCTAGTCAATTGGCCTCTGACAAATTAGACTTCGGAGTTCGGGCCTCCATCCTGTACCATGCACTTTGAAAATAAAGAAAAGAACTACCTGACCTGAGATACTTAGAAGAACAAAGGACATCGAGGGTCATGTCTCAGGCCTTCCACCCTCCACCTCAAACAAGAAAGAAGGAAGACAAACTCCCTAGTCACCAAAATCTGCAACACTTAGAAAAATGAAGGCACCTTGGTGGACTTCGGTGATTGGGCCTTCCACTTTCTGCCTTCCAAAAGGAAGGACAAAAAGAAACCTACCTTCGGCCACTGCCCACAAGACTTAGAAGAATTTTGGATCTGTCGGTCTTTGGCCACATGTCAATAGTTCACATTAGCGTGCCCCTCATCAGGTCCCACTTAACTAATGTCACGATCATGCACTCTACATCCACGTGGAATACACCAATACCACTCTTTGAAGTCCTTCAACTGACCTTGTACATGTGGCAACCTATCACAATAGCGCAAAGCTGACTTGGCTCTAACAACTATCCTCTACGTGGATGCACTACCAATTAAATAAGTTTGAAGGATATGTTAATTAACATTTATTAGAGTTCACACATCAGGATTTCTAAGTAACATCTTCTCATTTGAATTTAACAAGGAACATCTCCTCCTTCTGACTTCTGAAAGCAATGACCAATACTCACAAGTTGTCAGAGCTTTGCGATTGGGCCTTCTTATTGATGCATGCTCCACAGAAGACAAAAGATCGTAAGCCTGACCTCCGATACCTGATACACTTAGGCATTTTTGCAAGAAACCAAGGTGAACTTCAGAGCTGATAGACATGGCATAGTGAAGAAGGGAACTCCAAACTCTAAAACTTCAAAAAGGCAGAAAATACAAGGAAACACTTAGAATCTTTGGGACTTAGTCATTTTGGGGGTTTTTTCCTTGCATTTCAAAAGCCAAACACATGGAAACCTTGTGAAGGGAACCCATGGAAAATATCTTTGATTGGGTATAAATGATAGGTTCTACAACAAAGGCAAGAGTGGGGTTTTCACTAAATTTGGGGCAAAAAATGCATGTTGGGAACTAGTTTTTTTTCAGGTGTCAACACTGGCTCTAGTTGGGAACGTGTGCCAAGCAATGGAACAATGAGAATTTAGATCTTTGGAGCATACCAAAGGCAAAAACAATACACAAGAATTAAAAACATACACAAAACACCATCCAGACCAACAATGGTTAAGACTGCTCGTGGTAAAAAAATAATAGATATAACAAGATTTCATCACAAAATTTTGAAGGACCACACTACTTATGAGAAGTAGAGTTTCAGATGTTGCCCATGAACATGCAACTCTAGAGGTTCCCCTTTCATATTTCTGATATAAAAGGTGTCCTGACTAGCCCTTTCATCAATTTGATATGGGCCTAACCATAGTGGTTCAAACTTACCATGCTTGCCCTTGTCTTCTGATTTTGCATTCCAGAGAAGAACCAAATCTCTAATATGGAAACACCTTTTAACTACTCTCTTGTTGAACAAATGCTCCACCTCCTGCTATCATAGCAAGTTTTTGTCATGTGCTATCCTTCTAGCTTCGTCTAATTCTATCAACTCATGCATCCTCAATGCCAAAGCAACATCCCCATCTTCTCCTATTTGTTGTAGTAGTTCATACACAAGCAGTTCTATTGACATTGGCATTTTGGCCTCCATCCCATATACTAGCTCAAAAGGACTCTTGCCTATAGCACGTTTGTAGGTGATCCTATTAGCCCAAACTGCATACTTTAGATTGTCATCCTACCTTTTCTTGTTCATATCTAGAGTCCTCTTCATAATTTTCATGAGGCTCTTATTGCTGGACTTAGCTTGTCCATTACTTTACTGATGGTATGGTGATGAATGGATCAGACTTATCCCATATTTGGAACACATACCTATAATGTCATGAGATTTGAAGCACATGGCATTGTCTGCAACAATTCTAGATGCCACAACAAATCTGGTTATCACATTGTTCAACAAGAACTCAATCACCACCTTGGATGTGGCATTGTTAGTTGGAATAGCCTCAACCCACTTTGTAAAATAATCAGTTGCCACCAATATCCATCTGTACCCATTGCTTGATCTCTCTTGGTATCCCCTATGAAATCAATGTCTCATTGTTAAAATGGTGCTTCAATGGTAATATTCATAAGGGGAAAGACACCTTGAAACTTCAACTTACCAAAAAAATGTTGGCAAGCATCACATTTTCTAACTTGTCTTGCAACATTTGTGAAGAGGCTCGACCACCAGAAACCTACCCTAATGATCTTATGTGTTGTGGTTTTAGCATGGAAGTGCCCACCACATACTCCTTGGTGATATTCATCAATAACTTCCTCAGATTGTTACTAGTCCAGACACTTCAACAGTAGTCCCTCATGATTTCTCCACATTAAAACACCTTGAAGTAAAACATATTTCTGAGATTGGAGTTTAAGTGTCCTTTGCCGAGTTACATTCATGCCTAGGGGACAATGCATGTTGACACGATAAAAGATAGTATCTTTATACCATGGATCATTTGTCAACGTACACACACCAACAAATAGAATAGCATTTACCTCATTTACCTCAGCTACCTTTAAGGTGGAATTAGCAATTAGCTTGGCCAAACCTTGACCTCTAACCAGTTTGGTGACATGCACCTCAATATCATACTCTTGGATCCTGTTGATCTATCTACATCTTCTTCTAGAAGCTTCCTGTTGCATGAAAATATCTTTCACAACTGGATGGAGCACATATACAATTGTCTTTGCACCCATAAGATATGGTCTCTGCATTAAACAAAGCATATGCATGCTTTTCCATATTTGAATAATTCAATTCAATAGCCTATAAGGAGTTTCTAAAGAATCTTATGCACTGCTCAAATCCATCGCCATTCTTTTGCAACAACACAACAGCAATAGTATAATATGAAGCAAAAGAAAAGAGTTTAAAAGGCTTGGAATATTCTAGGATTACCAGCACTAGTGCATTCTTTAGAGCATCTTTTATCTCAACAAAAGCTTCAGCTGGTTCCTTTTCCCATGTGATAGACTGTCCCTTCTTGAGCATCTTGGAAATTGCCTTAGTATTTTCAACAAATTTGGGAACAAATCACCTTACAAAGTTGATTTGTCCAAAGAAGGATTGAACACCTTTGATTGTTTTAGGCTGAGGGATAAGGTCAATGGCCTTAACTCTTTCAGAATCTATTCTAACCCCATCTCTTAACACAATATGTCCTAGCAACATTCCTTCTTCTACTCCAAACTAACACTTCTTGGGATTCAAATAGATCCCATATTATAAACATCTATCAAAACACAATTGCAAATGCTTGCAATGATCTTTATTGTCTTTGGAGAAGTGTAGTAAGATCATCCTGGTATACAACCATGATCTCATCAATGAGGCTTGCAAAGGCCACATCCATTTCCCTTTGAAATGTTGATCCTGCAGTCTTCAACCCAAATAGCATTCTCAAATTAACATAGGTTCCCCAAGGAGTAGTGAATGTTGTCTTGTACTGTTTTGACTCCTTGACCAACACCTGATTATATCCTAAGAATCCATCCATCATAGTCATCAATTCTAAACCAACGACCCTCTGCAAAAGATGATCCATACTTGGAAGAGGATAATTATCCTTTAGGGATTTGATGTTCAGATTTCTGAAATCTACACTCAGTCTAATCTCCCCATTCTTTTTCCTCATTGGGACAAGATTATACACCCACTCAGAATGTCTGATTGGTTTTATAATACCTCCCTCTTTCATCTTTAACAATTCTATCTACATTTTGGGAGCTATGGTAGGGTTTATAGGCCTTTGCTTCTGCCTAAATGGTTTTGCATCGGGCTGAAGGGGAATAGTATGCTGAAATAAATCCTCCCTATAAGCCTTCAGCCCATCATAAGACCATGCAAAACATTTCTTAAATTTTCTCAGTAGAGCAATCAACATCTATTTTTCACGAGGCTTCAACTTCTTGCCTATGTAAACCATTCTAGGTGCCTCCCTAGTTCCAAGGTTAACACCTTCAATGCTATCCTCTTCAACTATTTTACCTTTACTCTTCTAGAAATCTGCATTGTCAAACATTCTCTCTAGTGCTACCAGTGCCTTTGGAATTGTATTTATCTTTAGTTGGACAACCTCACTGCCAAACAAAGTTTCCTTTCCATCAAAAACTTCTACCATTGGTTGCCAGTCAATCAATTAACTGTCAAACTCATCCATGCAATTCAAAAAACTATAAATCTAATTGATGTCATTGAAAACCTGCTAGCTATAGATGTTATCAGGGATTATAGGCATGGTTAGAATTTCTATAGTGTAATGGGAAAGAGCACTAGAATTAGGCCACAAGTCAATTTCTGAACCAGTGACCGCCAAGGCATCAACTTTCTCATTTTCACTCCTCTTAATCCATTCAATGCTAATGGCATCAAACATCTTCATTGTGTCCCAGACAACATTCTTGTATGCTCTGAGTTTGTTGTCCTTGGCAGCAAAGGTGTTTCTTATCTGATGCACAATCAATTCTAAGTCACCATATATCTTCAAGCAGCTGACTCCATGTTTATGAGTGACATTCAGGCCCAACAATAGCACTTCATACTTAGCTACGTTGTTGGTGCATTGAAAATCAAGTCTAGAAGACTTGCCAAATTGCTCACTATTAGGCGTTATTAATACAATACCAACACTTGAGCCTTCTCTTGAATATGCACCATTAAAGTACATTGTCCACAAATCATCTATACCATGAGTAGGAGTATCATGAGTGGAAGGTAAAGCATCAAGGCCAAGATCATCATCACTGCAATATCCCATGAAGTGGTCAACATCAATGTCAAAGAAATTGGAATGATTTTCTCATGCTTTATACCTGTCCTCAATGTTCTCGTCCTCCACCTTTTTCTCCCTGTACAACTTCACTTCCACACCATGGACTGGAATGGTGGCATATGAAAGATCCATCTAGATACTTCCACCCATGGAGGCTGCCCACTTTCTAGATAATAACATACCCTGTTTAGCAAGGCAGTCTACAACAATAATTCCATCAAGAATGATTTGTCTAGGTAAGCAGTAAGTTTGACCTCAACATCCTTAACTAGACCTATCACATTAACCTCCCTGGAATCCATGGCAAAGCATTGGCCAAAGGACCGCGACACTTTTAGTTCCAATTCATTCATGATCTCTAGGGGCATAACATTGTTGGAAGCACCAGAGTCAAGTATACAATTGTGTAGCAACCAAGAATTTATGATCAAGTTTGTGTAAAAAGGATCTACTCCCTTCCTTCTATTAACAACAGTTGATCCTAAATATACCTCTATGGTTTCATCATGGCCTTTCTCCTCATCATCATTACTAGAAACAACAATAGGTTGTTTTTGTGTATCTACAATAGTGACAAATGATGCTACCCTATCTCTATGTTCATGGATTCTAAGGAGTTCCCCTATAGGCACTGAAATTCTGATTTGGCTAAAAACTTGAGCCATGTCAATAGGGTTATAATTGGGCAAAGGAGCATCACATGAGACAGTAACATCATTTGCACAAGGAATGTAAGGTATTACTTAATTGGATGAAATATCCTTACCTTTTTCCTTTGTCTTCTACTTCCCCTTTTCTGGTTCTTTTTGTGCTTGAGACTGATCATGCTTATTACTACATTTTGGGTAATGAACCCCTAGAATGGGTACAGTAGCTGGCTGCACGATTTGTGTAGGATTCTTCTACACATATTTCTTCTTTGTTGTTGGTGACTGCATTGGAATTTTCTTCTTTTCAGGCACATTCTTCTTGGGAACACTATTGTCTTTCTTATCCACGTTCCCCTTATGTTTGTCCTTATCCCCATTCAATCCTCATTGTCTTTATTCTACAACAGGAGAATTCTGCAAAGGCACTTTTCTATTCCTCAACTAATAACTTCCTTGGACTTACATAATGGTTGCATCAGTCAAGGCTTTCAAATCTTCTTTTGATGGTTTGGACTGCTTGTACTTCTTTTGCATAAGATCCCTCAAATGCCCAAAATCATGATCTGACAGTTGATATTTCTTTGGACCTTCATCGTAATCATATTGGAAAATATGATTACCCTCTTCATAACTATCATAATCAACATCCTGACCCATCTGTTCATACCCCTTTGTGTCAAACTAGTTTATCTCTTCTTCATAGTACTCAACTGCACCTTCTTCATTTGGAAATTCTTCATCTCTGCTCATTGAATGAGCCACCACACAATTTGTTGGATCATGGGGAAGGAATCAAGCCTAGCACCATAAAGACTCATCTTGAAAATTGATTTGATCATTTCTCAATGGATTAAGAGTGTCCCTTTCAGGTTGTTTAAAACTTACATGCCTAGGGGCAGCTTGTTTGTCATTTTGTTGTGGTCTCTTAGACCAATCAGTGTTATAAGGTTTGTTATGTAGTCTCTGACCTTTATTAAAATCTGTTGTAGCACCCTGAGGTGGAAACCCTTTATCATTTCTAGTAACCTTTTAAGATACATCTTTCATAACCCCCATAAGCGTATCGAGTTTGTCTTCAGTAGTGAGGGGTTTATTGAAAGTTGCTTTGTCTGGCTGGGATAGTTTTACATCAAACCTTTTAATATGTTTTCCTGAAGCTCTCATATTAATTTCAATGTTTATGGTTGTAGCATATGCCTCTCTTAATGTTTGTGGACTCTTGTCCCTTAAACAATAACCAATCTTTGAGTCAAAATCTCCATAGTACAAAACCAAACACAAATTCATTAGGTCTCATATGAGGAGGTACCTTTCTCATTGTCATGATGAAGTGGCTGTTGAAATCAACTACTATCTCATTTATGGCCTTTTTGATAGTTGTGAGTTCATGGATGGAAAACTTGGGGTCAATCCTATCTCCATACTACAATCTGAATACTCTCATGAACTCCTCCCAAGAATCAATAATGTTGTCAGGGAGAGCCTTATACCATTCCTTAGCACTTTCTTCCAATGAATGCACAAACAATTTCATCATAACATCTTCATCCTCAATTTCATATTCATCAATGACATTAATAAAGTGCCTAAGGTGCTCTTCGCCTATGACAATATTATTGCCTTGAAACCTAGGAATCTTTCCCCTAATCTCATTTGGAATTGGATTTGGAAAGTCAAGTATGCCAAAGAAATCAAGTTGTTTATATCTCTCAGCTCCCAGCGATTGTCTCAATGGAGGAAATCTTCGTTCTTGTATTCGTTGTGCATGCCTAGGATTCTGAACATTTCCATATTGTTGATTCACCTGGTTCTGTGGTAGTTGATTATGAACATTTTGAGCATGGGCATGATTCATATCTTGTTGTTCCATTTGTTGATGTTGTTGTTGTCTCTGATTATTCAGTTGGTTATACTACTTATTATAGCCCTGTTGTTGTGCATTTTGATTTACCTAGGCTTGCTAGGCAAGTTGAGCTTGTTGTTGGTCAATTAAGGCTTGCACCTCTCTTTGCCTATTCTTGAGATGATCAAGCAGGTCAAGTTCATCTTGGATTATTCTTTCTCTTTCCTCATCGATGAGCTGCTCTTACTGATTTTCCTCATTAGGAAATGTATCATGTCGACTTCCAAGTGATCTTGTGGGAGAAGGAGGGTATCTAGTAGTCTAATATGTCTCTTCATTCTCATTGGGCATTCCAAATGCTCTCAAATCTGGACCACAAGACCCATCTCTACTTCCTCTGCAAACCATATTCTCAATTCTTCTAACATCATACTCACTCCTATTCATCCTTCTGTTTGTTTTGTCTATGATATCTACAGAGTCCTTAGAAGTACATTCATACTAACCTCTCAAATCATCAAATGCATCATTTGTGCCAGAGGTACCTATTTGGTCTTGGGTATTCAATGGAGGCACCACATTGGGGTTTCTTGCCCTACATCTACTCCTACTATTTCATGTACCCCCAGAGGATTCATCATGCCAAAGGAGCACCTAGTTTCTTCCTCTATTCATTGTGAAGCTCTTTTCTCTTCAAACTACAATTATTTTCTGGGTTGTTAAAACAAAGTCACCACTTCCCCTGTTGGGAAGAAAATTTGAACAAACACTATATTTCAATACTACAACAACCAGAAGTAAAGATTTACTATTACTAAAGGCTTTAAATCTGAACCAAAGTACTATATCCTAGCAATAACACCAAAATGTTGACTCCCAAAATAACTACAACCCAAAACCCTAAAACATTTTATAAACACCTAGGCCATAGGCATCATCAAGGTGATTAAAAGAGGTTTATCAACAGGTTATGGGTGATTTTGGACAACCTACACAAGTGGGTAGACTCCTCTGCACTTCATGCTCAACTAGACCTAGGAGGGATATTCCTAGAGGGATCAAATAGGACACAAACAAACAATCACAGCCATACCCAATGTACACTTGACCCCAAAGTTGTCACTAGGTCAACACAAATTGGTTGCACAAGCCTCTGATTAAGCTAATAAGAGCGATCCTGCAGAAAGAGGATGCTCATGGAACTATAACTACAACTAAAACTTAATGTATTGTTTTGATTTTCAATAAAGTGTGGGTGATCCAAGGCCTCTCAGATCGGTGCCTATCCAATGGGCTACAAAGTTTCAAGTTCATCAAAGGAAAACATTAAAAGGGGTGTATGAATGCCTATTTGGTTATTCAAAAGCACAAAAAACCAATATCAAACCATGAGAATACTTAGTAATCCAACACCATACAATATTCTTCCATATGTAACATTGAAATGACCATTTACAAAGCTTGAAAATGGATTAAGAACTATGTTGGCATTTCAATTCGCACCTCTGGAATGCGAGTTGGAAACAGACAGCTATGCACAGATAAACTACTCTTCTATTAGGAGGGGAAGTTCCCTTTTTTGCTGATGATTACTTAAAAGATAAATAAACTAAATTTGCCTATCTTTTTTATTCTTAGCATAGGTTTTTTTATTTAAACTTCTAACTACAACTAGGCCTAAACTAAATGACACTTTTGACAACCTAAGTAAATTCAGAGCTTAGGAATCAAAAGTAAACAAGGAATGATTTGTTAACACAAAAGCTCAAATAAACTTGTTCCAGATCACATCCGAAGACTTATTATACTTTATAGATGTAAACTAAAAGTAAGTATATGCAAGCAACATATCTAATGTTAATTGAATGAACATGAGACAAAGAATCAGAGCAATAGAAGGCATGAGATTTCCTTTCTCACTATCAAAAAGCTATTACAACTCCAGGACAACAATATTGCAGCAAAGACATGCATACAATATGTGATCAAACACTGGATTACAAACAACACAAAGTGAACAAGCACTTGAATAACACTTTTGCAGGCTAGAATAGGCACAACAAATTATGCTATCACAATTATAGTTCCTCAACAATGGGCAAGGTTGCCCTTATTTATACTAAATCAAAGGAGTAGGGAACCCTAAAATCTCCTTGATTTAATCTAACTTGCCAACTTGCAAGCTTTATTTCTATTCTAAGCAAAGATTACAACTAACACCTGCTTTAATTAAAATAATATGCTTTAAAGCAAAGAAAGCTCCAACTATTACATAGTGATTTTTTCTATTTAAAGGATGGATGAGCTTTGAATGAAAGAAAATGCTTTAAATTGAAAAGCATTGAGTTAAAGCTGCTTTTTGAGTTCCCTCGTCATCTACATCGCTGCCCCGTTGGTGACATCATCCACTGATATAAATATATTGCTGCAGTTGTCTATTCTTAGCCTTGAGGGTTGCTTTATCTTCTTCGTCCTTCAACACTCTCTCCTTCAGATTATCTGTTGCAACCTCAAAGAGATTCACATCCATGTGTCGAGTACTTCTACCAAGATTGGATTTGACCACCTTGAAGTCATCCACGCCCAATGTTCTTTGGCAAAACATTCTGCTTTTCTTTCAACCACTTTTGAGCAATCTTTTTCTAATATTTTTCTTTGTCATTGTGCCACACCCTCTTGCATTCTTCAATAGAAACGACGAAGTTCTCCTTCCACGTTGGTATTGAAAAACATTTTTCAATGTCATTAGGCCTAAGGCTGCAGAGAACACACCCATCCGCTGATTGGATTTCCCTTGTAACTGAATTGTAATGCTTAGTACAAGTAATTACGAATTCAATGCTTTGCACTATGATGGGGAATGAAGCTACTGCAAGCAACCCGAAGTGACTTAGATTCCTGATGGCGATGTTTCCCGCATCTTCTAAAGATTGCAAATTAAATGTTGGAAGTACCTTATGCAAATCTATCTCGAAGGTCCTCAGATAATCACAAACCAACACCATTTTAGGCTTGATTTATATTGGAGAATATTGCATACTGAAAAACTTGAAGAATGCCTGTGAACACGCCTATGTTTGGAAATATTTTGCATAAAAGGATGAAAACTATTTGCTGATTTCTTTAAAAAGCAACTTTTGAGCAAAAAAAGTTGGCACGTGGGTTTTGTAGACAATCTTGTTCTGAAGCAACCTAGATCGTCAGATTTTGAAAAAGTAGAGGATTTCCTGAAAAAGCAGCAAAAAAGTAGATTTTGGGAAAACTAAAGTTTTTCAATCTTCAAGAGGACGTAATTCCAGATGAACCCATTTCGATGAAAACTAAAAAAGCTCCGACTCTGTTTCTGAAAAAAGATGCCCTAGAAAAATGGACCTTAAAAAACCGTGCCTCTGTGCTTCCCAATCCCAAAACCATGAAGAACACTGAAAAAGCACTCTGTTTGGGTTCTCAAATCTTCATGAGAAGAAAAAAGATGTTTTCTTCCTCTGGATGCAACCTGCAAAAATAATGAATAAGGAGGCCAAAAGCTTGTTTTATAGAACTTTAAGGCAAAAAAATAGCTTTCTTTGTGAAAGCATAAAACTTGAAACTTATCCATGAAGAAAAGCAACTTTTAAAGCACAAATCCAAGTTGATATACTTGAATAGGAAGAATCCTTATTTTATAGCTGCCTATGGCTTCATGTGTGAGGATGATGAAAAATTGCTTCTTTGATGATGTCATCAAACACGCGAAGTTGTAAAAGTGTTAGCCAAATTTTCCTTCATTTTGAAACTTTTGCACTCATTTTGACTCCAGCATGGCCTGCCTCTGACTTCAACAAGATGGCAAACTGTCACTGTTGACTAAAAAAGCTGACTGATCATGGCATTTTGGAGTTTTATCAATAATGATTTCATCTCCAGCCTTGAATTGACGATTTGACGACGTTTGACTACAATTTTGACTTCTGGAAATTGTCGTCGAAGGAAGATCGGGAAGCAGCTGATGGATGACATCAATGAAACATGAAAAAACTATCTCTGGAGATCCTAGGTGCCCCTAGCCTCCAGGGGCACTTGGGATTTCATGCCTTAGCCAAATTTTTGAGATTTTTCAACTTTTCTTCATTCCCAGAAAAACATGAAAAATAAACCAAGTCTGGAGAGGATGGGTGCCCCTAGCCTCCTGGGGTGCCTGAGGTTCCATGCCTTGGAAATTTTGTTGACAATTTTCATTTTCTTTCGTAAATCTTGATGGCAAGTGGAATTCCGCTAGATTTTGAAGGTCCTTGCTTGACGTATATTTCAAAACCTATACTTTAAATATTTTGAAATATACTGTCAAGATGTTTGAGATAGGTCTTAGATCCATGGGATTTAACATGCAGATTCTAGATCTTTGAGGATCCACCAGATTTCAGAGTTAGCCAATTTTTCAGGGCTTCAAGACATCAGACTTAGTCAATTTTAGGATTTCAGGGGCAGGCATCAGGTGAGGGTAGACTTGATAGCCTGAGCATATCTGAGATGAATCTCTAGCTTTTACGGACCTTTTGACTAAAATTGATTAATTTTAACCACCTAGAAGTGGGCTGGCAAGGCATTTTTGTTCTTTTATGAGAAAACGCAAACAAAATCTAACACTGGGTTGCTTATGCATCCCTAGCCTCCAGGGGCACATGAGTTTTCTAGACTTAGTCAAGTTTTGATGATTTTCAACCCTTGTTTGTTTTCTAGATTTATCGTGCTTTATTTTCCATCTCTCGCCGATCGTTGCTCGTTCAACAGTTCTTCGCCTTCTGAACAACACTAAAAACTTGAATTTGACCTCTTGGCAAATGAGTTTTCTCCAGTAATGGCCTCAGAGCTCATGCTTCACCTTCTGAAAAAGTAGAATTGACCCAGTAGAGAAAACTCAACCTTTTGCAAATTCTGTCTAGACCACCTTGATTGTGAAGCAATATCAGCCAATCAGAGTCAGGTAGGACTCCTGAATCAGAGATTCTATTTTTATAAACTTTCTATTTTTAGAAAATTTTGCCAGCATCAGTATCTCAAGAAACCCAGAAAACCTAAATTGACGTCTATTTTTAGAAATTTTGTCTTTTTGACTTGTTGACAACAAATTTTCTAGACTTTCACAAAATGCCTTAATGAAGCAAAATTTTTGATTTGGCACAACAAATTGTCACTCATTCAAATCATATTTTACAATCATACCACGAAGTTTGGCAAGAGAAAACCCTATCTGCGATGAAGGATTCCTAAAAGAACACTTACAACAATGGAGAAAAATAATGAATTGATATCATGATTACAATATATATCACATACACTTTTTATGAATGCTTTAGGAAGAACTGAAAATGAGCAATAGATGAAGCCCTAACTACCTTGGATGCTCAGCACCTGTAGAAAGAAATTTTGCCCAAAATGATCCCCCTTTGAAAAGAGTTTCAATCCTCTATATATGGCCTTCATACGGGTATATGAGAATTAAATGGGTGGGAAAACCCTCAATGACCTCACCAACAGCAGTTAAAAACATTAATTTTATCACATTAATGACGATCCCAAAGGTTGTTGGTATGTTCCCAGGCGATGGGAGGAATATGGAAGGCTAGTCAATTAGCCTCTGATAAATTAGACTTCGGAGGTTAGGCCTCCACCTTGCACCGTGCACTTTGAAAAGAAAGAAAACCTAAAATACTTAGAAGAACAAAGGACATCGGGGGTTGGGCCTCAAGCCTTTTGCCCTCTGCCTCAAATAAGAAAGAAGGAAGACAAACTCCCCGGTCGCTCAAATCTACAACACTTAGAAAAATGAAGGTACCTTTGCAGACTTTAGTGATTGAGCCTTCCGCTTTCTACCTTCCAAAAGGAAGGACAAAAAGATGCTGCCGCCCAGCGCCTGCAAGACTTAGAAGAATTTTGGCTCGGTCAGACTTCAGCCAGTGTCAACAGTTCACATCAGCATGCCCCTCATCAGGTCCCACTTAACTAACATCATGATCATGCACTCTACGTCCACGTGGAACACACTAATACCACTCTTTGAAGTCTTTCAACTGACCTTGTACACGTGGCAGCCTATCGCAATAGTGCAGAGCTGACTTGGCTTTGACAACTATCCTCTACGCTAATGTGCTACTAATTAAAGAAGTTTGAAGGATATGTTAATTAACATATATTGGAGTTCACGCACCGGGCTTTCTAAGTAACATCTTCTCATTTGAATTCAACAAGGAACATCTCCGCCCTTCGACTCCTGAAAGCAATGACCAATATTCACAAGTTGTCAGAGCTTCGCGATTGGGCCTTCCTGTTGATGCATGCTCCGTAGAAGACAAAAGGCCACAAGCTCGACCTCTGAGACTCGATACACTTAGGCATTTTTGCAAGAAACCAAGGTAGATTTCAAAGCGGACAAACATGGCATAGCGAAGAAGAGAACTCTAAAACTCTGAAAAGGCAGAAAATACAAGGAAACACTTAGAATCTTTGGGACTTAGTCATTTTGGGGGTTTTTTCCTTGCATATCAAAAGGCAAACACATGGAAACCTTGTGAAGGGAACCCATGGAAAATATCTTTGATCGGGTATAAATGATAGGTTCTACAATAAAGGCATAGAGTGGGTTTTTCCACTGAATTTGAGGCAAAAAGATGCATGTTGGGAACTAGTTTTTTCAGGTGTCAACAATGCCTAGGATTATGATGTAATTAGTATGCTCTATGATGCTCTCATATGGATGTTTCCATGATAATCTTAGGTGATGTAAATGAATCATGGTTAGTTCTTAAATACAATACCCTAGAATGCATTGTTAAATAAGTTACACTTTAGTCAACTCATTATGACTAATAAGGGAGAGAAACATGTACCCAAATTAAGAAATTCAAATTTAAAAGATTAAGGTTTAATTTTCTGTGCGAGGAAATGATCTAGGTCAATTCCATATCTGTGGATCTAAATTGGGGTGGCAGACAACTAGATGTAGAGTCAGATCTAGATCCTAGGGATAAGTGATAATAGGGACAAGTTAAAATAAAATTATTTGTTAACTTCCATGCAAAATACAACATCACACATACTAGTCAATACATAAAAACAACTTAATCATTGTAGGTCCAAAACATAAGGGAAAAAGGCATGGGAATGCAATTTTCACAATAACAAATACATCTCCACTAAAAACATATAATGTGGTCTAATATGATATAAATTACCATATAATAGTCTAAAATGCCAAACCATTAAGTGTTCTCAAATGCTATAAGCTACCCCAATAATAGAGATGTCATTCATCATGGAATAGAAGGCACCATGGTTGGATGGAAGCATACTATGTCAAAGAGTTCAACCCCACATGGAAACATGACAAAAAAGCTAACATAGGAGAAAAAATTAAGGGGAAGGCAAAGGTGTTAATTGCATAGTTGAGGATTGGATTGCATCATCTCAAATGCAAGTGTGGTGGATGGGCAATATCTAAAGAAGAATGGGAAAGAAGAACATGCCTATTCTACAACAAGAGGGTGGTGGAGATAGAATGACACTTCATCATGGAGGGTGTAGCCTCTAATGACATTCGTATCAAATACAAAGACAACATGAAAATGAACAACCTAACCATCTTATTTGACAAATAAAACTAAAAAAATGATAAACTTTTTAATTAGGTGATAAGCTTTTTGTAGAGTGAGCTTTCAGTGTAAAAGCTCCCTGAAAATTTGTCTCATGTTGTTAATAGTATTTTGCGGCTGCCGTAAGATAGTTTCCGACGAGTTAAATTTGTGTTTCTCTAAAGAGCCTCTAAGTTTGATTTTTCAAAGTTTTAAATCTTCTATGTGAAATGTCAATATTTTCCCTTGTGTTTAGGCACCTACCTTTTCTTCATTGTTTAAATAAATGTGAATAAACTTTCTTTACCCACACATCTCTTCAAGTTTGCATCTTCCACCCAACGTAATAATATTTTACATGGGCGCATAAGTTTTCCTTCTCCAAAGTTTTTCTTGTCTCTTTCTAGAGGCAAGCTCCTATCTTTGCACACATTTTTATTTTATTTTATTACATGCTTTTTTTGTTTGTAAAGGCACCTTCATCACTCAATAGAATTTGTCTTTTTTTTTTAAATTTTCTCTAGGTGTATTTTATTATATAGTGTAGGTTCCTATTATTATTTTTATTATATTTTTAAAAATACAATGGGCTCATTTTTACATATGCTCTATCTTTCAAAATTGAGGTTTCTTTTGCATTTCCCACTTTTTTAGAATAAGCTAAGATTAAGGAAGAGTTTGTGTGATCTTAATTTTGTTTCTAGTGTCGATGATGCAGAAGGATACAAGATAGTAAATTGTTAGGACAAATACTTGAATTTATGTAGTTTGCATCTTGGATGTGGGACTTGGATAGATCATGAATCAAACACAGTGACATCTTCCATAGATACAAAATTTAAGGATAAGAACAACCATGCCTCCACTAAGTTTCTCTGCCACTCTTGCTCGACCTTCCAATTGTTCCAACGATATATGCATTGCCATGGCCACCATCCTCCATGTGCATTCAAAACAAGCATAAAGCACCTACAAGCATAAAAGGAATATGCAAAGTATCACATTAGACAAGTCAATCCAATTTAACAAGCATTGAATTTGAAAATCATATTTTCTATTCACAATACATTTTCTATTATATTAGGTTCAGGAGGTTTGAACATGCATCCTTAATTCGTGGATAAGTAGCCATACATATGGGAAATGTAGAAAAGAGTAATGTAGATAACACTGAGTGCAACACGGGGACAAGATTCTAGCAAGGAGATATGCATATAAATAGAGGCAAAACACCAACACATGAAAGCTCACACATTTGAAGTAGCTACCAAGCAACACACAAGGATCTCACGAGTCCACTAAGATCATGCAAATTTATCCATGAAGCTTGAGAAAAGAAATTACATGGGCCATGGGAGGATACAAGGCACTATGAAAGCATAGCCAAAGAGGATTTGCTCAAATACTACTTATTTAGCTCTCAAATTTGTCAAGGGTTTAAGTTTCTACCAAGCTATTCATTATAGTTAAAATTATTTTTATTAGAAGCAATTTTGCAATACTTTTAACATTTTAAAATCTCTTTTAATTGTATATAATTCTAAGATGTGTTTATTCTGTTATTGCTCTATGATATGCTATAATTAAGACAAAATGGCCTCTTTAAGCATGCTAAGATGAAAGCTAAAATTTGACGAGTCATTGTTTACATAACTTTTAACACTGCTATTCTTTAACTTGACATTCCTTGTGACTAAATTGTCGGTTGGAAGATTAATGTTTAAAATTAAGTCTCTTGTTTAGAAAACAAATAATCATCACTTTACACTATTATTTTTGACAAATGTCTACATCACTTTACATTGTTATTATTTGATTTCTCAATTTTGTAAGAATAAATTATTGTTACAAAGTTAATAAGTACAAATATTGTGCATTATTTGTTAGCTATTTGTGTAAAATACTTATAGCATGGTGTGAAACATTTTTCATGTCATTGGAAAACATTTTGAAAAAGCAGTAACACTAGGAAATCTTTTGAAAGAGATCCAGTTTTGGAGAAGCAATGAGCAACCATCTCAATCGTTATCCATTTTTACATCATCAAGCTTTTTAGTAGTTTTTTTTTATTATAACTACATCTATTTTTTACTTTCATTTGGGAATGTGTCTCTTTTACATCACATTCCTCGTGGAAAGCATGGCATTTATACTTGGAAGAGCCTCTTATGAGTAGTACAACTTCACTATCTTTGAAAATGTATTAATTC
Organism: Cunninghamia lanceolata; assembly: GCA_027924645.1. Lineage (NCBI taxonomy): Eukaryota > Viridiplantae > Streptophyta > Pinopsida > Cupressales > Cupressaceae > Cunninghamia > Cunninghamia lanceolata. Next base: position 973,393 of record BSBN01000747.1, read on the forward strand.
TCATTATCATTAGATATTAATTTTATATGAATGAGTGAATTGTGCCAAAGCAAATCTTTGAGATTGACCCTAATGGAAGAGTCAAATAGACACACATATATATCCCCAAATCCCCTAATTTTCCTATCGACTTATCCCTTACACTCTACCTTAAAGGTGGAGGTACTAGTTTAAATCCATGATAAAAAAATTGCATTGGCTGCGGCTGTTTGGTCCCTAGACTGCTTGGTCTCGTTCATTTTCATATATATTATATATGGTGTCTAATAACATGGTTAATATTTTGACACGTGTGGTCAGCCATTTCATATCTATTAGCATAAACAGTCAAGAAACCTCTATGAAGCAGGGGTTGAGAGACGCTTTTTTTGGTCTCGCTATCAGGGTTACCAAATTTAAAACCCTCACAGATTAATCTCATTCAAATTTTGGGGGCATTGATTTTAACCATAAAAAACCCTTGGAGATTCTCTACTACAGTGGACTGCAAATTTTAATTGTGTCGTTGTTTCTAATCATCAAATTTGGGGCATTATTTTGTTATCAGTATAATGGGATCGGGAGACGCAGATACGACTCTGGAGGAGCTTTACATGCCTGAAAAAAGTATGAAAAACCCTCTCGTTCCACTTGGTAAGTGCCTTTTGCACCACTTTTTATGTAGCTTTTAGTTATGAAAAATTAAAAAATTTAAAATTTTAAAAAATTAGTATTAGAATTGTTGCAATTTTTTTACAGGGTATTAATTAGTCAGGAATTGTCATCTGGTTTCCTATAAGACTTTGAGCTAGGGTTTTCTGCATCATGGTTAAGGTCGGAACATATGACAGATTGTTTAAGTAAGAATAACACAGGAGGATGCTTCATTTTCTCTTTTGGTCTTTTGTTAGGTAAGTTTTAATCTCCGCGGGATGATTGTGAACCATATTGTTAAGATTTATAAACATGGGTCATGCTCAATTTTATGCCATTGTTGTTATATTTAAGATTTGTAGATATGGGTCGTGCTCAGTTATATACCATTGTTGTTATTTATAAGACCTGTAAACATGGTTCATGCTCAATTGTATGCCATTGTTACTTCTAATATTTGTAAACATTAGTCATGTTTCCTATAAGACTTTGCAGAGGGGAAGGGAGAAGGGGAAGGGGAAGGGGAGGATTTTTTTGCAATTGTGCCGTAGTTTATTATTGCAAGCAACATGAATAGCCTGACGTTGTGCTTGTGGAACCTTTCTGTAGTAAGTAAAATCTTAAATCAAGAAAGAAAGAAAATATGTTGATATCGGTAATAACTGATGTAGGTCATGAGGCTCAAAAGTACATCGGTTTATAAGAGTGAGTTACAATGATAAGTTCTAGCGTATAAGAGACCTTAGCTTTTGAAACTCACTAAGCACTAAGAGTTAAAGAAAATGAAACAAAATAGGATAGGGTAAGGGAAAAGCGGTTAAACCCAAAACCATAAGATCTAAATACAAGTAGATGTAGCCATGTGAGGGAAGGATTCAGAAATGGGTGCGGTGCTGATGAAGACCAATATAAGAGACCAAGAATGGAAATTGACAGTATCACACTTTTGTAGTGATGCTTGGGTGAGAGGAATCAACATCATTGTCAATTATTGTGAAAGAGCCATGGAATTAAAAATGCTTACGTAATTCAGTTTAAAGCTGCAGAATCAACTTTATTGTCAATTACTGTGAAAGGGCCATGGAATTAAAAATGCTTACAGAATTCAGTATAAAGCTGCAGAACCATAGGAAAATCATATTAAAAAGATCTGCTTGTCTATATGTATCATACAAGTGTCCTTTCACCAGATGTCATCAAAATCCTGCAGATGGATGACGTAGCAAGAAGTCTTGGTGGTGCACCCTCTTTCTCCTTGCTTGTGATATAGGTGGATTGGCAACGCTGTCTTGGTTTTCTCCCAAGCTGGGGTCATGAGGTCAAAGCCAAAAAAGTACAAAATATAAACATTATAGACAAAATTAACTGAGAAAATTCATTTGTTCTTACAAGAAGGCTCTCAGATGTCCATTTTGAACTTTAAAGGTTGTTTTATAATAAGATTTTATATATTCCGTAACATTCATAATTACCAAGTTATTTTTCTTCTACTGTGAGTGTTAATAAATATGTGTGATAGCACTGCTTCTGCTCCTTTTTTTACTTAAGAGGTCTCCCTTAATGCAACCATTTGTAATAGTTTTAGGCTTTTCCTCCCCCAGTTATACTGTCATTCTTTAGTTTTTCAGTTCTTAGTCATTTTTTCAGCTTTTGAGGTTGTTTTTATTCTAGCACTTTTCTATTGTAACTGGATCTATTTTTGAGTCCCATTGACCTGCAATGGTCATTTGAAATACTTTTCTTTACTTGAAAAAAGACACAGAAGAGTTTATACACCAAGAAAACTTGTTGGATTTATGTTTTTTCTGTTTTTGAACTTAAAGTTTCCTATTTGCAATTTCCGTTTTGAAGACATTTATTCAATTAGTGATTTGGTTTTGTCATGTCTTCATTTCTCTAGACTTTCATGGTGTTTATTTGTTTAATGTGAAAACCAATCTTTGCTTTTATTACAGACACAAAGGCACATTTGCTCTTCATTAGATCGAACTTAAGCATGATTCCATTGAGAACTTTGATTGAAAAGGAACAATGCATCAAATTAAAATATATATCTTAAACCAAAATAGGACTAGAGGTGGTCACACAAAAGACTTTGGCTCAAGCCTTTGTGGCCGTAGAACCCCTAATATTTTTACATTTTGATAGTTTGGTCATGTGGCAAGCCCTATATTGTAGTGCCTTAAGGAAATATGGATATCAAACTATAGTAGTAATAGGGGATGCTAGTGTCTTGTGTGAATTTGATGGAATCTTTACCCCCATTGTGGTGTCTAATCTGAAGGTGCATTAGACACATTAATGAAAAACACTAACACAAAAAGAAGTAGTGCATCAATACGATCAAGCATTAAAAGGCAGGTGGTTAAAGGAGGCACAAATTTGGTTAATCATGGTAGCTTCATCATTGATTGCATCCTTATGAACTTGTCTAGCCTTGATTAATTTGTTAAAGTAGTTTAACCTTGGTCCTTTAAGTGAACCTATTCTTAGCTGAGTTTATAAACCAAAAGTTGTCCTAAGTTTCCTTTTTTAAAGTGGAATTCAAGAAAGCTGTTGTTATTGGGCCTTAACAATCCAGTAAAATAAAATCACCATGTATTCTTTCTATTATTGATCAAACCTGGATTAGGTATTGCCCCACAGAATAAGACAATTGCGCTCTTAACTTTTGTAGGGTTGGGATAATTCCTCTTGTCACAAGGTGTATTTCATGTGTCCTTGGGATTGTCTCTTGTCGACAATTGGAGTGCATCCTCTATTGGGGAACTTCTCGAACAATTAACCTTAAACTCAAGTAGTGTTATACACCTGATTGAGTGTTGTTATTTGTTAAGATTCACCATCTAGAGATGTGGCCATGTACATCATAGGGACATCCTATGAAACGTGCTTCTTGCCTCGTATAAATATTCTATCATCCCTTTTCGTTCATACTCACCTATCAGATTGTGTATTTGCTTTTATATAATATGAAAATGTTACATATTTACTATGTGTACCTAATAGGCACATGATAGGCAGCTAATAAGTGTAGGTTTGCATTTCAGGCTTGAGCATCACTAGCTGAAAATCAAAATTAATATCATCTTAAGAGGAAAAAAGGATTAGATGTGTACGCACCAAGGGCTCTTTCCCACACGTCCACATCTGCTCTGCCCTCTTGTTTCTGAAATGCAGGGACGACTAGGAAACATCCCCTTTTTGTCCTTGAAACTGTTGGAAAAGGGGGTTGTGTCCCTAAGACATGTTAAAATGTGACTATTTTGGATAAAGCCAAAGTCCAAACATTCAAGGGGAAACAAACATTGGTTGTGACATTTATGCAACATTGCTTTCAAAGGGAGTTAAACTAGGGTTTCTCACCATTTAGTACGCATGGGTTAGGCTTTGTGGATAAATAACCTCAGAGAATGCTTGAATGATATGTTGTTTAGGGTGGGGGAGGCAAGAGCTAGAGGTGTATCTCTACAATCTGTGATGGATCATTCAATTTTTCATCAATTGCTTGGATGATGTTGTGGGGGGAGAGGGTTTTGGTAAAGGGAAGAAGAAAGCGACAAGGGATGAGCGAAATATAGTTTCAATGCTATTGAACATACAAACACATGAGGAGGTTGATGATGTAATCAAATTCTTTTATGCCCAAGTCATTCCATTTCATGTGGCACATTCTCCATATTTAAAGGATGTGTTTAAAATGACAAACACAATTGGATCCTCATATACGCTCCTTTTAAAATATAGATTACTTACCATCCTCCTTGACAAACAATATTTGAGGTTGAACTTGTTGATGGAGAACATGCGACAAATGTGGATAAGCACTGGTTAGCCTATTATCATGGATGGGAAAATTGATAGTTGACATTCACAACTCATCAATATTATTGTTATATTTTTAGCTATCTCATATTTTCCTAGAGCTATTGATTGCTCAAGGAAGCACAAAGATGCAAACTTTTAAGTTCATCTTTTGAGGGAGGTTGTGATTGATTTAGCCCGTATTTATAAATTAGCTAAGGTTGATGGTGGAGAGTGCTTGCAAACACTTTTTTGGACCCCATCATGTGTTCTTGTGTTGAACTATGCATTGGAAGTTATTCGGAAGATAGCTTAGGTGAAGAATGTCTAGATAAATGTTTGTATATAACCACTACCTGTCACTTGCACTCTTGAAGACTTTTTTGAGGAAGTAGTTCCTCAAACTACTGGAGATCAGATATGCTATTTATTTTATTTTGATGGAGATGCAAGAGGCTCCACAATTCATGATGGTTTGTGGTGAATGCAAAAGGTGTGTTGTGACCAAATCACACATCGCCCCATTGCAAATGGGGACCCCCAATTTTCTTCATAGGATTAGTCATTCTAGGGTGTCATGTTAATGTTATCCCAGAGTTAGCCAGTTGTTGAGCCTCCTAAGGTGATGTAGAGCATTCCTTAAGTCAAGTTGGAAGGAATCTTTTGTGAGAGTGATAAGTGACTTTAATTCGTTTCAATGAGCGAAGACTTGCAGAGAAAGTGTTTAAGAAGAGCTAGGCGCCTACTCTCATCATTTTCACCATTTTGAGCGCCCTGGGAAACTAAGACTTTAGAAGTGTTTTCATGTGCATGACTTCTAGGCGCCTTTGCCTTCCAAATAACCTTGTTTTGGCGCCTTAATTGCAAAGGCTTGGGACTTTCAAGGAGGGTCTTTTGCCTAAACTAAATGAGCTTTGTGATCATCAAAATATACTAAGACAAGCCTGGACGCACTTTGCAGCCCTTTTTACCTCAAATATGCGCCTCAAGGTGGAGATTGTCATCTTCAAGCCAAGGCGCCCTTTGCCTTCAAAATGATCAATTTTGGCGCCTTGGAGGTTGAAGATGGTGAGACCTAGAATCTAGTTTCCTAATTGAAGGGTCTCTTATTGCCAAGACAAGGTAAGTCATTGAACTTGTTTGATTGCCAAAAGACAATTTATCATGTCAGATTGAATATCATCAAGTAGGGCGCCCTTTTGTGTTGGAAAAATCAAGTTCAGGAGTCTAGAGGTAAGCATGTTTAAAATCTTGAATCTTGAAAGTATTTAAGTTTGACAAGTTCATAAGACTCTATGCAAGTCATGAATCCATGAAATTTGAGGAGTAAATGCTTTATTTATGATAGGCGCAATTCCTTGCTGTTTGAATCATTTTTGGCACCTAGGAGGAAACTTGATTGTTCAAGGGAGTTTGAGCGCCCAGGAGGGGATCATGGTGAAATTATCAATTTTGAAGTTGCGAGAATGAAACAAGTCCAAAAGGGTTAACATAAGTCTTGAAGATCATCAAAATTGAAAGTGAATATTGCATTGAGACAAGGCGCCATTTCTTGTGATTGTTACGATTTTGAGCGCCTAGGAGTGTGGTTGGTTGAAAGAGTTTGAGCGCCTAACTTAGAAGGTCATTGACAATGAAGAAGCGCCTAGATGGAGCCTAGAATTGAAGTCTCAAACATCAGCTTGAACATTAGGCGCATTTTAGCTATGGAAAGCTCATTTTTTTTGGCATGAGGAAGGAGGCGCCACTTTCAGTCTTTTTCACCTCAAATCAGCCCCTAAGGTGAGGCTTAAGAAATCATCAAAGTTATATTTGAGAACATTAAACTGAGTTTAGGCATCAATCCACATTCATTGAGACATGAAGATGCGCCTAGGGGTAAGGAGGATAAGAGTCTTAAATCTTGAAGTCATTTTGGAATAGGAAGATTCTAAACGTCAATGCCTTGACTGAAAGAGACTTAAGTTCATTGTAATGCCTAAGGATAGACAACAAAACAAGGCGCCTATTCATGCCTTTTTCACCTTGATTCAGCGCCTAGAGACATGCATCATGAAATAGGGTGCATTCCATTACCTTTCTCACCTTATTTTGGTGCCTTGAATAAAAGAGGGATCAGACTTTGATGTTTAGTATGCAAATGATAGCAAGGTCTCTTGGAAACTTTGAAGAATGATTGAGAATGTTTGAAGGATTAAGAAACAAGCTATGAAGTAAGGCGCATTTTTCAGTTCATTCTCACCTAGATCAGCGCCTATGTAGAGACAATGCTTATCTAAAGAAAGACGCCAATCCTAGTTCAAATAATCATTAGTGATCGCCTAGGGATTATTGAGATTTTAGATTTAAAAACATATGTTTCAAAATGTTAATAGAGGCTTCCTAAGTAAGGCGCCCTTCATGCAATTACCCATCAATTTGGCGCCTTAGGAAAGAGGTTTGTTTTAAATTTTGAAAACTTCAAAAATTGTATTAAATGCATTAAATGCTGGCCGAACTTATCCAGCCGACCAGCACTTTAATCTAGGCAAATTGCCTATATAGAGGGGAGCGCCTTCATCATTTCAACATCATTCACATACAATTTTACTCTGGGAGCGAATTTTGGAAGGAAGAGCAGTGATTTTCATAACAGATCTGCACTTTTTCAAGTCTGATTTTTTTGTTTAAAACTGATTTTCATCATTTTCTACAGAAATTAGTATTATTTCAGTCTGAAAATTGATTTGAAGGTATGTTTCAGCTGCATTTCATCTATAAGATTGCCTTTACTTGTTCAAATTTTCAGATTTTTTATACTTTTATCATGCAAAAATCAGTCTTATAGGGATAATTTTGTCATTTCAAGTCTCTAATAGGGGTGTTGTCTTGTAGGTAGATGGGCATGACAGCGAAGGAACGCCAAGTGATGATCAAGATGGATGCCAAGTCAACCATACTCGATTCCAAGCTTGAGACTCATTAGAAGAATGTGGGAGACACCAACATGGGACACGTCAACCTAGAGGAGATGAAGGATTTCTTGCTTGCCATTACAAGGAATGAAGACATCAAGGCCATTGCGAAGAGGGGAATCATACAAGCAGCATGTTTTCCACTTGCCCTACCTAGCACTGAATTGGTGTTGGAATGCATTCAACACTATGATAAAGAAAGAAGGTGAATTGTGGCCAAGGACGGGACTGTCCTAGCTTACTTGCAAAGAGAAGCTATTCAGGAGATCTTCAACATCCTGAACCGAAAGACAGTATTCATTTGTCCTACAATTGCACAACATACCTTTGAGGGCAATTCCAAGCAATACATGCAAGAAGTAAGGAAGAAGTGGATGATAGATCCTTCAATAAAGATAGACAACTCCGAAGATTCGAAGTTCCACAAGGCAGATTTCAAGGAGATAAGTTACTTCATCATGTTCTTGAATAGAGTAACAGGTAAGCCTCAATCATCAACTTTTGAAGGATGGATGTATACATACTTTGATCATGTTTTCACAAAGAATAAGATGATTGATTGGGCCGGGCTTATAAGTCATTGCTTTGATGAGCAATTTGAAAATTTTGATGAGTCAAAGTCCTTCTTCATGACTTCCTATCTTGTCTACATACTGGTAAGGAATGTGGATTACAAGGGGTTGACATCTAAAGGAGAAGTAGGCATAAAATCTGGTCAGATCCTATCACATCAATTTTATACACAACTTAATCTTAAGAACATTAACCATTACAAGAGATTCAACGATGCATTTGCCATGCATATAGTAAGGAGATTGCGAGGTGAGTTGCATAGGAGATTGACAGGTGCTGCTAGGACCTTCATTGAGGAATATGGGAGATACTATATTCAATATGATAAGTTCACCTACATAAGGATTCAAGGCTTCACATCCTTTCCATATAGATTGTCAAGGTATCCTACTAATAGGATGGTATTGTTGGAAGTATCAAGATAGTTGTTAGAGTTCTATAAGATGTAGAGGACAAGGAAGAAAGCTGGCATTCAATTCCCTCTAAAGCTTGGGGGATATTACTCATGTCCATCACTTCAAGCAGCTGAGCATTCTGAGATCGAGCTTCAAGCATATCATTTACATCTTCATGATTCAAGAAGGGAGAACTTTGACCCACATGGAGCTATTAAGCAGTCATATCCTACCTATCAGCATATAGAGCAACTTGAAGATCATTGGGCAAATGCTATTGATGATGATGATGATATGAGGATGCAAAAATGTTCAAGATTGAGATGGGATTTGGTAAGAGCTACAAAAGTGTTGAGGATTCCTGATTAGCTAGATGATGATAGGACTCTTTCAGGGGATGAATACAACAAGATATGAAATTTGCCATATACTATTAATTGGGCTGATAGGGAAAGAATATATGATGAAGAGTTGATAGAACCCATCATTGCTATGACTAAGGAGCATGCAAAAGATCAAGTGCAAGCATTGATAGATGAAGGAAAGAAGCTCACCTACACCAAGATGGGAGAAGTTGAGCAACAAGTACAGCATAGTGCACCTGGCAGAGATTCACGAAGTAAAGATAATGAAAGAGATTCAGGTCAAGCAAAGAAAAGAAAACAACCTGAATCTGCACAAGGAGAATCAAGTCAGAAGAAGAAGAGGATAAGCATCGAAATTGCTTCATCTAGGCAACCTGGGGATACTCCAATGAATCAGGATATAGTTGTGCATGTTGTTGAAGACGCAGTCCCAGATATTCCATTTGAAGAGATACCTTCGAGTCCGCATGATACTGAAATCATTGATGAGGCTAACACTGAAGACAAAGATGAAGCTGAAGAAGAATCATTGCCCATGCAAGGAAGGCAAGTACAACGGCCAGGGGATTTTTCATCATTGTTGGAGTGGTTACAGGACAAAATTAAAGAAAGCTGTGAAGTAGAAAGCTATCATCCTATTCCAGTTGAAAAGTTACTTCTAGACATGTCTATTGAAAAATTGAAGAAGAAAGCAACAACTCTTTCAAAGATAACAAAAGATGAAGCAGGGATAAGAAAGGTTCATGTAGCTGTTCCAAGAGTTGAGAAGAATATAGAAGACATTGTACCTGAAGACTATGATATCAACACAATTGATTTGGATCCATTGACTAGGGCACAAGTAGAAGAACTTTAGGATTCAGTTGATAATGCTCGGGCTATCATAAGACAGGAAACCGAAGGTAGGATTAAGGCTGAGCAAAGATGTCAGGCATTGGAATAGTATATTCAACACCTAGTACATCCTATCCGTCAGCAGGAAAGAATTCTTACACCTCCACCCATTCTTCCTCCAGAAACAGTTGTACATCTTGAGAGATTGAGATCTTCATCTCATAGGTTGAAGGATTGGATGAAGAGGTCAAGAGAAACGACATATGAGTATCTTGAAGATATCATGCAAGTGTATAATAAGATTGGTGATCTCAAGGAGAGAGTACTTGCGTTACTGACAGCTTGTGCTGAGTTTAAGGTTATCAAAGAACAATATATGCCACACTTGAAGAGTCTAATGGAAACTTCAATTGATGAGTTGATACATGCTAAGATAATTGAAGAGGGAATGACATATGATTTCTCTACCTGGTACTACTGCTTTTGCAACAAAGGTCAGTTGCTTGATAGAGTTGAAACAGACATGTCAAGGGTAAGAAGTGTTATTCAAAGGATTCAAGATGGTATACATGCTTCATTGATGAAGATATGCAATCCCTTTGGAGAGATGGCTATTGATCGTATGAAGGAACAAGTTCAAGCATTCTACTTTCAAGAGGATGATGTTTCTAATGAGAAGCTTGATAGCATATTCTCACTTGCTATCCACCTTGGCGCCAACAAAGCTAGAATGACTAATTGGGAGAAGTCACTTGGTGTTTATGCAGTTGATGTATGTGAAGCAGAAGGAACCATTAGGAATACGCCTAGTGTACCTCTTGATGATGTCAAGAAAGTGGTGTCCACATTCATTGAATTTCATAGACCAGTGATGGCTATTCGCATGGAGATTCCTCATAGGCTTTTGATGTGTCATTCTTATCTTCTTGGGAAACGTGCCTTTGTTCCCTATTTTATATGCTAAATATAGTAGTTTTTTGTAACCGCTTACTTAGGTGGCATCATCTGGTCCATTGGCTTTGCCGTTCAATCTTAGCCATTCATGTATTCTTGAAGCCTATATAAGGGCTCCTTTTTTCATTTTGTAAGGTTGAAGACTTTGAAAAATTGTTGCAAGAGCTCTTTTGGAATAATATAAGACTCATTGTTTGGTGATTTTCTTTATGTTTCAAAGTGTTGCATGGTTTTCATCTCTTCAAGCGAATATTGAGTTAGATTAAATTTGCTTTTATGTGTTATGTTAGTTGGTGGAAAATATTATTATTGTTTCTTGGCGGAATCTATATGTTCATACCATTTGTGATTTGTGGCTTGCAAGTTGCAGTGTATGGTTAGCCTGAACAAAGTAAGCTTAACTTTGATCGTTTATGTTTGTTGAACTTTCATGAACATAAGTGATTTGCATATCTTATATCACCCTTAGAAGATTGCATCAACATTGTGTAGTTGTTTCAACTTGGCGAAACAAAGTTGGTTGATTCCACCTGATCGATAATCATCTCTTGCATCTAGGATTAGAGTCGTTTCCTAAAACCTTTACCTTTTGCATTTTTTTATTCATCATCATTAGGAATTAGGATCAAAAACCTCATTGCTAAATCATACATCAAGAGTTGTAGTACTTAGAAATTCTGTGTGTTTGCCACTAGTAAGTGAAACAATCAACTTGTTAAAACAATTGTGTAAGTGCCTTTGTGTTTATTAGCAGTATCACATCAAGTCATTGAGTTAATCCATCACGAATTATAAGAACAGGAACCTTGGAGTTGTCTCGATTGATCACTTTGTTTAGCATTCGAGAGGCTTTATTCAAGAGAGTTGGATACTCAGTATTTTACTCTATTGTTGACTTGTCTAAAAACAACCATCAACAAGGTGCACTAAGGCCAAGCCAAAAGAAGGGAAGAAGGTTAGGCAAAAGATCTTTTGATGATACTTGGTGGCCCATTGTGAGATAAGAAATTAAGATTTTTTTTTTCAACTTTTTTTTTCTTAATTTTTTTAATCTTTGATCTAAAATCTGAAAAAAATAGCCTTAAGTACTTCTTAAATTTTTTGCTTGTAGACAATTTTGCTTAGTCATCTCATTTTTGCTTGTATGATTATTTACTTGGCCAACTACGACCGACTACAATTATGACCGACTACATCATCCCCCCCCCAAAATTAGTCATCTTCCAGACGACAGAAAACCATGAAGTATTAAGTGATATTAAGTAAGCTCTGTCAAACTAACGACACTGCTGAAGTAGGAGCTGTGTAAAAGTAGAACCAACACATTCGGAACACCTGCCAGTAGACCAACCAACCAAGGGACCCAATCTGATAGCACACTGAATGCTGTGAATGTTGCACCCCATTGTTCACTGAATCAAGATAGTATTGATTTGATGGGGGTTTGGGGGCAACGCCCTGGGGGCAACACCTTCAAAACCATTCGGACCTTCATGTTGCACATCATTTTTCTGAATTATTGAAGTTGATTTCCACACCCTCAATCGTACGAACAATGAGTAAACTTGTCGAGTATGTGGCCAATTGCCCTCTTTTCCTTCCTCTTCTTGGTATGGCCTCCTTTATTCTCTTTGTACGGTCTTGAATTTCTCCCTGTCTGTCCTCAACTTCTTCTATGTACGGCTGGCGACTGGTAAATGACATTTTATTTTGGTTTCATAATGCAAAGTCGGGGTTTAAATTGTAGATGGGCGGGGTGGGTCGTACGACCTGGTTGTACGTCGTACTGCCTGGTCGTACGGTCTGGCCGTACGTCGTACTTTTTTTCTTCCAATTTTTTCCAATTTTTCTTGACTTTTTTTTTTTCCGTCTTTTCCAATTTTTCATCCATGTCAACTTGAATCGGATTTTTCTATTTTTCTTCGACGGAGTCCACGTTCGATCTGTAACTCCGACTTTATTGATTTTGTAATCGTCGATAGGGATCGGAACTGTTGTCTTTCTTGGGACCAGAATTGTTGTCTTTCGGAAGCTGCATACTACGTTTGGCAAACTGTCCAACTTTTTAACATCATTTTTTCTCTGTTGTTTTTCACCGATCGCCAAAAAATTGCAAGTCGGCAGAATTACTCTATAGTCCTTATTCTTTCTGTATGGTCTCTTTTTGGCCGATGTTTTCAATGTTGTGTTCCCGTCGTTAGTTTCATCACCCCGATTCACCTTGTTTGTCAATGACTCTTCATACCTGATCACCTTGTCTGGTTCAAATGTATGTGCAAGTGTATCATCTATCTTGGCATTACCCTCTGTATATTCTTTCTGTGCCTCTCTTGGTCGATTTGTTTGTTCTAGTCGACATGTCTCTGCCACTAGTTGCTCTGTTACTTCTGGATGATTATTACCTTCCTCCCCTTTGTCACTCATTACTGGTTCCCTCTTGCCAAGTAGTCGAGTGTTTGTCAATCCATCTAGTGCTTCATTCATCAACAATGTTTCACTGGGCCCAATATTGCCGAGTGTTTCACTAGTCGCCCGAGAGCATTCGCCACTTTCTCTTATTGAAATCATGTTACACTCTGGCTTGAAGAACTCATAGTCTTCCATCTGCCAGTGGAAGAGCCCACTAAAGGAATTAGTTTCATCCTCAGAACATTCTTGCAGTTTTAAAACTCCTTTCTCATCAAGTTCTATTGGTCCTCTGCCAACTGACTCCCCTCCGTCTGAATCGGAATCTGATGCTAATTCTTCACTTACAACCCGTGTTCTCAGATCTATGACGATCTTCTTACCTTTGTTCTCTATTGACAATGTGTTCTTTTTCCAGTTGTGGTTGGCCTTGGCAACTATCAGCCACCCTCGGCCGAGTAATGCATCATACGACGCATTTTGTGCTGTTATGACTACAAAGTTTAACCGAAAGAGTTGGGTACCAATCTTCACTTTTTGAGCCATTAGCACCCCTAGCGCTTTAATTCCGTGCTGGTCTGCTCCCAGTAACTGGAAATTTTGTGGCCATAGTGTAGGTTTTCCCAAGCACTTCCACGTATCTTCTGTCAACACATTCACTCTTGATCCACTGTCGATTATTGTGTTCGTCAGGTAACATCCACCGATTGCCATGTGTACGATGGCTGGATTCTTGCCATTGTTAACTGCCAACAGTCTCGGGTCGATGACTTGTTCTCCTTCCAGCGGTGGCTCCACTATGACATCTTCGTCCTTTGTTTGCCCGTTTGGGTTCCCTTCCATCGCTTTCGAGATTGCCATCCTCAGTTGCGGCATGCTCTGTAGAAGATCCGCTATTCTGACCGATACAGTGGTTTGTAACACCTGATTCATAATACTCTTGTCTGACTCTGGTCGTATGGTAGTTATTTTTTTGTTCTTCCCCTCCGTTTCCATTGCCATCTCTATTTTTCTAGCCTCTTGAAGTCTCTCCTTCTCGGTTCTGGGATTTGGATACGTCGCTTTTTTCCATTGTGCTCAGGTGACCGCAAGGATCTCTTCATCATTTCCCTTGAAACTAATGAGGTTCACCTCTTTTTGCTTCGGGCAATCTTTTTCTTCGTGATCCCCAGGCCCACACCACTTGCATAATGCATTTATTTTGTTTTGATTATTGTTCGGGCATTCCCTTGCAAAGTGTCCCCATTCGTTGCATTGTCGGCACTATATCATGGGTCGCCCCTTGCTGTCGTACTGTATTTTGTTTCTCGGACTTCTATTGCTTTGGTAACCTCCAGGGGATGCATGGCTATTGTACTGGGGCTTTGGTGGTGTGTTCGGCGGTGTTGACGGTTCTCCTGGAGTGAAGAGTACTTGCGTATCCCTTGCTTTCAGATTGTATGGGCATTCCTTGATGGAATGTCCCATCACTTGGCAGATATCACAAAACAATTTTTTTCGGACAATTTGCCTTTATGTGACCTTCCCCCTTGCAATCTATACACCACAGTTCTCTGGCTTCCCTCGTACTCTCCTTGTCGGCCTTCAGTTCTTTCATCATTCTCATCATGTCCTTCCTGAGTGCTTGCACGGTCTTGGACTCACTGTCGCTGTTGTCATCCATACTCTCCTCATCGTCCATCTTCCTTTTCCCTTGGAAGGATGTTTTATTTTCACTCTCTATATCTATCGCTCAATTGTACACTTCATCGTATGACGACGAAGGCACGACTTCCATTTTCTTTCTCAGCGATGGGCGCAACCCTTCGATGAACCATCGCTTCTTCAGCCCGTCGGCCAGCCGAGTCTCCAGTTTTCCCAACAATTCTTTCAGTCTCCAATTGTAGGTTCGCATGTTCTCGTGCTTCCCTTGATTCGTATTGTAGATCTCCGCTACAATTCCACTGTCATCCCTCAGGAGTTTGAATTCGTCTTGGAATGCCTTCTTAAGTAATCTCCATGATGCCCTGTGTGCTTGGTCTAACTCTGTGTACCAGTCGATGGCACTATCTCTCAGTGTCGCTGGAAATCCTTTTAGCCAGTAGTCCACATCATCTTGCCCATTGGCTATCCAAATCGTCTCGCACGTCTTACAGTGTCGTACTAGATCTTCTGACCCATTCCTCGTAAATTTTGGCAGCTTCTACCTCTTGGATGGCAGAGTCACCATCCTTCCCCGATGCCCTCCTTGTGCGTTGGACCTAATTGGACTGGTTCTCTCGCAACGTCCCGGTGCGTCACTTGCACTCTCGGCCACGTTTGAGTCTTCCCCGCGTCCTCTATCGGTGTCCTCTACACCTTGAGTCTCCTTGGGTTCGTTTTGATACTCCCTCTGCCCTGGGGTCTTAGGCTCAGATCTTCCTACTCTCGGACCTTCGTTGTTCGATATGGATAACTTTCCGATGCAACGTATGCTATTTTCAATTTCTTTTGTCAATTCATTTTCATTCCCTTTTTCTTTATTTGTCAGCGGTGTCTTGAAAATTCCTTCGTCGACATGATGATGTTCATTAGCGATTTGTCTCAATGTTTTCCTTTGTTCCTCTCGTTCCTTTAATCTCAATGATCTTTGTGTTCTTTCCTCCGGTGTTTCATGCCCACTTGGTACTCAGTTCTTATCCTTATTGAGTTGTATGGGCATTAATTGCTACTCGGGTGAGGAGATTGTTGACCTCTTGGTTGACGTGCAATTGATCCCATATGACCGACTGAGGGATCTCTCGTCTGAGAGCCTCCCTTCGTACGTGGTCCTTCAACGAGTTTTCCCACAAACTGCAGAGGTCTTTCGTCAGAGCGTCTTCACGATCCTCGTTTGCTTGTACTGGGTCTTCAGTCGGCTGCCCCATCATGACGCCATTCTCCCGTCTGGATGTTCACCGGATTCGCTTAGGCAACGACGCCAAATGTTTACTGGCAATGTGGTATTCATACAGACATAGAGTAAACAGAATTATGTAGTATAGTGCATAACATAGAACATGAATTTATAACAGCATCGCACAGAATAAAGCATTGTTTCCATTCCTTGAATATATCAGTATTACACTACAATGTCACAATGCTGCCCCCGATTACAAGTATCGACTCACTATATAACTTATGCCAAGGTTGGTTGAGATACCAACCGTTGGCAACGACTCCACAACTATCCAACCGTTAGGGTTAACCCGATAACACTTCTAAACTGTGCACGACATTAATTAGTTCATGATTATTTACTTGGCCGACTACAATTATGACCGACTACAGTAATTAGATATGCTGATATAGGCTCGCCTATCCTTGGAGAGAGATAAGAGACATTTGACAACATGCTTGGCAAGATGAAGCAAGGAATTCATGGCAGGAACCCTGGATTGGAATTTATAAACATTAAAAAACAGACCCTAATAGTCACATTCAATGAATGAAAATATCAAAGCATCCAGTTGGCGTCTGTTGTGACCTAATCACACATCGCCCCATTGCAAATGGGGACCCCCTTTTTTTGAGCTCCAGTGCTTTGCCTGAGTTTTGGATGATGTCTTTGGTTTGTTTCATGATGAAGTTAGTGGTTGTTCTTTAATCTAAGAGGAGTTCTCCGTTGAGTTTTCGTCCTGATGCATGTTTGAGATCCTGAAAATGACTAAGTCT
Source organism: Cunninghamia lanceolata (assembly GCA_027924645.1). Lineage (NCBI taxonomy): Eukaryota > Viridiplantae > Streptophyta > Pinopsida > Cupressales > Cupressaceae > Cunninghamia > Cunninghamia lanceolata. The sequence goes on from BSBN01000747.1 coordinate 989,983, forward strand.
GATATCCTGAAAATCCTGAAAATTGACCAAGTCTAAAATTTGGTGGATCCTCCAAATTCTAGATTCTGCATGTTAAATCCGGTGGATCCGAGACCTATCTCAAACATCCTGAAAGGTATATTGAAAAATATTTAAAGTAAAACTTATACTTAAATATATTTGTCAATATACCTAACCCTGAAGAATACTGAAAAATGGCTAAGTACTCAAGAAAGTTCAAAACATTGATCCAGTGCGCCAATTTCAACCGGAGACCAAATTTGCCATCCAGTGCACCAAGACATGAAGTATTCACATTTCAATTTTTGGGAGGCCGTTTAAGGGAAGATCAAAATTCTGATTTGGTGCGCCAAGATAAAGAGGTTGGTTTTGATTGTTAAAGAGCAAATTCTTTGAGACTTTCAAGGAGAGATCAAAATCTTGTTTTGGTGTGCCTTAACCAATGCGCCCAAGGTCAAAGTGCATCTTTCAAGTGGAGATCAAGATCAAAATCAAGAACCATTGCAACCAAGGTAGGGAAGTGTGGAAGTGCAACTTTTAAGACAAGGATCCAAAATTGTGATCTAATGTGCCACTTTTGGAGGAAGTTAGATTCAAGTCTTATGACACCTCTCATATCAGGATCCAAAATGGTCATCCAATGCGCCATGATAAGGGATCCATGTTGAGTGAAAAGAAGTGATGTCGAGAGAAGATAAAAATCATCATCTGGTGCGTCTCATCTGATGCGCCACCTTGGTATGAGGATGAAGTTAAGTTAAATGGAGAAATTCCACCGGAGAGAGTGAAGATTGGATCCAATGTGCCAATCTTGGGTAAGATTGGAGTGAAGTTTGAACATCTTTTTAGAGAAGACCAAAATGTTGATCTCTTGCGCCCTATTGAAGAAGAATTATGATGAGTTTTGACAATTCTAAGCAAAGATCAAAATCAGGAAGCAATTCGCCTCATCTATTGCGCCAATTTCAAGCAAAGATCAAAGTTGTCATGCGATGCGCCCTTATGGAAAGAAGTTAGACTCAAGTTTTTGAAAGCGTTTTAAGGAGAGACCAAAATGATGATCCAATGCGCCTCATCTGGTGCGCCACCTTGGAGTGAGATCGAGTTTAAGTCTTTCAAACTATCAACAAGCATCCGAATTCCTCAACCAAGGCGCCATTTTAGGGTGAGGCAAGTTTCAAGTTTCAAACGATTTATCAACCAGAGATCAAAATATCTAACCCATGCGCTTGATCAAATGCGCCAAGATAGGAGTCTTGTCTTGATTGGTGAAGATTGTCTTTTAACCAAAGTCCGAAATGCTTATCTAGTGTGCCTTGTCTAGTGCGCGTTGTGGGAATGTAACTTAATTCAAATCTTTAACATCTCTTAAGTATTGAGCCAATTTGTTATCCAATGCATCTTCATTCGGAAGGCATTCCAACAAGGATTCAAGGTTATGATCAAATGTGCCTAAGTTGGAGTGATTTGCTTACAACTTTAAAGAGACCTTCCAAGAAGAGATCAAAAACCTTAACTAATGCGCCCTATCTAGTGCACCACAATTGAAGGAGGATGAATTCAAGTTTTGTAAGTGTGTCAAGCGAGGATCAAAGTCTCATCCATTATGCCTCAAGCCATGCGCCATCTATGAGAGGACAAAGCTAAGATGTTAGGTGCATTCAAACAAACATCTAAAACATCATATAGTGCGCCATATACAAATGATGAGTTTTTTTTGAAAATTTTCAGCAAGGCATCCAAAACATCATCCAATGCGCCAAGCATTAAAGCACCATTTGAAAACTAAAATTCCAACCTTACCTCATTCGCATGGAAATTCGCGCCACATTTAGCATAAGTGAATAAATTAAATGTTTTTATTGCATTAAATCAGGTTGGCCTAGAGGCAAATTCCAGAATTTTAGTGTAAGTTGTATATATATATCTACTTATTGATCTTCATTTTATCCTACACCAAGCAGCAAGTTTGCCTCAAGGAGCAGAAATAGAGTGAGTTTTTAGCAAGGGATAGTCTGATTTTTGTCAAATTGGATCTGATTTTGACTAAGTGTTGAAGGTATTTATCAAAGGCAGTCCATTTGTAAGTCTGATTTGAAGGTAAGGTTCTGATTTTTTCTTTCATTTTCAGCAGACTTATTGATTTCAAGGAGAAAATTGTTTAAGTGTTAATGGACTTTTGCATGGAAGTGATTTGTTTTAAAGCATTAATGTTAAAGTCATAATTTTCTTGTGAAATTCCATTTTTTTTTAATCCTAAAAAAATCAGATTTCAAATGATATAGGAGGCCGATGTGATTTGTTTGATCATTTGTATTTGAAGTTACCTATTCATGCATATGTCTTGTAGGATGGGCTGAATGATCATCTAAGGAACAAGCACCTGGAATCACCTTCATGCAAGGAGTGGAGTAAAGATGGAGATAGCCACTTCAAAAGGAACACTTCACCATCATCATACCAGTACACTTCATCATCTGCATCCAGAGAAGGCATCTATCCATCAAGTTTCAAGTTCTCTCAATCTTCAAGTCTTCAAGAGAAGTCTCTAATCCATGAAGCATCATCAATCATCTACCCTACTCTACATGAAGAAGCATCAAAGAAGATCAACATGTACCCTACAAGAGAAGAAGAATAACAAAGTTAGATAGATGAGCAACATGTATCATACACATCCAGTTTACAAGAAGATGAACAAGGCAAGATCAACAAAGATACATCCCAAACATACAAGTTCATTCCAAGCAATCACATTCAAAGACATCACAAGATGATACAATTTGGGAATATGCTGAGTGGCACCTACGTGGCAAATACACATTATTCATCCAATCACAGTCCACCACATCATTCAACAAGTAAGAAGCCAAAGAGGCCGCCCATGTGGAAGATGCTCTAGAGATTCCATTTCATCCTTATCTTCTTGGAAAATGTGCCTTCATTGCCTCTCTTATGTACTAAAAATAGCAAGTTGTAACTAACTGTTGAGATGGCATGATCTGGACCCTTGGCTATCTGGATTGATCCAGGCTATTCATTATAATTCTGGACTTCTATATAAAGGCCTTGTTGCCTCATTTGTAAAGATATATAGATATAGTTAGTAGCTAGTGGTAGGAGAATAGAAATAGAGTAGAAGAGACTCTCGAAATTCTCTGAGAGTGCTTGAAGTTGTAAATATTTCTCAAGATTAATGCAAAGACATTGGAGCTTGTTGGTGTTAAGTGTTGTCTTGTGGAATAACATGGTTTCTTGTATCTTGATAAAATGGAGAAATGTTTCTAAGTAGATTAGAAATAGATTAGCAATTTTTTGATGTCATGTATGTATGTATTGAATATCTGATCAACTCCTAGCTCATGCTTTTGACATTCATCGTTGGTGAAGTGTTGTGTAAAGCTAGTCTGAGCTTCGTTTGCTTAAGTTCGATTGTGAATGCTTGTTTGAGCTGCACCGTCTAATGGGTGCTTATATAAGCTTTCATGATTTGAAAACCTTTCGCTATCCTTAGGAGATTGCACCAACTCCATGTAGTTGTAGGCATCTTTGGTTTATCAAAGAGTTTGTCTATTCATGCATCATCATTGCTTCATTGACCTTAGATTAGTTTCTCTAAACCTTTATTTTTTGTCTTTTCTTTATCTTTGAAGCATTGTACATATATCATCCACGCTAAAGGAGAGATAAGCTAAATGAAGTATGAAGAAGTCAGCGCAAGTCCCTTTGTGATAATCAGCAAGATCACATGTAATCACTGAGTCTATCCAATACAAATCATAAATAAGGAACCTTGAAGTTACTTCACTGGATCACATAGCTTAGCTTTTGAAGAGCTTTATTCAAGAGAGAGTGGGATACTTAGTATTTTACTCTATTGTTGACTTGTCTAAAAACAATCATCAACAGCGTCCTTACCAATCATTTCCATTTTCATCTTCTGGACTCCTAACAACACCCAAACCCTTGGAGGCCCCTTGAGAATCCATAGCCGCACCCTTCCACGACTTCCAAGAAGATATGAAGATCTCCAGAAAATCACTTTCCAACAATTTAGTTCCGAATCAAAAACACATCAGTCTTAAGATTAGAGAGCTAATTCTGAACCAGCCTCTTTCTGTTAGGGGTATTTAGGCCCCTAACATTCCAAGAGAGGACCTTCATTGAGAGTGTGGAGGGTCCCTCCCCCTCTGCTGTGAAATGAAAACATCCATAGTTTGCTGTGATCCAGAGTCTATGTCATCCAAAATGTCAGATTTCAGCTTTTCCGATTCTATTTTTTAACTCTACACTTTTTAACTACAGAACCACTTAAAATAAGAATCTTGTGCATCTGAGTAAGCCCCCCAAAATCAGCTGAAACTTCTTTAACTTCTGAACCAGCTAGTCAAAGTCCCTCCAAAGGCCCGTACAAACCTTCCACAACCTCCTCTGGAGCAAACACACTAGCAGAATCTACTACAATCTGTAAAGGAGATATCACCACAGGATCAGTCACGGCTATAATCTCTTCCAAAGGGGAGGCCAAATTATCTGCACAATTCAAAGGTACCTCCAATTGAAAATTAGAAGATAGAATAGGAACAACGAAGTCTCCCTCCTACTCACCATCTCCTTTTGAACTAAAACCCTAGAAGACTGAGCCGAAAGAGGAGAAATTTTAGGAGAGTACGCCTTCAGATTCAAAGAAAGTCCAGGAGCTGATGGGTTGCATCAGGGAGGTAGCTTCTCCTTATAAAAGAACCAGTCATGGTTGCATCTTCTCACAAAGTCCGCTTTATCCTCAGACAACTCCTTCCAAATCAAATTTTCACCGGGATGGGGTACAAACCCCACCATTTGCTTTCTAAAAACATGCTTAAGAATTCTACAAGATCTGCAAGGTGACCAACCTTGTGATAGGAATAACAGCAAAAAGAAATACACTCATAATCCAATTCCTAGACAAAAACACCCAAAGGAAAGGCAAGGACAATTTTTTGGGGAAGTGGAAAATCTAGGTCCTGGGCCACCTTAACTCAGGGATACACATGATGAGATTGATCCAGAGCCTGAGGATCAATCTCAATAACTTTACCCAAGCTCTTACCAATCTGCTCCAGACATGAAAGACTCCAAAACTTCAGAGGGAGGTTGTAGTGATCACCCTTAAAATGACTTAGTAGACTAAAGCAAAAACCTTGTAAATTACTGATTCAATTTGACAGGAAAATCTGGTTATTATTCCTCCATTAATGCAGTAGCACAGTGAGTACAAATTTACCTTGGACTTTAACTCAAGAGGAGATCTTGACATCGTAAGTGTTTGAAAGAGCTCTTCATCACAATACTGGATATTATCAGGGATATGGCTGAGCGATGGCTATTGCAGAAGACAAATTACAGTGTACGAGCCAGCAATACAATATTAGCCAGCTCACTCGCCCTTGGTATCTCCATGTCAAAAAATACTGTCGTAGGTTGCTTTCCAATTGCCGACTAAGTCCAAACAGAGAAGCAGTAGCGATTCTTGCTATTATACTCTCCCGTCCTTACAAAATCTAGTCCCACGGATGCTTTGAAATCCTCCACCAACGGCTTCAAGACTCAGAAGACTGTACACTAGACTCAAACCACACAACTAGTAGTTTGCAGAAGTAAACAGAGATGATGCTCCCAGCACGGCATTGTTTGCATCGAGCTAATACAGAGACTGTTTATATAGACGACTTCCATGATGCTTCTAACGTGCCACAAACTTGTGCTACACAGACCATTGTCGCATCAAGGAATTATCCATCGCATACCCAACAGACTTCAACTGAAATGAAATCAAAACACATACAGGACTCACTCCAAAATATTATTAACAGACCACGTTTCCACTACTCAAAAGACGTCAAACACCATTTTGGCACAGATTCGATTTCTGGGTTGAAATTGACTATTTCACCAGCTAGGAAATGATCTTTCACACTCGAAACTGGGAGGAAGATTGGGATAAACCCTACATAACTCCTTGCTATGCAGCACAGGCGATTCCAGAAAACATATTCTACTCTTCGTATCTTCAAAATTGCATCAAAGACATGTTTTTGTTCTCACGCCTTGTCCCACTCCCCACCCATGCAAGGATAGCACATTAAGTCACCACTAAGGAGCGCTCCCTCCACTCCATCGGTTACACCAAGAATAGGCGAATGGAGAATAAAAGGGGTCCCACCAACCCAGCGCCCATTCAAACAGCAATCCCACAACTTTTAAAAAGCATTAACAGTTACAATAGGCATGATAGGCTCAAAGATTTGTTTAACTATTATCAAACTTTTTAGAAGCCATATTTCCCTTACACAATGTTAGCCTTCGGAAAATAGTAAAAGGCTAACCCATTTTCAAATTTCTTAATGCTGAGGAAAAGGGGACATTATAGTCCTCCCTCCCTGAAGTTGCTTGTCCTCAAGCAACTGCAACTCTGGGTGCTGAAGAATCTGTTCGCTTTCCCACATAGCATTTTCCAGTGGTAGGTGTAACATGCCACTTGTTCTACCAACTAAGATTTACTAAGTTTTAACTTGAAAGTAAATAAATCGTGAATTCATAACAGGAATAATAAAATTTTTCCTTCGAACATTTGATATAATGCACATTTGAAACATATTTCAAACTTCTATTGCATAACCAAATTACATTTTCTTAATAAAAGAATTGAATATTCAATTTTTACAACTTTTCATAAATTACATAGAAGCTTCAAGAACTTAATTGAAAAATAGAAACACATGTTTGTATACTTGTCTGTCTTCAATACTCCTGGCCACCAACTGCATGAGGTGAAGCATCAGTTAAGCGTTTTATCTCCAACCACGGACTAACTGCGGTCCCCCGCACATTTACCAAACTGGTAAATGGCCCTACCCTTCAACGAAGGGATTGGTATAGCAACCTCAAAGTTAAGCCTAATTTGAGCAGGTGTTGTGTTCTACATTAACTAGTACTATCATACTATGGCTACAACCATCAAAATATGACATCCCTACTTAGTAATACAAACCTGGAATAGAGTGAAACTAGATAGTGTAAACGTTGGCTATTTACACCACTTTGGCCAAAGTTTTCATCGTCTTAAATTCACCCACCCTTCTATCTCGATTGGGAAAGACAACAATCTCTATACTAGGTTATCTACCTCTTCCATGGATCACATATCCCAAGGTTAACCTCTTACATGCTTTACTAGGATACATATATCGAAATAATATCACTCGAAACCTATTTTCACTATCTTTTCCCATATACAATTTTCCTATACAAACACCAATCAATGATTGATTCACAATTCTATCTAGGTAAAATCCCAACCATAGAAACTATCTCATTCACAATACAAAATTGCTATCTAGATATATATTTATATGTATATATAACTATTATACAATCAATAGACATTCACATCGATAATTCAACAATGCAATCACTTAAAACAATACAACACATAATGTTTTGAAAACAAGAAAACATAGAGAAGGAGAAAAACCCCATGCCTGAGATTATAGTTCCAAATGAATCAAAGACTCCTTTGCTTAAGCCCTTCCAACACTCTAGATCACTCCTCCAAATAAAACAACTCACAAAAGCAATATGACAAGCTCTCGAAACTAACGCAAAACTCAAAAACAAGAAGAGAAGGCTCTTCATTGAAAAATGTGTGCGTAGAAATGAGGGAGAGCACCCCCTTTTATACCAAAAACCTAAGGAGTGGTCTAGCTACAAACTAGCAAAGAAAATTTCCACCTTCCCCTTAATTTGCAACAAATTCCAAGGTGTCGAAAGAATAATGATAGGCTTAATAAAAATTTGCAACTAATTCCAATTCCTCACGGGCTCAAGACCAAGTCAAACTTTCCAAAAATGAGTTAAGAACTTAAAAGGAAATTCACCAACGGTCCAAGTCTTAAGCGCTTTCATAGGCTTAAAGTATGGCATGTTCCCCTAATACCTTGGGCTCCTAACGGCCTTCCACATGCGCTCAAAGTATGTGCTTTATGCGCTACCTTTAATGGATTAAGGGGGCCGCGTGCCATGTAACGCTGCCACCCTAATAAGTATGAAATTTATCCCATATAATAAACACTTTAACCTTATTTTATATATTACTATTTTTTTAATCACAACAAAACGATATTTACGAAATTCAATTTCCGCAAAAATGATAAAATTGTATTTTCGCTATTAAGAGAAAATAATAATAATATTTTTATTATATACATATATATAGAGAGAGAGACTATATATATATATATTTTCACATATGTATATATTATTATCGTAAAATCAAATATAACTCAACCATAAATGCATTTAACGTCGTAAAATCTTCATAGACTTAATGTCAAAGAACACAAAAGAGACGATAATTCTAGCATAGTCCAAAACGATATCCCCTCATCTATGAGCAATACGCTCATGAGTGTACGTAGGTATGTCTACCTACGTATATTCATACTCGTATTGATTCATACGTAAGATCGTATCGTGGACTTGCACGAACTATAGTACCCAAAAGAAAACTTGCATAGACAACCAAACACTTAACAACATGTAGGTTCAAACATCCAATCAAGGCTCAAGATACATAACTTAGTTCACTTACCGTTACCCACACTGACTCGACTCAACCTAGGTCAAAATAGGATGTGTGTGCTGCTCAGTTTAGGCTTTTCTTTTACGTTTACCAGACCAAGTCCTCCTAAGTGATACCTCCCCTCCTTTTTGGAGGGACAACCTGTTCCTGCATCCACTTAGATCACCGCCACAGTAGTTAGCTGATAAAAAAAAAATCATTAATTAACAATAATCAAATTTAATACAAGACATTGCATTATTCTTTTTCTCATCATATTGCATTCAAGATAGATAACACACATAGATGCAAAGATTCATAATTACTTCAATTTTCACAGAATAACCAATCTATAGTAAATGGATAGAAACTCATATAGATGCAAAGATCCATAATCACTCACTTTCCAAACAAATTAACCAATCTAGGTAAATAGTAAGTGGATAGAAACACATGGGGTGTAACAGTAGGTTCTTCCACTTGATCAGATACTCACTAATAGTCCTTTTCCTCACTGTTCGTTCTGTGAACTCCAACACCCTCACTGGAATCAAAACCAGATTGCCTTCCTCATCCAACGGAGGCAACTCAGAAGAAGCTATCACATTGTGTTGAAGAGCTTTCTTGAGGCGAGACACATGAAATACATTATTACTTTTGGCAAAAATATGTTTTGTTACTGGTTTTGGGAAGTATGTTTATGTTTTAGTTTCGGCGAGTAGTTACTCCTGATCGGTACGATGGTTGGCGACAGTTGGCAACCGTCAGACAAACTATATATGTACTTGTTACGCTATTATATGGGCATGGAGTTTTTGGATTGTTATTGTACTTACTGTTCTGAATTAATATATGCAGTTTTGAGTACCAATTCTGTTTGTTATTCTCGTACAATGTAATGCATTTCCATACACTGTGATAGTGCAAGTATCTTTCTCGTTTACTCTGCATGGAAATAATTAGACCACTTAGGCAGTAAACATTTTGGCGCCGTTGCCTAAGCGAATCCGGTGAACATCCAGACGGGAGAATGGCAGCATAATGGGGCAACCGGTCGATACCGACGAGGAAGTGCAAGACAGAAAGCACGTAGAGGAAATAATACAAGAAATCCAGGAAGAACGCGAGGGAAGCAACAGAGAAGAGAATGAACCCAGAAGCCGAGAAGATGAAGTAACTCAGGAATTGGTCAAACTGTGGTTATTATCAGTCGGACAATATGTGCGAGACGAATCTATCTGCAGAGAGGTTCTAGAGGAGGTTATTTCAGAGAACCTGCGTGTCAATAGCGAAGTGGATAATCTGTTGAACCGCATTCCTCGACTTCTGGCAAGGAACCTGATAGCCTTCCAAGATATTCGAGAAGAGAGAGAGAGGGAAGTGCGACGACAACAAATTCTCAGAAGATATGAAGAACGTCTGAAACAAGAAGAGGAACGTGATGCTGATCGCCGTCGCATGCCGCACAATTGAGAAAGGGTAAGCATAATTAATGCCCATACGACTTAATAAGGACAAGAATAAATTACCAGTGGGGCAAGCAACACCAAAAGAAATAGTAAGATCATTAAGACTAAAGGAACAAGAAGAACGCAGAAAAAGATTGAAACAGATTTTGGAAAAAGAAAATGAACGACATGAAGAGGTAGATCAAGGGGGTGATGAACATAATTTCTGAACACCAATAACAAGTAAAGGAAAAGAAAATAATCTGACAGAAGAACTAGAGGATAGTATACGTCGGATTGTGGCATTGTCCATTTCAGACGAAAGGCCGAGGAACAGAGGACTTGAGCCCAAGACCCCTGCACAGAGGGAAAACCAAGGAGAGCCAGAGGTAACTCGAAGTGTAGAGGACGCTGAAACCGGAAGCGGGAAGGAACCGTACGTGGCCGGCAGTGTCGGGAAGACACCGGAACGACACGATAGAACCAGTCCAGTCGGGTCAAAGACACAGAGAGGGTACCTCCGGAAAAAGATGGTGACCCCACAGGCGAGTGAAAGGCAGAAGTTGCCGAAGTTCATGGGGAACGGGTCAGAAGATCCTGTCCGACACTGTAAAACGTGTGAAACCATATGGGTGGCAAACGGACAAGAGGACAAAGACTACTGGGTAAAAGCATTTCCAGCGACGCTAAGAGGTATTGCCATTGACTGGTATACAGACCTAGGGGCAGCACAGAAAACCTCATGGGACGAACTGAGAGAAGCCTTCGAGAACGAATTTAAACTTTTGAGAGACGACAATGAGATTGTAGCGGAAATCTACAATACCAAACAAGGAAAGAATGAAAATGTAAGGGTGTATAATAGAAGGCTCAAAGAATTACTCAGGAAACTGGAAACGCAGCCAGCCGATGGACTGAAGAAAAGATGGTTCATTGAAGGGCTAGTCTCATCATTAAGAAAAAAGATGAAAGTGGTTACCCCATCGTCGTACGCGGAAGCGTACAATCGGGCGATGGACATAGAAAGTGAAAGCAAAACATCATCCCGAAGTAAGAGAAGAACTGAAGATGATGACAGTACGGGGGACGACAGCAGTGACAACGAGTCGAAAACCATTCAGGCACTGAGAAGGGACATGATCCGCATAATGAAGGAAATGAAAACAGATAAAGAGACAACCAGAGAAAGTCGAGAGTTATGGTGCACAGAGTGCAATGGGGAGGGTCACATAAAGGCAAACTGCCCGAGAAAATTATTTTGTGACATCTGTCAGGAATGGGACATTCAATTAAGGAATGTCCATTTAACTTGAAAGCAAGAAGTACCCAAGTGTTGTTCACACAGGGAGACTCATCAACTCCGCCGACCACACCGCCGAAACCTCAAAATAGTCCGAATGCATCTCCCGGAGGATACAGGAATAACAGAAGGGTTAACAATAACAGCCCCAGAAACAGATTGCAGTACGACAGCAAAGGGCGACCGATGATACAATGCCGGCAGTGCAACGAGTGGGGACACTTTGCAAGAGAATGCCCCAACAACAATCAGAACACAATAAATGCATTGTGCAAGTGGTGTGGGCCGGGCGATCATGAAGAAAAAGACTGTTCGAAGCAGAAAGGGGTGAACCTTATCAATCTCAAGGAAAATGATGAAGAAGTCCTTGCTATCAGCTGAGCACAGTGGAAAAAGGCCACTTATCCAGATCCCCGTACGGAAAAAGAAAGACTCCGAGAGGCACGGAAGGAAGTGGAAGCTGCCATGAGAACCGAACGGAGGAACCCAGACAAAAAGGCAATACAATCGGAATCGGACAAGAACATAACAAGTCAAGTATTGCAAGCTACCGTACCAATTAAATTGGCAGACCTCCTCCAAAGCTTGCCCCAGTTAAAAGTAGCAATATCCAAGATAATGGAGGACAACTCGCACGAAGACCAAACCTGCACAACAGAAGATGTTATAATAGAACCACCACCAATGGGAGAACAAGTACTCGACCCGAGGTTGCTGGCGATTGATACTGGAAAGAAACCGGCCGTAGTACACATGGAAATCTTTGGACGGAATTTGACAAATACTATAGTCGACGGTGGATTCGGAGTAAATGTACTACCAGAAGAAACTTGGAAGAGCCTCGGGAAGCCTACCCTATGGCCACAAAACTTCCAGTTAGTGGGAGCCGACCAGCACGGGATCAAGGCACTGGGAGTGCTAATGGCTCAAAAGGTAAAAATCGGTACTCAGCAATTCTTGTTAAATTTTGTAGTCATAACAGCACAAAATGCATCATACGATGCATTACTCGGCCGAGGATGGCTAATAGCCGCCAAGGCCAACCACAACTGGAAGAAAAACACTCTGTCCATAGAAAATGGACGTAAGAAGTTTGTCATGGACTTGAGGACACAAACCGTCAGTGAAGAGTTGGCGTTAGATTCTGACTTGGATGGAGGGGACTCAACAGAAAGTGGGAAAGGGTCGATGGAGCCCGATGATGAAGGGGTGCTGAAATTACAGGAATGCTCAGAAGATGAGACAAATTCATTCAGCGGGCTATTCCATTGGCAGATGGAAGACTACGAGTTTTTTCCACCACAATGTAACATGATTTCAATAAAAGAAATCGGTGAAAGTTCAGGAATGACGAATGAACAGAAAGACGACGGTGAAACATTGGAACAGACAAGTAATGAAGGGAAAGAAGTGACCCACATGTTCCCAGCGGCGTACGGGGAATATAAGGAAGGGAATGCAGAAGTAGACAGCACGCTGGCACACCAGTTTGAACCAGAAAAGAAGATTATGTACGAGGAGCCGGTAACGAAGAAAGTTAATCTCGGCGAGGAAAGCAACCCGAAAATAATTCTGGCCAGCGACAACTGGAATCCCGTACTCAAGGCAGCAGCGTTCAGAATCTTTCTAGAGTACAAAGATGTGTTTGCCTGGACCTACAAGGACCTGAAGGGGATACCACCAGAACTGTGCGTCCACAGAATTCCGCTCATACCAGGAGCACGTCCAGTACGGAAAAGGCCATATTGCATGAATAAGAACTACGCGGCAAAAGTTCAAGAGGAAATTGAAAAAATGCTTGAGGCAGGAATAATATTTGAGGTAGAAACGAGTGAGTGGGTGTCACCGATTGTAATATCACTTAAAAAGGAAGGGGGACAAATCAGGATTTGCGTAGATTTTAGATGCCTCAATGCAGTAACAATCAAAGACCCCTTCCCCATCCCATTCACAGACTCCATTTTGGAAGAAGTGGCCGGTCACGAAATATATTCCTTTATGGACGGATTTTCCGGGTATAACCAGATTAGCATTGCCGAGGAAGACAAACTGAAAACAACATTTGTGATTGACAACGGAGTATATGCATACAACCGGATGCCGTTCGGTCTGTGCAATGCACCAGCTACCTTTCAGAGGATTATTCTACACATATTTGACAAAATGTCGGTGGGAAACTTCAAGGCATTCCTTGATGACTGGTCAATTTACAGCGACCAGTAGACACACCTCAAAGCCCTCACCAAGTGCATGGAGCGTTGCAGGGCCGCACGGTTGGCCTTAAACCCGAAGAAGTGCCAGTTCATGGTATCACAAGGGAAACTTCTCGGCCATATTGTATGCCAAGCAGGACTAAACGCAGACCCGGACAAGATTTGAGTAATTGTAGAAATGGAGGCCCCAGGAGATGTCACTGGAGTAAAGTCATTCCTCGGCCATGTCGGTTACTACCGAAGATTTATCAAAAATTTTGCTCAGGGGTCGCACCCATTGGACATGTTGACACGGAAAGGGGTGCAGTTTGTATGGTTGAAGGAACAATAGAAAGCATTTGAAGAACTAAAAACAAGACTCATCAGCGCACCTATCCTAGCCTATCCAAACTGGGACAAGGAATTCCACGTGCACGTGGACGCATCAAACTTTGCAATTGGTGCCACTCTTGCATAGGTTGGATCTCATGGGTTGGATCATCCAGTGTACTTTGCCAGTCGGTTGCCCTCCAAAGCGGAACGGAATTACAGTACTACGGAAAGGGAGGCTTTGGGAATGGTCTACTCCGTACAGAAATTCAGGCATTATCTCTTGGCAACACCATTCACTTTTTATGTGGATCATCAAGCTCTAATGTACCTGGTCAATAAACCGATTATTCAAGGCAGAATCAGTAGATGGTTGTTACTTCTGCAAGAATTTACTTTCGCCATTATTGTACGACCAGGAAAAAGCCATGTAATTGCCGACCAGCTATCAAGGATCAAATCAGGAGAACTAGGAGATGGGGTCAATGAAGACTTCCCAGATGCCCACCTATTCCAAATAGCTGCCCTGCCACCATGGTACGAGAAAATTGGTGAATACTTGTCCACTTCAACGTTTCCGCCAGAAATGTCTACAAGTGAACGACGGAAGATTGCACTCAAGAGTAAGACATTTCAACTGATAAATGGGCTGCTCTACAAAATGGGGCCCGATCAAATTCTCCGAAGGTGTGTGATGGAAGAAAAGATAAGGGGTGTATTGGCAAAAGCCCATGAGGGACTGGCAGGGGGACATATGGGTCCCGACGCCACGGCACGAAAAGTCCTACTCGCCGGCCTATGGTGGCCGACGTTACACAGATGCCCGGAATGGGTAATTCAATGTGACACTTGTCAGAGGGTAGGGAAACCATTGAAGAGGGATTATATGCCACTCTGGCCATCACAACCTCAAGAGCTTTTCAAGAGATGGGGGCTGGATTTTGTAGGACCCCTGAAGGTTAGCCAACTACATCGATGTCGGTACATAATAGTGGCTACAGAATACCTGACGAAGTGGGCTGAAGCAAAGGCACTGGAGGATAACACTGCATTGAGCACGGCAAAGTTCCTATACGAGCAGATTGTGACGAGATATGGAATTCCGATTCAATTGACGAGTGACCATGGGGGACATTTCGTCAACCACGTCATCCGACTCATGACTACGGAATTCAAAAATCCTGCACACCCTATCAAGTCCGTACCATCCAAGGGCGAATGGGCAGGCAGAGTCAACGAACAAGGTGCTCGTTTCGGTAATCCACAAGTCATGCGGTATTGAAGGATCGGATTGGGAAGAGAGGTTACCAGCGGTGTTATGGGCTTACCGAACCACTTATAAGGTAACGACTGGACACACACCTTTCCAGTTGATGTATGGGCAAGAAGCGGTAGTACCAACAGAATACCTCGTCCCAAGTCTGAGAATTGCAGTGGAAAACAGACTAGGAGATACGGAGAGCCTGGAGGAAAGACTGTTCCAGTTGAATAAATTGGACGAGAAAAGAATTTTGGCTCAATGGTCAACGGAAATCATGCAGAAACGTCGGAAGTATTGGCACGACAAACACCTACGGAAAATGGAGTTCTGACCCGGGCAGTTAGTCCTGAAATATAACGGCCGTAACGAAATCAAACCTAGGAAGTTCAAAGTTCGGTGGTTAGGACCGTTCAAAATATGGGAATTGATGGACAATGGGGCTATAAAGCTAGATAATCTCGATGGAAGTCCAATCAAAGAAGCAGTGAACGGGTCGAAACTGAAGAGTTATAAAGAGAGAAAAAGAGAAACAATACAAATCAATATGCTGGGATTCGCATTAACAAACCACGACGTGAAGGAGGAAAGAGGCAAATAACATGAGGGGACAGAAAACAAAGTTGACGGGATGGTATTTGCAAGTACTCAGTTTGAACTAGTAACGGGGTTCTTTGCACCAAGGCTAGTGCGGATGGAAGCCCGTGAGGGCCAAATCGACGAAGACTATGGTGGTAAATGGATTAATAAAAACTACCCAGAAGAAGAGAAAGAAGAGGAAGAAAACTGGAACAACTGGGTAAAAGAATGCAACCAAGTACGGGACAGATTTGAGTTCCTACTACCAAAGGAGGTCCGGGACCTGCCCAGAAGGAAGTACTTGGCAGAAGCAATGTTCGTTCTGGAAAGATCACCCTACTGTGACGAAGTCTGGGAATTAAGAAGGAAGAATTGGTCAGTCGGACTACCCCACATACAGCTTCCAAGGAGTCGGCTCTGGAAGGCGAAGTACAGATGCAGGAACAGGTATGTGAAAATGAATGGAGACGGGAAAACATTTCAATGGGACCAGGAGCCAATGGGATGGAATTTGACATGGGTGAGAGACCAGTCCGTAACATTTGACCGGATTTGGGAATTGGAAGAAATTGATAAATGCTGCACCAACAATTGCCTGAGACAGAAGGGTTACATAAACTGCATCTTCCGTCAGCTAACGGAGATTGAGATCCTAGACGAGGAAGAGGAGAGAGACAATGAAAAGGAAAGAGAATACTGGGAGAGCGAATGGAAGATGGCGGAATTCGAGGAAATTGGAAACGTCAAGTCAGCAAAGGTAAAAAGTAAAAAAGACTAGAAAAAAATTGGAACTATAAAACCGTACGGCACCGTACCATACCAATTGCATTAATTACAAAGGAGCAGACTGTACACCCCCTAGCCGTACGAATATCATCTGCAGGCAACGATCCATACGAATTCCTGACATTGCCGTACGGATTTGTGAAGTGCAAGTCTCTGGGCCGTACGGAATTTTCTATCTGCTGGCTGTACGAATCTCCTTGTTGCCGTACGGAACCTTCTGTCACCGTACAGAGTTCCTTGCCGTTGTGCGGAAAATAAATTTGCCAAACGTACGGTTTCTACCGTACGCTCATGTCCGTACTTCGCACTTCAATAGGCCGTACGAAGGAGTTTCACTGCTGAATCCGTACATTTTGCTGGCCGCCGTACAAATACCAGTGAAGTCTTGTTGCCGTATGGAATTCTCTGACTAGGGTGGCCGTACGAAATCCTGGTACTAGCATCTACCAGGCCGTATGGAATTCTCACTGGGCCGTACACAATTCTGACTTGGTCGTACGGACTCTCGTGGTTCCTTTGCCTGTTCGTCGCCCTCAAAAGACAGTGCAGCATCAAGGCCGTACAATCCAGGTGTGAAGGAAAAAAATAACAGTCACAACTGAAACAGCGGGAGTATAAAGGAGATCAGAATGTCATTCTTGCCAGCAAACAGGGTTACTAGAGCTCAAGGCAAAGGAAAACAAATTCAAATTCCGGAACGGGTGGAAGAAGAAAAGATGGCAGCAAAGGTAATTGTTGAAGAAAAGCCAACACAGACACCACAAATTGACGTGGGTTCATCTGCACAGAAGAAGCAGCCGAAAGGGAAAGGGAAAGAAAAGGAAAAAATTACAGTGGATTCCTTGCAGTGGGAAAACCTCACGGCGAACGAGTGTAAACAGTGGTCGAATAGTCATGCTGACGATCACCCTCTCAAGAGAGCACTACAGAAGGCTCAAGTGGACAAGGTAATACAAATGCCCTATTTTAATTTCAGAGAGTTTGAAGCAATACTGAAGAACATGGTGGCGAATTACAACCCCCGAGCAAAACACACGATCATCAGATTTATGAATGTATTGGTCAAAATCACATTCTCGCCACAGGATTTCGAGAGTGATGGGTGTACCGTGCCAAGGATTTACAGTCAGCAAACAGAAAATGACTGTAAGACACAAGGACAACATTATGGCAAAGGTTTGCAGACCAGATCTAAGTGAAAGAAAAAAATCAATTAAAAGCTGCAGGGAATAGAGGACTTCGCCGAGATCACTTGGCGAATGAAGAATGGCAGTGCATAATGGATGTCATCCGGGGGCGGCTGACGGGAGCCTCACGCTCGTCAGACATTCCATTTTGGATGTCGGATTATATGATTGGCCTTAGCCAGGGCGCAATGTACAACTGGGCAGCAGTTCTCTCCGACAGGATTCACGAGTTCATGAAAATGACTCACAAGTCATTCTACATGACTCAGCAGGCCATTGCGCTGTTCTTGGACGCCATCTGCACTCACGTCCCCTCATTGGCGCGAGCTCCATTTCAGCTAGATGAGCAGTACGACCCCACATGGCCGACCGTCTTCAGATGGACAAACCTGAAGGCTCCTGCACAAGGTGGGAAGGGAGAGGAGTCACGGAGCAGCAAAAAGAGAAAGCAGCAGGAGTTACCTGAGACTTCGTCGGAGGCTTCATATAGTGCACAAGGTGCCGAGGAGGATTGCATTGAGGCCTCGTCAGCCTCAGCCACTCCTGGCAACCCTGCCAGCCCCAGTCCTATAGTACCAGTAGGGGAGAACAGATGGGATTTTTCACTGGCAAAGAAGCATGCCCACTTGCACTTAGACACACGCACCCAAGCGGAGATTCCAGTTCGGCCTAGTACCACGCACGTCTCATGGGGTCAAGTCATGAGGATGAAGGGAGATAACACCGTACCAGCTCCTCTCCCATCAGGGCAGATTACTCCATTCGAGACTAGATCTCCAGAGAGCATGGCACATGCAGATAGCTCAGTACAAGTAGATGCTTGGCTTCAGCTACTAGGCATGCCTTCAGAGTTGGCAGACATTCCTCCTCTAAGTCCCGCTAGATCTCTTTTACCGCCACCTGCACTTGAAGGTGAGATGGTACAGTCAGAGGAGGAGAAAGCAGTTGATGTTGCCATAATGATTAGTGACTCAGAAGCAAAGGAGGAAGGAACAGCCACAAATAGCTCAGGGGAGGAAGGCACCAGTATGACAGACAGTGCTGATGATACAGAGGATACTTCTCGTTGGGTTGAGCCAGTTGGGTTGACAGTACATATGGGTGAGCCAGATGAGAGTGACCCATTGGGCACCAATCTCAGGTATGCACAGGACTTAGGGTCTATGGGAACCATCCTTCAGAGGGTATCTGATATTGCTGCCAGGTTCAACCCTCAATACTCCTCGCCAGTAATATCTGCAGAGGTACAAAGAATTGAATATTTTGTCAAGAATGCTGAGATGAAGTTTGTACGGGTATTTTGGAATAAGGGTTGGCCAAAAGTAATTACCGAGGAGATGCAGAGGGCATGGAAACCAGAGAGACCAGACTTGGGAGTGGGAGATGCCGACAGTGAGCTACTGGCAGCCCTTTATAGCATTGAGGACCAGTTCAGAGCATTATATTATGCTCGACGGGAGGATTTTCAAAAGACAGAACGGTGCAACAAACGACTGGAAGAGGCTGCAGTTATGAGTAAGCAGCTGAGGGAAAAAATTGATGAGCAACAGGTGCACTTCCAAGGGCAGTTGGCACAGGAAGCCGAGCTCACACATTTAGAAAGGAACAAGGCCGAGGCACTCAGAGTAGAACTATAAACCACAAGGAAGGAGTTGGCCGAATCTCAGGCGACACAGGAGAAAACAAAACAGCAGTTGGCCGAGGCTATCCAGATGGTACGTCTCACCAGAGACAAGCATATCGTTGCCTCAACACATCTGAAACAAAGGACTGAGGAGGTTTACAGGCTTCGGCGGTTAGTTCAACCTCAATAGGGGACTCCTGGATCAGCACGGACGGCATCCACACCTCCAGGGACGTCCACTGACCCTCCTACTTCCTAGTTAATTTGGGCTCTTGTTTGTAGTCGTCTGGAAGACGACAAGTTTTTTTTGGGGGGGATGATGTTAGGCGTACTTTACATAGTTTATTACTTTTGGCAAAATATGTTTTGTTAGTGGTTTCGAGAAGTATGTTTATGTTTTAGTTTCGGCGAGTAGTTACTCCCGATCGGTACGATGGTTGGCGACGGTTGGCAACCGTCGGACAAACTATATGTACTTGTTACGCCATTGTATGGGCATGGAGTTTTTGGATTGTTATTGTATTTACTGTTCTGAATTAATATATGCAGTTTTGAGTACCAATTCTATTTGTTATTCTTGTATAATGTAATGCATTTCCGTACACTGTGATAGTGCAAGTATCTTTCTCGTTTACTCTGCATGGAAATAATTAGACCACTTAGGCAGTAAACAACTGATAAAAAAAAAATCATTAATTAACAATAATCAAATTTAATACAAGACATTGCATTATTCTTTTTCTCATCATATTGCATTCAAGATAGGTAACACACATAGATGCAAAGATTCATAATTACTTCAATTTTCACAGAATAACCAATCTATAGTAAATGGATAGAAACTCATATAGATGCAAAGATCCATAATCACTCACTTTCCAAACAAATTAACCAATCTAGGTAAATAGTAAGTGGATAGAAACACATGGGGTGTAACAGTAGGTTCTTCCATTTGATCAGATACTCACTAATAGTCCTTTTCCTCACTGTTCGTTCTGTGAACTCCAACACCCTCACTGGAATCAAAACCAGATTGCCTTCTTCATCCAACGGAGGCAACTCAGAAGAAGCTATCACATTGTGTTGAAGAGCTTTCTTGAGGCGAGACATATGAAATACATTATGAACCTTGCCATTCTCCAGAAATTCCAACTCATATGCTATTGCACCCACTCTCCTCTTCACCCTGAAAGGACCATAGAATCAAGGTTTCAACTTATCCGCTCCACTCTTTTTGAGAGTGGATTGCCTATAGGGCTGCAACCTCAAATAAACCATGTCTCCCACCTCAAAGGTGCGTTTAACACGGCGTTGATCTACATAGAATTTCTGCTGGTTTTGAGCATGCAACAGGTTATCTTTCAATGCCCTCAAGATATCCTGACTTTGTTGTAGCAAATCTTTTGCTTGGGGAGCTCTGCACTCATCAAAGATTAGATCGACAAAACTTGGTGCATTATAACCATAAAGAGCCATGAAAGAAAACATTTTGATAGACATGTGATAAGAAGAGTTATAGCAATACTCTCCTAGACGAAGCCAACGAACCCAAGCCAACTATTGCCCTGAAACATAATTTCTCAGATAACCTTTCAGCCACTTATTCACAATCTTAGTTTGCCCATCAGTCTGTGGGTGGTAACTAGTGCTCGAAGTGAGCTTAGTTCCACTCAAATGGAACAACTCCTGCCAAAATAAACTTAAAAATTTGCTTACCCAATCACGGACTATGTTCCGAGGTAACCCATGCAATCTAAATACCTCTCTGAAAAATAGTTCAGCCACTGGGGCTGCTCTGAAATCTGAACTGATTGCAAAAAATGAGCAAATTTAGTCAATCTATCTACTACAACATAAATAGCATCTCTACCTTGAACCTTAGGTAGCCCTGTGATGAAGTCCATTGAAATGCTCTCCCATTTCTGGGTGGGTATAGGCAATGGTTGCAGCATACCAGCAGGGTAAGTATGCTCATTTTTATTCTGTTGACACACCAAGCATTCTCTAACATAGTTCATGATATCATTTTTTAACCTTTTCCATGTGAATCTTTCACAAATTTGTTTGTATGTCTTATAAAATCCTTGGTGACCAGCCAAGGACTCATCATGAAATGACCTCATAATCTTTTCCTTCACCTTAGAATTAGCCACAAGAAAAATACGCTCTTTATAAAAAATCAGTCCATTATTTACCTTGTACTTACCCTCCAATGTGTCTCCATCAATGATGCCTAACAGCCAACGGATCCTTGGCATATTCAATGAAGATTTGATCTTTCCAATCAGTTGTTATACCCACAATAGAGGTGAGATGAGGCCTCCTTGAAAGTGCATCAGCCACAACATTTTTCTTTCCTTTCATGTAGATTTTGTCAAAGTCAAAAGCCTGAAGTTTGCTTACCCAACGCTGCTGCCTTTGACTCAAATCCTTTTGACTTAGAAAGTATTTAAGACTATTATGATCAGTCTTAACTATGAACTTACCTCCCACCAAGTATTGCTGGAACTTGGTTAATGCATGCATGATAGCAAGCATTTCCTTGTCATAAATTGAATAACTTTTTTCTGCACCTTGCAACTTCCTACCTTCAAAGGCAATAGGATGCTTTTGTTGCATCAGGGCAGCCCCTATTCCTTCACCTGAAGCATCACATTCAAGCTCAAAAGGCTTGGAGAAATCTGGAAGGGCCAACACTGGACAATTGCTCATAATTTTCTTGAACTTTTCAGAAGATTGCTTTGCTGATTTAGACCAAGAGAAGGCTCCCTTTTTAGTTAGATCAGTCAGAAGAGCTGCCATTTGGGAAAACCCCTTCACAAATCACTTGTAGAAGTTGCATAGACCAAAAAATCCCTTCAGATGTGAAAGAGCTTTGGGTGGTGGCCCCTCAATGATAGCACGGATTTTTTCTTGGTCAACTCTAACCCCATCCGCATTGATTACATGACCCAAATATAAAATTTCGGTCATGCCAAATTCGCACTTTGATTCCTTGGCAAACAAAGAGCTAGCTTCAAGTATTCCTAAAACCTCATTAAGATGGTGCAAGTGCTCTTCCCAAATTTTACTGTAAATAAGGATATCATAAAAAAAACCAATAAGAACTTATGGAGCTGCTTGCTGAAAATCTGATTCATGCATAACTGGAACGTTGCTGGAGCATTGGTTAGGTCAAAAGGCATAACCAAGAACCTCAAAATGCCCAAAGTGGCATCTAAATGTCGTCTTCTCCACATCAAATTCATGCATGTGAATCTAGTGATAACCTGATCTCAAGTCTATTTTTGAAAAATAGACCGCTCCATGTAATTCATTGATGAGCTCATCAATCTTGGGTATTGGATACCTGTTCTTGATGGTGCGTTTCTTGAGCTCTTGGTAGTCTATGCACAATCGCATAGTCCCATCCTTCTTCTTTACTAAAACCACTAAAGATGCAAAAGGACTCTTACTTGGACGGATGAATCCCATGTCAAGTAACTTCTTGATGGCTTTCTCAATCTCATTTTTGAATCTTTTTGGATGTCTACAAGGAGTATTCATAACAGGTTTGGCTCCATCCTCTAATTCGATCACATGTTCAATCCCCCTCTCAGGTGGTCTCCCAGGAGGCAACCCATTGAAAACCTTAGTATGCTTGGTCAAAAGTCTGCACATCAGGATGGTGCTCTCTCTTCCTCTCATGATCATGAGCTAGAAGGATACCGCATTCAACAATCCATTCAGCTTGTCCTTGCCTCAAAATCCGCTCCATCCTCTTAGCAGTAACCACTCTAGGTCCCCCATATGACATTCCACGAAGCACAACTCTCTTGCCTTCTGATTCAAATTTCAGCTCCATGGTCTGAAAATTCAAGTTAATCTCTCCAAGAGATTTCAGCCACTGAATTCCCAACACCACATCTGTATCACCAATACCTACCACATAAAACTCATCTTTGACCTCATGGTTTCCCAACTGGATGCAAAGTTGGGGTATCTTTCTGGTGCATGTAAGAGTAAATCCATCAGCAACCATGACTTTGAAGCCATCAAATTCTTTTGTCCTCAATCCACGCTTGGCTACCAAGCTTTCATCTATAAAATAGTGCGTGGCACCAGTGTCAATCAAAGCCACCATTCGCTGCCCTCCTAGAACTCCTCTAACATGGAATGGATTGTTCTTTTGTGTGCTAGACAACTGGGCAAAAGTACCACTATCCTCCTTCACTTCCTCAACCTCCTCAAGGTCTTCAAACTCTTCACAATCCTCAAATTCCCCTTGCTGTTCTGATATTTCTGAACCCGTTTCAGCCTCTACATAGACCTCCAAATGCTTTGCATGTCCATTTTCATAACATTTATGCCCTAGGGCCCAAGGCTCCTTGCATGTATAGCATAATTTCTTCCTTTTTAGTTCATTCTTAACCTCATCACTTACTTTTTGCAAAGGTTGTTGCTGCTGGTTAGGAAATTTAGTGAAGTTCTTTCTGTTCTTGTTGAAAGAAAATGGTTTTGCCATCAACTTTTGTTTTGGAGCTGAAAATTCCATACTCCTAGCCTTTTTAATAGCCTCTTGCAAGGTCTGAGAGTCTAAGGATTTAACCCATCCTCTAATAGGTTCAGCTAGACCCTCAACAAACAAGAAAATAGGTCTTCTCTCTGAGATGTCTGGAACCATGACACTGAGATGTTGGAACCCAGTAATGTATGAGTCAATATTGCCAGTTTGTTTCAGCTGAGCCAAGTCCTTGAAGTTTTGCTTTGGATCCTGCTTATCAAACCTCTCGATGAGCCTATTGGTGAACTCATCATAAGTTGTAATCAGAGTGTGACCCTATGTCACAAGCCCATGATACCGCCATTCATAGGCAGCCCCATCCAGGTGTAAGGTGGCAAAGTTTAAGGCTATCTCCTCATGCATAGGCTTAAAAGTAATGTAAGTGTTGAGCTTTTGAACCCAAAGCTCTTGCGGTACATCTTCCACTACCATCAAATTGGTCCATAGACACTTTACTCAGAGCATGCTTGTAGTCTTTGTTCTCCCTGTTATCCGGTCTTCCACCATTTCTCTTTTTTTGATTTAGAAATTGATCAATTGTTAAGCTTCTACGGATAAGATCAGGAAGTGTCATATATTCATCATGATTTACCATGATATCATCAGTGAATGTAGTTCTTACCTCATGCTCAGGTGGCATTTCTTCCCTTCTGTTTGCAAATGGTTGAAGGGGTCTCGCAGCTGTTCCCACTGAGGTCCTGGTAGGTGTTCTTATATTTTCATTTTGTGCTCCATTGTTCTGCGAGCTGCTGGCTTCAGTGTTATTTCTTGTGCCCTGAGCTAAATTCTGATCCATTTTGCTCACTAATCTGGCTATCATCTCGTACATATGGTCAAACTTCCTCTCCATCTTTTTACCTGGACTTTCAGGTGAACAATTTTCTTTGTCTCTATCCGCTATGACTGACTCTTCTTCGACAGTATTTTCTGAGACCTTCTCTCCCTGGCACTGGTTTGTTGCATGCAGAGTTAAAGAAACTTCACAGGCTGGCAGGAAACCAGCTCTGATAACACTGTAGTGATCACCTTTAAAATGACTTAGTAGACTAAACCTTGTAAATTACTGATTCAATTTGACAGGAAAATCTGGTTATTATTCCTGCATTAATGCAGTAGCACAGTGAGTACAAATTTACCTTGGACTTTAACTCGAGGAGATCTTGACATCATAAGTGTTTGAAAGAGCTCTTCATCACAATACTGGATATTATCTGGGATATGGCTGAGTGATGGCTGTTGCAGAAGACAAATTACAGTGTACGACCCAGCAATACAATATTAGCCAGCTCACTCGCCCTTGGCATCTCCACGTCAAAAAATACTGTCACAGGTTGCTTTCCAACTGCCGACTAAGTCCAAACAGAGAAGCAATGAGTTGTTGTAGCGATTCTTGCTGTTATACTCTCCTGTCCTTACAAAATCTACTCCCACGGATGCTTTGAAATCCTCCACCAACGGCTTCAAGACTCAGAACACTGAACACTCGACTCAAACCACACAACTAGTAGTTTGCGGAAGTAAACAGAGATGATGCTCCCAGCACGGCATTGTTTGCATCGAGCTAATACATACTGTTTATATAGACGACTTCCACGATGCTTCTAATGTGCCACAAACTTGTGCTACACAGACCATTGTCGCACCAAGGAATTATCCATCGCATACCCAACAGACTTCAACTGAAATGAAATCAAAACACATACAGGACTCACTCCAAAATATTATTAACAGACCACGTTTCCACTACCCAAAAGACGTCAAACACCATTTTGGCACAGATTCGATTTCTGGGTTGAAATTGACTATTTCACCAGCCAGGAAATGATCTTTCACACTCGAAACTGGGAGGAAGATTGGGATAAACCCTACAGAACTCCTTGCTATGCAGCACAGGCGATTCCAGAAAACATATTCTACTCTTCGTATCTTCAAAATTGCATCAAAGACATGTTTTTGTTCTCACGCCTTGTCCTACTCCCCGCCCATGCAACGATAGCGCATTAAGTCACCACTAAGGAGCGCTCCCTCCTCTCCATCGGTTACACCAAGAATAGGCGAATGGAGAATAAAAGGGGTCCCACCAACCCAACGCCCATTCAAACAGCAAACCCACAACTTTTAAAAAGCATTAACAGTTACAATATGCACAATAGGCTCAAAAATTTGTTTAACTGTTATCAAACTTTTTAGAAGCCATATTTCCCTTACACAATGTTAGCCTTTGGGAAATAGTAAAAGGCTAACCCATTTTCAAATTTCTTAATGCTGAGGAAAAGGGGACATTACAGAGGCCATAAGGTCTGATCCAAAACTCTCCTAAGCGAGCCCCATTCTCCAAGCCACTCCAGCCTGGCTTACCACCCCTGCACCTCATGGTGAGAATCATTCACTTGCCAGTGGGTCGACTAAACAAACCTATCTTTGTCCAACTTAGAAGGAAAGGCGATGATGAAAGATCCCCCAGTAATTGCAGAAACCTGAACCTCATAAGACCACCTTTGAAGAATCCAAGAAGAAACCTCAGCAAGAGGAAACCACCTTTCCTTGCAAAGCAGCAAAACTACCCTATCTTCTAAATCCAACACTCTCCTTTCCACTCCACACCCAGACAAATCCACCATTGGAACTTCACCCAACACCAGCAGAGGACAAGCTAGGGAAGGATTCCACCATCGCACATATCTCCTAAGCCTGCCATTCCCGAATGGAATAGCATTAGCACCTATTGCTGGGGAAAATGATTCTGAATCTCCAATCTCTTCCGTGTCCTTGTGACTGCACTATGAGTGCCACCCCTGCCCTGCCTGCTGCCAACGATCGCCAGACTCCCCATCACACTCTCATCCTTTTCTGGTTTGAAAAAACAAAGTTTGCTCCTATGAACATTTGCCTTGCTCCATCCCTCAACCCATCACAATGTTCAACTTGAAAATATTTTGTTGTTGAACCTCTCAAATGGTATAGTTTTCATTTCACTTCTAAGATCTATTTCAATCATCTGTCTGATCTGTAAATCCAATTCTAATGGAAGCAATTCACCAATTTATGTTTCAAGATTATTTGCCTTAACAACTAATTCAACAATTGTGATTAATAAACTATCAATTATCAGGTTGAGAGATGCCAACATCTCTTCATTTTCCTCTTGGAAACCCAGATTGAAATAGAAATGATCAAAAGGAACACCAACGACTCTTCATTTGCCTCATATTTTGTCTCTGTAATGTCCACTAGGGAGTGGTATCAATTACGTGACTATCTTCAATGTCTGTGGAAGATATTTATCTTGCATTTACATATTGATAAGTCCTTCTGGATGACTGTCTGACTTGCTTTTCCTTTTTTCATCGCCATGTTATCTGTGCTTTAATAGATGTTCTCTGTCCTTAGGCAAGGCCAATATTAGGTCCCACTGATTTGGTCAACATCTATTCAAGATAGATGCACATATCCATTCTTCCTGTAGTGATGGTTTTGGAATTGTTTTTTGGGATTACTAGATCATGAGCAACTATCATGTGGTGTGTGTCTGTAATTAGGGATGCCTCATGTTGATCATGGAATTAGTGTGCCTGCCAAAAATAGAACAATGAATTCAAGAGGACATTAAAGGTAAATTATGTTTCACTGTTCTATGAACATGCAATCCTTATGGGGGTTGTAAATTATTCTTCGTAATAGTAGCTTCTGGATTAGTGGACATACAATAATTGTGTCATGGTCACATTTTCTGTCTAATGACATGCAATGTTTCAAAGGTTAGATTAATATATTTAACTACAAAGTTGATTTTGCTTTTCTATGGCAGGTGCCTTTGCTACAGCAGGTATTCTTAGTGCAGGCTTAATCAGTTTCAGGAATGGGAATTATCAGTTGAGTCAAAAGTTGATGAGAGCTCGTGTTCTTGTGCAAGCTGGCACGGTAGGATTAATGGTTGGTACTGCTATTTATTATGGAAAACTTTAACAAGTGTAAATACAGGTCCATCAAAGTCCTCAGAATATACTATGTGATTGAAAAGGTACATCATGAATTGAAGATGAAAAGCAAAATGAAAGTATTATTTCATTGTTCTTCAAAATATTAAAATAAAATCAGAGGATGCAATTAACTTGTTCATAGGGACTTATTTTCCCATTCTCACCGAGTTAATGCATTTATCTGAAACTGCCAGTTTTTTATTATTTTATGAGAAGAACTTGAGTCTTGACAATATGCCAGTTCCTTGTGATCTGAAATACATTTTGTGTGCAACTGTGTCATTCTTTCATAGTGAAACAATATTCTGGTTCAGTTTTTATTACGTCAACATTTACATTGGTTGCTTTGGTGGCAAAAATGTGTGGCTGCATTAATGGGCTTAGCTCTGAGCATTCATTGATGTTGTTTCACTTGCCTTTGACTTTCAGCGCAGTTACAATGGCAATACATATATGATGCTTTTGTGCAGAGAGAGCATGGTTTTTAAATTCTTGTTTGGGGTTATGTGAAATAATGAAAGTACAAGTGTTAGAGAGATGCTTTTTCATTTGTTGCCTATGTGAATTTAAATGTTCATTTATTAGATTCCTATGTTTTTAGACACTGTAGGAAATCTGAATCAGATTGAGCTATGATAAAGATTACAAGTTACAACTATTTAGTGCCGTCTATTTGCTAGAGAATATGAACTGGAGGGATGAGTTTTCTTAGATTTTTGTTTTTTGGAATATGATAAACAGAAACTTATATATGAGTTCCCTTTATTTTTCAATATTATTTTTCAGGGGAAACATGATAGTACAATTAAGGGTGATCATGGAAAATTCCACAGCATGGATTTTGTATTTACATGTTTCCCCCTATCTGTTTTTTTTCTATTGGCACATGACATAATTTCAGAAGTGAGTTTTCTGTAAAGCTGGCCAGGCTCCTGTTTATATTACACAAAGGAAAGAATCTGAATCACAGGAGCATTACTTTCGAAAAACTTGTAATTAATTGTGAGTAGTTTCAACCGGTTGCATTTGCAGTGCCGTTTCTCAAAAATTTTAAAAAAGTGGCTCTGAAATATACATAGAGATATTACACTTGGAGGCAGAAAAATACAGAGCACAAGTTCTTTAGTTTAGTGTTAGGGTTAGGGTATTTTACTTTTGTACAAGTTTTTAAATAAATCAATTTTAAAAGTAAAATTTAAAACCCTAATGACTTATATATATATATATATATATATACCCTAATGAGTGTAGATAAAAAAATCACAGAGCTGTCTCCAAAATAGTAGGTCTTGCTCCATGCAGCACAGTTTATTATTTTAGGGCCAGCTCTTTGTTATTTACATAAACCATCTCAAGTGTAAGTAAACTAGGGTAATTCTAACTCCACAATTTATTTGGGTAATTGGTGTTCTTTTTATGCATTTAGTTTATTTTATCTATATTTTATACCCATTATGTTTGACATGAAATAACAAGAGCAGTTTATTATCCTTCTAATTTTGTGAATAGAAATTGTTTTTTTAGCTATTAAGTTTTTGGTGAGATTTTCCCGTTTTAAATGTTGGTAATTGAAATCCATCTTTACTTCTGCCAAACCATGGCAATGCATATTACATTGGTAACATTGGTTTTCAAAGCATGACAACACCAAAAGTGTGTTTCTCGTGAACTAGCAACTGGACCAGTTAAGAAGCATTTGAACTTGTTGGGGTTCTTTGGAAGACAATAGAAAAAAGTTCTTGGTAATATTTTGGACCCCAGTGAGCCTACTGACATGGGATTCTCGAGTGTGCTTAAACCTGGTAGTCAGAGATTGCTTTGAGGGGATACAACCGACATAATAGGCATTTAAACTACAGTTCTCATATTACTGGCAAACAGAACCAACATCTATTGAAAGAGAAACATCTACAGGGGTATCAATATCGTTAACTCATTGTAGACCTTGGGAACAAATTTCCGAGCTCTCTTGGATGCCATCTCTATTGTCATTCACAACAAAAGTTGCCGAAGTTTTGCTGAGTTTTCCTATTTTAAAACTGGTCAAATCACTAACTGTATTTATTATTCACACTTTTGCAATGTTGTGTCAATACCTGTAATTGGAATGCCACTACAATCTAAATTATGTTTATCTTGTCTCGTGGCTTTTACTGTCACCACAATGTTTGGCATGCTTACTGTACCGAATAGTTGCTGAATCCTTTGTGTTTCTATGGTCCAGTCAACATACTAGAAAATTATAAACACGTGAAAGACAGAGGTGGAAATTTTATTGATGGGTAGTGGTAGATCTCAACCACTGGGAGAGGCCTAGTCCGTAGGACTAGACTGAAGGTGATTTGGTGTTTCTTTATGTGCACGGTTCTTGCTGTTCTTCAAGCAGCCATAACAGACTGAGCTTTTAAGTTTTTGACTTAGGATATTTAGTTTTCCTGCCCTAGTCTAAGTCTTTTGACCCTTACTCTGATATGACTATGAGCTGATTTCAGTAACACATAAAAGTAGTGTTAATTTCGATACTTCAAAGGTACTTACCTGTGTTTTCAGAGGTTTACAAGCAAAATTTGAATTTTTGTAATGGAAGCTTAAATTGTTTGTAGACATTTGCATATGTTGTGCTGCCATGGAAGATGGCTAAGACCTGAAAAAGAAAGACCTACTTCATACTCAGTTAGTTAAAGACTTTGGAAGCAATATATAAGGAAAATATTGGATGGCAAAAATATTTAATCCATAATTGCCCATGTGATGGCTATATTCCTGTAAAATCAGACCACAAAGTCATTTTGTAATCTTGTTTTTAATAACGCTTTTTTATATTAAAAATGTAGTGCTAGAATGAACTTATTTATAATCAAATTTATGGAATGCTAATCAAGGATGCTTTGAATTTGAGCATTTATTTATTGATATGATGCTTAAAAAATTCTACATGAAATGCGTGGGAATTTGAGTATTGTGTTTAAGGTACCAAGCTTTCACACAATTCCATGTATCATAGATGTTTTGCAGGTCAAATAGTTTAGGGTATGTAGAAATGAGCATATTTGTAACATATTTTGAGTTTCTATATCTACTTTCTTTCTAGGCATATTTGTAATTCTTGTGTAATTGAAATTTATACTTGTAAGAAATAGTTTTTCAGGATTTTTATAGATTTTATAGACAAGTTCCGAAAGGGCTACACTACCATCACAATATTAGCTTCAGTTGATCAAGTATAAATTCTCCAAATACTACTCTAGCTATTTGTCAATCCCAATCTCAATCCTACAGTAATGCCGACTCATGCTATAGTTTGTGGTATTGTGGAATCCTCTCTAAATGTTTGCAATATTTTCAAGATTATTAATTCATCTTCACCATGTGTTCTACTCACATTTCTAGTAGCGAGAGGCAATCTAGTAGATTGGACTGGTGCAATCAAAGTGTGCACCTAAGATGTGATGTTTATCATTAGCTTTGTCAAGGATTTAAACACCTGTAAACTAGACTGTTAAGTTCACTTACAACACACAATACTCCCAGTTGCTGATAATGTTGTTACCTTTGTCCTTGCAGAGGTGGATCCCCTTACATGACTCAAGGGATTACCTTAGCAGATAAGTTATATATATAGAAGGAAATAAATAATACACAACCATACATTTTCCTAGAGTGCCACATATAGAATGTACAAATTTATATAGTTTTTTCTTTTTAAACTCTTTAATCTTTTCTATGCACCTTTATTTAAACATCATTTATCGTTCTAAATTTATTGTTTAATATTATTCCTGCATGCAACACATGTAAAATCCTGCGAGGATCATCAAGTTGAGTGTCTTAAACAAGAGTGAAGTTACACTATACCATTTTATAAATTCTAAAATAGTTTTGTATGGAATTGCAATGTTTCATTCTATAAATACTAAGGTAATTTGGTCTTAAAAACCTATCAAACTTTACACCACAGTTACAAATAATTATTTCAAAAAACCTTATTTCACAAAAGAGATGTTGAAAAGTTTTAAGTCTTAAGTTTTTTGTTTTTTTTTTGTTTTGTATGTTACCTCTTTTTATATGGCGCTAAGAATATTTCATCTTCTTTCATAGAGAACATTCTAATTCTAATTATCTTTTTTAAAGGGGAACTGCAGTTATATTTTATTTAAAAAATGTTACCTCTTTTTTATATGGTGCTAAGAATATTTCATCTTTTTTCATAGAGAACATTCTTCTCTATGTATAGAGAATTATAACTATCCTTTTTTAAAGGGAGCTGCAGTTATATATATTTTATTTCTCTAGATGGATGTTCAATATTTTGGTTTACATCATCTTAGTCTATTCAAAACAAAGAATTGCCTTTTTATTCAAGATAATTGAACATGTAAGTTGAATAAATAAAAAAATAGTATTTTGATTTACATCATCTATTTTTTTTTTAAGAGGGGGGTAAAAATTTATTGAACTGCAGAAAGAATACAAAGCAAAAGGCCTCAGGCCCACAAAGAACCAACAAGAGTCCCACCAAGAACTCCAAGAAAGCCAACTACCTATTCTTGTCCTCAATAATTAACTTTTCTAAAACCAGAGTATGCTTTGGTAACAAAAAATTACAATCCCCAACATCCCATCTCTCCAGATGCTCTAAGGCCCACTTAGCCAAACAATCAGCCACTTTATTCCACTCACGAGGAATATGGCGAAAGGAAACATAATCCAAAGAGCAACAAAGATCTAATATCTGCTTAACCACAATGGCCAGTTGTCAATTAGCTCTATCCACCCTTTGCTCCTAAAGCAATTTTTACCACAATCTATGAATCAGAATCACAGATGATTTTTTTTCAAAGGGAACAACCCCGTTCAACAATATTAAGAATAGCAAGGGCTTCCATAAAATTGTTAGTATGGAAACCTTTATAATTAGAGAAGAAAACACATCATCCCCAACACTATCTCTGCCAATACCCCCAATCCCCGCATGTCCAGGATTCCCTCTAGAAGACCCATCAATATTTACTTTTAGAATTCCTTGGGGAGGAGGGTACCACTGACCATCTCGATGAAGCTTTTGTTTGCCCTGTCGAGGCCGTCTACCAGCAAAGAAACCCAAACCATTGTCAACCAAATTCAGATTCCTAATAATAGCCATGTCATTAGGATCCACATTAACTGAGAGATCACATTTTGCTGAAGTAGTCTCCTGGATTATGCTACAAATCTTTTGCCTTAACTGAATCACCCCCAACTTCACACCCTGAAATAGCTTCTTATTCCTTTCTAACCAAAGGTGCCAAATAATGAAAGTAGGCCCAATAGTCCAAACAATATGGAGAAATGAGGTTTGAGATGGAAGTCTACCCAAACTTTCCCAGATATCAACCAAGGAAGTGGCATGAATGCAAGCATGATTCCACACTCCCCACCAAAGGTGTCAAAGCTCTCGAGAGAAAGGACATTGGAAAAAGAGATGTGAGACACATTCTTCACTGTTGTGGCAAAGCACGTAGATAGAAGGGCCCTAGAAGCCTCTCTTCCCCAAATTCTCTTAGGTAAGGCACCTATTTTGGACAACCAGCCAAGCAAAGAAATTACACTTGGGTTACGAAAATTTATTTCAAACCTTTTTCCACCAAGGAAGACCCACCTGCCTGTACAACTTTATGTCCAACTCCAAGTAACCTGAGACAACCAAGAATTTTCCTTTTGGATCAGGGCCCCACGCCAGGACATCCCTCTCTTTGAGAGAGTTACACATTCTCTTAGCCAAAATTCTAGCAAACTCCTATTGATCCTCCTCATTACCACCCGGCGGCCACTCATGAGGTTCCTTCTAACACATCACCTCCACTTGACCTAACACCTGAATAGACTTAAAGTCCGTCACCTTGCTCTAACTAGCTTCAAGCAAACTGTTGCAGAGGGTATGCAAATGAGGGAACGTAATTAAGATAGGGAGGTGACCATCCCAAGAATCATACCAGAAAAGAGCCTCAGAGCCTCTATTACAAATCCAGAAAAGGCCATCCTTGATAAATTGTGCCCCTCTTTTGAAGGTATCCCAAATCATAGCTCCCTTCCCCCAAAGGCTATATTAGGGCACATTAGAGGGGTCCACCCCCCAAGGTACTTGTGAGTGAGAATTCTAGCCCAATCCTGATCCTAGCAAGTGCACCATCTCCAATACAATTTGGCAGCTAAGACCTGACCGTTCAACCCTGCAGGCTTGAGCCCAAGGCCTCCCTCTTGCTTCGGCCTACAGACAGATTCCCACTTAACTAGACTCCACTTCAAAAAGGACAAATTGCCTGCCCAAAGAAGTTGTCAGGCAAGGGCATCAAACTCCTTAATGAAACTCAAGGGGGCAACCTGCACAAAGCACTTGTAAATAGGGAGGGCCTAAACCACCAACTTCAAAAGCGTCACACACCCAGCGGACGAGAGCCATCTCCAAGTCCAATAACTAATTGTCCTGCGGAACTTGTCTAGAATATCCTGTCATATCTCCCTACGTTGAGACCCCACAACAATGGGAATCTCAAGATAATTCAAAGGAAGAGAACAAATCTGAAAATGAAGAATTTGAACAATCCTGCTTTGAATAAGCCGAGGGGTATTAAAGAAGAAGATGAAAGACTTATCCTCATTAATATTTTGTCCAGAGGCAGCCAAATAGGTATCCAAAGTTTTCCTTAAATTCATAGCTTCATTAATTCTGGCCATGCCCATCAAGGCAGTATCATCTACAAACTGAAGATGAGTGAGGAGGTAGACTATTACTCCAACTCCATCCCCGAATCAGCCCTTGTCTAACTCGAGACTTGAGAAGTCTACCCATTCCTTCCGCCATGAGAATGAACAAATAAGGAGATAAGGGATCCCCTTGACAGAGGCCTCTGGAGGCTCCGAATAACTCAAAAGGCTCCCCATTGATAAGAACCGAAGAGGAAGTAGAGGTCACACAACTCATCACCCAATCCACCCACTACCTACCAAAGCCAGAAGAACTTTCTACAGGAAGGCCCATTTGACCATATCATAAGCTTTTGTCATATCAAACTTGATGAACATGGCTTTTTCCTTAGAAGCCACCATGGAATGAATGACTTCAGTAGCTATCACAATCCCATCTAGAATTTGTCTACCAGCAACGAATCCCCCTTGCTCTTTTGAAATCAAAGAGTTGAGCCAAGGCTTAAGCCTTTTTGTAATCAATTTGGTAATAATTTTGTAGATCACATTATAGAGAGCAATGAGCCTAAATTGATCCAAACAATTAGCACCTTCCTTTTTAGGAATAAGAGCCACAAAAGTAGAATTCAAGGCCCTTAACATTGCTTATTTCCTGGAGACTCCAGCACCACCTCTAAAAGATCCAACTTGATAATTTCCCAAAACTCCTAGAAGAATTCTATAGGAAAACCATCAGGGCTCAAAGCTTTACCTTTTTTCATTTAGAACACCACCATCTCCAATTCCTACAGCAAGATGGGAAGCATGAGGGTTGCATTCATTTCATTGGAAACTAGCAAGGGAATGTAGTCAAGAATACGAATTTCATCTTCTCTAGCACGAGGAGAATCTTCCGTAAATAGAGCTGAAAAGAACCGAGAAGCCTCGCCAGAAATCTCACCCTGAGAAGAGAGCTGAGTTCCCTCCAGAGACACAAGAGAGGTAATAAGTTTGATGTTCCTTCTAGCTTTAACTGAGTTATGAAAAAAGGGAGTATTTCTATCTCCTTCCTGTAGCCAATCAATACGAGATTTTTGCTTCCAAAAAATCTCTTCCTTTAACTCCCATTCCTCCAACTCCTTAGCTACAATAGACTCCTCCCTACTCAAATCTTCAGTAAGACCTTGATCTCGAATTTGGCAAGTGATGATGTCCAATCGAGCTTGAGCTATCATTTTATTGTGGTGCAGGTTGTCAAAGCACTACCTATTCCACTTCTTGAGTCTGTATTTCACATACTGTAGTCTTTTGGCAAAGGAATACATATCCCTACCATGAGCAGGTCTCCCTTTGTGCCACCAATCAACCATTAAGTCCTGGAGAGATTGGTCTCTCAGCCACATGAGTTGAAACTTAAAAGACAGGTTCCTAGGAGCACTAAAGGGAACTGTTGAAACTTTAATCGGCCAATAGTTTGAACCCTTCCAATCGAAAATCTTTGAGGTGGTATTCCACCTATCCCCAATCCAATAACACAAGACTAAGAATTTGTCCAGTTGCTCAGAAATAGCACCTTCACCACATCTTTTGTTGCTCCAAGTGAAGATACCATTACTCGGCTTCACATCAATTAAATGCAAAAGATCTATGTTATCCCTTAGGAGATAAGTAGAAGGGTCAAGCGTAGCAATGCCACCTCTTTTTTCTTCCAAGAAATTAATAGTGTTAAAGTCTCCTGCCACAACCCAAGGAAGCAGAGGAGCAAGTGACCGAACATAATGCACATGAGACCAAAGTTGTGATTTACCCAAAAGATCAGTAGGAGCATAAACATTAGTGAAAAGACAGATTTCACCAAAGTCTGAACTAGAGGTAGCCAAATAAATAGAAGAGCATCTCGAGATCCACAAAGAGGAACAACCTTCCTTGGATTCCAAAAACAGGCCACACCACCATAATTACCATGAGCCCCTACACACTAACACAAACCACACACCCAGATATTGGGAGCTCTATTCAACAAACCATCCATAGTCAACTTAGTTTTTTGAAGAAAGACAATATTAAGAGAATGAGTACCAATCATCTCATGAATAGCCTTTTGTCTAGGGATGCTATTCATACCCCTTACATTCCATGAAATAACCATCATTTATGAGGCTGGGAGAAATGAGAGTCAATGGTCTTTACTAACCCAACATCCACAAGAGTCTCCCCAATTAGTTTAACCTTCTCGTGGTCCTTCTTGCGACCCTCCTTAGTTGGTTTCTCCAGAGGCCCCTTTTTTTTGGATCTTTATCTGAAGATCCAAGGTACGCACAGAAGGAATTAATAACTAAAGCCCCATCTAATTGATAACTAAAGTCTAAGATGTGGGTGATTTGGCTGATCCAATTCCTTCACTATTAATTGCTTGGAATTGATTAGCCAAATCACCTACATCTTTTATAACTAAAGCCCCATCTAATTTAGGACCAATTGACAATCGAGAGGATAATTCTGTAGCCCGCTGACCCTCCTGCATAGCCACCAAAGGCAATTTCTGAGTATCATTTTCTTTGTCTTCCGGCAAGGCTGCTCCCACAGATCCAACCCCAGAAGGCAATTCCATTGGAATTCCCTCCTCCTGAACT
The DNA here is from genome assembly GCA_027924645.1 of Cunninghamia lanceolata. Taxonomy (NCBI): domain Eukaryota; kingdom Viridiplantae; phylum Streptophyta; class Pinopsida; order Cupressales; family Cupressaceae; genus Cunninghamia; species Cunninghamia lanceolata. Next base: position 1,027,105 of record BSBN01000747.1, read on the forward strand.
ACGTCCTCCAAAGCATCAAATTGATTAAAAACCTCATCAGTTTATTTATCCTTGAGGGTTCTCTGCAGACCTCTCCCCCTATTACGGGGCTTAATCAGAATAAATCCCTCCTTATCTGCAGCCCCATCAACCAAATGAGCCTTCCCTTTATCCTTCTTAGGACCAGAATCGGAAGAAGCATTAGCTGCATTCGACGCTTGAGAGAACCGAGGGCATTTCCTTTGCAGATGCCCATACTCATGACAAAGCCGACATCTAAAAGGAAGGGTTTCGTAGTCGAGCTGTTGGATCCAAGAAGAGGATCCAAGACAAATTTCCACAAAATTTGGCAAAGGGTTATTTAAATCAATTTCCATGCAAATACGGGCAAAAGAACTTACCTTTCGGTCCAGAGTTTGCTGAGTTGAGCCAACCGGATTACCAAGCAAAAGAGCAAACATATGCAGAATGTCGTTCCTCCAAAACTCAAGTGGAAGCCTAGGAAGATGAACCCAAACGGGAATGTTTGTAGGTAGCTCCTCAGCCAAGTTGAACCCCACATGCCAGGGTTTCATGAAAAGCCCAACCTAATTGAAGAAGTAAGGACCACCTTCAAAAGCCCTATTTTTGTCTGCCATGCACGAAAACACAACCAAGACGTAATTATTTGTAGCCATCATTAACTCCATATCACCTTCGGGGTTCCAAACCCTCTGAGTCCAAGATTCCAGAGCTGGAAACGAAAGATAAAGGCCTACAAACTTACAAATTAGAGCATGATTGCTCATGTACTCTACATCCTCTGAGACCGAATCTGACTGGATCATCAAGACATGACGCTCTTGACTTCTCTCCAGACAACCATTTACTTTTTTGATTCTAGGTAAGCCACTCATGGATGCAGAGCCCACACTAGCCAGTAATTTCCCTAGGTGCTCCAAAGTCCTTGCGTGCAAAGAGGGAGATGGATCCGCCATATCCATGTCTTCGGAGATCTCCAAAGTTGGGACTACACCACCTTTCTCCATCTCAAAACCCAACCAGGAGAAATGAGAAGCAAAAAGCACAAAAAATGGATTCACAATCCCCAAACCCCCAAGCACAAAGGCTAGCAAACCAAAGAAGATAGGGATATTCACACAGCAGGAGAAACCCCTCCACGCAACCATAAGAGGGGAACAAAGAACAATGAACAGAACTAAAGCCACAAAGCGGCACCACACAAGATAGTTGCCCCCACCCTAGGCACCAAGCGCTATCAACAACCATTGATCCACCTAAACGCAACTAGCAGATAGAGAAAGAGTGGAGCTAGGGTTTCCCCTAGCTTGCACAACAGGAACATGCTTCCATCGTTGCAGAAAACCAAAAAAACGTTTATCAAAAAATCTTGTTATCTTGATTTACATCTTCTTACTTTACAAAGAAAAAATGATTTTTATTGAACATGTAAGATAAATAAGTATAAATAGGTTGTGGACAACTAGTAAAATGGAAGAATCCAATATTATTTTGTAATGGTGAAATTTGTATATCCATACTATTTTTCATATAGTTTTGTATCTATTTTGATAGAATGGCTTAATATAATTACATATTGACAGAAAGTGTAATTTTGTGTGAAGTTTAAGTTATTTTTCTAGCTTTCACTTATTTTTATTTACACTTATTCTCATTTTTTTTCTTGCACCTTACCCATTTTTGCACTTTTCCATATAATCCACACTTATGGCACCCTCCATGATTAGACACTCATTTCTTGCATATATTTCACTATTATGTTATCCCAAGCCATTCCCACACTTGCAGTTTGACCCTCAAATTTCTAAAATTCAAATTCAAATTTAGCTAACTCTTGCCCATTTCACTAGTTGTGAGTTGATGAAACACACATTTGCATGATTTATTACTATGTATCAATATTTAAAGGCATTCAATTGCACTTTTTATAATCATCATATTCAAATATCCTTGCTCCATCATTCAATGAACATTTATTATAGGAATATTTTGAATTGCTACACTAAAACAAATTATAATATGCACATTCATCTTAGGAGCATTTGCACCATTGAAGCGTGTTGTCTTCCATTATTGGCACAATCATAAAGCCAACCTTTTCTAGGAGTTGCCCTAGAAGAACTTGTCCCTTAGTGATTTGGCAACCATCTAAAGGTATTCTTAAACATTGCTAGTTTAGATAATAGAATAGTACCAATGAATTTGTCAAGAGAGAAACTTGAACGATCCCACCCTACTTATAACAAATCTAGCTTTGTTAGTCGACCTTACCTTCCCAAACCAGAGTAGGAAAGCACAACCAACAAGATCAAAGCCAAGCAGTAGAGGTTGAATCCATGTATGTGGAAGTTACCTACAAGTGTAGACTTAACCTAGAATTCTAATTGAAACTTGGATAGAAAGGTCCTATTTTTAATTTTGAAACAAAGATTCTAGAGCTACAATAATTTTTTTCATCTTCAAACCTAGAGCTAAATAGAATTAACCTTCACATTTATTTTTCTACAACTAACATTTAGTTTATTATTAATCACACCTACAACTAAAAATAACTAATCTAAATTGAATTTTGTTTATATATATATATGGATTAGGATATATTAAACCGAAGGAAAATTTATTTTCTTTTACACGTCTTTAATTTAAGATGAGACGGTTTAAATTGAATTTAAAATTTAAAAATGATTATTATTGAAAATATAAATAAAATTTAAGGTATAAAAAAACTATTATTGTAAATGAGTGCTTCTGGATAAAACTGTGTGAGTATTTTTTCCTCAACGTTTCAGATCATACTCCATGATCCATCATCAAGAGAAAAGAAAGCAAGAGAATAGAATTGTCTTCACAACGTTTCGGATCATACTCCACAATTCTCTTCTCTTGTTTTCTTTTCTCCTAATGATGGATCATGGAGTATGATCTGAAATGTTTAGGAAAAAATACTCACATAGTTTAATCCAGAAGCACTCATTTACATTATCATGGACTGTGGAAATCTGACATGTCTATTAATAACTATTATTGTTATGGGGGTTATGGTATATTGTTGATTTTATTATGGGATGCTTGCATGTGTTCTATGTAGAAGGGATGGGATTGGGTGTAAGGCAAAAGTATAATTTACGTTGATTTTGAAATTTGAGTATGTAATATGCATTAGCATAGATATCTTAAATATATCTTTGTAAAAACATTGAAAGATCAGTTTCAAGGTGCCTACATAAATTTTTAACATAGAGTGATATCTCTAGCATTTTTTAGATAGATGTATTTATAACATCTATGCTAGTGTATCTACAATTTTAATAAATTATTTAAATAGTACCAAAATTTTATGAAAACATTTTTTTTTGATGTGGGTTACTCAGGTTTTTAGCTTGGTCCGAACCCAGATAGACCACTTACGGGGGATCTCTTCCCATGGATTTATCTTCAAGACCACTACTAGGGGGTCTTAGTCCCCAAGGTATTATCACCTTGCTCAAACCCGCGAGCTCATTGGCCTAGCGAAGACACACAGCCTGCGAGCACGCCAACCCAGTAAAGACACATATTCTGCGAGCACAGTAGCCTAGCGAAGGCCCATGGCTTGCGAGCTCTTTGGCCCAGCAGGGGTTTGAACTTTGGTGGTGATCTCAACAACCAAGTGAACTCACCACCGCATTGCGCCCTTATGGACAAATTATTTCAATAGGTTTGTATATTATTGTTTTTACTAAAATACATAGTTCTTTCAATTACTGAAGAACTATTTTTATTAATTTAAATATATGTTTAGATTGTAATTGATTTAGTTTTATATAAATAATGATTTATAAAGTATTTAAATATTTTAAAAATGTTATTAATAAAGTATAATATAAATATTTAAAAGTGAGTCTATTAAATTAACCTTATACATTGTCATTTATCAAAATATACAAAAAGATTAATATAATAATTACTTATGTATTTATATGTCGATATATTATATGAAAATATCATTAATGTAATAACTACTCAAGTACCTATAATTGACCACACCTATTGACGAGGTCTCGCTAAACCTTGCACTTTAATACATTGTTATGTTGTCAATCTGGGTGGTGCCTGATGGCTATATCAATGGAAAATCAAATATCTCATTCCAATGATTGTTTTTAAGCTACAAAATAGAGGAAATGTTTATGTGGAAACAAAATTTAAACTAGGGAAGTATTCAAAATCTAGACTAGGAAAACATTTGAAATCTAAACTATGGAAACATTTGAAAGTTATTATAGAATTAAAGCAAAGTATTCAACTACTTGACTATTTTTGAGAAAACAAATCTACACTACTAACTCTTCAAGACAACTTTGATAAATAAACTCTTAAAGTAAACTGCTTACTAATTTTTATAAAACATAGCTTTTCAGCACACTATGAATTTACTGAACAATACATAACATTAAACAATACAAATAATATTGGGAACAACATAGAACAAATTATCTTGCAGGTAAAAAGAACTAAAGCAATTTATTCCATTTGTTGGAATAGTTATTTCAACATAAATAGAGTTACTCATAGTAACATCACTTCAACAAAAATATGGCAACTCACAATAACATTAAAGATTAAAAACACTTATCTATGAAACACTATTCTTCTTCCCTAAGCGAGTGACCAGCTCTCCGGAGATTGGAACTCTAGGAACTCACAATATCATCATGTATAGATTGCCAATTTTTTTGAAAGTAAACATAGAGCTATCTATTCTAGCATTCATTCAAAATTCTCTATCTATCTAATGAACAACACAACACTATATATATTATTTCTCCTAGATACTGGGTTCTGTAATCACGCCTAAAATCCAGCATCATGCAGTTCATGCATGACTGATATTTAAAGTTTTTTCAACATAAAATATAAATGCTAAAAGAGTTTGTTTCTTCATCAACAAAGAAATTGGGGAAATTGATGAAATAGATATTCATCAGGAGTCTTCTTCTTGCAGATTTTTTTGAACCACTTGTAAACCACAATGTCAAATATCTTCAACCATTTCACCAAATAGGGGACATGTGCGCCAAATAGGGAATAGGTGCAATGAACAGGGGATAAATTCCTGTTAGCATAATATCTCCAGAACTACCTTCGAGACATGAGCATTTTGTAGCCATGAACATTTTGGAGCATCCATTTCCACTTCCTTTGGAGTCTGTCTTCTGGAGACGGATGAACTCTTATTAGTTTCTATTACCTTGTTTTATAAAAAATGAATCTTTTTTGCCATGATATGTTAGCATTGGAATTCCTTTTAACATAGAATAGAAAAACAAAAATATATACATCATTCTTAGTTAGGATAGCAATTAATTTATTATATAATTAGATTAATAATAGTGCATCACATGGTTTTTAGGTAATAAAGGTACTTTATTCAAACTATGATGGGGTCAATCTCTACCTCATCACTCCCCCACACCTAAGGTTGCACAAGTCCTCATGGACTTCAGATGTTTCTCATGGACTTATGTTCACCATACTCCGACCTCCCCCTCCAAATTCTACTCTCCTCATCACTCCTCATCTTATCACTCCCCAATTAAATTCCTCTTCTCATGGGATTCAACTTACCATAATCTGACCACCTCCACCAAATTTCTGCCTCCCATTCCATTTCATTGATATGCAAGTCGAAATAATCAACTTTAGGGAAATTAAAGATTTCCATCTTCACCATCTCAGTCATACCTTGTTGCTCTCCAATTCTAAATCTCATCATGCACACTTCATCTGCATTGCTATGCTTCTCAAGCTCCATCATACATGCACACACATCAACTTCATAGGTTTTAAGGAAATTAAAATTTAACAACATTATCTTATCATCTTTCCTCACTTCTTCACCATTGTCAGTTTTTATTAGTTGTTTCATGCCTCCCATAAGACATGATCTTACTTCAATCTCCCATTCCTCTCTTTCATCTATATCATAATCCTCGCTATCATGTTCCTTCACACAAGATTGCATCATTTTCTCTAGCATTATAATGTCCTTCAAAGGACCACCCACTATTGTAATATGTCCTACACTCACCTTCTCTGCATAAGCTACACTAAAATATGTACTAACAGAATCACCCATTCCTCCTTTCATCTCTTCTTCCATGTTTAGAATCTCATATCTATACAACTAAACATTATTTCCTTCATCATGTAAATGAAAAGTATTAACTTTTACCATTATCTCCTTCTACTCATCTGTTGCTGCAAAAGTCCTTCTATGCTCATTCTCTGTTATCTTCATCTTCATGCCTCTGCTAAGACATGCTTCTGTGATACTTGCATTCTTTCCTTCATCCTCTTACATAAGGATCACTCTTTCAATGTTACATACATGACCTTCTACTCCATCTTTCTTAATACTTGCAAACAAAATAGTGTAAGCACAATCATGTGATTCATCTTCTCTCATTTATATCTTCTCCATCACTTTATCATATTCATCTGTCATTTGCCTTTCAAATAGGCTATCTTTCTCATCTCCTCTTTCAATAGGAGATCTTCTTCATCTTCATCCAATTCTTCATAAAAAATAGGACCTTCAATAACCTCTCTCTTTACTCCATCTGTTTCATTTATTTCATTGTCTACAAACAAATCAACATACAACTGAGCACAAAAATTAAAATCTTGCTCAACTATTTTCTCTTTCACTTTATGTAATTCCACCTTAAGTTTGACAATCTCCAAATCAGGTCCTTTACTCTTTCCTCTTTCTACAAGTTGTCGTTTTGTGGTTTTGTTAATCATCTTTATGGTCTTGTTCTCCTTTTCATTATTTTTCCTCATGAAGATTTCTTTCTTTCTTCCTTTAAGATCACTTGCAAACAAATCAATGTCAGACAAAATATGGATTTCAATTTCATCCATTTATCATCTCTCTTCGGCCACCAATACATTTTCCTCTTTCTCCTTTCCATTCAACTGGCATTTGAATTCACAATCTCTCTATCTAAAACCTCATTCTATGTAGCCTTTGGTGCTTCCAACTTAAACAAAGTTTTATCTAATGCCTAAAGAGATCTTACAGCCTGATCTCCTTCAACTATATCCTTCACAAAATTAATAGTTGATTTAAAAATTAGTTCATCATTTCTTCCTTCAACATCCTCTTTCAGGAGGATTTTCTTTTCATTGAACTCGTCTACCTCATCATCTTCTTCCAAATCTTCTCCTTCCTCAAGATAGCAATCTATCCTTTCTTCTTTCCATTTAATGACATTATTTTCTTTATCCTTTTCTACTATGTCAATTTCATGACATTCTTCCTCATATCTTCTCTCATCTACCATGTTTCCTCTCCCTTGTTCCATTTCCAGTGCAATCACTCTAGACTAGATTTTTCTTAACTCTTCAAATACAAAGTCAACAAACCTTCTTTCTGCTTGCTCTTCCACAAACAAAATTCTCACAGGTCTCTTCATGACCCTTCTAGTCCTCCTTTTTGAAGACATCATCTCCACTACTTCAGTTACAAGATCCCACTTGCAATAAGTTCTACAATCTCTATGGTATTAACCCTCTACAATCACATGGCTTTACCTACAACAAAATATTTCTCTATCATCAATCAAACAAAACATGCCTTTTTTGGTTTCTCATGTCTCCTTCTCTACCCTCTGCAGTTACAGGCTTCTTCTCACACCTACAATAGAATTCTCTAGGACTCAAGTCCTTTGCAGTTGCAGGCCTCTTCTCACCTGCAAAAAATTCCTCAAAGCATCTAGCTCTTTGTAGTTACAGAATCTCCTCTTCTGCAACAATCACATAGGGTTTTCTTGAGACACAAACCAACTTTCAAGGATATAACATCTTCTCCACTTCTTTTCAACTGCATTTTTCACCTAGCAATAATATAAACACATCTTTCATCATTTTCAGCAAGCATTTCCTTTTCTACTTCTCTTCTTTCTTCAATGAGCCCTTCTCTGGCTTTTAAATTCCTTCCAGGAAAACAACCTTTTGCACAATCTCTACTTCAACACATCCCAACGAGAAAACTTGCTCTGATACCACTTGATGCAGACATGACTAGGGGGTCTTACCAAACTGCCCAGTCATGCAACCAATACCACGCGATAGAAGTACAAATTCATAAACAATACAACTTCTATTTGAATTTATTCAAATGTCAATCGAGATCAACGTCATACATTTATATAATAGAAGGAGAAATATAAATATATATAGTTTCAATCTAATTTCTTCTTCTCCAAGATTGATGCCTCCTCTTCAAGAACAATTTCCATCATCCAAATCATCTCCAGCAACTCCTCGCTCCTCACAATCTCCTCTCAATTTCTGTCATTGCTTCTGACAGTCTACTTCTCCTGTTCCGCTTCAACACTGCCAAGAATTTTCCTTGGACAACAGTGAACCCTCACCAGGGCATCTCAATCCATCTGCCATTGAACCCCCTTCAATCCTAACCAAATGAATGTATTTATGGTACTCATCCCAAAACAGTTGAACTGTCACTATCCATTGAAAAACTGAATGAAATACCAAAAAATGAACTGCCAAACAATTGAGCAGTTACAAAACTAAATCGCCACTTTAAACATCCTCATTGGTGTATCATAATCACCAATGTGTATATTCGGCAATACTTGGGCTTCATGATAGTTCATCAACAAATAACCCTTCCATGAACCACTGAGTTCTTTCCCAAAATCATCTTTATCGGCATTCCATTAGGTTCTCAAACTTAGATATTCCCTGACACACCACTATGAAGAGTTATCGACAAAAGTTGAGCTTCGTGAACTTAAAGGTTTGTCGCCACATGTTATCGGTGAACTTGTTAGTTCGCAAACTAAAAGGTTTGTCGATACAAGCTTTAATACATCAGATCCCCTTTATCAAAAAAATTGAGCTTTTCCATCCTTTTATCGATTTATCAACAAATTTGAAAACCATGAACTAGTTTAAAAAATTAAAAGTTTACCAATACAAAGTCTCAAGGCATCAACTTTGATCAACGAAACTTGTCTTCTACGAACTCTTTGATTTCTTCTCAAAAGCTCCATTTATATGCTTGTCGAGGAATTGGCGAATCAATAACTTTTGGATCCCTGGAACTAGCTAATACTTAACATTTTCCTTTGATCGGCGATATTCCAATTCTGTGAACCAAAGAAACATTAACTTCAACATTGAAATCCTTTATCGACAAAGTAAGCCATCGATGAACCTATGGGTTCACAAACTAGTGACTTTGCCGATTGAGTTTATAACTTCAAACTTTTTTTGATTGAAGGCTCTGTTTCAATGAACATAAGCATTTGCAAACTTGCCCTTAGTTGAGTCAAGGAAATCGCCCATTGGCGAACTAAGCTACTAGTGAACTAGTTAGTTTGCGAACTAAGAATTTTCCTGACAAAGCTCCCTGAGAACTTTCCTTTATGACTTGGTGAAATCGCCTATCGACGAACTAAGCCGTCGACGAACTAAACAATTCATGAACTAAGAACTTTGCCAACCAAAGGCTCCCCTTAGTCAACATGTTAAAATGTAACTTGTCTTGAAGAGTTGTCGGTGAAAGCGTTTGTCGGCTAACTGGGTTGTTGACAAACTGTTGGATTTGTGAAGTGAACAGTTTGCAAACTGGGAAATTCTCTGATTGGCTCTAACTTAGCCAATTTTTTCTCAATCTTCACCAAAATGAATCTAGAGATACCCAATACTCTCTTCTACATGATGATGCTCTTAACTTGGCCAAAATAATATGAAAATGCCTCCTGAAGCAAAAGACCAAAACCAACACAAAAGAAGACAAAGCACAACTAAAACTGAAACTGAAAACCTGAAATGTTTTTGGTTGATGTTGATTGCTTGTGGACCTGGATGCTCCTGTATCATTATGTCATCTTTGAAATTTCCATTCAAATTGTTCACTACTAATATGTACTGGGGTTACAAGTTGAAGAAGTAAGGGAGGTTTGAACCTCATGCCAATCCATTCAACTCTTAATTGATGTATCATTTCTGCTACTACCTTAGCTCGTCAGAAGGACCACATAATATTACCTGGAGAGATGATTTCACATCTTTAAGATGCATAGGTAGAGAATTATACCTCTTCACAGGCTACAAAGGCAACTTTAGGCAATTGAGGAATGATGTTATGTAAGGCTTGGTAACACTACTTCAAACTATTGATCTATTTTTCTGTCATTACAGGATATTGGACTATCCTCTTAAATTCATCCCTAAATGCTTCTGGTTTATGATGTTGATGTCTCATTAGCAATCCAACATTTTTCTTTGCATAATAATACTCTCTTGTTCTTATTTGCCAAGCCACTTGATTGTGCATGGTAGAATCTAAAGACCTCAATTACACTTCCCCCCAAAAAAGATTGATATAGAAATCTATGACTTTTAGCCAATAGATTATGTGTAAAAAACTCACATAATAAATTTTGTTGTTCTAGAGAAGCAATCTTATATGCTTATAGGAATTATTTATTATTGGGGCTGTGTTAGATTACAAGCAATACTTAACAATTTCCACCTTAATACTTGTTCATTTAAGAACATACTATACATATGTGAGGGTTTCCTACATGTAAGTTCTCTTATCTTACAAGCTTCCATATTGGCTTCATATAATTGATCATATTTATTTACAAAACTATCAACTGTGCTTTCACTCAATCAATTTTGAACCCTACATGTATGAGAAAGTGGCAGCAAGCTATCCAATGCTGGAGCACGTCAGAAATATGAACTTGAAACCATTCCAAGGAAATTGATTCATTTTGTATTTCTTTATCTTCCATTGTCAGCTTTGTTTGGAGCTCATGTAGTTCTTCCTCTATTTCAACAAGTGGTAGCTACCAGTGTTGCCTGATCTTCTTAGCTCTTCTTTATAAATGTTGCAAGGATATTTGCTAGATTATTTATGAGATTTTCAATTTGCTTATATTTTTCTATCAAAATCTCTTGGAGGCCTTCATCTTGAGTCAACCCTATTGATACTTCCAGTGATTTATTTACCTATTTTTGTAAATACAAAATTTCTTCATCTTTTTTTGCCAACAATATTTTTAATTTTAATTTCTTGTCATTGCTGAAAAATTGTTTGCTCTACCTTTGATAATTCAATTGCCTACTGTATTTGTTGCATTTCATCGTTATTTCTACCTTCATCCTCTTCTAGAGTCATCATAGGAGCCTTTCCTTTGGTTGGGCTCCTCTGGAGAGGAATATCACATTCATCTACACTCTTGAATATTTCCTCCAAAACTGTATCACTTTCTTGCTCAGGAGGTTCAATGACAGGAGACCCATGCAATTTTGGAGGAACTCTAATAGAAGTATCTTCTAGAGCAAGCATTGCATCCTCCATAGGTAATTCCTTGCTAAGTTCCTCTGGAGAATGGGATGTCAAATCTCACATTTCCATTGTTATATCTCCTAGAGGAGATATTAACACTTGTGATGATTCTTGGGTTGGAAATTTCAGAGCTGTAGAGGGTTCCATTTGAATATCTATTGGTGGAGGAGTGTTTTGCTTCTGTAAATCTTCTTATGGTTTTTGGAAATAGGTGGTGGAATGAGCAACGCTAGAGGCAAATTCAGTAACCCACCATCTTGTTAGAAATGAAAGCAATGCTACTTCAATGGAAATCTGATTCAATATAAATTTTTGCAATCTTTAACTGTGTGTTATTAATGGAGATTGTAACAAAGAAACAAAACTACGCTTCACAAAAATGCAAAATCAGAAATATGAACACATAACACAATGTTTAACGTAGAGAAAACCCTTTTGGGTAAAAACTCCACACAAAAAAGAGGCCCAATGTTTGTATTAATCTGAAAATGATTTACAATACAACAACACTTCAACTCTCTCCACTAGTCTTCAATCTGACAGCATTCCGACAGCACCCGAGTACCTAAAATATGTATTACAACAACTAATACATAGAAAATACTTATAGAAACATTTTCTAACTCATCTTAGGCGTTCACCTTCTCTCTCCTAAGATTCTCCAACCTGTAAACATTAATTACCATCTTACAAGCATCTTACACTTGTCCAAAAATAGCCATGCAAAGGTTGGGGGCCCAAGACTAAATCTAGCCTCTTACAACATCTTATGACGCATCATAACCATCATAGATTCCACAAAAGAGTATCTTTCCAAGATAGGAACCTTGGGCTAAATATAGAAAATATACAACTAACATATCTGTCTTATGCATCATAGAATCATAGAATCTTTTGACAACTTGCAGCTGTCATAGATTCACTCACCAAACATTATGACAATTGTCATACATGCCAAAAATAGTATATTCCTCAAGGGAGCACGCCTATCCTCATTTACCATGAGTTTTTACATTTGCCAATAGTAAAAGTCATTCCGTAATAACTTCCAGTGACTTTGAAATTACCCCTGCCAGTGAAACTAGTACATCTCCTCATGGATAATTACAAATTACATATAATAAATGGAATAAATATAATATTGGGATTTACAAGGTTAATGGCACCTTATCCCAACACATCTACTCCAAAGAGGAGGAGGCATTTGCATTGTTCATTTAGTTCTTTTCTTCCTTGCAACTGGCATCTATGTTTCCCCTTCTTCATTTGAAGTAATTATCTCTATTCTCTCCTATTTAACAAAACCTTTATCTGGCAATGAAGATTCTAGAGTTTTTGTTGACAGCTCAGGTGGTAACTCCTTAGTTGATGGTTGGGCTAAATCCACCAGATCTTTTTGCATATTTGGGGAGGCCTGAACCTCCAAAATTTGTTGTTCCGCTTTTGGAGAAATAATTGTTGGAGTTACTTCTTCCATAGCTAGGGTAGTAGCTCGAAATGCTTCTCCCACTTTCAACTATTACTTCTACTTTTTATCTTCAATGATTTGTAAAAACGAGCCATTTTCTGTCAGTTTTGTGGTTTTTCAAAATTTGATGTTTACACAACTATGTAATAAGACCATGGTGTTTCAAAGGCCTAGTTCCCTTATTACATTTTTCTATCATAATATTTAAAGATTCAAACGGATAAGTAGGTAGGTTGATTTTTACTTCAAGATTTTCAGCTCCATGGCATAGGTGGGTTAGCATTCAAAATGTTGGTCCCACTACTATGTCGAATTACCCTTCACATGTGAAAAAATTCATTACCCATGTTACTACTGACTTCTAAGGCTCAGGGATTGTATCTCTATCGATACCCTTGTTAATCGATACCCTTGTTAAACTCCTTTTTGCCCACTATAATTTATGGAAGGGGTTCACCCTCTTGTGAGAATTTATCTATCATTTCTTGGTATGTGAAATGTTTGTCATGGAAAAGGTTAATACCTTATGTAGAAATTTTAGATAGTTGAGAAAGAGTTTTGATATTGACCTTAATCTTTGATCCACATACTATGGAATGGTTTTTTGAGAAGTTTTGCACGAATTTGTCTACCAAGTTTGCATTGTATCATTCAAATTTCAACATAAAAAATTAACCAATCCACTACCTCAAACACATTAGCTATTGTCTGATCTTCTAACAATTTTTCAGTAGAATCAGATTCTGCTTTCCTTTTAACTCCCATGATTGCCAGTTGGATTGATTAAGGTGAAGAGAGATGCTAGTGCATGAAAGGTGTTGTGTCACAATTTGAAGGGTTCAATGTACAAATAGTTATGGTAGGCAAAAAAGAGGTTAGATAGAAAATTTGAAACAAACATAGGATAATAATGGTGGCTGGACCTATTTTGTATTAATTTTTGGTAATTATTTCCTTATACAATTTCATAATGGCTACTCATGTGGACTATTATTTTGCCAGCTTTTCCATTAGTCAAACTAGAATGACATCATTAATAAACAATTACTTTATTACTAGCTGAGAAAAGTCATGTGGATTATTCTGATTATATGATAAAAATTATTAATTTCCTAATTTAGAATAAATGTACACACCTATCACCATCATTGCCATCAATAGAAATTTCCACGTTGTGAGGTTAGGATCATGATGAAGATTTGATCTTATTTTGTACTTCCAATCTTGAAATCAATATGTTGTACTCTATGAAATAAATGTAGAAAAGACAACTTTATTAGATAAAGGTGGCAGAAACTCTGAAAATACTATCTAAATGTCATTTCGAAGAGGTTGCATGTATTATAAATGGCTCCAAAACATCATTAAAAATATTTTCCTAGAGAAAACGTGAACAATTTCTGGAGCATCATTGAAAAGATGTTTCTGAAGATAACATGGATGACTTATGGAGTATCATTGAAATGATGTTTCCAAAGAAAACACGAACAATCTTTTGGAGCATCATTGAAACAATGCTTCTGGAGGAAACACAAACAATCTTCCAGAGCATCATTGAAATGATGCTTCCAGAGGAAACATGGACAACCTTCCAGAGCATCATTGAAAGGATGCTTCCAGAGGAACATGAATGATCTTCTAGAGCATCATTGAAAGGATGCTTCTGGAGGAAACAAGAATAATCTTTCAAAGCATCATTGAAAGGATACTTCCAGAGGAAACAAGAATGAACATCTTCTTAAGAAAACAAAAATAATTTTTTGAGAAACATGAACAACTTCCAGAGAAAACAAAATATTTTTTTATTCAATTCTTTTTTTGAAAGTAAACTTGTTTAAGTTAGAAATACTTACCTCAATTTCCTAGAGAAAGAAAGACTCCCTTCACACAACAAATGTCCACTTATTCTTCAATCATTTGGTTAATTTTTCCTGGCTCACTAGTTTCTGATATAAATGTAATATGTGACCATTTACCAAAAATGTTCTTGTATCACCATCAATTGGGTTTAGACACAACTTCATTACTGAATATTTCTTCCACTTCATAAGGCCCCAACCATCGTGTTTGGAGTTTCCCTTTTAGGTCTTTGTATTTGGAGGCAAATAGCATTGCCCAATCTCCATTGTGAAACTTGCTTTCTTTTATATGACAGTCATGCCATGTTTTTCTTTGTTGCTGCATCAATTCAGTCTATTGTATAGCCTCTAATCGAAGCTCATCTAACTCATTTAGCTACAAAACTCATTCTATATGTGCTCTATTTAGATCTAAACTCATATCCATGGTCATCCTTAATGTTTAGAGTTCAAATTCAATAGGTGGGATGGGTTTCTTTTCAAAGACCAGTTCATATGGTGTGAAACCTATAGTTGATTTTCAAGTAGTATTATATGCCTAGATGACTGAACATGTAGTTTCTTGGCCCAATCTTTCCTACTTGTTGAGACTATTTTAGTGAGTATATTATGTACCTCCTGATTAGTTACTTCCACCTGATCATCTACTTAAGGATGATTTAGTGATGACTTTTTATGGCTCACTTGAAAATTATCAGTGAAGGTTAAAAGAACGTTTGACATAAATTGAGGTCCTTGATTTGTTACAATAGATCTTGGTGCTCCAAATCTGAGAAATATTCTATTATAGAGAAAACCTGCAACTTACTCTTCCCTAGCTACCTTGAATGCTTGCACTTCTACCTATTTTGTGAGATAATTGGTACACACAAGTATGTATTCTTTTCCTTCAGATGGTGGATCAATAGGCCCTATGAAGTCCAATCCCCATTTTTCAAATGGTTTAAGAATTACCTAAGGTTGAAGGGGCATTTTGTTAGACATTGTTGTTCTTCCCATTCTTTGGAATTCATCACAATGTCAGGAATATATTTTAACATCCTTATGCATAGAGGGTCAGTAATACTTGGAGCCTAAGATTTTATGGGAAGTATTTTTTTGTTGACTAATATTCTCCTGAAGGATCATCATGATAGGCTTGCAAGATATTGTAGGTTTCATCAGTTCAAGACCAAATTAGGTCTACACTTAAACAATAAACCACTAACCCATTTGAAATTCATGCTTTCCCTCACTCGTCTCCTCCTCTATTTTGCAGAAAAATATGGTGGAACTGCCCCCGTAGCCAAATAATTTGTTATATTTGTGAACCAAGGTGTATGTATGGATATGGAAAATAACTTCTCATTTGGAAATTCATCTTTGACTGGTTCATGTTCTTCGTCTTCATGATGCATTTTGGATAAAAAATTAGCAACTACATTAAATTTGTCAGGTTTATCTATGATTGTTCTATAGAATTTTTGGAGAAGTAATGACCATCTAATTAATCATCCACTCATTGCATGTTTATTCATTAAATATTTAATGGTTGAGTGATATGTGTATATAGTCACCTTGTAACCTATAATATATGGAAAAATTTGTTGATAGCATGCACAACTGCTAGAAATTCTCTTTCTGTAGTAGTGTAGTTTATTTTTGTAGGAGTTAAATTTTTGCTAATAAAGTAAATACCATATTTTCCTCCATTTTCGTCTTCTTGTCCTAGAACTGCACCAATGGCATCATTCGAAGCATCTGTATAAATATAAAATGGTAAATTCCAGTTAGGTCCATGTAACACTGGAGAAGTTGTTAGTTTTTATTTAATGATTTGGAACAAGGTTTGACATTCCAGAGTCCAGAAAAACTCAAGTTGTCTTTCTGGAGTAGGGAAAACATGGGGGCTGCAATTTTGTTGAATTTTTTAACAAACCTTTGATAATAACTAGCATGTTCAAGAAAGCTTCACGCATTTAGTTTGAGTTTTTGGGGCTTCTAACTTTTGTATCACTTCAATCTTTTTACGATTGACCTTAATGTCCTCAACAAAGATATGATATATGAGCACATCCCTTGTTCAACCATAATGAGACATTTTTCATGAGTAAGTGATAACTAGTGTTCTTCACATCATTTGAGGACTTTATCTAAATTTTTAAGTGCCTCTTCATAGGTGCTACCATAAACTATGAAGTCATCCATGCAGACCTCTATGTAATCATTTACAAGTTCAACAAAGATGGCTAACACCGCTCTTTGAAAAGTGGCTGGAGCATTGCATAGCCCAAAGTAAAGGACTTGATATGAGAAGGTACCCCATGGGCAGGTGAAGGTGGTTTTATCCTAATCTTATGAAGCCACTTGTATTTGATTGTAACCATTGAACCCATCCAAAAATGAGAAGTAAGTTTTACCAACTAGATTATTAAGGACTTGGTCAATGAATGGTAAAGGGAAATAGTTTCTATAAGTTGTCTTATTGAGCTCTCTATAATCCACACATCTCTCCATTTCCCACCTTTCATTGGTACAACCACTAGAGGTGAAACCCATTTGCTATCAGAGATTGTATATATGAATCCTACTTATAGAAGTTTTTAAATTTCTATCTTAACTAACTCTTGAAGTGTAGGGTTAAGCCTACGCTGTGGTTGACAAACCGGTTTGACATTCTTAGTATAAATATGGTGAGTGCAATTTTTTTAATGTATTCCCCTCATGTCCTTATAATCTTAGGCAAAAGTCCTAGACCGATGTACTAAAACATCAAATAATTGGAGTTCCTATTGTTCTGTGAGCCAACTGTTGATATTCAAAATTTTACTAGGTAATATCTTTATTGACTTAGTTCATGGGTGACTAGAGAAGACCATTTAGGCTTCACTCATTAAGATATTAAGGCCTAGACAACTATGAAGTTGTATCAGAGGAAAGGTGGTTACATATTTGAAGAAACACTCATTCCTTGGAATTAAACTGGCTAAGGGACAATGGAATGTTGTGATAAAGTTCTCCTTTTCATTTTGAGAAAACCCCACTATGTTTGTTTGAATATTTGTTTCAAGGTTATCTTCATTGTTTGTGTTTGAATTGCTATCAAATTCTAGCTCATTTTATAATTCATCACCATGTTGTTTAATCACAACCATTGCTAAAGAAGTTAAATTTTCCTATTTATTGGTCTGATTTGGTTCATCTATTCATATCTGATTACACTTGTTTGTAGATGATTGGGTAGGAGGATAATGATAGTTGTTTACTATTAATGTCGTTAGAAATAACCATTCCTCTAGATCTGCAATCTATCAATGTTGCAACTGTAGCTAGCTAGGATCTTCCCAATATCAACAAATAACTGTCTTTAGATGTACATGATTGAATAACGTTAAAATCTATAGGATATTCCTATGTTTCAACCATAACCAGAAAATTTTCTAAGACCCCTTTTGAAATGCAATAAATTGGTCTACGATCTTAAGAACGGTACTTGTGGGTTGCAGGGTTGTTAATGACAACATCTCCATGACATCTAAAGTCATGACATTAATAGTAGCTCCTAAATCCACAAGTGCATTTGAGATCTTAACTCCACCAATAGATACAATAATCACAAGACTACCAGGATCACCATACTTGGGTGGAAGAAATTCCCCAAAAAGGAGGTCAACTAGGTATCCGTCAATCTAGAAAGTGTTAATCTATTTTTTTTCCTCCCTGGCATTTTTATGCATAATTGTTTAACCAGTTGATCAATTTAGTTTAGGTATTTCTTTGATTTCTTGTAACAATGGTATTTTGATATTCAATGGTTTGATTTCTTGTATAAGTGAGTTTCATTTAAAGAAATTAGTTTTAGAGGACATTTTGAAGTTACTTCTTTAAGTCTCTCTAGAAAAGGGGCTTGTTTCAAAACATGGTGTTCTCGAGTTCTAAGGTTAGCTCCTGGAGAAGATCTGGAGAATGGTTTGGTAATATTCTTAGTGGAATGCTTTGGAAGGTCTTTAAAAGACTTCTCTGAGGGAGCTCCATAAAGCTTGATTTCAGATAATCTTCAGAAGATAACTCTAGAAAGTTGTCAAGAAGCCCCTTCGTGGTGGCTCTGGAAGATTGCCAGAGGGTTTTCCCAGACTAGTCGCATCATTGATATTTTATGAGGTTCCCCAATAGGCTTCTTATCACTTTGATCAATGTGATTAACTTTATTTTCTGAAAGTTTTTCTTCCTCACCACATGTTATTTCTATTATGGTAGGTTGACGTGATTGATGAAGAGTTTTCCCTGACCTAAGTTGTACACTTCCATAGTGTATAGTGTTAATTCTAGCCATGTTTTCTTATTTAGTTGGGTACACAAGGGCAAACTATTTATTATTTTTTGGATTAGTGACCAGTTGGGATGGGAGTTGACGTTGTGTAACCTAGTCAGCCTACTATTGATTTTGTGGAAGTGGTAGTAGGGATTGTTTTTGACTTTGCATGTAGCGAGGTCCTTGATAAAATTGGTTATATGGCATATTCCAATATGGTGTGGGGTTTGGGGGATACCATTCTTTTTGTGATTGATTATACCATTATGGATTTGACCATGGTTGATTTTCCCATTCTATGAATCCCCAGGAGTAGGGCCCCCAATACTATGGTCCTTGGTGCTGCCCATTGATTATTACTCTAGTTGGGTTGTTGTCGCCAAGGTGGATTTGAGGATTGTTTATAGGAAAAATTGCCTCCAAGTCTTTGTCCTACATAATTAACCTACTTCTCTATTAAGGAATGCTTTTTCTTGTAATTTTTTATCAGGTGAAGTAATTCACACTGGTCAGTAGGATGGTTTTTATCATAAACTTGACAAACATCAATCTTGTCCAAAGGACATTCTCATGTAACAAGTTTTTTTTTCTACATCTCAGGCAATAGATAGAGAGTGTTTTCAAGTTTTAAGTTTTGCCCTATGTTCCATCAAGAGTGGTATTTAATTGAACAAGAATATCAGTCTTGAGATTCACTATTTCTTTCCTCTGCTATCCTATTTCATCGGTCCCTCTCATCAAGCTAGATTTTCTAATCCCTCCTCAGGTTCGTGAATAATTTCTACATAGAGCAAAGATCTCAGTGAGACATAGTTTGGCTACATCTCCCTTCCCCATTAAATCAAGAGCTCTTCATGCATCCTCATCATGTCCTTTTAAAAATATTATTTTAACCATTTCAAAAGTCATTATATCCTCATCACATTGTTTTAATATAAAGTGGAATCTATGTAGGAAATCCTCCAGACTCTCATCCTCTTTTTGTTTAAGATGGAAAAGCTCCTCCTTCGTATCACTTACTCTACAATAATCTTGATATTTATCCAGAAATACAATTTCTATTTCTTGCTAAGTGTTAATTGACCCTGAAGACAAACCCGTAAACCCACGCATAGCCGGATCCCTTAGTGTGGAAGGGAACAACTTAAGTTTTTTATTGTTATATTTACAATCATATGTTTGGCAGAGGACCTCAAATTCAAAAAGGAATTGGTCTGGATCTTCTGAAGCCATACCTCTAAAAGTTGGTAGGATGGAAGGAGAGATATTCTTCATTGGAGCATCTTTATCTGGGTTTAAGTTAATAAGATAAGTAAATGTTCTTTCTACCCTTCTTTCTTTTCTTCTATTTTTGTTATCCATGATATTTACTAAAATGTTTTCTATTGATTGTTCACTTTCAAGGATTCTCTATGGAGTCTCAGGTGGGTCCTAATTGACTAGTTGATGTTGACAAAATTATTCAACCAAGACTTCTATCGCCTCAGGTTTAATGGATGGTGTGGGTTGGGGGTTTTTGCAATAAATCTTTCATGTGGTCCCCTTTTTCTGACCATGCAGAAAGAGTTAAAGAAAATTATCACTAATTTGGGTTATCTGACTGTATTCCTAATGACACCTTGAATAAGGAACAAATTCCTCTACAATGGCGCCAAAAAGTGATGAGGTATCGTCAAACCTTGTACTTTAATATGTTGTTATGTTGTCAATTTGGGTGGTGTTCGATGGCAATATACAATAGGCAATCAAATATCTCTATCTAGTGATTCTTTTTAAGCTACAGAATAGAGGAAATGCTTATGTGGAAACAAAATCTAAACTAAGGAAGCATTTAGAATCTAAACTAGGAAAACATTTGAAATCGAAACTATGGATTCACCAAAATTAAACTTTACAAACAAATTTCACAATATTATTACTCTAGAAAGTACCTCGTTGAACTCGTTTAAGAACATTTTAATTTTACATTTCAACACATTTACAATAATGAACATCATTAATATTATTGAAGTCACCTTCACTCTAGATAAAATTTATATTATGGCTAAACTAGTGAACTCCAATAATTTTATAGAGCATGGATAAAATAAAATTAACAGTATGGTCTCATGTAACTGTTTGATGTTTAATTTTTAGAGGTATAAGTTATTTTGTGCAATTTTTTAACTAGTAGAATGTACAATTTGAAATCTTCTTTTAAATGATAAAATATTTAGGAAATGAAATTTCAATTGAGAGTAAAGAAGATTTAGAATTATGAAATCATGTGTAACCACAAATGTGTTACATGACTACCCATTTTTAATTTATTTATTAAATTTACATAGCAATAAAAAGATTTTTAATTTAATAATTACTTAAAATATATATAAAAAATCTTTATCAATCTTTAAATAATCCAAGCTCAACAATAATGATCCTTACCTAAATAGGATCCAGGGTGACAATTACCCATTCTATTCTATTCTCTTAGCTCAATCCATCCCTGTTTCCTAACATAAAAGTATGGAAGTGATGGTAGAACATAAAGTAAATCAATCTTCCCATATGCGATTTTTCATTCAGAAGGTTTTGTTGTTTATAAACTAGTATATTTATATTTAAAAATATATATCTAAAGTACATTGAGGGATACCTCTTTTCCATAGTTTATTTAAAAAAGAAATTAGAAAAAATAAAAACCAAAAACCAAAAAAGAAATTGGAAAAAATAAAAACTAAAAACTAAAAAAGAAATTGGAAAAAGTAAAAAATAAAAACAAAAAAAGAAATTTGAAAAAATAAAAACTAAAAAAGAAATTGGAAAAAATAAAAAACTAAAAATCAAAAAAGAAATTGAAAAATACGAAAATCACTCAAACTATGGAACCAAAAAAGAAATTGGACAAGAATTTTTTTCCAATGAATCTTATTTACATGAATTTATTTATTTAAATATTTTATGATTTTTGTTTACAGAATTTAAATGTTTACGGGAATCTGAATCTTTTAGGCCTTGTTGTGAGTGTAGAACGCCTCTCGGCATAACAAGAATTTTTTCCAATGAATCTTATTTACATGAATTTATTTATTTAAATATTTTATATTTTTGTTTACAGAATTTAAATGTTTACGGGAATCTAAATCTTTTAGCCCTTGTTGTGAGTGTAGAATGCCTCTCAACGTAATAACAAAAGCTCTCAGATATTCACTCTCCACCTGTATAGAAAATTTTGTCTCATTCTTTTCCTCGCCATTTTTAAAAATCTCTTGAGAGTTGATGATGCAGGAGCATGCCTGGTTCAAGAGCAATCTTGCATCAACCAAAAACATTTGCAATTCAGTTTGTTTACATTTCAGTTTGTTTCTTTTCATTTTCCAGTTCAGTTCAGACAGTTCAGTTAGTAGCAGTTTCTATATTTTGGTCTGCATTCTATTGCAGTTGCATTTCAGATCTCGCAGAGCTGGACTTAGCATCTAGATTCATTCATCTACATCATATCCAGAATTCAGAGCATTTGAATTAAGTATCAGAAAATTATCGCTATAAGAAGATTGATTGTTTTCTCATAAAAGAGCATCCTCACAGTCTCATACAATCAACTAAAGCAGAAGACTTGCGGAGCATTCCTCGACTTATGGAACCCTAATTGTAAGCCTACATGATGTCGGCCAAATTGTATTTGAATTCTATGATATACTGAATGACTGAGTCTGCATTTGTTCTATATCTTTGAGTTGTTTCCATTGTGTTTACTCTTGTTGCACGGTCTGGACAGTTCATTTTGTGAACCGTCCTATCGTGACTGCACCAAGTAGTATCAAAGCAAAAGTTTGAATCTTTGGGAGTGAATTGAGTGAAGTTGCGAAGGAATTCTGTAAGATCTTGTTGTGGACAGATCACCAAATTGAGGCAGGTTACTTGTGTCGCAATCGATCGTTGATTGTGAGGCAGTTGTCACCTTGCAGTCCGATTGTCGAACTTGAGGTAGTTTGCACTTGATCCTAGGAAGAATGCCACTGAGGAGAGTTGTTGATGTTGGAACAATGGATGGTAGAATGGATGAGATGATGGAAATGATGAAAACAATGCGAATTCAATTGGATGTTGTTGAGGAAGATAGGTGAAGAGGATTGACACTGAGACCTAATGTTGAAAGTGATGATGAAGAAGAATTTCAATCTGTTAAACAAGTTGGCAAAACCTTAGGAGGTGATGAAGAAGAAGAATCAGATCAAGTAAAGATGTTGTGAGCTATTTCAAAGATTAGAAAGAGACCTAGAGTTGATGTACCGAATTATACTGGTAATTTGAACCCTAAAGAATTGTTTGACTGGATAAATGACATGGAAGAATATTTTGAGTATGAAGAATTTGAAGATCCGAAGAAGGTGAAATTTGCAAAGACAAAGTTGAAAGGACGTGTTATTATATGGTGGAAGGAAGTTTAGTTGGATAGAAAGAGAAGAGGAAAAGAAAAGATTACAAAGTGGGATAGAATGGTGACAAAATTGAAGAATCAATTTATACCTGCTGACTATGAGTTGGAGTTGTTGAAGAGATTGTAGAACCTGAGACAAAAGGAGAAATCTGTGAAGGAGTATACTGAAGAATTTCATAGGATGATCATAAGGATAGGACATAGTGGAGCAAGCAAGGAGAAAGTGGGTAGATACATCAATGGACTGAGATTGAACATTCAAGAAGAACTAAGTTTGGTAAGGATGACATCACTGGAAGAAGCATACTAGTTTACCTTAAAAGTTGAAGAGAAGCTGAATAAGAGACATGATCAGAGATAGAGAGGTAGAGGAGGTAAATTTCAGAAAAGTAGAACATTTTCCGGAGGAGATAGATCACATCCAAACCAAAACAAGCTAGACAACCCATTTAAGAAGGATGACAGAGATGATAATGCTTACCGGAGAGTTGACAGAAACTTTTACCAGAGAGGAAACCCTAGTGCATACCAGAATGAAGGATACAAAAGAGAAGGAAGAGGATTTGATAAGAGAACATTCAGAGGCACTTGTTTCAAGTGTGGAGGTGCAGGACATGGAGCATTTAAATGTAATCAAGGGAATAGTGGAAGAGAGGACTATGTTGAAGAGGAACCTGTTGGATCACCTAGTTCAGTTGGAAAACCAGAGAAAGGAGAATCACTAGTGATGAGGAGAGCACTATTTCAAGCAGAGACAAATGAGGAACCACCGCAGAGGAAGAGTTTGTTTAGAACCAGATGCAAATCAGGAGGTAAATGTTGTAAAGTTGTTATTGATAGTGCTAGTTCTGATAATCTAGTTTTAGAGGAGATGGTGACTAAGCTGAAGTTAGAAAGATTGAAACACCCTAAGCCCTATTAGATAGCATGGATTCAGGATGATCATAAGGTACTGGTGAGTGAATAATGTTTGGTGAAATTTCATATTGGATCTTATCATGATGAAGTCTTGTGTGATATTATGCCTATGGATGTATGCCATATCTTGTTGGGTAGACCTTGGCAGTATAATAGAAAAGCTATACATGATGGGAGAAAGAATACATACACTATACCATCAAATGGGGAGAGAATTACCTTGATTCCTTTGGAAGATGATCCTAAGAATGAAGTATGTGGGAATGCTAGAATTTGTTTGGTAGATGGAAGAAAATTTCTGGATGGTTTGAGACATGAGAATATGTGTTATGCTTTGATTCCTAAGAAGCTTAAAGCATTGAAGGAGACTGAAGAATCACAACCAGAGGAGATAACAAAGTTGCTGACAGAGTATAAAGACATCATATTAGATAATGTACCTGAAGGATTGCCACCAATAAGGAGTATCAGTCATCACATGGATCTTATACCGGGAGCTAGTTTGCCTAACAAAGTAGCACACAGAATGGCATCGACAAAGAATGAAGAATTGAATAGACAGATACAAGAATTGTTGAGGAAAGGTTTGATCAGAGAAATTTTTGAGTCCTTGTGCAGTACCTGCAGTGTTAACACCTATAGTGTTAGCACCGAAGAAGGATGGAGAATGGAGAATGTGTATTGACTCTAGAGCAATAAACAAGATCACAGTTAAGTATAGATCTCCTTTACCTAGGATGGATGATATTATGGATTGTTTGAGTGGTGCAAGATACTTCACAAAGATAGATTTGAAAAATGGATACCATCATATCAGAATCAAAGAGGGAGATGAATGGAAGACTGCTTTTAAGACAAATGAAGGATTGTATGAGTAGTTAGTGATGCCTTTTGGATTGACAAATGCACCTAGTACTTTCATGAGGTTGATGAATGAAGTCTTGAAGAGATTCTTGGGTAAGTTTGTTATTGTATATTTGGATGATATTCTGATTTTTAGTAAGACAAAAGAAGAGCATTTGTGGCATATTAGACAAGTTTTGTAGAGACTGAGAGAAGAGAAATTGTTGATCAACATCAAGAAGTGTATTTTTATGAAGGAAGGAGTGGTATATTTTGGATTTGTGATTTCTGTGGAAGGATTGAAGATGGACCCTGAGAAAGTAAGAGCAATTGTTGAATGGCCTACACCAGATAGCATTGGAGAGGTTAGATCATTTCATGGATTGGCTAGTTTCTACCGGAAGTTCATCAGAAATTTTAGTTCAGTATGTAACCCTATGACAGAGACAATGAGAGGTGATAGGAAAGACTTTAAGTGGACATCAAGAGAAAATAAAAGTTTTGAACTGTTGAAGCAGAAGGTGAGAGAGCAACCTGTTTTAGCATTACCGGATTTCAATAAGGTATTTCAATTAGATTGTGATGCAAGTGGAAACACAATTGGAGCAGTGTTAAGTCAAGAAGGTAGACCAGTAGCATATTTCAGTGAGAAGTTAAATGGTGCAAGGAGAAGATATTCAGTTTATGATCAAGAGTTCTATGCTATAATTCAAGCCCTGGAGAAGTGGAGACATTATTTGTTGCCTAAGGAATTTGTGTTGTATTCAGATCATCAAGCTTTGCAGTATTTGAACAGTCAAGGTAAGTTGAATCAGAGACACATGAGATGGGTAGAGTTCATGTAGAGTTATACATTTGTCTTGAAGCATGTAGGAGTGGAAAATCAAACAAAGTTGTTGATGCATTGAGTAGGAGAAGAAACTTGTTGACAGAGATGAGAGTTGGAGTGATAGATTTTGATGAATTGAAGAACATGTATGAGGGAGACACTGACTTTGCAGACCCTTGGAAAGCATGCAAGGAACCTGTTGTGATAGATAGGAGTAAGTGGTTGGATTATTTCATTCAGGAAGATATGTTGTTCAAAGGAAGTTAGTTATGCATACCTAGAAGTTTACTGAGAGATAATTTGATCAAGGAGAAACATAGTGGTGGATTGGCAGGACATTTTGGCATTGATAAGACAGTGGCTTTGGTAAGTGAAAATTACTTTTGGCCTCAGATACATAAGGATGTTTGGAAGTTTGTGCAGAGTTGTTGAGTTTGTCAAGTTGCAAAAGGGAGTAGTCAGAATACTGGATTGTATAAAACTTTGATAGTACCAGAGAGACCTTGGGAAGACATAAGCATGGATTTTATGATGGGATTTCCTAAGACATAGAGAGGACATGATTCAATATTTGTAGTGGTAGATAGATTTTTGAAGATGGCTCATTTTAGACCTTATAAGAAGACAACTGATGCAATGCATGTAGCAAACCTATTTTTCAAGGAGATTGTGAGATTGCACGGATTACCTAAGAGTACATTTCAGACAGAGATGCTAGATTTATTGGCTATTTTTGGAAGACACTTTGGAAGAAGATGAACACATACTTGAAGTTCAGTTCAACATTTCATCCACAGACTGATGGACAGATAGAGGTAGTGAATAGGAGTTTGGGAAACTTGTTGAGATGTTTGGTTGGAGAAAAGGCATGAAGTTGGGATTTGGTTCTTTCACAAGCAGAGTTTGCATACAATAATTCAGTAAATAGGAGTACCATAACAACACCTTTTGAGATTCTTATCAGAGTGAATCCTAGAGGTGTTATAGAATTGAGAGATATGGGTATGGCAGAAAAGAGAAGTACAGAAGTAGAAGAATTTGCAGAACATATGAGGAAAATGCATAATTAGGTGAAGAAGCATTTGGAGGATATGAACAACAAATATAAGGAGCAAGCAGATGAGAAGAGAAGACATAAGGAATTTGTAGTGGGGGATGAGGTGATGGTATACTTGAGAAAAGAAATATTTCTAGTTGCGACATATAACAAGTTGAAGATAAAGAAGTTTGGTCCTTGTAGGATACTCAGAAAATTTGATCCAAGAAATGCATATGAAGTGGAGTTACCGGAGACATTGGGCATATCACCTATTTTCAATAGTGCAAACCTATATCAGTATCATGAAGCAGAGTTCAATGACAGCATGGCAGAGGACTTGAAGAAGCAATTACCACAACAAGCACCGGAGCAGATTGGAGACATTTTGGACAGCAGAGTTGGATGTAGCACTAGAGGAAGACAATACAAAGAATACCTTGTAAAGTGGAAAGGCAGACCAGAAGAAGATTCATCATGGATTTATCAGGCTGAGGTGGACCGTCTTGGCTTTCCTCTAGCCCCAGCAAAGTGAGGGACTCATTTTTCAATAACCCCAGATGTTTGATGTAGGAGCATCCCTGGTTCAAGAGCAATCTTGCATCAACCAAAAACATTTTCAATTCTGTTTGTTTGCAGTTTAGTTTGTTTCTTTTCATTTTCCAATTCAGTTCAGGCAGTTCAGTCAGTAGCAGTTTCTGTATTTTGGTCCATATTCTACCACAGTTGCATTTTAGATCTCACGGAGTTGGACTTAGCATCTAGATTCATTCATCTACATCATATCCAGAATTTAAAGCATTTGAATTAAGTACCAAAAAGTTATCGCTATCAGAAGATTGACTATTTTCTTATAACAGAGCATCCTGACAGTCTCAGACAATCAGCTAAAGAAGAAGACCTACGGAGCATTCCTTGACTTATGGAGCCCTAATTGTAAGCCTGCATGATGTCAGCTAGATTGTATTTGAATTCTATAATATACTGAATGACTGATTCTGCGTTTGTTCTATATCCTTGAGTTGTTTCTGTTGTGTTTACTCTTGTTGCATGGTCTAGATAGTTCATTCTATGAACCCTCCTACCGTGACTGCACCAGTTGAAGCCTTCAAATCCTATGCAATTACAAAAACTTGAGATGAACTATAAGAAGTTAAAATTTGACTGCAAGAAGAACTAGGTTGAGAGTAGATTTACTAATAGATTAGAGGCTAACTATGAACAATCTAAGGCCAGAGACCAACACAATTAAAGGATGGAGGAAAACTTCATATAGAAAAGGAAATTTTCATTATTTAAAATCACTATAAAGAAGAATACTAGGTAGCTGAGAGAGGTTGTTATTGTCAAAATGGTAAACATTTTCGGTGTTGAGTCTAGGAACTAAGTTTCATGCATTTTTTCTAAATTGATTGCTCTATTCTATTTAAATATCAAATGGTTTAAGATTAAATAATTAATGAAGTAGTAAATAGGATTTGAATAATTTAAGTAGATAATTTAATCAAACTTTTTCTATCCCCTTGTGTGTAAGTAAAAGTTATAATCACTTTATTTTTTAAGACAAAACATTTGTTTGTGATCCCATGGTTCCTTTGGAGGTGGCTCCCTCTGGAATTTTTGTGGCTTCATAGATTTCAAGTATTCCTTCTACCCCCCTAGATGCATGTGGGGGACCCTTTGGGGCTTCTCAACTTTCGATGGCTATGTAGCTCCCTGATTCTTTGGATTTCCTTTCTTCCTCTTTGAGGGAGGGGTCTAGGGTTATGTCATCTTTCAAGGATTCCCCTATTCTTTCTCCTTGGTTTGGAGATCTAGAGACTGGTGTGTCTTGGATCATCATCCAAAGAAAGAAAAAGGTCTCCCAAATTCGGTTCTTGTATCTCATACCTAGGCTATGGGTGTGTGTCAGACTAGGATAGGGTCTAGAGTTTGTTGACCCCTTGTTGTTCCACTATTGCGGTAGCTAACCTGCAACTGTTGTGTTTGATGTTGGGTTGTTTTGTGTTGTTTGTGTCCCATATTTCATAGTACTCATTCTATTTTCCTTCTAGTTGTTTTTTTAAAAGGGTTTGGGCCCTTTCAAAATCCCATTTTTTACCAATATAAAAAATATTTGCCCATGACTATCTAATGTTTAATGTTTAAAAATAACCTCTTTGAACATATAAAGAAAGCTAAATAAATTTATAATCACCAAGAAGTTTAGGCATTCAACATTGATGTTCCACCTCATCATTCACTAAAACCAACATGCATTTGCATATTATAATTTACAATCTATCAATTAAGATGAGTAGTCTCTTGTAGCAATGAATTAGTGGTTTGTGCCACCAGTCTCTTTTGAAAGTGGAAGGATTTTACATGATCACTCCCCTTGCATGTTCATTTTGAAGGGAAGTAGGAAATGACCACACTTATTAGATTGTATGGTTCAAAGGGGCCATCTTAAGTTCTTCCTAAAGTACATTACTACCATATTTTTTTGTTATCTAGAGTACATGAGGCAATTCAATTAGTTTATTAAGCATATGGTGTTAGAAAAGATAAGAAGGTATTAGATGATCTGTCCTATCCTTATGACACTATAATTTTTAATAGATTGAAAGGAGCAAAGCTACCAAGGAAATTGCTTGACCACCTACCTCAAAATATATCATGATGATCCTAAAAGGATTTTTTTCTACCAATACAAAGAAGTATAAATTCTCCTTCAAATTTGAGCACCATGGAATCCTTGAGGTATAAGTCTACATAAATCCTCTAGAGATGATAATTGATTATTTGGAAAGGCTCCCATAGCCCCTTTACCTTTAATGGTTGTTGAACGATGTCCCTCTCCTACTAGAGGAATCAAACAACCATGATTCACCCCTAAATGGGAGGATTTCTATAAAAACAAATATGATCATAATAAATTAAAGGACACCCACAAGTTGAAACTAGACAAACAAAGTAGCTCCACAATTTAAAATGATTTGATCAAAAAAATGAAGCTTGGCAGAAATTTTAGATAGAGATTGAAATTCATGATTATGGCTATGACCATATAAGTGGAGTTACCAAATTTGACACTATATGGGACAAAGAGCATAGTGATGAAGATTCCTTTGGGTCCTTCTCTATTGAAGCAATTTCTTCTTCCAATGTGCTAGTACTTGTTGCAACCTTAAGGAATAATATTTAGGTGGAAAAAGATAAATATGGATTTGGGGCTTCCCTTGTTGAAAAATGAGTTATCAAGGTGGTGGATATGGACTTGAAGGACAGGTAATAATAGTTCCCATTACTATCATCATACTAAAAGGCCTAAAAAATAAAACCAAGATTGGAGCTAAAGGTGTTATAAGAAGAAGAGAGCTCCCCCACTTTGAGAAATAAAAGATTCTTGAAAGATAGATGGAGGATCCCTAAGAGCAATTGGCAATGGAGGAACCACCTTAAAAGATCAAACCAAAGATGCAAGGTGACTGACCTCATCAAAGGGGCAATTTCTAGGCATAATCCTTCCAAGAAAGATACATCAAACATTGCTACAACGACTACTTCCTCACCACCTACAATATAGGATCAAAGTGCTATACATGGGGGTGATGATGAAAATGATGGTGAGAAGGATGGGAAAAACTAAAAAAAACATTCATTGAGGTACCTCCCATTGAGTTATTCACCCTTTCAAAAACAAAACAAGGTGGATAATCCCCTAAAGCGCTTTCAAAACCACAATGAGAGACTCTTAACCCTTCTCTTCTTCCACACTCATCTTTCTATTCTCTTCAATATGTACCATTCCACTCATTATTTATGCACCCACATCCAATTCCCTTCCCATGTCTTCTTCCATCCCCACCAATATAACACACCTTCTACTCCTACTCCACTTGTTACTTCTCTATTGATCACATCTCCCATTCTCATCATCCAAGATCCAATAATCTCTTCCACCTTTTCTATTAGTGTTACATCAATGACTTCTCCTCTTTCTCCACTCACATCCATTATAAACATTTTCATTTCCTCACTTTAGACTCTTTATTCTACTTCCCCTATTCTTACTTTCCCACAAGTAGTCCATTCAACCCATTTTCCTTGGTCCAAGGATCTTTATTCAACTTCTCCATTGACTCACTATAACCATTCTTTGAACACATTTTTTTCATATTAATACCAATCAATCCATCAAGGGTAGGTGAATAAGATGATAAATTATTTGGCTAAGAGTTTCTTACCAGTCAACATTAGGGGAAAACAATTTGAACTAAATTAAAGGTAAAAAGAACAAGTTGAACTGGTTTCTCTTCCCATGGGCCAAAGATCTTTGAGTCAATTTGAACTATAAATTCAAAGATTTAACATTGGTACAATGGTCCATGGAAATAATAAGAATTTGTGGAATATGATCCTTGTAGACTACAACTTGGAGATATTTGCTTTAGATTTTATGGGGAGCTAAGGCACATGATAATTCCCAATTAAATAATAATAGAAACAAGATGATGTGTAACCACTCTACAAATGACAAAAAAGTTGAAAAAGGCTCAAAGAGAGCTCCAAACAATGAAAAACACTTTGAGCAATACCTAGATAAAAAATTGTTGGACTAGAGAAGTAATTTAAAGATGAAAAGGATCAAACAAATGAAAAAAGGGCCATGTCTTTACAATAAATTGGCTTTAACTTTGCACTCATTAAAGATAATACCATTTTAAGTGCTGAGAAGGAGACTCTTCTAAGAAAAGTAGCCAAATTTGAGGTAAAAGCTCAAGAGTGAAAAATAAGGTCTTTTTTATTGACCTTATCAAAGAAGTCCACAAGTCTTATTATGACCAAATTGGATTTGAAATTACCAATTTTAAAGGGGTGTTCATATTCGTGGATCAAGTCATGGCCCAAATGTAGGGAGTTAGAAAATAATTGGACCTAGAAATAAAAAAGATCACCCCTAGGTTTAGTGAAGCCAATAGGTTTAGCTTACTCTTATATGATTTATTAGAAGAATAATTACCTTCACAAGAATAAGGTGGATGTGGCATTAAAAGTGTCTAGTGCAAAGAAAAAGTAAGAACCTACCTAACATTGTGAGGAGGACACGATCAAGATTTAACAACTACTAGACAACATGGGGATTAAGATATTAAAGGTGCTTGTCCAAGGAGGATTTATTTCCCCATTTTCTAGAAAATAAATAAAAATTGATTATTAAGTTAGCATACAAAGGCCTTCTAGTGACCCAAAAGAATGATGACTAGCCTCATGGATTGACCTTTAGCTCCAACATCCTAGGAATTTATTAGAATAATCAACCCTTGGATGAGATGATAATGCATATAAAGGACATTAGGTTGAAGATCTACATAATCTCTAACAAATAATTCATAACTCTAACATTAATCTTTGTGACCCTTTAACATATCAACTTGCTTGAGAAAGAAAAATGGGAAGAAATAAAGGCAAAATTGAGCTCTACTCCTTGATAATATAAGGACACTATGTCTCTTTAGCTCAAACTTTGTGCCTCAACTAGTTTCTTGAAAATCTAACAAGTACTTGACCATCATAGCTAAATTCATTCAAGGTGTCAGGGGTGAAAACCATGTGTCAAGCATGTTTCAAAAAATAATATTGACTAGACTTCTAAGCTAATTCAACCAAGGGATCCTTGAACATGAAGGAATTGACAAGGAATGGATTAAAAAGGGTAACATGACTTTTACAACATAATGACACCACTAAAAATGTTCCATAGTTTGTGGTTTGTTGGCCACTTTCTATAATACTTAGTCAAGTTTGTGAAGTCTTGATCAATTTGAAAAGAAAGGCCAATATAGAAATGTTGGGAAAAGGAATCTCAACCTTGCATTCCTAATGTTGTGTATTTATTATTTATTGTATTTATTTATAATTTTTGTCCTCACATGAGAAATGGGGTGTCCCACTTTGAGGTGGCACTCTTTGCCACATGTTAGCGATCTTGGATTGTGTATAAGGAGTTGTAAGAGCATTTTATGTCATTATGATGTGTAAGAGAATCTTATGAGATTGTAAGATGTGGGATTTACTTAACAAAAAATTCTATGGTGCATAAGAGCATGATTATGGGGGTTACATTGAAATCTTGACCAATATTAGGACAATGTTATGATGCATGTCATAAAGTATTTTTGAGTGGAGGAACATGAGAAATTGGGGTGCCTAAGTTGGAATGTTGACTATGATAGGTTATGACAAGTTTTTATAACTACAAGGAACAGGGTAAACTTTAAGAACTGGCCCCTGAAAAATTCTATAGAAATCCTAGCGAATCCCCTATGTTGCGATATAATCATCTTGGTGATTTGCTCCAAAAATTGAACTAAAGTCATAGAGAGGGCGGCTAGTTTATGTTAGAATATCATTTTAAAAATAAATTGTGGGCGATTTGAAACCTAAAATTTATTCTTGTTTTTAATCAAATTGGCGAATAAGGATCTAAATTTTCCATAAAATATTAATTTAGTTGGAAAAATAAGGCTAAATTTTTGCTAATTTTTTAATTGAGGTGGCAAATATAGGCTAGATTTTTTTATATATTTTTTTAATTGAGGTGGTGAATTAAGGTTGAATTACCCACAAATTTTTAATTGAGGTGGTGAATTAACACCTAATGTAATATAAAATTTTAATCATGGTGGTGAATTAAAACCTAATGTAATATAAGTTTTTAATTCTCATTTTCATACTTTTAGTTTCTAATTACTATTGATTCGAAAGTTATGTGCCGAATTAATGTAAATGTAAATATTCATGCATATCTTGCATCACATTTGTGCGATACTTTTGTGCAAAGAGCTCAGAGCACATCATCAAGATTTCTATTTAATTTAGGGAAACCTTAAATAAAAGTTGTACCATACTACCATTCGTGTGATCATCATCTATAACATTTGTGTTCAATTTCGCACACTAGAACTATCTATGTGAATTGTTTTTGAGATATGTACAAATATTATCCAGACATCTGTAATACTATGTCGAAGCTGGAAGACCATACTTTCACTCAAAGTATCACAGGATGTCATTTAAAATTAGCATGGGTAAAAATATTATCTATGCATGTGTAATCTGATTATAATATTCTTATTCACTTTCTTCAATTTAAAGAAATTATTTATTTAATTTAGCTTTAAATTACATAAATGAAGAGGTAACTAACTGCATAATTGACCAACCATTATAATCTTCCTCTACTATCTTCATTTTGTGGAAATCACATTGAGCTCTTTAAATCTTGGCCCATGAGATCACGGAGGCTCTCTTCTTCTTGCATTCTAATCGTAGAGAGATGGTTTTCCGTGGACCGTTCCTACAAAGAAGGTTAAATATTATTTTCAATTTTCCCATGGATGAGGTAAAGGCAGCCATTAAGGAAGTCATTGGCATTGACTACTTGGAACTTGATATCAGGAGTCGTGTCAATTTTGAGGTAGCGTCTTATTTCCTGTCCAATTTCCAATGGGTTACACATTCCACAACATCAATAGTATTGGTGGCAGAAATGCTTGTCCAACCATAGTTTAGAGTGGTGGAAATGTTTGCAGATGAGTTTAGAGGCATCACTTCTATGGGAGCACTCCAGGAGCTAGAGTAGAGAATGATGAGGCTTGCACAGAATCTTCAAACACTTTGGGAAGTCATACTCACCAGTAATTTGGGAGTTGTTGTTGTGGGTATTATGGGTATTTTGGATGAAATGTGAACTCCTTCCATTAGTTCTCATCCCTTTGTAGAAAAAGTTTGATTTGAGCACACTCATCAAGTGAAACTATTTCTTCTAG
The DNA here is from genome assembly GCA_027924645.1 of Cunninghamia lanceolata. Lineage (NCBI taxonomy): Eukaryota > Viridiplantae > Streptophyta > Pinopsida > Cupressales > Cupressaceae > Cunninghamia > Cunninghamia lanceolata. The sequence continues at coordinate 1,061,960 of BSBN01000747.1, forward strand.
CTTTAGCCCAAAATACCAACCGCAACAGAGCCTAGAGGAAGGTTACTAACATAGGTTTTAGTAATTAGTGCTTAAATTTATAAATATTATAGTAAATACTATAGTTTTTTTGTAAACCGTTTAGTAGTTTTAAAATCTTTCCTTCAAAAAACAAGGAACATCAAGTTCAACTCATGTAATCTTTTTGAAGCTCAAATGTAATACAAGTTATAGTTAGACAAAATATTTAGAATATTCGGAGAGATAATAAAATGCATAGAGAATTGTGTTATATTAATCTTATTTTAAATCCTTATACGGGGCAAATAGTAAATTTTTTAAATTATTTATATTAAAAGTAAACTACTATAGTCCCACCAACTAACATGTCCTTCATTGGCCAATGGTGTTTCCTCCAACTCTTATGATCTTCATTTTTTCCTTCGGCATCCATGAGTCGTTGATGTTGTTGGCCCAACTATGCAACTTAACATTTGATTTACTTTAAATAGACATAGGGTACAAGGGGAATTTATTATATTTTAACGCAATTAAAACTTAAATTGCAATTTGCCTATCAATTTTTGTTCCTACAAATTTGAGGGATGGTGTGCTAGTTGTACAACCCACAATCAAGGAATGTTGTGTCCATATGTAAGTGTTATCCTCTAGCAGAAGAAATGGTGCAATAAATACCCATGTCTAGAGCATGTAGTTGCCTTTCACAATCATTAGATGGTATACATCACACACAAATAAATGGCCAGTGACACATCAACCTTTTGACCGATCAACCAATGATGTTGTAGCCTGTCTTGACCAACGTTTGTTTTACTTTGATGCCCATATGTCGTTGATGTGGTTAAATGGTTTGATTTGACATAGCAGGATCAATAAAAGATTTGAATGAGATGACATGTAAGATCTTTTTAAAATAAGATCTAGTTGAAATAATTACCAAAAAATAATGTAATCACCTAAATAAATGCATACACACTCAAAAAATCAACTAATGGCCATGTTGCATGCCTTGATGAATGTACTTTTTTTACGTCCAACAAAGTTTGCCATTGATGAGGTTAAATAATTTGATCTGACAGAGCAGAATCAATAAAATATGGGAATTAAATGACATGTAAGATCTTCACACAACAATCTATGTTTTTGTTAGACTAATTACCCAAAAAGAATGTAATTCTCCACACAACTGTTATGTGTAGGACCATACAAAATGACGATGCTATTGGAGGCCCCAAAAACTAAGCACAGATATGTTATCTATTCAACCTATTGGCTAATCATGCTACTGTCTGCCCTCACCAACATATGTTTTTACTTTTAGCAATACTTGTCGTTGATGAGTTTAAATACTTTGATCCAATGAAGCGAGACAAATATAAGAGGAATTAATTGACATGTAAGATCTTCTCGCAACAATCTAAGATTTTCTTAGAGTAATTACCCCAATAAATGTAATTCTCAAGAAAATGATAATGGGGTCAGAGGCCCCTCCAACTAAGTATTGATGACATTAAATAGTTTCATCTGATGGAGTACGATCGGTAAAAGATGTGAATTAAATGACATCTAAGATACGAATTAAAGTACATCTAAGATCTTCTCGAAATGTAATCACATGTGATTAATAAATGCATACAGCGTATAAGAATTACGAATTTACTTTCAAGTTGCATTATAATTAAAAATTGCTCGTGACATATTAATTGAATAGCATTATAGGTAGACAAGTGGTGATTTTTAAGGAGCCCATATGTACTTCAACTTGCCTAATTTGACACTTGAGTGAGCCTCAGTTAATACTCAATAGAGATAAATGCATAAACCCATTTGATTTTACATTTACCTTGTAGTAACCTACAAAACATTGTAATTTTACCATTACATTTTACAATTTGTAGCATTCCTATAAGAAGAGACTTTAAAAATAAGTTTGAAACCTAAAGTATTCTTGTAGCATTTAGAAGAAGAAATAGTTGTAAGGAGAAATGGCATTTATCACTGAAGCTGTGCAGTAGGTCAATATTAGTCTTCCTGATCCACCTCATTGGGATTCCTATCTTGCAGACATATCATCTCTGTTTGTGGAGTCTCACATTGCTGATTTGGAGGACACATTTGAGGGTTTATCTCTCTTGTTTGTTGTTATCTTAGGTGGCTTTGCATCACCACCTTCATCTTGTGTGTTTCCAGATGCAATTCATATCATATCCTCTCCTGGTTCTTCTTCTCTGATTAGATAGATAATTTCTATTTTGGAGAAGACATATTCTCCTAGTACGAGGTCACTTGAGTTGCATTCAAAGGCACACATTTTGATATGGATTCCCTATTCATCCAAGATGTGGGAATAGCTTCTACATTCACCAGTGGATCTGTTTCTTCTGAAAGGGAGAAATGTTGTTTGCAGGCAGTGGATTGGATTTTGTCTTCAAGATCTCTTCATAGGTTCTAGAGCTTCTTCTTGGAGGGGATTCATATTCTCTTTTCACTCTCTCTTATGGGGGGCATTCATGTTTGTACTTTTGTGATGGATTCAATTCTTGGGGGGTCTTAGTGTTAGTCCTTCTTCCATCACATGTTCATGTACTTGTTGTATTTTCTCTCTTTTGGAGAGGAGTTTTCTCCCACTAGGTTTTTCTCCTTTTTCTCCACTTTATGAGAGATTCTTGTTGTTCATGGGTACCTAACATGGCCTTATAGCTGGGACCCATTCTTGCATTAGTTGCATGCTTTTCGTTTCTCCCTAATTTGCGCTTATGGGGGGGTGTTGGTGTAATTAAATATTTAATTACACTTTAATAAGTTTACTTAGGGCTTATTTTTAGTCTTAGGTTATTATTAAGTCATATTAGGGTTTTATTTAACATGCAAATATAAAAGCAAGTTGTCACATGTAATTCTAAATCCATTTCATTAATTCATTCAATATTGTGCAAATTATTTCTCTTTGCTTTTTTCTCTTGTGGAAGGTAAATCTTAGGTTTTGTAGGTGATCTTGGTGTTATGAGTTAATTATCAACTCCAACACTATGTAGAGAAGGTAATTCAACTTGTGTTTGAATTTTTCATAAAATAGTCGAGTTCAACAATTATTTTTAATGATAATCTAAATTGTCTTATTATTTATAATAGTTTATATGGATTACCTTTCTAGGGCTATGTAAAATTGTATCTATTGCTAGTGACAGGAATGAAGAAGTACAATCCTTTCTCCACTGTGATATATTATGTCAAGAGTTAGTAGTTTTGTCTTTGGCACCCCAGACATGACAAACTTAAAATTGAAATCAATGTGTGGATGTGGTGGTGTAACATGAATGACAATGATAGTCAGAAAGAGTTGATAAATTTAATCCTCCTTTTCTGGCCTCATTGTTACCCTCATATGGTGTTGTGTTGTATGCATACTTCAAAATTCAATGGGATGCTAATCACTGACATTGTAGGTGACAATGTTCTTGAATATGTCACTAAAAGTTTCCCCATCAACCGTCTTAGTTTGGATTATAGTGTAGATTGTTTTAGACATCACAATATTCACAAACGAAAAAGATTTTGGAGGACAAGGGCAAGGATGAACTATTCTTGAAGGATGTTCAAAAACCTTTGCATGTTTTCAAATTTTTGCTATAGCATGTTTTAAAGGGCATGGATAAACTATTCTAGGTTTCAAAGCTTCTTGTAGTAGTGTAGCTTGTTACTATTTTTTTGTGACAAATGTACATAACTATTAACGAGTAGAGGGTATAACTTGTTTTTGATATTTTGTGACAAATGTAAACAATGAATTGAGGGTTTGCTACCATTTATATTGTACCTTCTTTTGATAGTTAACAATATTTATGATTTTATTGTTATCCTTGAAATCAATATAGTTTAGTTTTTATAATATTTGTGGCTTCAAATTATTCAATAATTTTGAGAAATCGAGACAAATATAAATTCCCATTTGGTTTTATTTTATTGTTTTGTTCAAAATAACAAATACATTTCAAGCTTTATAATACTAAATCTATTCTAAGATTATCTTAAGTATATGTCCAATATATATTTATGAGATGTACATACTGCAATCTAAAGATAACTGCTACAAATTTGACTTTAGTCTTTGTAACCTTTTCAAAATGCCCTATCCACAATAAAAACTTGGCTTCAAAACTTAGGTCGAATGACAAATTCAGTTAGTCAGTGAGGTAATGGATGAGACTTTACTTTAGAGTGGTGATAACCCTTGTCTTCAATGTATCCTACCATGCTATGGATAAGCTTCACTATATCTATGTTTGGTTGGGTTTCTTGCCAGCCGAGCATAGGTGTCCAAATGATTAAAGGGTACCACTTCAAGCCAATCCACCAGATACCCTTCTCCTTCATACCCCTTATATATTGTCTTTCCCTTGTAATAGATAGCAAAAAAATTGGATAACCTAAGGGCTTTTTCTTTTCAATCTAGGTGTGAGCTCATCCCATTGATCCTTACAATGGTCTTTACTATTTATGGTATGTAGTAACAATCCTTTAGCCACCTCAACTACTTTATCCTTGGTGCCCTACATCATCTCCACGGTTTCTTTATTAGTCATAAATCTATATAGATTATGCAACACTTCCCTCACCATAATATGTTCCCCTCTTATCATAATTTCTTCATCTCTCTCCATGTTGTCATACCTCTTCTTCTCCAACCCTCTTTCTATTTGTCCTTGGACAAAAGAGAAAAATGTTCTCAACTAAACATCTCGCATGTACATATTGAGATTCCAATCTTTATCATCAGATAAAATAATTTATGCAAATACAACTCGCATAATGGATTCTTTTCTATCTCAACTTCACTTCCTAAATAAGATTCACAAAATGTTATAGGTGTATACAGGTTTTTTGATGATCCTTTAATCACCCTATTTACTTGTAGCTTGTGAAATTGTTCTTGCAACCATAATGCATACACTCTCACAGGGCACCTACACTGTAGCATTTTACTCGCAAGCATTAAAATTAACTAAATTTTATCCCTCGAAACCATATTTTCCTCATTCATCTTTTCATTATCTATTTTTTCCTTTATGAATTGCTATAATTTTTCCTTTTGATTGGTACATGTAATGAACCAATCATGTTTTAATTTCTTCAATTTTCTCTCATGTTCCTTTACAAGATGTGTTTCTTTATCCTTTACCTGCATTATACTAACTGCTAATTCTATAACTTTGTTTTTAAGTGCCCTTATCTCATCTTCTTATTTCTTGATCAACTCACATGCATGCTCTAACTGCATCAAACTTGTAGAAGACTCATTAAACCTTGTTATAGATTGATCCTATTCAATATCTTCATCAACAAGATCAACAAGTTCTTCTCCCTATTATACTATAACTTCCTTTGCTACAGGTATCACTGGTTTAGGTTCTCCTAGAACAGAGCCTTCTGCTAGAGGCATTTCTATTATAGAATTCATCATCCCAAAAAATTTAGCTATAAATGTTCTTCTTTTGCGTTTAGTGCTCCATGACACTGTTTCCTCCAAAATCTCCACCTTTGAATCAAATTGAGCTTGTTTCTCTAATCCTACAACTTTTTCATTGGCCATGGCTACTAAATTCTTAAGTCTTGCAGATGACCTTACATTCAGTTTTGGATTAGGGTTTTTTTTGTGTTGTTCAATCCCATATTCAAATTATTTTGTCCAAATACGTCCTTGTTTGTTTTCTAGTATATCCTATTGTAGCTTTAGAGGGCCTTGCTTTATCTCCTAGAGCCATACCTGTAGGAGGTATATTACTTGTTTTGAAATGTGCACCATGGACAGGGGTGTGATCATCTTCCTTTGCAACATCATCTTATTGTGTGGCATGTGTTGCAACAAACACTTCCCAAGTTAATTGGGTTTGCCTTCATTTCAAGGCCTTTATTACCACCAAATTAATTAACCCATGATGTGCCAAGTACTTTAGTTTTCCATTTTTCACTTCTAGAGACATCTTTCCCAAGGATTTGAATAAAAAATAAGGAACATTCATGATTCTTTAATGTCTCAAATGCACAATTAAACGAAAATGATAACTATAGATAAATGAGTACCTTTCTTTGCAAATCACATATTGAATGAGAGCATACACCACCTCTAACCATAGCTCCGGTAGTAAGGTTTACAAGATGCCTTGACCAGACACCATTTGAGTTCGCTTTCTCGGCTTCAAAAACTCCTTGCGAATTCTTTCTAAATCTGGCCTACTAACGAGAAAATATTGCTCCCTAGTGTTAGGAAACCCTAAAGCAACTATGACCAACTCCAAATTAAAAGTAAAATTAATGCCTCTCATTACAATTTTATCTTCCCAGCATCCCATGTTGAAATCCAAGGTAACTTGGTCATCAAATCCCTGCAATCATTTGAAATTTTTTATCTAACCTGTCACCTTAAAAATGTGATAAATGTTTGGATTTTACTTCAAATGGTCAACACCTCTTGACTCTCTTTGATTATGTACATTGCCCATTGTGATCAAACCTCCAGCCCTTGCCCTTTGCAACCCTACACACTCAATGTGGTTCCACACCATACCACTATTATTATTTGTTATCAGACACATCATAAATAAAAATAACAAAAAACAACACGTTTAAGGTGTCTACGTTGAGATTAGATAAATGACGATTGTTTGACTAACTTAGTTACTTGACATGACAGGTCATAAGTACATGGTACTTTCCCTAAAAGTTAAAGAGTTGCACAAGCTTTTATGAATTTTGTTGTAACCTCAAATTTTGCATCATACACATGTTGATTGTTGAAGATTGAGTGGACCACCTCATTTAATATTACATTACATGTGATCTATTCTTATAATCTCTTCATAATTCTCTGCCACCTTCTTCCTAATTTTTTAGAGGAGTTATGACAATTCGTCATCATGGATGACGTTTGTGGTGTAAGCTTCATTCACTGTGTTCATCTTAAGGTTTTAAAACCTCCTAAATGGACCTTTAGCATTTCATTATAGGTGACAACTTAGTGGGCAAGATGAAGGAATCCTAGAAAAATAACTAGATGTTCTTGGAAGTGCAAAAATGGGAGCCACAAGAACTAGGCAAGTATGATACTGTGAAATTGTCACATGTTTTTTATTTTAAATGTAATTTTGTGGAGAATGCTATCCGTGTTCTAGTTGGGCCAAAGTTCTTGTTAGAATGTCCAAGGGTGCTACAATATTCAAAGGTGGTCTCAGCTTTTCTCCCGCTAATGTGATGGGTCTTCTTCAAGATTCAAATTTCCTTAAAACGCTTGCTTTAGGGTATGCACAAGATTATCTAGTTTCTAAAGAAAGGTTCTATAATGTTGTCACTATATATGATTTGTCTCAAGGAGTACTTCGTGTTGGGGGACTATTTTGTAAATGACCATACCATCACTTGTATTTACAATGCAATAAAAATGAGCCTTCAAAATGACTATGTGCTCATGTTTCGAACTATCGTGAAATCTGACATAAGTGAAATTGGAAATGATTTTTCAAGAAAAGTGTCATGGGTTTTCAATTCCATTCATTTCCTTCTTGGCCACGCTCCACATCATTCTCCTCAACGCCTTGTTGTAATGGAACCTATGTCTCCTTAGGCTCTTGATGCTGCTAGTGCAACTTCTTTTACCAGTGATTAAAATATTGAAAATCTTATATTTTTTTGGGTTTTTAGATATTAGGATTGTTCATTGTAACATCTATGTGTTTTTGATACTTTGGTTATATTCTAGCTGGGAGATATTTCATTGCAATATGATGATACAATGTATTTTTGGTACTTCAAGGACTTTTTAATACAATTATCGGTGTTTACACCTTTTATCAAAAAGAAAAAGAGAAATTATATTAAGCCCATTTCAGTATAAATTATTGTTCAATGTTGTAAGCACAATTAAAATATTGTAATAAATTAAGACATGCACAAATATAATAATATTCACACTAATTGACTATATTGACTCTATTTTCAAATGAAGAATGAGTTGGCAAGTATAAAAAGCAAACACATATTTCAAATTTTGGAGAAATTATCTATAACACAGTTTATTAATCAACTTCATGAATTTGCCAAATATCTGGATTGTTTGTGTTTGACATTGGTTGGAAATCATCTTCATGTTCTTTATCTTGTATTTCAATTGGCTCCTCTAAAACCCTATTTGAATTCTTTGGTTGGTCCCCTTCTGATTGAGATAAAATATTTGTCACACCTCTTTTGTCACAAGTGGACTTCCAAATGACAATAGATCTATCAAATAGAAATGTTTGAACATTGTATCTGGTCGTATAGAGCCTCAAATAATTCTTCATTTTTTTTCAAGTTTGTTTCATAACCCTAACTTCAAAAATGATAAGGCACTGAAAACTCTTTCATCCTACATTAAACCCATAATCATTGTTTGACATAGATCTGCAAGTTTGGAATATTCTGAAATAGAATATCACATAATTTTGCTCAAACAAAATTATTTCCATAACTTAGTTATTGATCCATGTTCCAAAGGATGGTCAAGGAATATATATTGTTCAAACATTATTGATGTGAACCCAGCATATTGTTCTACCAACTTTGTCTTATCTATTATTCCTTTTATTTGTACTCCATTTATTTCTAACATTTTACTAAAAGGATTGACCAAGCACCTCACCTCACTCTAAAAATCTCATGGTGAATTAACAGAGGATACACTAATGTCACTCCAATATTAAGGATAAGCTATAGCCATTGCTTCCAGAAGTTCATCCCAAGGAAAGCACTCTCTTATCTCAGAAGACAGACTTCTCACAATTTCATGCAATGTATCCTTTGTACAAGACATGGGATCTTTAAAATCCTCCCTTGTGAGACTTTTTTGTCTAAACCAAGAGCTCTGTCCAACTTTACTAAAGAAGTGTAATTCTATCATGTATACCCACACATTCATAAAAGATGACAAATTCATTGTGTGTGGTGATTTCAATGCAATATTGAATGCAAGTGACATGTAGGGTGCTATAAAAAGAGAAACCCAATCATAGGACTTTATAAACTCCATCAATCAAAATAGTCTTTTTGACGTTATTCCAAAAAGGATCCTTTACATGGACAAATAGATAGATGGGCTTTAACTACATAGCCGAGAGGCTATATAGGTACTTTCTCTCACCTAAATGTTTAATCCTAGATGCTAAATGCTCAATCATTCCTTGTTTGGTATCTAATCATTACCCACTTTAGTTGACTATTAAGGAAGACTTGGCTAATCCCAAATGCTTTTTCAAATTAAAAAAACATGTGGTTTCAAGACAACAATTTTTTTGATCAAATGAAGCTTTGGTTGGAAGGTCTACTGAAATTATTAGGAAAAAAGTGTATTTCTTTTTCAATAAGCTACAAGCCCTCAAGACCATCCTTAAGGAGTGGAATTGAACATGCTTTAGGAACATTTTTAAAGAAAAATAAAGGATTGAAATGGAATTGTAGGTGCTCAACAAATTTGTTATAGGAATGGAATGGATCAAGCTTCATACATATAGAATAAATCTATCCTCATAAATTTGAAGAACATCCATGCAAAAGAGGAGATTTTCTAGAGGTGAAAACCTTGTGAGCTCTAGCTCAAGGATGGGGATATAAACACCAAGTTCTTCCACATCTTGATAAAAGCTCTCTAGTTGCACAAGTAGATCTCCTCCAGCAACTCAACCTTTGGAATCCTATAGGACAACCCTAGTCTCATCAAAATTGAAGTGGTTAAGCACTTCGAAACTCTTCTTTGGCATGAGGAGGCCTCAAACCTAATTGCTCAAATTAATTTTTTGCAAACAATCTCCAATTACATTTTAGAAGAGGACAACACAATTCTCATGAACCTTTTGACGGAAGAAGAGACTAATCTTGTTCTTTGCCAAATGCACCTAGATAAAGCCCTTAGCACAAATGGGTATTCAGATGCCTGAACTTTCAAAAAAATTGGCATATTATGGGAAAGGAGGTGGTGGATCTCTATATTGAATCCAAAAGAAATAGGAAAATACTAAAATCTCTAAACATCACCTTCATTTCTCTCATCCCCAAGAAGATTTCCCCTACTACCTTCATAGACTTTAGGCTAATTGTGTTCTACAACACTATCTACAAAATCCTTTCTAAATCAATGGCTAACATGCTCAAGGTTCTACTTCCCTCTCTCATTTCCTTGGAGAAAAGTGGATTTATGTCAAATTGAGCTATCACTAAAGGTATTATCACTACCTATGAGATTATGCATTTAATTTCAAATTCCAACATGAAAAACATGATTATTAAACTAGATATTAGCAAGGCATATGACAAGGTCAACTAGAGATTTCTCATGAAAATACTAGAAAAGTTTGGCTTTTGTTTAAAATGGAATGAATTGATCTTCGAATGCATCTCCTCTCTATAATTCTCCATTCTCTTTATTGGAGGACCAATGGTTTCTTTGAATCCACCAAGGGGCTTAGGCAATGAGATCCCTTGTCTCCCTACTTATATATTCTCATGGTAGTGTCATTAGAGTGATACATCACCTCCTCTCAAATCAACAATAGATGGAAGGGCATCAAGGCAGTGGAGACATCTTTAATTTGCATATGACACTATTTTATTTGGGGAAGCTACCATATTTAAAGCTGAGAATATAAAAGAATCCTATCAAATTATGCCACTACATCATGACAACAAATAAATGAAGACAAATTTGAGGTCTTATTTTTCAATTCTTCATTGAGAGTCTAGGATAGAGTTACAAGATCATTGAATTTCAACATTGGCAAGCTTCTAGATAAGTACCCGAGGTGCCTATGTTCACTAGAGCCTGTACTCCTCTCCCTAGAGATCCTTAATCAATTCCTTCAAAGCATGATTTACCAAATGGAGGGGCAAGTGACTTTCTTTCACCAAGAAACTCACCATGATCAAAGGTATTTTCTCCACTCTACCCATCTATCTCCTATCTATACTCAGAGCTCCAATCTCCATCATAAAAAACATAAAAAAAGTAATGAAGGAATTTCTTTGGCAAGGTTCAAAGGAGAGGAAAAATTTTCCCCTTATTGTGTGGTTGAATGTTTCCTTTCCATACCCATCTAGTGGTTCCAACATTAGGCAAATCATAATTTAGAACACTACTCTTAGGACCAAATTAATCTAGAACATCTATGCAGACCCCAACTCTAGATGGAGCCTCCTTTTATGAAGAAAGTATCTTAACATGGATAAAGAATGGATATTCACCACCCCTATCCTCCTAGAAGGGTCACACATATGGAACTTCATGGAAAAATGTAGGCACACCATCATATATCACATCACTTGGGAGGTTAAGGATGGTAGAAAAGCAAATTTTTGGGTAGATTCATGGAATGGCCACATGCCTCTTCAGAGGAGAGGTGATCTTAATGATATAAAAGACACACAAGAAAGGATGTGGGATGATAGGTTTTAGGGATACATAATGATCAAATTCACAAATGGTATGAGAACATTCAAATGGAAAAACTTCAGTAACATGATCACACCCAAGGAACAAATTAACAACCTAAAAACCATTCTTCAAAATAGGAAATATTGATAAGTAATGCAAAAGATGAGTTCAAATGGACATGTTCAAACAATGGAACTTAGTCAGTAAAGTTAGGCTACCCATCTCTGATGGCATATCCTAGCGATGTAGATTGGTCAACCATCAAATGTTGGCACAAGGATTGTCTCCCCAAGGTTGGTGCTTTTGCATGGTCCACCATCTAAAACAAGGTACTCACAGGGGACCAATTAATGAAATTGGGTTTTCTAAACCTTATGCAAGTAGGCCAACAAAACTACAAAACACCTCTTCATTCACTACCCCTTCACAATTAAATGCTAGAATTGGATTTGTGCCTATATTTACTACCCTGAGACCCACCTTGATACTCTACTACAACTCTTTAAAGAATGACAATTGTCAAAACCCACAATAATCATCTTGAGCCTACACATCACTAGCCCCTCAATGATTATTTGGTAGATATGGAAGGAAAGGACCAAGCACATCTTCTAGGGCAAGGCATTGAACTAGGATACTTTCATCCCCAAACTTGAAGTGGAAATCTCAAAAGTTGTCATGAGTAGAGCAATAAAAAAAAATTGCTTCTTAATGGTATGGATAGAGACACTAAAATATTGGAAGAGCATAGGCCTCCCTCCTATTGAAAGGCTCACTAAGTTGAACATGCTTCCTAATAACATAGGAAACATAAAGTGGTTACCACCATCTCCTAGATATTATAAGTTAAATTTTGATGAATCCTCACATGGGAACCTTGGCCCCTTAGGTGTAGGATGTGTCATAAGAGACAGTAAGGAACTTTGATCTGTATGAAACTCCTCCCAAGCACCAACAATGAGGCTAAAGCCTGTGCTATGCTCTTCTACTCAACCTACAACTAGTCAAATCATGCAGTCTCAACATAATTGAGATCGAGAGAGATTCTATGGTCATCTTACTCAATATTTGAAATAAAAAATAAAAAATTAGAGAATAAATAATATTTTATTTGAGTCTTGGATCATACTAGACTTAATAATAATTTCAAAACAAAACATTGCTATAGTGAAGGCAACCAGGTGGCTAATTTTATTTCCAACAAAGTAATCAATAGAGATGAAAATTTAATAATTAGAAAACATTTTGAGGACTGTCTCAAAATCCAAACTATGTGGGATTAATGGCATGATATTTGATCATTCACTCTAGCATAAACAATGAGTGTCAAAAAACTAATTACATCTCATGTGACACAAGGCCAGATAGTACATCTATGCCTATCACATCCATCTCAATTCATTTAGCTTGATCCTCCATCCTCGCTCACCAAACACATTGCAAAGATGGACACAATGGTTACTCTTTTGACATAGTGGTTACCCTTTCTAGCAAACCTCATCAGATGGATTTCACTGATAATATCACCGACCTAAGAATGAAGTGTGTCTTTTTATTTCAAGGTAGCGATATAGTTGATGCTATTAAAGAGTTTCTAGGGAAATAACCTCTTGATCACTAGGGATAAGGAGATGGTGGATGCACTTGGAAAATACTATTTATGGGAAAAACAAAAGAAGAATTTGGAATCAATGGTTGAGAATGTAATTTGGGCTCCTCATATGTTCTTGCCTATAATTGGGAGGGATTTCTAAGGCCTTGCATCAATGGGGGTTGTTAGGGAGATTGAGGAGAGAACGGTGACCTTGATACACAAGAGGTTGTAGTGATACAAGAATTCTTTGCAAGTAGAGTGAGCTTCTACAAACTAGAGATGGACATCCTAGGCCTTCTAGTGCCTTTCAAACATAGTGCAAAATAAGAGTGGTTCAACATGTGGCAAGGGAAAAAAACAACCGGATTCATTCTATACAAGGTTGGGTTGGTCAAGGGTTTGGATGGAACATACGAGCAATGCTTCATCAAGCTCGATCCTGAAGATATGGATGTCATATAATCATCAAATATATCTCTAAATAGAGAATTTTATAAATATGTTCTTTCATGTTTTGTTTGGTTAATTGGATTATTATTTATTTATCATGGCCTTGTCAAACAAACTTCTTTTGTGCTCTTAGAGCCCCCTTTGGGTGATAAACTTATGTAATTTTTTTATATTATGATATTAATGAAAAGGGTGAGTGCCCTAACCCTCTTTTGACTAATAAAAAAAGAATCTACATAAAATAATAGAAATAATCTAGAAAGATCTCACAACACGAGAGATGTTTGTGGGCCAAGATGTCCTAATACCTAATATAATTAGAAATAGAATAAACCCTTGAGTTAGGGAAGAACCATACACTACTACTTATGGAAGAAGCCATTCCATGCTATATCTCCAACATGAGATCCCAAACCCATACAATACTCATCTTTCCCTTACAATGACATTCACCCCTTTTAAATATACCTCCCCCTAATACATGATGGAGGGCTAAACCACTAATCCAATTGTAGGTTAGTTCATTACCTAATATAATTAATTACATAAATGTTGTCCACATGACCCAATATAACTAAATTAAGGGTCATGTTCCACATGTTGGTATCTTCATTGATCAATGTACATTATACTATCATACGCCTAGGTACTTAATATTCCACCCCCTTGATAAGAAGAAGCCAAATAGTAATATTATTTTAAGTCATTACAAATATAATGCCATACCCTATCATCCAACCATCCATATACAATCTTCGCGGAGGATTTTGTTTGATTGTATCTATATCCCAACCTTGTTCCATATTTTGTTGCACCACTCTGATTCCATTCACCACCATAGATATCCCTCCTTTGCTTCCTTGAATAACCATTATTTCTTTGATGCACAAATTCCTATAGTTGCTCTTTGATTCCATGTAGATCCATAATGATTAGTCCTATGATTCCTTGTATGTTATTCCTTGATGTTTAATGCCATTTTTACATGAGTGTTGCCTCTCAAGATGATGTAGATGTCTATACGTTGCACCCTTTCCACTAAATCTAGAACCTTCTTTGATATATTTGATTCTTCAACCTTTTTTGTCACTTGTTCTTTTGAATCTTGAATAGAAACACATTTTCTCCTATCCTTGTTCTTCTTATGATTCTTTTGTACATTTTTCATTATATTCTTGAACCTAGTTTATCTTGAATTTACTTTGGTCCCCATTTTGTGTAATATCTTGTAACTAGTTACCTTTTTATTTCTACATCAAATCTCCAAGAACTTTTACACATTAACATTAACTGTTCCCAAAGTATCTAAGCAAAGATATCCAAGAACAATATCTAAAGCATAAAAATTAAATTCCAAACATATTTGTCCACATGGTGAGCTTCAAATATTTAAGAACTTGAATAGTCTTACCATCTATTTGAGTATCCTTGATTTTACTTTCTTGAACCTATAGTTTCTTGGCTAAGTCCATGCTAATCAAGTTATACTTGTTGCTAGTATTATGGATGCAACGACCTTTTTTATTTTAAATGTATCAATGAAATTGAAATGTGAAATCTTCATTTCTTGGAGTTGAATTGCATATATTCTTATCCTTCATCTCCTATTCATCTTCTCTATTAATATCATCTTCCTTATCACAATCCTTATCCTCAATCTCCTCTTTATTTTCATCCTCATCCTCGTTGTCCTCCCCCTTATCCTCATCAACTTTTACTTCTTTTGTCACCCATCTATATAAGAAAACGTGATCATTATGTACTTAGGATGATTGCTTTTATGCAACAAATTAAACAATGTAAGAGCTACATATTTCAAGTGACCATAAAGTATTACTGGCCATAATCCATATTGATAATGAACCATTTTAAATTGGAAACGTCATTCTCTATCTCATTAACACTTTCATCAAACTTAGGAAATTGCTTAAAAATGAGGGTTTAAAACAACTCTTCCAATTGACCACCTTTTCTATTATAGATTTGAAAACAAAATAATGTAGAAAGATAGATCTAAATAGAACTTTACTTTCACTTACAATAAGATAGAATTCAATTTTCTCACCGACTTACATGATATAAAATTTTCCCCTAATTTTGTGCTAAAAAAATAGAATTGTAAGGTCAAGTTAAAATCACCGTTTCTCCTTCAATACTGCTCAAAATCCTTACAATAACCATTTTTTAGAAAACCCTCAAAAGTATTTTTCAATAAATCCAAGATCAATTTAATTATGGCCCCAAGATGCCCTAATATCCAATACACTTAGAAATAGAATAAACCTTTGAAATAAGGAAACACCATACAATACTCCTTATGGAAGAAGCCACTACACATTACATCTCCATCATGAGATCCCAAACACATACAATACTCATCATATATCATTACAATGATATTCAAATACTTTAAATAAGCCTCCTCCTAATACATAATGGAGGGGTAAACCACTAATTTCAATGTAGATCAACTCATTATATACCCAATATAATTAATTACACACATTGTTCACATGATCCAATATAACTAACTTAGGGATGCATGTCCATGTCATCATCTCCATCAACCAATATACATTATAATATCATACCCCTAGATACTTGACACCTTCTATAACCATTGTTTATTTTCTTTGAATGTGCATCAATTTGTGAATCTTGAACTTGTTTAGTGCTTGTTTCTTTCTTTCTTCACAAGTAGTTTCAACCCCCTTTGAAGATGAAGAAAATCTAGATCTACTATTCATAATGCCTTTTCTCTTTTCCTCTTTCCTTGGTACATGTGTAATTTATTGCTAATATGGATGTCTTGTAGGTATGCAAAAATCCAATCCCTTAGTTTATGAAGGGTAGGTTGTACCATTTGTGGTTCTTTTGTCCTTGTATATTGTTCTTTTCTATAATATGATGGCATATAAACTAATATACATTTGATCCTTGTAGGCTCTTTTAATCTTATAAATTGTTGATTTTGTTCGTCATTTTCCTACCATTTTTATTTCTTATGAATACACTCATATGGTGGTTCCTTAGGTGTTTTGATAAATACATTCATAGAAAAATGTCTTAATTTTGATAAAGGAACATATGGATCTATAGTGGTTATAACTACTTCACCTTTGTGAACATATTTGATGCATTTTAATGTAACATTGAAGACATTGCTTGATATTATTCTATCCATCGATGTCCAAGTAATAAGAAAAAATATTTGAATGAATAATATGACATAAAATAGGCACTTCCTTTGGATCCATTGCTAAAATCAAAATAATAATCCCATAGTCCCAATCAATATACCAAGTTAGTCATATTAAGTGAAAGCCTAAATTTGCATATGCTTGTTGTTGAAAATGATGATTGAAAAAATTATTTCATGCATACATTATATTGACAAGCAAGATCTATAAGCACACCCTTAATTGGAATGAAATCTACCTAACCCCTAACATACAAAGGACCATAACAATTATTTTGTGGTATCTCATTATGTAAAAAAGTAATCGCTAACATAGAAGAAGAAGAAGCATCTAGAATTTTCATTGAGGCATAGCCACAAAGTGAACTTTAGATTCATGTAAACCAACATTTTCAAGTCTATTAACATGCACATTTACCTCGTGGTCCTCATGCAAATCCACATTATTATATTGATTACAAGTAAGAAATGGATTTGTGTGAATTTGTAAATTTTGATTAGGAGGAGCAACCAAATGATTGGCCCCATAATTAACACTCTCAACATGAATCATATTATTTTCAATCATATCTTGAATCTTATGCTTTAGTGCCATACAACACTAAGTATCATGACCACTAACTCTAATAATTACAAAATTGTTTCTCATCATATCCTTTAGGCATATCCTTAAATGTATACATCCGTCTAATGAGAGGGAGAACAATCATGTTTTCCCTAAGGAAATTTGAAGCACATTATTTAAAGGCTTATGAAGTATTGTAAATTTTCTAAAATGTTAAGGCTTAAGAGTAATAAAATTATAAGCAGTAGCAACATGATGAACATTTATCCTTTTCTCTTGTTTTAAACTACCCTTGTAGAAACTATTTTGCTTTTGAAACTTAGAAGGGTAGGATGATGTAGGAGGAACATGCGAAGATCCATACTTTAGTGCATTAGCCTCTAGCAACTTTATCTCAACTTTCCTCACATTGGTACATAAATCCATTAAAGAACACATTTTGTTGACTAGTAGCAACAATCCCTTAACAAAAATTCTTTGAATCTCATCATTGATGATTTGGTAATGCATCTTAGCACAAAAGGATTAGAATCTAATTTAACATAGTCATCAATGCACTCATTGTATCCTTGTTTATAATCAAACAAATCTAAAATAGTAACCTTCAAACCAACATTCACACTAAAGTGTCTCACAAAAGCATGGACCAAATCGAAAAATGAATGTATAAACCCACATGGAAGTTCAAAGTCTATGGAAGAGCTTAGCTAACAACTTATCATCATACACAAAATTCAAACATGTAACATAGAAATAACATATTGTATCATAGGATCTCCTCTACCATTAAATATTTCAAATCTAAGAGTCATAGATCAAATTCAAAACAAATAATATAAAATTTCAAGAGCAAGTAGATTGTGTTTGATTTCACTAGTTCTGTCCTTTATATTTCAAATATGTGAGGCATCCTTTTTCTTTTTCATCTCATCAAACCTTTTGAGGAGAGTCTCAATGATAGAGAGATGAATAATAGGAGTAGGAAGTGACAACATTAGACATAATGGGTGGGGTATAGATAGGTTGAGGGATGGTGGAAGAAGATGGGTGACAACAACATGATAATTAGGGATAACACTAGTGGGGTGAACAAAAGAAGTCTGGTGCACATGAGATGTAGGCATAAGAAAAATGGGGTAAACATAAGAAGTAGGCATCATATGGGAAGTAGGCACAAGAAGAGGATCATCAAGTGGTATACCATAAAAGGGAGAAGAAGAGCTAGGAGGAAGAGGCTCGACTAGGAGGGGGAGAGACACACACCTCAAAGGGCTTGATGAACTTATTTGTTTGTCTATACCATTAAGCACTTCCAATCAATATGGCTTGTACTAATCATTAAAATGTGGAGAACATCAACTAAGGTAGAAGGGTTAACATCACTAGCCAAATTTGCAAGATGAATAGAGAGTAATTATGTAGCTAAAGCTATATCTTGCTTATCCATTTGCTCAACATGGCATCTTGATCAACTGCCTCTTCCCATTAAGATAAGTATTAGCATGTAGATCCTCAATCATACCATCTTCAACTTACTCCTAGCCATATTAAAATTTAATCTAGGACTTTTTAAAAATAAGGTTAAGATCTAATGTAAAAATTAGAATAAAAAATAGAAGTTTTAGATATGAAAAGAAAATCATAAATCAAAACCCTAAAGCCAAAACCTAGGGGGTGTAAGATTAAATGAGTTCACCAAAATGAAAAGAAATAAAATGGGTTCTTATAATTATTTTCTATATTATGTTAGGGTAGATAAATGTAATAGATAACAATCGGGACTTGAAACACTATAGAAACATGCTTATGAAATTGACAAGGAGGATTTTGGTACTTAGCTTCATTTGCATTAGGAAGATGTTTTGATGCAACTTGCACTTAATGAACCAATTCTAATTTTTGCTATTAGATTTGAGAGAATAAGGCTTTGACAAACTAGGAGATGACCTATGTTCTATCTTAGTTTGATCTCACACCTATAGAAATGATCTCCACACCTACGATTCTCATCCAATATCTACGGATCTGAACTTTTATTGCAACCTTGATCTCTGCACTTTTGGTCATTAGAAATTCACATTTCCTTTATGAAAATGGTGGTGCTTATAAGCAATATTAGAGTTTGTTGTGTTAGGAGAGAAGGGCGATTTGCTTCCCACCTTTTGCCCTATTCAAAGCCTTGGATCAGTTTAACAATTTTGAACAAACTATAAGACATACCAAATAAAAATGCAAATGCCTATGTTGTCCTTATGATTTTAGATGCTGATGCAATGCTCTCAAATGCTCTAATGATTGAATAATATGATGCTTTAATCAATAATGGATGATTTTAAATGAATTAGAGTTCATCCTTTTATACAACGTTACACCACAATTTGAACATTTTGTGCTTGAGTTGGTGGATAACAACTAAGTACAAGTAAGTTGGCTTGGTCCCATGTTTAAATTTGAATTTGGTATCAAAATTCCATATGTGGTTTTGAACTAGGCTCAGAATCACAATTGCAATTTTGAACTAGGGTGAGTAACAATAGATATGGGGTTGAGTCCAGACCATTGGGAAATAGGGACTCAAAATCAAATAAGACATAGATCTATTTTAGACAGCTCAAAACTAATATCCCTTATTATCTTTAAAATAAATGTATTTAAAATATCCTTTTCTCCTTAACATTCACCTAAAACTATCTATGTTTCTAAGGCCACGCCAAGCTAAACCCCAATTTAACTAAGAAATAAAAAGTATAGTTTGCGTTCATTGTGGACCCTAGGCAGAGGGCAGTTCTTTACAGGCCTTCAATAAGATGTTCTTTTAAAAAAGAAAAACCTAAATTGTTCTTCCTGAACCTATATTAAAAAAAATGCAGAACCGAGCAACAACATAGTTTACCGCACTATCAAGAATTTAGCTCATACACAAATCAATTTAGCTCATTGCCAAATAGATTGGAAGCTTCATACACTCCACAAAAATGGTGAGTTCATATCGTTTCAGATCTTTATAATGCTTTTACCCATAAAATTTATCTATCAAATGGAAATTTAAATCTGCAGATGTCTTTTTTTCTTTTTCATATTCTTTCTTTGTGTTGTATTTGGGTAGGTCTAATTGTCTTTTGCTGCTATTGTGATTTGCAGGTATTATTGGAGACAGACCCTTTTCTGACTGAACTGACAAAGATGTATGAAAGAACAAGGGATAAAGGCTCTGTTTGGGTTACTCTCAAAAGATGTAAGCTATGCTTACTCTGGATTTTGATTTGCTTCAGCATTCTGCCTTGAATTGGATAATTGCAGATCATTATATTTAGTTTTTTTAATAAGGTCTATTATTGATTTTAGTGAAGGTAAATTTTTCTGGTCATGACCAAGTGACACCAATTTGGTATATGAGACCTACTTTATACAAACATTCCACACGGGATTTGTTTTTACCTTTTGCCTTATATTACTTCAAGTTGTACAATCCTATCCCCTCAAATTCGAACATGTGATATCAATTATGGAGTGCATATACCTTTACCATTAGGCAAACTCAGGCTGTACCTTTTGTGTAAGATACACAGTGTCTACCAAAAGATGTTTTCCTAATATGGGCAATGTTCAAATGTATCTCAAATTAGTCATATCACAACCTTGCCACATCTATGCTAGAGTAATGGATGGGTTGTTTTACTGTGGTAAGGGGGAAATTTGAACCTGGGTCACACTCTTACATGCGTCTCCCATCATCGTTGTAGTACAGGGTACCTTTTATGTACTTTTTTTGGTTAATTGGACTAACTTTTTATTTAAAATTTCAATATTTAGATTTTCCCATTAGTAAATTTCTCCAGAAAGGTATGTGTTAGTAGTAAATTCTATGTTTTTCATAGAAATGGCCTGCAATGCGTATTTTTCTTATTCATTTTGAACTGAAAAGTTTCCATTCCTTAAAATTTTAGATTTGTCACTTGTCTGATTAAGTTATTGGCCCCTTGTAACAGTTCGGGGATTTGAGCTTGGGTCACACTATTGCAAATTTTTCTGTGATCATTACACTGCAACTATTTAACTGTAGATATTTTTTGATAAAGGTTTTTAAAAAAATATTTACTAGCAAAATATTCTGTAAATCAAATTGCCGCCTTTTTGGACATACCTTTGGCTTAGATGCCATGACCTAGTGCCATCTGTTCTGTCAAACACACGTAAAACTTGCACCTGGCCTTGTCCTTTGAGGTATGCCTCACTGAATATTAGACACTCATATCTTTAGGGGATTTGTTGTTTGAACCTTAGGCTCTGTTGCAAAATCCCTATTGATTTTATCACTCAAGACCATCTCTATAAGCTCTTGACAAATTTTTAAAAGTTGACATTTGAGAAATTGGTATGAAATTCCAAATATTTTGGTAGATTCTGAAGTGTTTTGTGTTAGACCCAATCTAGATGGATCGACAGAATATTATGGGAGTGATATGTTGAACTGATAATGTTTCAACTGTAAAAGAATTTGTAGACAGTGAAATGAATACATTATTCTTCAAGTTCACTAATTTTTTTTGGTTTTGCTAAGTCTAGACGGTTCAACGTGATATTATGGGAGTCATCAATCATATGGCCAATTGATAATGTTTTGACTTGTAAAAGAATATCACTGAATATGTAGACATTGAAATGAATCTACGGTAGTCTTCAAGTTTGCTAAATTTTTCTGGTTTTGCTAAGTAAAAGTAGTGCACATAGATTCATAATTCATATTTCAGTTCAACCTCAACAAGAATTCAGCTGAAATGTATACTTTGCACCAGAATACAGCTGGATTACCAAAAAAATTTGACTGTGTATATGAACTATACTATCCATAGATCAACTAGATCAGAAACTATAAACAGAAGTTAGCCTTATTACATCAGGAACATATATCACCTTACAATAACCTTCTGCAGGATCAGTGACCAAGCAATATCACCTTAGTATAAGCTTGTGCAGGACCAATGGCTTAGCATACAAACTGAAGATCATGAACCACCATAACTCTGGCCATGATGAGATCACCAAAATCCTAGAAAGTGAACATATTGATAACCAGCTCAGACATTACCTTTATTATCCTTGAAATCCTCAGTGATTCCAAAACCTTGAGATTCATTTTAATGCCAAATTCTCAACAGTGGTCATTCCCCTCTATTACCACCCGGCCATTCAAGATTGTTTCCTCCAGTGCTTGCCAAGGACAACAGAAGCAAATGCACAGGAAATTTTCTGCATGTTAAAATCTTCAAGCCCCTGAACTCGATATGAGATCAAGGCTAAATTGAAAGGTACAAGACTGTAGCCAAATTACCACAAACCTAGGAAAAATAACAGCCGTCCAAATTTTCCATTTTGACACAAACAGATCTCAAGAAAGCAAGGAGATTAAATTTACTAGGCCACCAAAAACAGTTGAAATGCCATAAAAGGCCAGTGCTATCCGGAACAATCTGTGAGGTGTTTCAAATTACAAACTGATTAGCAACATCTAAAAATTAACTTCCATGTAAGTCCTTTACTGTCCTTAGGGACTGCTTTCAACCTTCATCTGTAAGCATCCTATTAGATGTTTTTCATCAAATTTTAGGTAAACTACCAGAGAAATGTTTACAAGTGTCTGATGTTCCCAGACTATTTTTTCTTTGCAAAGATCCTGTTATAGAGTCTGATTTTTAATCAGTGTTCCATGGGGACGTGTCCCAGGGGTCTGGGTGATGTCCCCAACGTCTTGGACATGTCAGGGACTTGGGGACTTGGAGAGAATGTCCCCTTTTTCCAGGACAAGACAGCCTGCTCCATTTAGTGCATACAATTAAAAAAAGGTAACTTTTAAAGGAAAAAAATGCTAAAAACCCCTAAAACCTAAAAGTGGGAGGATTATCATTGCAAATGTAGCACATTGTATTTACATTTTAAAATGTCAGCTTCTTTTAGTTTGTTTAAGCTTTTCAATAGCCCAAAATTTGGGAAAATTTTTGCTGTCCCCAAAACCTTGTCTCAATGTCCTGGAAACTCAGAGAAATTCTGCTTCTAATAGGATAAAACACAGGTGCAGCTAGCTTATACTATGCCAGTCATGTAGGGAACTTGAACTTTGGTATCTTCTTGCTAAAATTGTTTTTTCACATGGTTATGTAGCTTCTTTGCAAAGCAAAAAGAAAAGGAAGTTACAAGATGGAGCTGGAGCTGAGCAACAGACTTCAGATTATCGCTGCCTTGTAAGGGCCACTGATGGGAAAAAGACTATCAGCACAACGGTCAGTTTGTGGATGCCCTTGCCTTGTGTTTGTGATCATCATGATGCTTTTTTAATTTCAATTTATTGAATTATGTGTGGCATATTCCTATGATTGGGATTCTATTCATACTAATACTTCATCGTGCTGTTTCTTTTTTTTTCTGTTTTCTGTCTCTAGTGACAATTTCCAATAACTAGTGTTAAATTAGATGTGCCCTGTGGAGGGAAATAAATATGCGATTACTTTATGTAAATGCCACCATTGCTAACTATTTGCATAAGTAAACCTCTTTTGTTATCAATGGGGCAACTTTAGTAAATGTTTAACAAATTGATAGGTAAACTTTATGCATCAAATATCACTTTGAGCTATAGATTCTCTCTCTTCTTACTAGAGCACTGGTTACCGTTCATATTAGGGCATAAGCCATGTGTTAATACTCAGGGCTTATCATGCTCCATATCTGAACTAGAATAAGCAATCACCTGAATTATAGAAGAATACGAGGCGCTGATCTTGTACGGTTTGAGCAAGTCATCACCAATGAGTAAATTATAAATGATCTTTCCTTGTTCTAAACATCTATGCTGTTATGCACCAATGAAAGACAGCAAAGTGTCAGTATATTTGTTTCTCAAAAATGGTTTACCTGAAACAAGTGCAGGACTGAGCATATTGTATATGTGTAATAACTTTCAAGAAAGGAATAGTGAACTAATATAACAAGGCCCATTCTAAGCTATCTTATAATTATGGTATTGGGGTTCTATATATGGGGTTCCAACGCAGCAATAGACAGAAGATAACAACATAAGCTTACTAACCTGCATTACCAACCCTTAACACAGGCATAGCAGAGAACATACATTAACATCTATCTTTACTTCCATAGATACACCTATTCAAACACTACCAGTATAGCATGTTACCCTAAACTGCCATCATCTAAGATAGCAAAAGGACCAGACAACCTAACAAAAGGTACTACAACTCCAAGGCAGAAAACCAAATCAACCTAAATAAAAGACACCACCAAGAGATTACAGTTTCTCATGAACCATGCCACTGCCAGGAGGTGCAGTTGCTCAATGCTCAGGAGTCAGAAACATGATTATATACCCCATTACCAGAAACTAGGGTGATCTAAACCAAAGGTGCAAACGAGCTTGCCACAGACACATCCCCATGAAGTCAAATTTTATCCCCTTCATCACCTCTGTCCTTTGCAGCGCTCACATGCAGACCATTCTCCAGAAGTGGCATTGTATAACTGCTAGTGATTTCCAGGATACCATTGTGGAAGGAAATCACCATATGCCTCATAGCCTTCCTCAAATCCGGACAAAAGTCTACCAAAATTTGAATGCCCACCTGCAACTCATGAATATCCTCTTGCATTTTCTTTATAACCGCATCTGAGGCATCCCCTGGAGCATGCTTCTTCCTTTACTCAGACACATATGACTGCACCCTTTTAAGCAACTCTTCTTCAACTTCTGCAAAACTCAAATCCTTCGGAACCAGCAGGTCCAAGATAGTTTCCTTTATCGCATCATCTGCAACAGCCATCTTCAAATTGTGCTTAAACTCTGCCAGAATCATAGCCCTAGACTGCAGTCGTCCATTATTCACTAGTCCAGCCTCCCCTAGAATAGCCTTTACTAACCTAAGATTGCCTTCCTCTATACAGTTGAAAATCCATTTAAAATGATGGTTCATTACTAGGCCATGGCGCAATGGGTTCCTCGAGGATTCACCATATGCCATAAAAGAATACAACCTGCACAAACCAGCAACAGGACATCAACACCTGCTGCACCTTCCAACCACAGACATCTACCCACACAAACCAGAGTGGGGCCACATGCATTACATACTCTCCTCATGACAACCTCAATTATAATCTTTCCATGGCACCTAGTAATGAATTCTTCCATGCCTTAATACGTGTGAGTGGAATATCACAAACTATAAAAGCCTCATAGCTTGATGACGCTTAAACTATTATAATTAACACATTCCTCCTATTAAAACCATTAAGGAGGTTAATCTACTTCAGTGTGAGAAAACAACTCATCCCAATCATGCACCTCCATTCTTTCAACTGTAGTGAAATCTGTTTGCAACACACCTTGATATGCCATGTAATCGGCTGTTTTATTTTGAGACCTATAGCAATGTGACACATGAATGTATTTCAATTTGGTCTTCCATTCCAATACATCTTTCAAAATAGCTGTAAGTTGCCAATTTGGACAATGGGCTTTGTTAACTGCATTTACAACAATTCGGGAATCTCCTATTTCCACTTTCCTATACCATGCCCAATATGTAGTTTTTGTACCTGCCAATAAAGCTTCCCATTCTGCAGTGTTATTAGTTTTCAGACATAGGAACTTCAATCCTCCTAGCACAAAGTTGCCCCTGGAGTTTCTGAAAACATATCCAGCTCCTGCTGGACCAGGATTATTTTTGGAGGCACCATTGGAATTCAGTTTTACCTCGCTTCTAGGCGCTTGCCACCTTAATTCTTCCCTACTATTTCTATTTTCTAATATCCCTTGAATGGGTAGCCCGTTCTAAGCTATCAAGTGTTGAATTTGCTGATCATTGTTCATGAGGTTTACCATTCTCTTCTTGCTGTGAAGTCAATAGTGTTTACTGCCTATTTGACTATGCTTGAAATATACAGAGTAAACAGAATATGACTATGTGAAGAAATATAACAGCTTCATAATCATTACTCATAGAAGATTCATACTAGAATGATATCACAGTTTCTTCACTACTATGCTCTTATACAGAAGTAGTATACGGAATTCTCGCTATGGGCGGCCCCTTCTATCATAACATCAACAGTATATAAAGGTGGCCGACGGTTGTTAGTTACTATCAACCGTCGACAACTACTACTAACTACATACAACGGTCGGGAGGACAACTAACCTCACCGACCGAACCGAACCATTCGTAAGAAAATGTAACTATATTAATTTAGTGTTTACATCATCCCCACCAAAAATTTAGCCGTCTTTGAGATGACGGGGACTGACCAATAAACTAAAACCCACAATATCATTCTATTGAGAAGTTGGGGGAGGGGACGTCCCTGGCAGTGTATACACAGAGGGAGGAGTGCTCTGCTGTGAAGCCAATGGTCGTAGCCGGTAGACTTCCTCCGTTTGGAGCTTAAAATGATGTGCTGCCTTGAGTTCACGTTCCCTGGTTGTTTTCACCATTTGTACTGCCTCGGTGAGCTGTTTCTTTGTTTTCTCATGTGCACTATGTAAGTCCACCAATTCCTTCTCCTTATCGCCCAACTGTTTATCTTTTTCAAATATCAGCTGGTTTTGTGCTGCTAACTCTTTCTCTTTCTCCAATACCTTGGCTTGATCTAGTTCAGTCAGCTGTGTCTGTTGAGCAAGCTGCTGCTGAAATCAAGTATTCTGTTCATTGAGGGCTGTCCTCAACTGCTGGCAAATACGGTCGGACAGACTCATCAATTTCTTACTTATTCAGTATATTTTCTTTCTTGTTAAGAAGTCAATTCCTGCTACTTTATGGATAATGAACCAAGTAAATATTGTCATTTATATGTGCTACAAGCTGTGAATTGTCTTAGTTTTGCTAATAGTAACTTTGGTTGGGCACCCAAGAGCTGTAAAAAACTTGAATCAAAGCACCGGATTCTAGTAACCATAAGTGCAAAGTTCGCCAGATCCCCATAAACTTTTTTTAGAATCATCTTTCACCATTCAAAAAGCAGAAATGCTTCTCAAAAAAACCATTTATTTAAATAATAAATACTGAACTATGGTTCCCCTGGATTTACCTAGGGAAAATACAAATTACAATGACCTGATTCCTGCAGTCTTCAATTATCATCAAACTGGCAGGGAAGGCAAATTACACAACTCCTTATCAAGTTCTCTCCACTCCTAAAGATTCCCATAAATCATTGACCAATAGCAATTGAACCTCATTCGGGAACCTATTTTTAATGTGTTTGAACAAGCCTTTTCTAGACACCAATTCCACTCCCTTATTCGCTTCTCAATCAGCCCCTGAATTGCCTTTTTCTCTTGATATGAGAAAATTTGATCTCGTCATAATCTTTGATGAGTAATCGTGCTTTGGAAAGAACGTTATTTAGCAGCCAGGAACTAGATTTTCCACTTCATATTTTTAATCACCAATTTTGAATCACCTTCCATCTGTACCTTCTTCCAATCTCTGTCCAAAGCCTCAGATAACCCAAACACTAGAGCAAGTGCTTCAGCCATATCATTAGTTTCTAAACCAAGATCAAAAGAAAGGATTAAAAGAGGTTGTCCCAAACTGTTGTGGAAAACACAACCTCCTCCAGCTTTTCCAGGACTCTCTTTGGTAGCCCCATCAAAGTTTAACTTTATCCGCCCTGTATTTGGAGGTTTCCAAAGGGGCAGAACACTCTTAATAAGGTCACCTTCAACTTTCATCTTTTGCAACCAACTCAATATCGACCAAGCATTAACCTAGCCTTTTTCTCCATTACCTAGCCTTCTTCTCCATTTCGAGCCATCCAATTTGAATCACACCAGGTTTCTCCTAGTTCTTCTAAAGAAGCCACAATCTTATCCCAAATCACAGGGACCAGAAGGGAAAGATTCTGAAAAATCCTTCTTTTTCGCTCAAGTCAAAGATTCCAAATGATAATTGAAGGCAAAAGATCCCAAACTCTCCTTGAGTCTTTACTCAGAATTTTTCAGAGACCAACAAAGTAGCAGCCCATTGACACCCTTCCAAATGCCCAACCAAACCCCATTTCTCTAAAGCCCAACTCCATAATTGTGAAGAATAAAAACAATGAATGAAAATATTCTTACTGGATTCTTCAGCCAAACCCCATAAAAAACATATTGAAGGCCCATTCCATCCCATTTTTATTAATCTATAATAAGACTTAAGTTAAAAACTCTCCCTCTAGGAGCCAACCAGAGAAAGAAAGGCATTAGCTTTAGGAAGATCGAAGCTGATCCAAATTTTGAGCTGAGGGAAATTACCCAACACATTCTCCTTCTTAGAAGTATGTAAAAAGACACTCTTAACATCTACACGCCCAAAGCTACTTCCAGTCCAAATTATACTCTCTTTTATCATTAGAGGGAATAGGCCATTTGTGTAACCACAAATTCAACTGTGAAGCAGAGTCCTTAAACTCTGGAGAAGGTTCCTGAATAAGTTTCCACCAACAAATATTGTTCTTATCTTTCCAATAGTCATGAACCCAACTCCCCTAAGCTCTACCAAAATGATCTGCCAATCCTATGAAAGCATTTAATTTTGTAAGTGGAAAGTCTGTTATCTAAGCTTCCTTCCAAAAATCTACCATATCTCTTTTCCCTATGTCCCTTCTTAAATTGTTCAGCAGGAACCGATGATAAAATTTTAAAAATTCCAAATGATAGAACCCCATGGCAAGGTCTCTTGAGAGAAAACCTGTCCAACTTCCAACCTGCCCACATATTTAGAGTGCAAAATTCTGCTTCATAACCTCTCACTCTCCAAATACATTCTCCATAGAAGCTTCATGCTTAAAGCTTTATTCATAATTTTACAATTTCTAAATCCAAGGCCACTGTCACTCTTTTGGAGGCAAACTTGATCCCAACTGACCAGACTATATTTTTTTCTTGCCTCATTTCCACCCCACAGAAAGAGTCTTTGATTATCAGAAATAGCTTTAGTGATTTTACTGGGAATCAGAGAAATGGACATTACATACGCTGGAATAGCCACAAGAGAAGATTTAATTAAGTGAAGTCTTGCCACCAGTGAGAGCCATTTTCCTTTCCACAATGAAAGCTTACATTGAATTCTTTCCCTTAAAGATTTCCATTTCTCCACTAAAGATTTTCTTGCAAATAAAGGCATTCCTAACTAGGAAGCTTACCAATTTCAAATCTGAGAATCTGCTGTATTTCCTGCTTCTCTCTGCAATTCTGATTTACAAAGAAAATCTTGGATTTATTAATATTGATCTTTTGACCAGCTGCCATCTCATAACTATCTAAAATTCTTTTAAAGGCTCTAGCTTCCTTAATAGGAGCTTCTCCAAACAGCAGCGTCTCATCTACAATTTGGAGATGAGAAATGCTTTCCACATTCAAGGAGATGCTCAAACCTTTTGCTTTCTGTCTAACCACTTCATTCTTCAACATTTGACCAAGGGCTTCAACTTAAACAATGAACAGAAAAGGTGATAGAGGATCACCTTGTCTTAAACCCTGCCTAGTATAGAAGAACCCTGAAGGAATCCCATTAATCAAAGTTGACATGTAAACTGAGGAGATGCAGCTGTAAACCCAACATCTCCATTCCTTGGCAAAACCAAATTTCTCCAGAATTCTTAGAAGAAAATTTCAGGTCACCCTACCATAAGCCTTGTTCATATTTAATTTAATCAACATACTCTTCACACTAGCTTTTTTCACTGAGTGGATAGCCTCATGAGCAATTGTAATTTATTATCCCATCCAAGATTTGTCATCCAACAACAGACCCACTCTGTTCTTCTAAGATAATGGTATCCAAACAAGCTTTCAGCCAATCGGTCATGACCTTAGTCATGATCTTATATGTGGTATTACACAAAGCTATTGGTATGAAAGCATCAAAATACTTTGAATCACTTTTTTCTTTTGGAGCCAAGACTAGGAAGGTAGCATTCCAACTTTTAAGGACTGCCTTTCGAACTCCACATTCCACCACAACTTTCTAGACATCCTCATTCACAATATGCCAAAAACACTAAAGAACCCTGCTTAAAAGCCATTCAGACCAAGAACCTTTTTAGCAACCAAAGAGAAATTTGCAGTTTTAACTTCATCTAAAGAGATAGGCTTCATAAAGCATTATTTTGTGCATCCACGATCAACTTTGGAATATTATCTCGAAGTCTGTTCTGGATCTCTACATCTGAAGCATTCCTTTTATCCAAAGAGATTTTTAAAGAAAGAAACCTCTTCTCTTCTTATCACCTCAATGTCTATGAAATTTTATCTATTCTATTTGTCTGTCTTCTAATGATAGTTGAAAGGTGAAATCTTTTGTATTCCTGTTGCCCAATTTTTTGAAATTGAAAAATTTTGAACTTTTCCCATGTCTTGAGCTATTGCATATTGTCAACTCATCTTCACAGATATTATTTGTCTCCTTGAGCTGCTTGTGAGGTCATTCTTCCATCTCGGCTTGGTTAAATTCTCAATGTTACCTATGCTTTATTTCAGTTGTTCAATGAACCTCCTTGTGAAGTAGTGTCTACTGATTTTAGGCAAAACAAAAAGATTGTAGCCAATAGAAATTCAATGCAGTTGTTCGTATGCAGATTGGTTCTACAAACTCTAATCTGGTGTTCTTCTTGGCCACGGGAGTGATGATGTCAATGAACCATAGAAAGTTACTGATTTACATTTTGATAAAGAGAAATGGTAACATCATGTTCAGTATTGCCTGTAGTCAATAATTTTGGAATGGTCATTAGCTGGTCTGCAGTTGAATGATCTTTTCTTCATCAATACTTCATTCTACAAGAAATCAATGGCTGGTTTTGAGACTGCCCTAAGGCAGCTAGGGATGGTTGTTAAGGTCGGAGAAGGATGTGAAGTTGTTGCCAAACATTTTAATGCATACAGATTTTGCAGCCATAATTAGGCTCTACAAATATCTGCATCTAAGCAAGTGGATGCCTAGTGACAAGAATCCCGTTAAAATTTAGATTTCACAGGCTTGCAGATCTGAAGGTGGAAGGATGCAAAAACGTGTGTGGTACATGATGACAATGGCCTTTTCTGTGACAGACTAACATGCATACAAAACGGTATGCATAAAATGGATTAGTTGAAAATGCTCGGGTGGATGTATATGCACAAGGTGAAAATATATATGAAAAGTAGCGGCTTGGTAAGTAAATACAAAGCAATTTCAAAAAGGATACGGGAACGTTACTATTGCGGGATATGTACATAATGGATTTTAAAGCATAATGGATATATACAAAGTGGATTTGTTGAAAAAGCTTTAGAAATTATTGAGCAAGTGCAATTGGCAGGTGTAACGCCAATTCTCACAACTTTGTCCAACGCACTCTCAGATGGCAACAGCAAAATGAAATTTTGTCATATACTATAGTTGGAAATACTCTGGTGATAAGTACGCAAAATGTGGAAACATAGAGAAGGCATATGAGCTGTTTTACATATCACGATTTGCAGGATTTGCACAAATGATTTTTGTTGAAAAATTTTAGGAACTTTCCAAAAAAAATGTAACGCCAAATTTCACAGGATTTGCTGGTATCTTTTCAACCTGAGCCTAAACAGCAATTTTAAAGTGGCGTATAGGCATTTACTGAGGAATCTTATCGAAAAAATCATAGTCACAATTGCTTTTGTGACAAGGCATGCGAACTAGAGGAATAAAGAAGGTTACGCCATCAAGAAAATGTGAAAGACCAAGGCATAAATGGCTTGCTCTTTTGTGATAAATCCTCTCTTGCATATTCTTCCTTTCAGATTTGTTGATGAATCAGCCACTGGGCCGGTAGATTGGATTGAAAACCTCCAATGTACAAAGTAAATGCGCCTAGGATGAACCAAGACAACATACGAGTTCAGATCGAAGATGGTCTCATTATCCATATTAATAGAGAAAAGATGAAAGAGGAAGATAAGGCAGAGGGAATTTGGCACTGTGGGGAATGAGGTAAAGTTAGTCTCTCTAGGCAGTTCCGCTTGCCGGAGAAGGTGAAGATGAAGAATTTGATCAAAGACAACTTGCGGCAGTGGTTGTTTCAAAGTTTGTCTATTACCTCGGGGAGCTTAATGGTTCTTTGTCCTATGCTTTGGGTGCTGGAGGCTTGTTCAATATAGCATAAGATTCGGATTATGTGCATACTTTGTTTGCTAAAGCTATTGATGAGTATGCAGCTCTACGTGCTAAGGCAGCAGAATTAAATGAGGAGGCACCACAGATGGACCCTAGACTAGAGTCGATTGTAGAAAGAATGCTAGACAAATGCATTTTGGATGGCAAGTTTCAGCAGGCTCTGGGTATTGCATTTGAATGCAGAAGGCTTGATAAGTTGGAAGAAGCAATCATGAAGAGTGATAATGTTCCTGGAATACTTTCCTACTGCATCAGTGTTTCTCAAACATTTGTTAGTAGAAGAAAGTACTGATGTGAGGTTCTTCGGCTGCTTGTTAAAATTTATCAAAAATCACCTTCGCCTGACTAGATAAGTATCTGTCAGTGTCTTATGTTTCTAAATGAGCCTGGAGCTGTTGCATCCACATTGGAGAAGTTGATGCAATCTGACAATAAGGACAATGCTCTGATGGCTTTTCAAGTAGCTTTTGATTTATTTGATAATGAGTATTGGCCTTTCCTTCTTAATGTTTGAGATTGTCTGCCTGAGCCTAAATCTCAGTCCTCTAATAACCCAACTCCTGGACAATCATCATCAGCAGCACAGGGTGAATCTAATGGGCCAGTTGTTTCTGAAAATGGGAGCACTGCTTCTCCCCCAACTTCTGTTCCGATGGAAACATCTGAGGATGTCCAAATGGCAGATGCAAGTGTGAGGGAGACTATCAAGCTTGGGAAAATGAATGAAGTGGATGTAAAAGAAGCCCACTTACATGGAAAGACTGGCAAAAATTAAAGCAATATTATCTGGAGAAAAATCAATACAGATCACTTTACAATTTCTATACAGTCATAACAGGTCAGATCTTCTAATTCTGAAGATAATAAAGCAATCTGTTGAAATGCGGAACAATGTATGCCATAGTGCCACTATATATGCCAATGCGCTCTTGCATGCTGGGTAAAACTGCTGCTGTTGAGAATTATTTTAACTACCACGTTGAGCACAATTAAAATGCAGGTTTTTGAGAGTTGAAGGGCCATTCAACATGCTCCGAGTGATATTGATGAAGCACGGAATGCCAAGAGTCATTCGAAATTCTTCATTTTATTTTATCATTTTCTTTAATTATTTTTAGGGAAAAACTTTTGAGTTTCTCATCCAAAGGCAGCTTATATAATTCATTGGCTGTTCATATAGGCGATCTTTTTCTGCCCTGTAGAACCAGAAAGCTTTGTAAAGGGGCAACAAGGAGACTTTGCGCTTTTGTTGATTTGAATAAAAGGAATTGTTGTTCTTATGCCATCAATTTCTGGTGCTGGTTATTCTTATGTTTAATCAGTTTCTTTAATTGTTTATCACCTCTTCTGCCTGCTGTTGGTATACAAGTGTTTTGGGAAGACTTTGTGCTTTTGTAGTTGGTTTATTCTTTCTCTCTCTTGGAGATTTGTGCTGTATTTCTTAGGTTTTGCAGGCAAATTTCCCTTCTTTTCTTATCCTTTTCTCTTTCCTTCCTTTTTGTACTTTCTCGTTAAAAGTACTCAAAAACCCCAAAAGTCTATCATACGAGGGAGCTGCCCCTCTCAAATGCAAAGGAGAATCATTGAACTCACAACGATTTCTCCATTTGTGGGTAAAGTTTGTTGCTGCTACCTGGGCGAGTCATCATTTTCAACAGCGACAAAACTGTTTACTAACAATTCCTGCCCCCCCTCTTTCAATCACCTGACTTTAGATTATTGCAACCAAAACATCTCCTCCATCTTGAGAAAATTTGGACATTCACCAAGAGTGATCTCTCTTTTTCCCGTCTCTCCTCTGTTAGTCCCAAATTTCCAATCTCCAATTCCACTATTTTTAACTTATTTTCCAAGTCAGCTTTTTGGACAAAATTATTGTCAATTTTTTCCTTGTTCCATTTTTAAACCTCTGATTTGACATGCTGGAGTTTCTTCAAAAGGATGACTCTTTTATGTTCCTTCACCTCTTTCTTCCATCCCTTTTCCAAACTGTCCTCGAACTCAGGATGATCAAACCACATAAATTCCATCTTGAAAGGAAAGCCTTTAGGTTTACCCTCTTGTTCAACCTCCAGCCAAATTGGCCAATGATCAGAGCTGGCAAAGGCCGCCGCAAAGCGTAAGACTTTGGATACAAAGCTCAAATTTCCCAAAAAACAGTCTGAATTCACCAAAAAATGACCCAACCTTTTTCTTATACAGGAAGAATAGAGCCTCTTTTTACTCCTAGCAAATCAAACTTCCTTTGGTAGACCGTAGAATATCAGCCAAATCAATCTGGGAGCAAAAAGGGCTAAACTCAATAGAGCTTGAAGGAACAAAATTAAATCCGCTAGATTTTTCACTTAAATTGAGAATGGCATTAAAATATCCTCCCAGGATCCAGGCTTCTTCAGAAAATCTATTCCTAAAATCACCTAAACCCCTCTATAAATCTCTTTTACGGTTTACCTGATTCTGACAAGGGACCACAAACATTGGATAAAATTACCTTACAACTATATCTTACATCTTTCAGGCAAATGTGTAAGACTCATTGAGAGCTTTCCAACACGGCTCCTTTGAAGGACCTCTCGTCCCAAAGATTAGCCAAACCACCAGTTGACCTTTAGTTTCCACAGCAATCTCACTACTCTTCCTCCAAATCTTTTTCATAAGACCATCCATAGATTCTTTACTTATCTTTGTTTCTTGCAGGAAAACGAAGTGTTGCTGGTCCTCTATCAAATGCATAACCAAGCAGTATTTGTCAGAGGTGTTCAAGCCTCTGACATTCCAACTTAGTAACCTTATTCCTGCTTGGTGGAGTGACTTACCCCTCCACCTGAAAAGAAGGCAGCAATAGACATGCTGCTTTCCACTCAACACCTTCTCCCTTGTAGCTTGCTTGAATTTGCTGACCTCTGGTTTCCTACCACTCTGATTTCCCAATCTAGTGTCTGGAAGAGTTTGCATTGCTAGAGAGCTCAAAATATTTGCACAATTTCTTCTGCCCTTTCTTTTAGCTACACACCATTCCTCTTCTTCCATGTTGCCTGGAGAACTCAGGGAATTAACTTACTTCTCCTCCAATAGTTCTTCAATTTGAGTATTTCCCACCATTTCATTACCTTGAATTTTTTGAACAGTATTACCTTCATCCTTTCCCCCCGATCACAACCAACACCAGAAGGTAAAGCCTTTTCATCATCCAAAATTTTAGAAGGAGAAGTTTGGTGCCCCAAATTTTTCTTTAAATCAATATTCTTCGAAAAACTCTCTTCTGCCACATTGGCAGTCCCAAATCCCCCTGCATCCTGCAAATTCTGATCTGAATCCACTGTCACTTTCTTGGGACACCAGATTTTTTTCCTTTGCTCTTCAACTTTGTTCAACACCACCTTTTCTTTACCACAGTTTCTGGCCACATGTCTGACACAGCGGCAATTAAAACATCTAAAAGGCACTCATTATCCAATTGTTGATTCTAGGAACCAAGTGACAAACATAACTTAATTGCTTGCTTTATGGGCTTAGAAAGGTTCACTTTAACAGAGATTCTAGCATAAGTGGTCAGATCCTCCTTCTCTGTTACAGCTGAAAAACAAAGGAATTTTCCTAAGGCCTTCGCAATCTCATGGAAAACCTTCACAGGACACAACTCTTGTGGCAAATTGTATAAGTGTATCCACAGGGGCAGATCTTCAATAACATCTTCATAAGGGTTAAAAAATGGCAACCACGGTTTTATGAACAATCCAGAATTGCCCATAAACCAAGGCCCACCTAAAAAATTTCTTTCCCTTTCTTCTTCGGACTGTAAAACAATTTGAAAAAAATCTTTTGGTAAAAAACTGATCTCTGGTCTAGGGCAGTCTCGCCAAAATTGCCCCATCCACGATTTAATCTGTTTGATGGAGGGCTAAATTCCAATGAATTTTTCTATCAAGGCTTTTTTATTCATCTCTTCAATGGATTTCCCTACAAGTCAATCTGGGATATTAATTACCGGGATTTCTTCTGAGGCATGAAAATTCAAAATTTTCAGACACATGAATCGGGTTTTCCAATGGCAGAAAATTGACCTCCTCTGCCTGAACCTTAATATTTGCCTGATAAAAAATGAAACTGCGATTAACAATCCTTTGATCATTCTCCGAACAGTGCTGCACGCTCCTAATAGTTTTGAAATTGGTAAAAATTTCAAGGACATAAGTTGCACCATCCTTTTTTTGCTTGCAAATGATCTTCTTTGTTGTTTTTGGCTGATCGTAGCCTCTACCTTCTTATCTGGAAGAGCATCATCTTGCCCTTTTTTCTGGCATGCTCCTGATCGGTCCAAGCAATTTCCCGATTGCTTCTGCTCCTTTTTGCCATTCACCCTTGCTCTGGTTCGCTGTATGTCTCAGATCTTAAGGTTTGACATTGAACCATGCAGTTATTTTTGTAGAAATTTTCTTATTTCTTTTAATTTCTTTCCTTTTCATTATGGAGGGTGCTTTTCCAAATTTAGTTGTTCTAAACTAGGTTGCAGTAACAAGCTGTGAATTGTCTTACCACATTTATGTTGTTTTGAATTAATTCAGTTTGAATCACTTCTTCCCACATGTTTACATTTTACATTTACAAATGTTAATAATTGCTTCATGGTGTACCTAGAAGGCATATGAATATAGAAAGTATCATTATGGGATTAGCGTGCAGTGCAATCTCAATCTGCTAAGGCATGTGATGATTGAAATTTGTAATGTATAGGTAGTCTGCACCATTAGGAAGTCATTAAGATCATTACAAATTCTTACACGAGCACAGACTGTCTTCTTATGGCATTGAGGAGCACAGGGGGCCTGCAATATCTACTGGCACTTCACTGGCTCTCTCTCGTTCAGTTTGAAATATTTTATTTTTGTTCTTGTCCTTTGTTTCATGGCTAGCCTTCATTGGATGTGAATCTTATTTAATAATCATAAATACATGGGATTTTCCTTAATTGTAGATTGCTAGTTGTCTGTTTCTTTGTTTGCCAAGGATAGCAAATATAACGAAAAGAGTATCATGGTTTTGAGATAGATATCCCCAGTGGGTATACTGTTTAAGCAATATTGCCACCTGAAGAAGTATCTTCACTCATTGAACCTACAAGATTGAGACTTGGAAGAGACAGAGTCTAAATGATCACTCTCAACAACTTGTAAAATAATTGGCACCAATTTAATTAGATTTGTTAATATTCAAATTATCTTTTGTAAAAATATAGATCAAATAGTCATCGGATATGAATCAACAAACTGAAGAGAACAAATCAGAAAATTGCTTTCACTTTTAGTGAAACAGCGCAAGTTTAACCAAGTACATTTGTCCCCAGGGACTAAGTTGAGGTTGTTTCCCCAATACAAAAAACAAGTATATTACACGAAATTATTCAGTATAATACCAACCTT
Organism: Cunninghamia lanceolata; assembly: GCA_027924645.1. Classification (NCBI taxonomy): domain Eukaryota; kingdom Viridiplantae; phylum Streptophyta; class Pinopsida; order Cupressales; family Cupressaceae; genus Cunninghamia; species Cunninghamia lanceolata. The sequence continues at coordinate 1,099,825 of BSBN01000747.1, forward strand.
TGTTCAACTAGGGGAATGATAGGATGCGATAAAACTCTTAAAGGGGAGACACAGTTTCAAGAATGTAGGAAGCATAAGAAAAGAGCTCTCCTTCAAATCATTTTCTTCTTGTTGGTGTAGGCCACCTCCCAGGAGCACAACTTGCTAATTAATACCTTCACAATGTGAGAGAAGCACACGGCTATTTCACAAAAAGGATGAAAAATGAATTGAGATATGAGATGCAAAATAATATACAGATCCTTGCTTATAAAGGCAAGGAGAAAGCCGGTAAAAATATAACCGACAACAACTACCAAATAATAAAATGCACTAATAAACTAATATCTAATAATGTTGGATGCCTAAGTAAAACTTAAGCAAGGTAAATGGTAAAAACTCATTTACTCCAACACCCCCCCTTAAGTGCAACTTAGGGAGATTATTATGCAATATGAGCAAGATGCAATATGGGCCCTGGCTACACAACCATGTTAGGTACCTATTTACAATGCAAAATGCAATGCAATGCAATCTCACAAACCGGAGAAAAGGAGAAAACTCCTCTCCAAAAGAGAGAAAAGAAAATAAGATGATGCATGGAGGACTCACTAGTACCCCCCAAGGACTACATACATCATGTATATACAATCAAAAATTCCCCCATAGGAAGGAAAAAGAGAGACATTATACCCCTCCCGTAATGAAGAAGCTCCAATGTCGATGAAGTACGCCTGGAAACAAAAGATGATCCAATGCCTACAAGCAACACCTCTCCCCTTAGGAAGAAACAAGTCCACTGAATGATAAAGAAGCCGCTCTGTGTCCAACTAAAGGAAGGAGGGAAGTCTCCAAATAGAAGTCTTTGAAGATTGAGTAGGAGTCTCCAAGCATGAATAATCCACCACATAATCATGATCAAAAACAACCAAGTAATGTGATAAATCAAGTGAAGGAGAAAACTCATCAATGAGAATCTCCAAAGAAGATGTAGATGTATCAACAGTTGTGTTGATGATTGTTTTTCAACAAGTCAACAATTAGAGTAAAATACTGAGTATCTGACTCCCTCTTGAGCAAAGTCTCTCGAATGCTGAAGTAGGTGATCAAACGAGATGACTCCAAGGTTCCTTCTGATGTTTTCGGTAAGAGACAGCTCAGCGATTAAGTATGATTTTGCTGTTTACACACAAAGGGACTTACACAATTGTTCAAGCAACTTGTTGTTTCAAGGACTATGGAAGTGAATACTAGAGGATCTAAGTACTGCAATCGATGGCGTATGATTTGGCAATGGATGTTCTGGATCCTAATTCTACTTGAATGAGTAAACAAAAGGCAAAAGATATAAGGTTCAGAAACACTAAACTAACCCTAGATGTAAGGAGATTTACTGCTTAGGTGAAATCCAACCAAATCCTGCTTCGCCAAGACAAACAACTACACAAGATAGGTGCAATCTTCTGGGGTATACAAGATGTTTAAATCAGTTATGCTCATGAAAGATTCAACAAGCATTAGGATCAAATTGATACTCAATTTGTTCAGGCTAACCATGCACTACAATCTACGAGCCGCAAACTGCAAATGGTATGAACTTACAGATTTCACCAAAAAGCAATAAGGAAACCTTTCATCAACTAACATAAACTGAAAGAGAAACTTAGTCTAATTTAATATTCGCTTGAAAATTGAAACCATGCAACACTCGGAAACACAAATAGAATCACCAAGGCAATGAATCTTTTATTATCTCAGAGAGCTCTTGCAACAATTTCAGAATTTCCAATCGTACAAATGAGAGCAACAAGAGCTCTTTTATAGACCTCAAAGATTGAAGGGTCAAGATCGATCGGCGAAGTGAGCGGACCAGATCAAGCCACATCATAAGTAGTTATAACCAACTTCTCTTTATTAAATGAAAGAGGTCAACTTTATTAAATACAGGAGGCTATCTATATTAAATGAAAGATGCTATCTTTATTAAATGACGGAGGCCATAAAGAAAGGAACAAAGGCACGCCTCGCAAGAAGATAAGAATAATATATCATTATTTCATGAAGAATCCCCATGTGAATATCCATCACTAGAAGCTTGGCATTCAATAGACTTAGACACTATTCGCTTGACTTCTTCTACAGGTATACTTGGCGCGTTTTGAATGGTTCCTTCAGCTTCAAGCACATCATCTGAATAAAGGCCAAGTGTCTTCTCCCAATCGGTCATCCTCGCCTTGTTGGCGCCAAGGTGGACAGCAAGTGAGAAAATACTATCAAGCTTCTCATCAGAAACGTCATCTTCTTGAAAATAGAAAGCTTGAACTTGTTCTTTCATGCTATCAAGAGTCATCTCTCCAAATGGGTTACATATCTTCACAAAGAGGCATGTATTCCATTTTGAATCCTTTGAAGTACACTTCTTACTCTTGACATATCTGTTTCTATCTTATCCAGCAACTGTCCTTTGATGCGAAAGCCATAATACCAAGAAGAGAAGTCGTATGTCTTATTTTCTTCAATCACTTCAGTATGTATCAAATCATCAATGGATGTCTCCATTAAGCTCTTCAAGTGTGGCAAGTAATGTTCTTTGATATCTTTGAATTCAATACAAATTGTCATCAATGCAAGTACCCTTTCTTTGAGATCAATAATCTTATCACACACTTGCACGATATCTTCCAAATGTTTATATGTAGCCTCCTTTGATCTTTTCATCCAATCCTTCATTCTGTGAGATGAAGATTTCAACTCTTCTAGTTGTCCAACTGTTTCAGGAGGAAGGAGAGATGGAGGTGCAGCAACCCTTACCTGCGGATGAATAGGATGTACTAAATGCTGAATGTACTGCTCCAAGGCACGACATCTTTGCTCAGCCTTGATTCTGCCTTCTGTTTCTTGCCTTATGATAGCTCGAGCATTATCAATCGAATCCTGAAGCTCTTCTTCAACTCGCATTCCAGTCAAAGGACCCAGATTGATTGTATTGATGTCATAATCATCAGGTGTTACATCCTCTATGTTCTTCTCAAGCCTAGGAACAGCTACATGTACTTTTCTTACTCCAGTTTCATCCTTAGTGATCTTGGAAAGGATGTTTGTCTTCTTCTTCGGTTTCTCCTTTGACATATCCAAGAGTAACTCATCGACTGGAAGGGGAGGGCAACTTTCTAGTTCACAATTTTCTCTAATTCTTTCTTGTAACCATTCTGGAAGTGATAAAAGATCTTGCTGCTGCTGTAATTGTCTTCCTTGTGCAGGCAAGGACTCCTCTTCAGCATCATCCTTCTCCTCAGTGTTAGCTTCATCAATGATTTCAGTATCATGTGGGCTAGAAGGTACTTCTTCTATTGGAGCTTCTGGAACTACACTCTCAGCAGGAATCATTAAGTCTTGATTCGGTGGAATATCACCTGGTTGTCTAGAAGAAGTAGTCTCAATGCTTATCCTTTTCTTCTTTCTACTGGATTCTCCTTGAACAATCTCAATTTGTTTCCTTTTCTTTCCCTGTCCCGAATCTTTCTCACTTCCTCTGCTTCGTGAATCCTTACTAAGTGCTTTATGTTGTTCTTGCTGATCCACTTCTCCCCGATCTCTTGCATGTAGACCTTTGAATTGCCTTCGAACGTCTTCTGAGCTGTTGTAGGGCATATGAAGACTCCTTTCGCCTTCGGGATGTTGAAGATCTCTTGGATAGCCTCCCTCTGCAAGTAAGCAAGAACAGTTCCATCCTTGGCTATGATTTGTCTTTTCTCCTTGTCGTAGTGTTGAACACACTCTAACACAAGCTCGGTGCTTGGCAAAGCAGGTGGAAAGCAAGCCGCTTGTACAATCCCGCTCTTCGCGATGGCTTTGATGTCTTCGTTCCTAGTGATCGCGAGCAAGAAGTCTTTCGCTTCATCCAAGTTGACGTGTCCCATGTTGGTGTCGCCGACATCCTTCCACTGTGTTTCTAGCTTGGACTCCGGTATGCTAGACTTGGCATCCATCTTGATAAGTACTTGTCTTTCTTTGGCCGTCATTCCCATCTATCTGCAAAACTAGACTCGAATAAGTAGATTGAAATGATAGATTTTATGAATTTTCTAGATCATTATCATCATGTTATCATGTTTTAATTCAGTCTTTCAAATACAAAGAGATTTTCTAAGTCATTTCATTGAAGCATTACCTGATTTTCTGAATATAAATTTGCAAAATTAAACAAGTACAAGGAAATTTGGTAAAGTAAAAGAGATCATAAATACCTCTTACTCAATTTTCTGGAATTTAATGCAAAAAATGGCAGAATTTGGAAGCAACTTAGCCTTTTCAAATTCAGATCTGCCTAAAAAAATGGACTTTCTCCTTGCAGATTTCTGCTCCTAAGATGAATTGCTGCTTCTTTCAAGGAAACTCGCTGCCTCTTGATGGAAATTCGCTGCTCCTTAGTGAATTTGCAAATGCATAAATGAAATAAGGAGGAGCGCTCACCTTTATATAAGCAATTCCTCACATTAAATGAGGGCGACTAGCTAGTAGGTCGGCCCAGTGTATTGGTTTTTGCAATTTTTCAAAATTTTTAAACAAAAATCCTCTTATTGGCGCTGAAATGGGTGGAAGCTCCTTAGATTTGCGCCTAAAATGACTAGCTTTCACACTTCAAGATTCTACCTAGGCATTGAAGTACCTCTTGTTTCTACTAGGCACATATTGGTGAGACTACCTAGCATATACCTTGTGAAAAAAGGCACTCTCTATTGATGTTTCTGGACTAACTCCCCTTAGGCGCTACTTTCAACTCCTAGCATATATTCCCAAGGCGCTAATCTTATTCGTAGTTGTCTATCAAAGGTGCCAAAATGGATGGGAGCTTCTAGCCTCTCAACTTGATCTTCACAAGGCATATGAGTTACCTACTGTTGCTTAGGCGCAGTTTCATGCTCTCTTCCATTTCAAATTCATCCAGCCTTAAGGCGCTCGTTCTAGGTTGAAGGCGCATATCACTTCAAACCTCTGTGAAGCAAAACTCCACTTTAGGCGCCCATCATCAGTTTTACTTCACCTCAAGGATCTTCACTCCAATCAAGGCGCATATTGAAGTCTCCAATTACCTCTTCTTGGCACTGGAACCAAGTTACTAGGCACTCTCATAAGGGACTTGAATCCTCAGGATGCTTCAAAACTTCCATTTTCTCCCTTAGGCGCCAGAAGCTCCACTCTTTTCATCGTACAATCTAGGCACTCATGTGGTTCCATTCTTCCTGATAGAATGCCCAACTCCATTTATCTTTACTGGCGCATCGAGGAGTATTCATCCTTCCAAGGCGCTTAAACATGAGTTCAATTTCAAACGCTCAAACTCACACTCCAGAGCGCACAAATTGACTCTAGGCGCATTCTAAAGACAACTCTTCCAGGGCGCAAATCTAAAGGCGCCAGTTGAGGTGTATTTCTCGCAAATACTTCACTCTATCCTCAACAAGGTACTAATGGTCTCAAGGCGCCAAAATAGCCTTTCAATCTAGGCGCATCATAAGGCGCTAACACATCTGGGCGCACTTCATCCTGGGCGCTCTAATCCCTTAAGGAGATCCTTTCACTTCAAGATAAGATGTTGGTGATCTAAAGGCGCAAGTTAAGGTGTAGATCATCCAGGGCGCAAAAAAGGCCTAGGCGCATATATCCTCAAGGTACATCTTCACTTTGCTTTGCAGTGTAGCTCACTTCTTTCTAAGACTTTCAACTCAAACCTTCACCTTCAATTCTCCTAGATGCAATTTGACTGAGGGTGCTCAAACTGAATAGGTTTGCCCAAGGCGCTCAAAGTCACTTCTTTGGTGTAGCTAAGGCGCTCAGTCAAGGCTCACTAAGTTTGTCTTTAAACATCTTCATCCAATAACCCTGTTCAAGGTGATAAACATGCACTCCAAGGCGCATTCTGTGGATCCTCTCATCTTCTTCCACAAGGCGCTTCCTTCCACATGCAGGACTCCAAGGATAACTCAAGGCGTCAATATCACTCCTTTGAGGTGTTCCACTATCTCATCAAAGGCAACAATCTTCTCAACTTCCTCCAGAGGGCGCTAAAACACACTAGGGCGCTCAAACACACTTATCTCCATTGGGCGCAAAAGCAATTCTAATCATATCACTCTGAGTCTCCAGAATGGACTCTACTATAGGCGCCAGAATGGACTTACTTTAGGCGCTCCACCTTGTGATCTAGGCGCACAATTCTCTCTGGGCGCACAAACCCTCCAGAGCACCCATTCATCACTCAAGGCGCTCACTTAACTAGGCGCACTCCTTCAGATGTTTCTCAAGGTGCATACAACTCATCTCTGGCGCCCAAAGTGGGTGAAAACTTGATTTTAAACGCTCAACCTCATCTCCAAGTTTGGGCGCTGACTTAGGCTCTTTCAACTCATCCATTCTCCAAGGCGCAAATCATCTTGATTCCAAGGTGCATTTTGACTCCTCCCCCTGCAAAGGCACTCCTTCATTACTCAGAGCGCATTTTATGATTACCAAGGGGTCAAGGCGTTTAAACTACACCAAGGCGCTTAAATCATGTCCAGAGCACTCAAACCACGCTCCATTGCTATTAAAAGTTCTTAGGCGCCAGAGGGGAATATCTTGCATTAAGGGCGCCCATATGTCATGTTTTAGGCGTTCTACCTTATGGTCTAGGCGCTAATCTATAAGATGGTAACTTCAATCATCATAAGGCGCACATAGACTTCAAGACAAAATCACCTGTTCCTGTCCAAAACATGCCTAAAACACTCAAAGCATTCATCATCACGGTGCATTGTATCAAGGCGCTTTGTCCTTCCTTTCATGGTGTTCAAATCTCAAGGGAGGGTACTAAAACACTTCTAAAGTACTCAGAGTATTCATCTACTTCTTCAAAACCCTTCCTCATCAAGACCTCTCCATCAAGGCATCAAGTTTAAGTGATATCTCCCAGGCATACACTTTTACTCGTGATGAGTCTTCTCTGACAATCTATTCCTCCGCATCATAACCTAACCTTCAGGACCCTGACAACTTGGAAATGAGACCACAGAAACCAATTCAAAGCATCCAAGCTCGGATGAAGAGGGGGGTCCCCAGTCTGATGGGGTGATGTGTGATTTGGTCACAACAAGTTGTGCTGAAACTGTCATCAAAGAGGAGAGAAATCCCCTCAAATATGTCTCCCAAATCTGTAAGATGAGACTCCACAAACAAGTCCAAATACTCATCCAATAAAGCAAGATCTGAAAAACTATGATCAACCTGCTCAAGAGTAGGACCCAAATCTGAAGAAGCAGGAGATGGAGGAGGATGAAGCTCAACACTAGTCTCAAGAACACCAAGGTTCAAGTGACCAAACTTCTCACAAACATGATTCACCCTTGATGGAAGGGTTTGAACATCAGCCAAAGGAATATCATCATTAGGAGCAAAATGAGAAAAATAATACAAGCGAGATGCATGATCCACCACGCCTATAGCTATGATATCTCTAGTCTCTATGTCCTGAATGTATACATGATCAGGAATGAACTCAACTGTCTTACCTTGTGCACCATGAGTAATTTGATAAACTGAAAGGAGATTAGTGGTCAAGGAGGGTACACAAAGAACATCATTAAAAGATCCTTCACACATATCAATAGAACCTTTTCCACAAACCTTCATGTATGTATTGTTACCCATCAAAATGTTAGATGAACTGTAAGGCTCAAAAGAAGAGAACATATCCAAAGAAGATGCCATATGATGAGGTGCACCTGAATGAAGAAGCCATCTCCCATTTTCAGGAATAGTGGAAGCCAAGAGTGCTTTACCTTTCATCCCATTAGCAAATCCTGCATTCCCTGACCGTGTAGATGAAGATGCTGCCGAATGTGATGCGGAAGAAGAAGGAGAAGAAGACTTTGATGAGGGCAGTGGGATGTTGCTCTTCTGAAGAAGGTGAGTAAGCTCATCAATCTTCTTAGTATAACATCGATGCTCATCATGTCCGGATCTCTTGCAATGAGCACATTTGGTCTTCTTCCTTTGTGATGGTTCCTCTTTAGAAGAGGTCTTGGTTTTAGGAGTAGGCTGTGAAGGAGGATCCTTAACTTTCTCTTTAGACTTAGAATCCTTCTATTTCTTGTCCTTGCCACTTGAAGCCTTAGGATATTTTGCAAGAAGTGCTTGAGTCCTCATAAGTGTCAATGTGCCCATTTGTGCCAACTTTACTTGTTCCCTTGTGAGTTGCGCTGCAAAACCATCAAGAGAAGGCATTTTGTGTGCACTATCTAGAGCATCCATGGTAGCATAAAAGGCAGAAACAAATACAGAATAATCAGGACCTAGCTTAGAGAGAGTAAATAGAATCAACTGCTCATCATCTTTTTCAACCCCACATTCAGACAATTGCAATCTGAGAGAATTAAGCTTGGTGAAAAAGTACTCGATATTGTCAAAATGTCTAGGATCAAGATTCATTAGTTCATTCTCCAAATGAAATTTCCTCATCTTATCTGGATTACCAAAAAGATTTTCTAAGGTAGTCCAAATATCATTAGGATGCTTACAAGATAACACATGATATCTCAAATAAGGAGAAATGGACATAATGAGTACCAAGAGCTTCATCTCATCAAACCATTTCTTTTTTCTATAGCACTTGTGGGTTTAGGATCTTGGCCAAAAGTAATCCTTCGCAATTTCAGTTTCAACAACAAAATCTCCATATCGGATTTTCATTTAAGATAATTTGTTGTAGTTAGAAGTTCTACTTTAGGCAAATCCATGATGAAACAAGATAATGCAGCAAATATTCTTCACAGTATAAACAACCAACCCCTTTGTTCACAAGAATTGAGCAAAACCAATATTAAACTTCAACGGAGTAAAAGCACCATCAAACAGCAAAATATGAGAGAAATACCTCAACCACTGCGAAGGTGACGAAAATACCTTTCCGTTGATATGTGGTTTGCGAAAATTAGCCTTCGTTTGCAAAAGTTATGCAAAAATGAAAAAAGGCCTATAAAGGCACTTTGGAAGCACCAACAAGCACATGGTCACACCATATGATCACCACGAGCACGGGGGTGAAAAATTGGGGCCCCTTAGGGTGATATTAGTGATAAATTGGCGGGCAAGCCATGCCAAACACCAAGAGCCAAATCACAAGCCACCAAGCATACAAGTGACCAATCCACGTGAGAGAGACAAAACACAGCCTCGTGAGCCTTGCTCACAGTTAGGAAGTGAGTGATAGGCTATATTAATAGACAAAAACTGTGTTACATTGTCAATGTGGGACTAAAGCCCCTGTCCACGCCCAAAGGAAACTGTATGGGCCCACCTCCGTTGCCTCATGCAAACTCTGATCAAAACCCTAAACAAATATTTGTTTGAAACTTCAAAATATATAAAGTCTGATGCAAATATATATTTGTTGCAAACTTTAAATATTTGTTGCTGCTCCCACATGCACTGCAGCATGGCCAAGGTGTCGCCCAGAACTTTCACCGCTTCTCAACACTTGTGGATGGGGCAGATTGGAGCCCTTTTTGCACCTCCTCGTTTAGGGTTCAGGCCGAAGTAGGCAAGGAATGGAGGTCCTGCAACCCGCAAGGAAAGGCCACGAGCCTTATAAAGGTCCTGCGTGTGCAAATACAGGTCTCCGTTCTTTGACCCCTGCAGAAAGCAAGCCGTGACCTGCAAAAAGATGGTTGATGTGACCCACGAGGCAAATGGTGTCTTGGAGTGGTGAATGCTGGGTAGTATCTAGGGAGCCGCGATCTTCAAACTCTACTCTAATCAAATCAAGTGATGACCAATGGAATGGTTGAAGCCAAACAGAGATGAAAGACGGCTTGGAGAAATGGGAGTTGACCAATTTTGCATTGCAAATTTCAAAAACACCATAGAATCGACCTCCTTTGTGATGCAGGCAAGGTGAAAACCCACGAAATCTCCAATGAAATTACAAAGCCTCTTGCAAAGCAAAGGAATAAAGCCCGATCAATGATATAAATTTCTGCTGACTCTGCCAGGTATGTATACTGGCCAATGCCCCACGATCCTGAATGCCCCACGATCCTGGCTTCAAAAAAGGATCTCAAAAACTCTGATGAAAACTCTCAATGGAAGGAGACGCAGGAAGTTGGCTCTGATACCATGTTGGTGTAGAACACCTCCTAGGAGCACAACCCGCTAATTAACACCTTCACAATGCAAGAGAAGCACACAACTATTTCACCAAAAGGATGAAAAATGAATTGAGATATGAGATGCAAAATAATGTACAGAACCTTGCTTATAAAGGCAAGGAGAAAGCCGGTAAAAATATAACTGACAACAACTACCAAATAATAAAATGCACTAATAAACTAATATCTAATAATGTTGGATGCCTAAGTAAAACATAAGCAAGGTAAATGGTAAGAACTCATTTACTCCAACACTTCTCAACATCATAATTTTCTTGAAATTTTCAATATATGGAAATATTATATAGGTTTCTTTCTAAGCCTAGGCATCATATCAGAGCAATAAAAATTAATTCTACAATTTTGCAGTGGAAGTCTCTGCAATGTACAATGTTAATGGTTTGAAAAGTGAAATAAGATTTAACGTAGAACCTCCCTAATTATAACAGTTCATGGTGGAATGTTTAGGAATAAAATTCATTTTTTGTGCCAAACTCTTGTATTGTTTTTTCTGTGCGCTATAATAAAATTGATTCTTATTTTCTGAAATATCAAATATGTTTATCAAGTTATGTGTTGCACGGTCAATGTTCATTTATTTTCTGGAAAAAAGTCTTTTGAAGTTGTCAATTTTAGGCTGCTTTGACTGAGTACTGTAATTATTTCTAGTCATGTATTTTATTGTGATGTAAATATTTCTGAAATTATTTCTAGTCCAACCTTAAATTGATTGATTTTATTGAGTTGCAGCTATCAGCTAAGGATCATCAACGTTTCCAAGCTGCTTATGCAACTGTGTTGAAAGCCCACATGGATGCTTTGAAGAAGAGGGAAAGAAAAGACAGGAAAGATAAGAAGACTGCTGAAAATAATGAAAAAAATACTCAAAGTGGAAAGAAGGCAGCCCAAAGCAAGAAACCAACACCAAAACCATCTACATGAGCTTTCCTTCTAAGAAATTCTTTGAATTGATCTGGAGGAGGCAGCTGAATATTTGAGCTTATTGTTGGACTGGCTTCTTGTTCAACATGATGCAGTATTTACATTTTCTAGTTGGCATCAGATTTATGGACTGCAGAAATATAATTGACATAGTTGTCATCATGGCAACTATCATATTGGGATTTTCTGTTGCTAACCTGGAATTGAAAAGTTCAATATAGTATTGTAGATGATTCAATGTTGAGCACTGCTGATTTTGATTGCAACAATGTATCTCTGAAAGCTGCTGCCAATGCTCTGCCCCTTACATCCTATTGTGTAGAAATTATTAGTTATCTATCATTTATTGTGTGCTTGCAGTTGACCTATAATTTCATAATTGACTCGTGAACATTGATGCAGGATTGATATGCTCTTTGAGAATTTCTTTTTAAAGTAAGAAAATCTTTATATTTTGTCGTTTCACATCATTTCTGCTGAGAAGAGAATTAGCACGTTGAACTAATCTAATGTTTGACTGCCTGTACAAGCAAACTAGATAGGCATCAATCTTGTTAATTCCCTGAATATGCAAATAACGGCTGATTCCTGACAACATATCAATCGATATTTTTCAACATACTTCTGTGGTATAGAGTAGCGTCAGGTATGATAGATAAATACAAGGCAAGGTTGGTTAACAATTTAACTGTCAAATAAAAGAAACAGTACACAGTATAGAACTTAGCTACTATAAACATGTCGAATATCTCAGTTTGCTCCAACACTCCAATTTGTCTTAGTTTAATCCACCACTCTAATTTGAAAAACATAATGGAATGGAGCTATTTATAGTGTTGGATATATGACAAGAACAAGTAGTTGCAGAAGATTTGATTGTAACAAATTCTTTATGACGAAATGCAGGGAATGTGCCCATGAAAAAACAGACAAATTTGAAGACAAGTTTGTGGAAGAGCTTGGGTTGATAAAACAATGAAAATTGTGTTAGGTGGGGATAATGACACTTTAATGTCTACAACTCTGAGGTAGGTTAATGGGAAAATATAAAAATCTGAGCCAAGCCAAGCATCTCTATTTGTTAGTGCATGTTACGAAGATTTCATGAACATTTGAAACCATATATACTTGTGATGAGTTGTTAATCCTCCTTGATCACATTACTTGTGATTAATAATGGTTTGTCACAACTGCAATCAAATGTCATTATTCGATGATGCTTTTATAACTTTTTAGAGAGCACACACACTTGCATAGAAAGAAAAAAAGACAGCCTAGGGCCAATCGTGACAACTTTGACAATCAAGTGGCCCCTTATTAATACCTCTTTCCCTTTGAAGAGACAATCCATGGTGACCTTGGAAGCACAAGTTTATAATACACAAGGAGAATATGATAGCAATTCAATCCAACCAGTGGAAGAATTGCAGGTGTTGGGTAATAATCATTTCACTGAGGACATTGCCCCTGGAGGCAGCATGGTGTAGGGACCATACCACATTGGTTTAATCTTCTTATGAGGACCTTTGAAGTGTTATTTTTAAAGTTGTACCCAGACTTGTTCACCAATTTGGGAATGAGGAGATACACAATGAGCATTTAGTGCCCTTCTTCCATTGTTGGCATGATGGGATCTGCTGAACTTGTTGATCCACTTGTTATAAATGATGCAGAAATATTTCCACAATGTCCACTTCATTTGTGTGTGAATGATTGCATATTGTGCAGTGAGTGGTGCAGTTGGATAAAACTCAAAACAAGCCTAAAATAGATTATGCCTAGTAGATCTATGCAGTACTCATCACATATCGGCGAGTGTCATACACGTGCATCAAATGGACAAGTGCCATGTTGACAGCTCTGGTTTGGCCATCTATTTAGGGATGGAATGCCGTGGATTGGTTACACGATATATGCAGCGTCTTGCAAAAGGTATGCCTGTAATTGTTGACAAACCTTGGTTGTAGGTAGATGCAATATATGAAGGTACTCCAAAGTGAACCCAAACATGAAATAAGAGTTTGTGTCATGCCCACATTTCACATGCGATCACAACACGCAAATCCGCGTGTCATGTCCTCATGCGTCATGGGGTCATGATACGAAATATTAAATTTTTTTCCCTAACTACTCTGAAAGCCTCCCTCGCAAGCGCAAGCATGTTCGGTGCGTCTGTTTAAGTTATCTAATAGATTGTTGATACATTTAATTCCACTCACATGAGCATGTTGATATTGTTTATTTTGCTAGAGTCGGTTTATTTTGTTTCGTATAAGGTTCTCTAGGTAGGTAGAGGATCTTTAAAATAGTTATTTCAATCCATTAAATACTTCCTCGCATTCTTAGTAAAAATTTCCTCTATCGATTTGATTTTAAACGTTGTTTATTTCACTGTTCACGTATTTCTTAACTTTCTTTTTGATTATGCATTTAAGCTTATTTACATTCATACATCTCCTATACTTGGTAACTTGTTAATTAAAAGAATTTACTAAGCTATAGATAGAAAATAATTTTCTTATGAACAATTTAAATAAATTATATAGATATATAATTTCCTTATTAAATCTTGTTGTGAAATCTCCACTCAATGCCATATATATATATATATATATATTCATGAAGATATATATATATATATATATATATATATATATATATATATACGTATATATATATTTTTTAAATCTCTTAGTGCATGCTTTGCACTCACAATTATTATATATATATAAATATACATATATATAGTTCACTATATATATATATATATATATATATATATATATATATATACATACAAAATTGTTTATTATTTATGAGCAGTGGAAAATCCACTAAAGTCATGGCCAAATTTAAAATTAGAAATCCCATCACAAAGAATGGGAATTTAAACCTTAAACTCTTTTTTATGTTGGAGTATTTGTTTATTGCAGAGAAGGGACGAAGTGGCGGACGCAGGGTCGGAGGTATGGCGGAGGGTGGTGGCGCAGCACTAGCGGGGACTGTGGAGCGGCTGCTGTCGGCGGCGGCCAGGATATGGACCGCGGGGTTTGGGTTTTGCGGGGCCGAGGGTTAAACGGTGCGGCGGGGATGTGGAGCGTGCAGGGCGCGGCAGTCAAAAGGTCCGGTGGGGGATGTGGGGAGGGGCGGAGCCCCATCTACATCCCATTTGTGGGGTGTGGGTGGGGCTCCACCCCTCCCCACACCCTCCATGTAACAGGTTCGGTGGGGGTTTAAACCCCCACCACAATACATTCAACTTTCAGCTGTGTAAAAACTTAGCGAACCTCTCACAGTTCGGCTTTTTTTTGGAAATTTTGCCATTTCTTTAATATTAATCATTAATATATATTCATATATATATATATATGTATATACACACACACACATATATATTGTGTATATTTCGTTTTCTCAAAGCTTTTAATTTAATACTATTCTAATTACACACACACACACACACATATATATTCACAAGTTTATCAAATTCTCATTTCCACAATCTTATTTTAAAAGAACAATTATATATATATATATCTCAATTCAATCAGTGATACAAAATGTAAATACATATAAGTCTAATTTTCCACAACTAAATTAATATTTTCATTTATACAACAAAGGTCATGGTAAAACTCATTTTACTATCTTTCTATTCTTTTGATTTACAATATAACAACTACTAAAATGAAAAGAACATTTAATCATATCAAATCTGAATTTTCTATTTGTTATTCCATCACGTAAATTTGCCCTTTTAATTACATTTAAAAATCAGAATTTAAATATGTGTAACTATTTCACCTTTTTATTTCAAGAACACACATAATTCAATTTAAATTATTTTCCAATGCAACTTAACTTCAAGTCTTAACTTTGTATTCTAGGCAAAATGCATCTTACGTAACACTATAAAGAAAATAACTTCTTATTAGATAATACAAGGAAATTATTTATCATTGATTCAATCAACAAGTCTCACAACTTAACTTGATAACAAAGAACCAATAATTGTAAGATTACCACAACTCACATACACTCAAAGGAGTAAATCATTCACTTCTCCCAACTTACACAATGATGAAAGGTAACAACCAAATTAAAATCACAACTTTAAACATAGGAAGAGAGGATTATTCCTTCACTCCCAAGATAACAAATTTTACAACAATATCAAGAGAGATGTTCTCTCTTCAACTTTTACATAAAGAACTATGATGATCAAGATTCTTGTTACAAATAATAGGATAGAACATTTTCTTTAACAAGGGAAAACTTCTCCAAATCTTTTTACAAGCTCTAACAGTAACCTGCAAGACAACAAGGGAAACAACAAACACCATCTAGCTCTCCTCCCTACCTTTGACCCGCAAGAGGGTCACCCCCGAGCTAGGGAGACCATCCTCATAACCAGGGTAAGATAGACTAACCACATCACCACATAGAGCAACAACCAAGTAACGATCCACACACCCACAAGGTTGACACACATAACAAAGTCTCAGCTTAGGTGAGTACATGGAGGGTAGGGGAGTAGACAATGTTTACCGCACTATGGTGTGTTTTACAAAACATGAAGTAAACAGAAATACGAAGTAGTATAGTGCATCATACAACCATAACAGAATTACTCAGAACGGAATATTGTATTTATCATTGATTCACAGAAACATTACAATGTCATGATAGCAACATACATATTCATTGTGACTCCAATGTCTGCATAATAACTATTGTCAAATCACTGATATCCGACTACAATGTATTGATGACTTAAATACTCACGACCAAGGTTGGTTGTGATGCCAACCGTTGGTACCGACTCGAAACTTCCCGACCCGTCGGTTGATGCCAACAACTAATTACATCATTTGTTTATTTAACTATTTTGCTGTCTACATCTATCCCCCCCTCAAAATTGGTCATCTTCAGGATGACATTCACAACAAAATGACAAAATTATGACAAAACTTAACCATCCTACTGAGAGTGTGGAGGTTGGGAAGATGTCCCTGGGTGTACTGACGAGGTTGGAGTGGCTGATTGTTGTTGCGCTTGCAGCTTCCTTGCTTCCTCTGTCCTTTGCCGCAGTTGGTGTTGGGCTACTAGCTCCCACTCCCTTGTTTCCTTCACCATGTGACCAGCGTCCATGACTTGTACTTTAGCCTTCATTACTTCTGCCTCCTTTGCCTCAAGCTGTACTCCCATGTCTTTCATCTTAGCCTCCATCTCCCTCAACTTGGCTTCTAAGCCTGATGCCCTAGCCTTTTTTGTTTCCGTGGCCTTTGTCTGCTGTGCTAACTGTTGGTGGGATCTTTGAATGTGCTCTGTCAATTCTTTCTTCTTTGTCTGTAGGGCTACCTCACTCTCCTCCTTTTTCTCCCACATCACCTCTTTTTTCTTCATTTCATAGAATATTTGCTTGTATGCCTTCTCTATGGTGAATAGGGACTCTATGACTTCTGCGTCCCTTCCTCCTACCACTGGCCGTGACCCTCTCCATCGGTCATGCATCTCCTGAGTGTCGATCTCTGACCAACCTCTCGCTGTGAATTGTCAAGCAAACTCCTCCTCACAGCCCTGTTGAACAAAGTTCCTGATTCTCTTGGCCTCTTGAGCCACTACCTGTGATCGTCCCAATCTCAACTATTAGGAGATATTAGCTATCTCCCCCGTATAATCTGCCATATTCTCCAAGTCCTCCATGTACCTCTGAATGGTACCTATTAGGTCAGAGGGGTCAGGTCTAGAAAGTGTGAGGGTCAATCCCTCTGGAAATCCCTCCTCCTCCTCTGGTGAAGTGGTCACTGGGGTGATCTCCGGGGAGCTCATGATGCCCATGGAAGGCCCCCCTACCTCCTGTGTAGCCGGTACTGGCTGTGGTAGACTGCCTTGCTGAGTGATCTGGCCAGTAACGCTGAGCTGCTCTAGGCTTTCTGTCCCCCTTGGTGTGCTACCCTCTTCTTGACCTTCTGTCCCGAAGTGAAGTGGGCTCAGCAAAGGTACCTCAGGCATGTCTACTGTTAGGCCAATATCACTCAACCAGCTATCTATTTTGTCCTGACCTCCTGCTACTAGTACCTCTACTTGTGGTGTGGCTATTCCCCCTATTGTGGAGGGTTCCACTGGTGAAGTCGTCACCAAAGGTGCTACTGATGGTATGACTCTTGCTGGCAACCTTATCCTGACTGGTAGTGTGGCTGTGCCCTGTGCCTGTATCTCGGTACTCTGTGCTGGTACTGGTAGTGTGAATGTTGACGATTTGAGTTTTGGAAGTACAAAAACTCCTTTCGGTTGCCCCCTTTTTTCTGCTGTGTTTTCTTCAGTATCCCTTATGGCTGCCTCCCTCACCACACTTCGTGTCATTCTTGGTGCCGGTACTTCATCCATAGATGAGTCGCTTTCTACCATTGGTGACTGTCCCCTGCCTTCCTCTTCTTCTTCCTCTTCTTCTTCTTCACTTTCGGTGGATGTTTCCTGTTGCTTCCTTTTCCTTTTTGGCCGTCATGAAGGTTCTTCTCCGTGAGCTGTGTCGAGTCCCTTCCAGAAGACTGTCGGCCATCCTGGCTCTACTTGTGCTGTCGGTTGTAACCCCCCCATTTGTCTGCTGGCACTTGGGTATGGACAGCATTGAGAAAGAGGGCAATGACTTGTTGACTCATATAAAATACCTTATGCCGCTAGGATAAAAATTCCCTCACCCTCTCTGTCAAATACCTCACCCAGTTGTAGACCTTGCCAACACTCAATCCGATCATATAATCGACCATCCATAGGGCGATGTCCGACGCCCTACTAGAACTTGTTAGTCTGCACTTCATGACATCCATGATGCACTTCCATTCCTCATTTGCCAATAAATTTTTCCTCAATCCCTGATTACCTGAATTCCATATTGTGTCTTTCTCCTTGTTTGAGAGGTCACTTTGGCATACCCTCTGGATGAGGGTTTTTTTGTGATGCTGGGTCATCCGGCCCGGTTTTACCACACTCTGGCCAACGGCTGGGACCCCCATTACTCTGGCAAAATCCTATGGCCAGAATGATATAGTAACTGAATGGCCCCGATACTCGATAATGGACCTGCTGGAGTGCTCGCAGAAATTGTCTATCATAGCTTTTAAATACGGCTCGAACTCCCTGGCATTAAAGTAGGGCATCATTATGGTTTTGTCAACTTGGGCATGTTTCAATGCTACCTTCAGCACATTGTCTTCTGGTGCATTCTTCCACCATTGTTTGTACTCGTTTCCTATCAAGCTCTCCCAGGCGATGGCCTTCATTCCCGTATCAGCACTTGGTTTCTTCCTCTCCTCTGATGCAATCTTTGGTTTGTAGGCTGCAATCTTTTTGCCCTTGTCCATTATCCAGTTTCTCTGACAATTCCATGCCAGTTATTTGAATGCCGATGCTGAGTATTTGAGTGCTAATGCTGAGTGCGTGAACCCTATACGGCCAAGTATGGACCCCCCTTAATTTTTCTTGTTGCTGCTTTTGATTTCGATGTTGCAATCGTACGGCCTGCTGTTGCAACTGTACGACCTGCTGCTGCACTTGTACGGCCTGTGTACGGCCTAAGTGATGCCTCCTTTTTTTTTTCTCGTTGCTTCTTCGAACGGGATTTTAGTTTTTTAAAGAGGGGCGGGGGTGGTTGGCCATACGTCGTACGACCTGCTCTTTTTTTTTTTTTTTAACTCTATTTTTTCTTTACCTCTTCGCTACTGTGTGGTTCTGACGACGGCCTCCTTGACTTTGTCTTCGTCTTCTATGACCTCGATTTCTGTCATGTGGCGGAATATACACTGAATATACCCTTTCTGTCGGAGGCAATCGTTGGAGCAGCATTGTTCGACTTCTTCCAGTTCCCATATTCGATCCACCACTGTATTTTTTTCTTGTGTCAACCTTAAGTTCCATCCCATCGGTTCCTGGGTCCACTGAAATGTTTTCCCGTCGCTATTCATCCTTATACCCTTGGTCCTAAACTTCGCTTTCCACATTCGACTTCTTGGAATCTGGACATATGGAGTCCCTTGGTTCTTCAACCTTAGTTGTAGGACTTCATTCTCATAGGGTGATATTTCAATTATGAACATGGCCTCTGCTACATACCTTTTCACTGGGGTTTTTATTTCTTTTGGTAATAAGAATTCGAACTTATCCCTTACCTTATTGCATTCAGCCATCCACCGGTTCCACGCCTGTTCCTCTTCATTCTGATTGTCATCATCGCCATTTTTGATGATGTCGCTATCGATTATCCCTTCTCGAATGCCAGTTTGCATCGTTCTTGGTCCAAAAAACCCAGTTACAGGTTCGTATAGTGCACTCCGGAAACATACTCTATTGGTCCCCTCTGTTGTCTCTTCCAACATTGCGTATCCCAACATATTGACTTCTATTGTTTCTTCCCTTTTTTGCTTATATTTCTTCAGTTTTGCTCCGTTCATTGTGTCCTTGATTTGGGTTCCGTCAATGTTGTCCAGCCTTATAGCCCCATTGTCCAGTATTTCCCATACCCTGAACGGTCCCAACCAATGAACTTTGAACTTACCCAGTTTAATTTCGTTACGGCCGTTATATTTGAGGACTAACTGCCCTGACCAGAATTCCATTCTCCGTAGGTGTCTGTCGTGCTAATACTTCCGGCGTTTCTGCATAATTTCCGTCGACCATTGAGCCAAAATTGTTTTCTCGTCCAATTTGTTCAACTGGAACAGTCTTTCTTCCAGACTCTCCGTATCTCCTAGTCTGTTTTCCACTGCAATTCTCAAACTTGGAACCAGGTATTCTGCTAGTACTACCGCTTCTTGCCCATACATCAACTGGAAGGGAGTGTGTCTAGTTGTTACCTTATAAGTGGTTCGGTAAGCCCATAACAATGCTGGTAACCTCTCTTCCCAGTCCGACCCTTCGATACCGCATGACTTGTGGATTACCGAAACGGGCACCTTGTTTGTTGACTCTGCCTGCCCGTTCGCCCTTGGATAGTACGGACTTGATAGGGTGTGCAGGATTTTGAACTCTGTAGTCATTAGTCGGATGATGTGGTTGATGAAGTGTCCCCCGCGGTCACTCGTCAATTGAATTGGGATCCCATACCTCGTCACGATGTGCTCGTATATGAACTTTGCCGTATTTAATGCAGTGTTATCTTCCAGTGCCTTCGCTTCCGCCCACTTCGTCAAATATTCTGTAGCCACTATTATGTACCGACATCGGTGTAGTTGGCTGACCTTCAGTGGTCCTACAAAATCCAACCCCCATCTTTCAAAAAGCTCTTGAGGTTATGATGGCCATAGTGGCATATAATCCCTCTTTAGCGGTTTCCCTACCCTCTGACAAGTGTCACATTGGATTACCCATTCTCGGGCATCTGTGTGTAACGTCGGCCACCATAGGCTGGCGAGTAGGACTTTTCGTGCCATGGCGTCGGGGCCCATATGTCCCCCTGCGAGTCCCTCATGTGCTTCCGCCAATACACCCCTTATCTCTTCTTCCATCACACACCTTCAGAGAATTTGATCGGGCCCCATTTTGTAGAGTAGCCCGTTTATCAGTTGAAATGTCTTACTCTTGAGTGCAATCTTTCATCGTTCACTTGTAGACATTTCTAGCGGAAACGTTGAAGTGGACAAGTATTCACCAATTTTCTCGTACCATGGTGGCAGGGCGGCTATTTGGAATAGGTGGGCATCCGGGAAGTCTTCATTGACCCCATCTCCTGGTTCTCCTGATTTGATCCTTGATAGCTGGTTGACAATTACATGGCTTTTTCCTGGTCGTACAATAATGGTGAAAGTAAATTCTTGCAGAAGTAACAACCATCTACTGATTCTGCCTTGAATAATTAGTTTGTTGACCAGGTACATTAGTGCTTGATGATCCACATAAAAAGTGAATGGTGTTGCCAAGAGATAATGCCTGAATTTCTGTACGGAGTAGACCATTCCCAAAGCCTCCCTTTCTGTAGTATTGTAATTTCGTTCCGCTTTGGAGAGCAACCAACTGGCAAAGTACACTGGGTGATCCAATCCATGAGATCCGACCTGTGCAAGAGTGGCACCAATTGCAAAGTTTGATGCGTCCATGTGCACGTGGAATTCCTTGTCCCAGTTCGGATAGGCTAGGATAGGTGCGCTGATGAGCCTTGTCTTTAGTTCTTCAAATGCTTTCTGTTGTTCCTCCAACCAGACAAACTGCACCCCTTTCCTTGTCAACATGTCCAATGGGTGCAATATCTGAGCAAAATTTTTGATAAATCTCCGGTAGTAACCGACATGACCGAGAAAAGACTTTACTCCAGTGACATCTCCTGGAGCCTCCATTTCTACAATTACCCTAATCTTGTCCGCGTCTGCTTTTAGTCCGGCTTGGCATACAATATGGCCAAGAAGTTTCCCTTGTGACACCATGAACCGGCACTTCTTCGGGTTTAAGGCCAACCGTGCGGCCCTGCAACGCTCCATGCATTCGGTGAGGGCTTTGAGATGTGTCTGCTGGTCGCTATAAATTGACCAGTCATCGAGGAATGCCTTGAAGTTTCCCACCGACATTTTGTCAAATATGTGTAGGATAATCCTCTGAAAGATGGCTGGTGCATTGCACAGACCGAACGACATCCGGTTGTATGCATATACCCCGTTTTCAATCATGAATGTTGTCTTCAATTTGTCTTCCTCGGCGATGCTGATCTGGTTATACCCTGAAAATCCGTCCATAAAGGAATATATTTCGTGACTGGCCACTACTTCCAAAATGGAGTCTGTGAATGGGATGGGAAAGGGGTCTTTGATTGTTACTGCATTCAGACATCTAAAATCCACGCAAATCCTGATTTGTCCCCCTTCCTTCTTAAGTGATATTACAATCAGTGACACCCACTCGCTTGTTTCTACCTCAAAGATTATTCCTGCCTCAAGCATTTTTTCAATTTCCTCCTGCACTTTTGCTGCGTAGTTCTTATTCATGCGATATGGCCTTTTCCGTACTGGGCGTGCTCCTGGTATGAGTGGAATTCTGTGGACGCACAGTTCTGGTGGTATCCCCTTCAGGTCCTTGTAGGTCAAGGCAAACACATCTTTGTACTCTAGAAAGATTCTGAACGCTGCTGCCTTGGGTACTAGATTCCAGTCGTCGCCGGCTAGAATTATCTTTGGGTTGCTTTCCTCGCCAAGATTAATTCTCTTCGTTACTGGCTCTTCGTACATAATCTTCTTTTCCGGCTCAAACTAATGTGCCGGCGTACTGTCTACTTCTGTATTCCCTTCCTTAAATTCCCCCATACGCCGCTGGGAACATGTGGGTCACTTCCTTCCCCTTATCACTTGTCTGTTCCAATGTTTCATCGTCGTCTTCCTGTTCATTCGTCATTCCCGAGCTTTCACCAATTTCTTTTATTGAAATCATGTTGCATTGTGGCGGAAAAAACTCGTAGTCCTCCATCTGCCAATGGAATAGCCCGCTGAATGAATTTGTCTCGTCTTCTGAGCATTCTTGTAATTTCAGCACCCCTTCATCATCAGGCTCCATCGGCCCTTTCCCACTTTCTGTTGAGTCCCCTCCATCCGAGTCAGAATCTGAGGCCAACTCTTCACTGACAGTTTGCATCCTCAAGTCAATGACAAACTTCTTATGCCTATTTTCTATGGACAGAGTGTTTTTCTTCCAGTTGTGGTTGGCCTTGGTGGCTATTAGCCATCCTCGGCCGAGTAATGCATCGTATGATGCATTCTGTGCTGTTATGACTACAAAATTTAACAAAAATTGCTGGGTACCGATTCTTACTTTTTGAGGCATTAGCACTCCCAGCGCCTTGATCCCATGCTGGTCAGCTCCCACTAACTGGAAGTTTTGTCGCCATAGAGTAGGCTTCCCGAGGCTTTTCCTGGTTTCTTCCGGTAATACGTTTACTCAAGATCCCCTGTCGACTATTGTATTTGTCAAATTTCTCCCAAGTATTTCCATATGCACTACGACTGGTTTCTTCCCGGTGTCAACCGCTAGCAACCTCGGGTCGAGTACTTGTTCTTCCGTTGGCGGTGGTTCCACTATAACATCTTCTGTTGTGTGGGCTTCGTCTGCGTGTGAGTTACCTTCTATTACTTTGGATAGTGCTACTTTTAACTGAGGTAAGCTCTGGAGGAGGTCCGCCAATTTGATTGGTACGGAGTTTGCAATACTTGACTTGCTATGTTCTTATCTAATTCCGATCGTAGGGTTGCAGTTACCTTCTTGTCTGAGTTCCTCCGTTTGGTTTTCATGGCAGCTTCCACTTCCTTTCGTGCCTCCCGGAGTCCCTCTTTTTCCATACGGGGATCTGGATAAGTGGCCTTTTTCCACTGTGCTCAAATGATAACAAGTATTTCTTCATTATTTTCCTTGAGATTGATAAGGTTTACCCCCTTCTGCTTCAGACAGTCTTTTTCTTCGTGGTCACCAGGCCCACACCACTTGCACAATGCATTTATTGCGTTCTGATTGTTGTTGGGGCATTCTCTGGCAAAGTGTCCCCACTCATTGCACTACCGGCACTGTATCATCGGTCACCCTTTGCTATCGTATTGCAATCTGTTTCTGGGGCTGTTATTGTTAAACCTTCTGTTATTCCTGTATCCTCCGGGAGATGCATTCGGACTACTTTGAGGTTTTGGCGGTGTGGTCGGCGGAGTTGATGATTCTCCCTGAGTGAACAACACTTGGGTACTTCTTGCTTTCAAGTTAAATGGACATTCCTTGATTGAATGTCCCATTACCTGATAGATGTCACAAAATAATTTCCTTGGGCAGTTTGCCTTTATGTGACCCTCCCCATTGCACTCTGTGCACCATAACTCGCGACCTTCTCTAGTTGTCTCTTTATCTGTTTTCATTTCCTTCATCATGCGGACCATGTCCCTTCTCAATGCCTGAATGGTTTTCGACTCGTTTTCACTGCTGTCGTCCCCCGTACTGTCATCATCTTTAGTTCTTCTCTTACTTCAGGATGATGTTTTGCTTTCACTTTCTATGTCTATCGCCCGATTGTATGCTTCCGCGTACGACGATAGGGGTACCACTTTCATCTTTTTTCTTAATGAAGAGACTAGCCCTTCAATGAACCATCTTTTCTTCAGTCCATCGGCTGGCTGCGTTTCCAGTTTCCCGAGTAATTCTTTGAGTCTTCTATTATATGCCCTTACGTTTTCATTCTTTCCTTGTTTGGTATTGTAGATTTCAGCTACAATCTCATTGTCGTCTCTAAGAAGTTTAAATTCGTCCTCAAAGGGTTTTCTCAGTTCGTCCCATGAGGCTTTCTGTGTTGCCCCTAGGTCTGTCTACCAGTCAATGGCAATGCCCCTTAGTGTCGCTGGAAACGCTTTTACCCAGTAGTCTTCGTCCTCTTGTCCGTTTGCCACCCATATGGTTTCACACGTTTTACAGTGCCAGACAGGATCCTCTGACTCGTTCCCCATGAACTTTGGCAACTTCTGCCTTTCACTCGTCGGTGGGGTCACCATATTTTTCCTGAGGTACCCTCTCTGTGTCTTTGACCCGATTGGACTGGTTCTACCGTGTTGTTCCGGTGTCTTCCTGACACTACCGGCCACATACGGTTCCTTCCCACTTCCGGTTTCGACGTCCTCTACACTTCGAGTTACCTCTGGCTCTCCTTGGTTTTCCCTCTGTGCAGGAGTTTCGGGCTCAGGTCCTCTGTTCCTCGGCCTTTCGTCTGAAATGGACAATGCCACAATCCGACATATACTATCCTCTAGTTCTTCTGTCAGATTATTTTCTTTTCCTCTATTTGTTATTGGTGTTCTAAAATTATGTTCATCACCGGCTTGATCTACCTCTTCATGTCGTTCATTTTCTTTTTCACAAATCTGTTTCAATCATTTTCTACGTTCTTCTTGTTCCTTTAGTCTTAATGATCTTCTTACTATTTCTTCTGGTGTTGCTTGCCCCACTGGTAATTTATTCTTATCCTTATTAAGTTGTATGGGCATTAATTATGCTTACCCTTTCTTAGTTGTGCGGTGTGCGATGACGATCACCGTCATGTTCCTCCTCCTCTTGTTTCAGACGTTCTTCATATCTTCTGAGAATTTGCTGTCGTCGCACTTCCCTCTCTCTCTTCTCGAATATCTTGGAAGGCTATCAAGTTCCTTGCCAGAAGTCGAGGGATGCGGTCCAAAAGATTATCCACTTCGCTATTGACACGCAGGTTCTCTGAAATAACCTCCTGTGGAACCTCTCTGCAGATAGACTCATCTCGCACGTATTGTCCGACTGATAATAACCACAGTTTGACCAATTCCTGAGTTACTTCATCTTCTCGACTTCTAGGTTCATTCTCTTCTCTATCGCTTCCCTCGTGCTCTTCCTGAATTTCTTGTATTATTTCTTCTACATGCTTTCTGTCTTGTACTTCCTCGTCGATGTCAATTGGTTGCCCCATTACACTGCCATTTCCTTGATGCTAGATACACCCGACGACTTGTTCGACGATGTCACTTGTCTAATGGCATCGGACGTTTCAACTTGTCATCGCCTTGTCACCCTCGACCTGTTTTCGAACTGGCAACGGCGCCAAATGTTTACCGCAATATGGTGTGTTTTACAGAACATGAAGTAAACAGAAATACAAAGTAATATAGTGCATCATACAACCATAACAGAATTACTCAGAACGGAATATTGTATTTATCATTGATTCACAGAAACATTACAATGTCATGACAGCAACATACATATTCATTGTGACTCCAATGTCTACATAATAACTATTGTCAAATCACTGATATCCGACTACAATGCATTGATGACTTAAATACTCACGACCAAGGTTGGTTGTGATGCCAACCGTTGGTACCGACTCGAAACTACCCGACCCGTCGGTTGATGCCGACAACTAATTACATCATTTTTTTATTTAACTATTTTGCTGTCTACAGACAATCTCTACCTCTAGGTGTCATCATTTACACAATTTATCACAAGGCCTCAAGCCAAACATTTATTCTTCTACAAGGCCTCTAGCCTTCCAATTACTCAAAATTACCAAGGATATCCCAAAATAGCTCTCAAAGCCATAAAGCCCTCAAGGCTAAAAACAATACTACTTGCCCTCAAGGCATTTCAAATATCAACAAGAAACCAAATGACACCCGAGGAGGGTCACATCTCCCCTTCCCTATACAAGATGAGCATTTCCTTCCAACTGGAAGAAGCTCTTTCTACAACCAAAACAAAACCCCAAAACTAATAGAAAAGCTCATAGAAGACATTTGCAAGACTCTTTCAACAATCAAGATACAAACATGCATATCAAACATTAGATCATACAAGAGAATAGATTAGTTCACCAACCTTCCAAAGCCCAATTATGGAAGAAATTTGATGAAGAGCTCCTTTTCCAAAACTTTCTTCTCCAAAATCTCCTTCCGCTCACAATGAACCAACCCCCTTACTCTCCTCATCCTCCTTCTTTTAAAACTAATTTCTTCTATTTTACTAATTTTCCCAAGTGGCATTAAACAACTCCACCACCCTCATCCATTAGCTTAGTGGTCTTCTAAACAATTTACCCCCACTCCAAAAGATCCCCCATTAAAGCCCACATGTTGAAATAAAATAAAATTAAGTAATCTAAAATATAAGAGGGTGGGTGACACAACACCCTCATTAAGGGGAACCCACAAAAAAGGAGGCACATGGAGACAAGCACTCCATTATGGAGTTGCTCCATGACTTGGAACTGGGCCTGAGTGTGAATTCCACTTATCCCATTGTCCCCCATGCTTCCAATTTCGTCACTTTACTTCACCTTGAAGTTGAAGTGATCATATGGAAGTTAACCCAGGGTTATCCTAGTCAAAAAGGTCCCTAGACCCATAGGGTATAACCTAGGGTTGTTTTAAACCTAGTTAGGACTCTCAGAGTCAAGTAAAAACACAAGAAGAGGGTTAAAAAGAAAGAAAGTTTAAATATCACAATAAAATTAAGTTAGAAGAAAGAACTATTTCCCTTAACCTCAGACATCATTACAACAATACAACATTACAACAATTCACAAAACACGAGGTTGATCTTAGTTCCTCATGGAACTAGATTGGCTCACAAGGGAAACAACATAGGTATGGGAGGATCTCCTGTATATGTGGTTTCGTTAGTAATACCTACACACTCAAACTCGAAGTCATTAACTCATAGAGATATCATAGCCGAAGCAATATAAATACATGCATAACTAAACATTTATACCATATAACATCCTGAAATCATATTAAAGCTCCATTTCCATTATTAACCAATCATCATCTTCTTAAAAACAACATCTAATTATCATTGCACAATCATTTCATAAAATCCATTAGGATAACAAACATGATTCCAGGATCAATAGTCTCTCAACATAAAAATAATAACAATAGCACTACAAATAGTCTCATGAACAATAATGTAAAAAGTAGGCCTCACAGTTTGGAAGTCTCTATTGCAATGGTAGCCTTCTTACATGTAACCATGATAACAATATTTGATAATCTACCTACCATGATGAACATTGAATTATTCTCATGTTTTGTTGTAGGCAGTTTTAATAAGAAATACACTGATGAATTTTGAAGGTTGGGATGGAACTGATGAATTCCAACTTGTGTTTTGGCATGGCAATGTTGCAAGGAATGCATGACTTGACATGCATCCCTTTACCTTCATGCATATGTGGCTGACACAAGTTTTGTTAAAGTGTATCAAGTGTTTTGCTAATGCCAAAATGTCCAATTGTCAAGGAATACTGCACTTCCAAAATGAGTTTTTGTCCTGAGTTAGCATATTGAACAAAGTGACATTCAAGCATGAAGAGAAAATCATCATACAAGTAGAATTCTGGGGCCCAGTGAGAACATTATGGGTCTACAAAATCTGTGTCTGCAGCTTTGTTGTCCTTCCCATGTTTATGTTCAATTATCTAATGGAATTGTTGCAACTATGGCATCCATTTCACATGACCATGCTTTGTGTATGGTGAAATTGAAGATGTTTGTGGGTAGGTGAATTATGGTCTCCTCTCCAAGATGTAATGCTACTATTGTTTAACAGTGATAGCCTATGAGATGTCCAATCTGAGTGAGCATTGCCTAGTGCGCATAGTATGATATAGTAGTCTCATTACAAAAATCAAGAATCAAGTTGATGTCAAACATAGTGGAAACAAGTTCGAAACATGGGCACGCTTTGAGTTCTTCAAAAGGCATGTTGTTGTGTTGGTCTCCAGTGAAATTTTAACTTTGTATGCACAACCAAATTGGAAGGCAAAGATATGCAAGGATCCAAGAAAACTTCCCAGCTTTGAGAATGCATTAAATTGACCTATGTGTTGGCTTTGATCTTCTCTAGATCTACATGTACACTTGTGTGGTCAATGATAACTTCAGTATCGGAGATGAATAAAAGCAGTTGTACACACCTATTTTACATGTACTTTGTGTTGGTGCATTGTGGGTAAGATGCATGTGCCATGTTTGATGTGTTCTTAGTAAGCCCTGTTATAGATGAGAATGTTGTCCAAATAACAATGATGAAGGAACTTGTGGAGAGCCTCAATATGTTGTTCATCAGAGGTTATTGATTAGGAAAGACAACATCACCAACCATTCATAAAGTCCTCTTCTTTTGAAGGTCAATTCTAGATGTAGTATGGGTTGAAAGGAAGTTGATGGTAGACTTATTTTATGTTAATTTTCAAAATTATTGTGCACTTCAGTGCTGGTCCAAAAGATCATCTATGCATGAAAGTGACTATATGTTCAACACAATTGTTTATGCACAACTGCTATGACCCATCTTTCTTTGACATAGGAAGGGTTGGAGTGACACAAGACAATTAGCTAGGTTTGATCTTCCCTTGGTTTATGAGCTCTTGAATTGTGACAAATATCGTCATTCCCTAAACAGATTGACAACAAAGTGGGATATTTGGAAGTGAGATCTTGGGCTAAGTCAATTTGACGTATAACATATAATGTGATGGAAATCCCTCGTGTTTTTGAAAGACATCTCTACTTTTGTAGTAAGGTAGCAAGTAGTTGCTGCACAATTTGTGTGAAGGGGTGTGCGGCAAGATTGTTTTTCTTAGCATGCACTAGTGTTGCTAGGAAGACCATTAGTAATACGAACTTTGTGTGCATGGGATGCCAATTTATTACCCTACTTTTTAAAATATCAGCACGACCTTAGTTATTGGTGGAGCTTCTAGTATGTGGTGAATGTAATTAGTGACTTAACATATGCTATGGATTAGCTTTGTAGGTCACATCACAGTGAAATGCATATGACTTACCAAGCGAGACACTACAAACTTCAAGTGGCACCAAGTCCTAGGTTACAATGTCACGCATAGGCTTGATACCATACTTGAAATTAAATAAATAATTTCATCCCAACTTTGGGCCCCAATCACGTTCCCCGACTACGTTCCCCTACATTGACCAATAGGATTTATTCCCTAGCCGAGCATAAATAGGAAGGGAACTCCTTGGCTCCACTCTATTGGAGGGTAAAATCCTGGGATCCACATGAGAGATTTTGTGCTAAAAAATAGAAAGGAAAAATCATCGCATAAGAATGTAGAATCTATCACGAGGGTCCTCGAAGTCAGTTTTTTCTAAAAAAAAGCTTGACCCAAAAATCCTTTCTTTGTTGTAATCATCCAAGGGACTAAGAATGTAAGTGCATTTAAATTGTGAGGCCTGGGAATCACACATCTTGTGCAATCATATATTTTTGGATTCAACCGCAATGATGAGGTGGAGACATTGTTCTTTGATCCAACACTTCATAAGAAATATGTGCTAGGACTTATGAGTTACTAGAATAGTAGGCATGAGTTTTCCACAGTGCATAGTAAATGTGAATAAAGCTTTTGGATTATACTATGTGTGTGTTTTGAGACAAAAACACATACAGTGTAATCCAAAAACTTTATTCAGAGTTACTAGAATTCAAGCAAGTAATATCAAGATCTATATCCTTTCATGCATACTTGGGGGAGGTTTGAGTGGCATGCATAAGTAGAGACATTTGTGTGTGGTACTAGCAGCATCGTGGATCTGATTTTATGGTGCTCACCCCACTTTTCTCCTTGCTTATTCCATTTTTGTGTGTGAAGAATGGAGCTAAAGTTTTCTATCCTCTCATGCATACTTGGGGGAGGTTTGAGTGGCATGCATAAGTAGAGACATTTGTGTGTGGTAACTAGCAGCATCGTGGATCTGATTTTATGGTGCTCACCCCACTTTTCTCCTTGCTTATTCCATTTTTGTGTGTGAAGAATGGAGCTAAAGTTTTCTATCCTCTCATGCATACTTGGGGGAGGTTTGAGTGGCATGCATAAGTAGAGACATTTGTGTGTGGTAACTAGCAGCATCGTGGATCTGATTTTATGGTGCTCACCCCACTTTTCTCCTTGCTTATTCCATTTTTGTGTGTGAAGAATGGAGCTAAAGTTTTCTTTTGTGCATTGCAAGAAATATGCACTTTCTTCTTAGTCATATTAGATGGGAGGGAGTCTAATTTTATGGTGCTCACCCCACTTTTCTCCTTGTTTATTATTCCATTTTTTGTGCCTGAAGAATGGAGATAAAGTTTTCTTTTATGCATTGCAAGAAATATGCACTTTCTTCTTAGTCATATTAGATGGGAGGGAGTCATGATTGACAATAGAATTCAAGCAAGCAACATCATACCTTCCTATGTATATGTAGATGAGGTTTGAATGGCATGCACAAGTAGAGACTTTTTTGTGTGGTAATTATAATTTTTCTTCCACAAAGAATGGAGTTAGAGATTTCTTTTTTTTAGGTGTTTGTTCTTTTCATTGTGATTATCTCAAAAATCCTTCCTAGGTATAGGTTGGATCTACATGTTGCTTGGAGATTTGTTCTTACATGTGAAGGAAATAAAGGTATTGGCTTTATGCTTCATCTTATTCTTCTCTTCAATCTTGACAAGGTGACAATAAGAAGGGATTACATCTTTGTGTTAGTGACCTAGTGATGTCCATCGACTTATTTCATTACCCTAATCTTTTCTATTTCATTGAATTTCAAATATACAAGAAAATCATATAACTCATTAGTGTAATCTCTTGCATATTCCTTTGACTCTTGCCTTAGCTGTTGGAATTTCATATATCCATTGTCATAGTGTTTTAGAGGGTAGAATGAGACCCTTAGCCTTCTGATCTTTGAGATCCCAATTAGCTTGTGCCATTGCAGTTGGTTTTACACCAAATACAGTTTCCCATAGGTCACGATCAACAAACATGTCTTCCATCTTAAGTTTCTATAACTCAAAATTAGTGCCATTGAATTTCTCCACCTCTAATCTTCTGGATGTGCCTGCCATCTCTTTCCTGCAACAAGATTACAGAATGCTTTGCACAAAGCTCCCACTCAAACCTAAGATTAGCTCAAAAAATCCCTACCCTACAACTAGGACCAAAGGTGATCAAGCTCTGATACCAGCTGAAAGGAAGCTAGGTGTGCAGAAATCGCTTCCTACACTAATCTAATGAGGAGAGATGAGTGCAAATTTATTTTAATCTTTATAGTTACAACAATGTTAACCCAACAACATAGATATTGCAGCAAACACATACACAAGAATGTAAGACAGAAGAAGAGAGAGACAAGATAGACATGGGGAAAACCCTTACGAGTGAAAACCCCCACACTCCAAAACACAACTCAAATGTATTATCTAAACAATGAGGTTTACAATACAGTTATAGAGCCAATGCTCTTGCAGGAGTCTTCGACACTCGTATCTAGAGACAATCTGGCAGCATAATAGTACCTTTCAATCACATAATACATCTCCTCTCCAAAGCACCTATTTATATAGAAAATACAAGGCAAAAATGGCTCTATCTTGAGATGGGCATCCAACATGGCCTCATGGCCCAAAACCCATGCCTATGGACACTTGTCCAACACTGTAGGATGTTCATGACACTTGTCAAGTCACCCCATCCCAAAGAGGTCGCCTATTCCCAAGTTGGGCAATGACAGATGCTCTCACGACTCTTACAACCGTCATAGAATCCGTCATACTGACATATCTTACAACTGTAAGAGAATATGTCATAAACAGGCTATAAATAACATATTCTCTTACAACATGTCATAACTCTCCTTGGGGCACCCAAAGATACCTTCTTCCAAGATGCCTTGTGACACATGTCTTCACCTGTTATAGAACCTTCTATTTCTGACTCTTACATGTCATAGATTCTATCATAGGAATCTGTCATAACCGTTTCAGTCAAGATTCACTTACACACTAGTCAAGATGTTGACACATGGTAGAAAACCTCTACCACACAAAATGGACGCCTATCTCCACATGGAGTGTGTTGACCATCCTAGTCATCTTACAAGTGGAGTGACAACTCATCGTGCCACTTCACAGTAAATGACAAAATAGGATGTGCAACAAAATTACAACATAGGCTAAGTGAATAAATTACATTACAATAATATATGTAAGGAATTACCAAGGTTGAGACACCTTAATTCCTAACAATATGGTAGGAGCAACCCAAATCAGTCATCCAAGAGTCATCACTAGTAACATTAGTAGAAAAAAATAAAACATCATTATCACTATCATAAGATGTAGAGTCCAAAAATACCACTTACTAAAACTTACCAACGAAAAGCAATTTAAACCATAAATAGAATGTGAATCATTTCTTTAACAGAGATATTCATAAATGCACAGTATCTTGCAAGTTACTATAAGAAAGGTGCAACCACAAGCACAATAAGTCCAAAATAAAAATTACATCTTTTACAGTTTTTCCAAGTACATCGATAATACATCAATGAGGAGTGCAATTACATACGTTGGCTATACAAGCCATACAATGATAAATACAATGATATATTCAACCTGAATTACATAAGAGGATAATAAACATGAAACCATCTTCAGCTGCCATGACTCACTAGTCTTCCACAAGTTGAAGGTCAAGAGAATCGTTAAGGTGCTTCTTCCACCCAACCACGAAGTACTACACTTCCCCAGGTTTCTTCCTACTCAAAGAATCCCCGACCCTGCATGAGGTGCCTAGTAACCTCGAATAGATGCGCAGGAGGGAAACTCTTGATGAAATCCTGATGCCTATATGCACTCTAAACTAGAATGAACATATTTCTTGCATGCAGGATGTGGCAGAGAACAATAATAATAATGACTAGGCATTTTAACATCCATCTATTTCAATGGTACACACAACTTTAGCCAAAGCATAAACAATTTGGTAATTTCGAAAAAGAAAATTACCTTCTCTGTAAGCCCACATTCGGCATCCTGTCCCAGAAGGCAAGCTTAGTATAATGTAACCAAACATCTAACTCTATTGCAACAAGCATTTGATAGAGATCTGAACTAGTTTAATTGTATAAGAAACCAAATCAAATAATTTGTTTCTGATAAGGTTTTTACTTATTCCACAATACGTTGGATCTCATTTTAAATCGCTTGTTAATTGCATAAGGAAGTGATTAAAGTCGATAGCAATGAAGAAAAGAAAACAACTACTCATGAATTTCAATCTTATCCTATTCAACTCAAGACAAAATATATTTCTTTAATGTGCAATCATTAAAATAACACATTATGATTCTATGATAACATAGTAATATTTAATTCTCTATAAGAAGGAAAAAAAATAGAAATTTCTATTTACATTAATATAAGTGTTCTCATTGTACATCTAAGTGGCATTTAAAGAGAATTTCATTAACAAATCACACTTACTCCATATTATCCATAATTTTGTATTTTGAGAAAGAAGTAAAGATATATATAACCCTAGATCTACGATAATTCGGACGAGAAGTTATACTATTGTTGATATTGGCCAAACTATTGTTTCATTTACCGGATATACTGCCACAATCTGATTGGATATCATATCAAGCTGTATAATAGCGATTACTTGAGCATAAAGGTGTGACACATGGTAACATTTTAGGAAAAAGGCTAGAATGCTAATGGCAATAAGATTAGATTCCAGACAGAATATGTTAAATGCAATAATTTCATTAGCTTATCTTTGAAACAAATTTTAGGGATCTAGCAAGCAAACTTGTAGCAGGAAGAAAAATCAAAGATGTTAGATGTATGAGATAGAGCCGATATCAAAAAGTGAGATAAATTTAATATAAAAAGAAAGTAATACACAGACAATTAGAAGCTCGAGGAAAATTCAATTATATATATATATATGCTAATGCCGACACTATGTCAAGAGGTGTAGGTTGATCCAGTTGGATGGTGAATTTCTGGAGCAGAATGAATGATCTAGAAGGCAGGTTAGACTCACCTTATCTCCTAGTTGCAACGAAGGCAATATGGCTCAAAGACAGTATTGTTCGACTGCAGATCACCTCACAATATATATATATATATATATATATATATATATATATATATATATATATGCAAAATAACTAGTCGTGACTACAGTATTCGCAATGCCTTGACTCAAAAAAAGGTCGCATGGATAAAACAAGATAAACGATAGAGATATGAAAACTTTCATCTACCAAGTATAATTACAAGTTAAAGATTTTCGTCTGGCTCATGGCGGTGATATGGACGATGTTGAGGTGACACCCATCGCCTTACCCAGCCGTGGCCTAACACAGAGGGTGAATGAAGCTCGAGAGATATTGGCTGAGGAAGAAGATTGTGGGTTAAATACTGAGACTCATAAGGCCATTCGATATTAATGAGAAAATAGGCTGATTAGTTTTGGAATGAGGTCGACTTCGTGGCCAAGTAAATAGAAAATAATAATCTAATATAATTCAATTGCTGGCCTGCTCCCATTTATAAGAAAGTTGCTAGACATAATATACATAGCAAACATTTAAGAGGAAACCAGGCATATACTAAAATGGTGTGAACAGACATAAGAGGTTATCAGCATACCAGAGATTCTACTCGATGGAAGTAAAGAGAAAACCATAGAGGTACAAACCAATGAGACACCAATACAAGGCGATTTAATGCAAAGGTTAAAGGAACATAGAAACTTACAGGTAACACTATGGCCCACAGACTTATACAATGTTGTTCAACCTTCATTTAATGGTATGGGTCTTCACAAAAAAAATGAAGAAACTGCCAAGAAGATATTCGCTCAATCTAGCCTAAATCTCCTTGCCTTCATGCATACTTCTTTTTCCTTTTTCTCCTTTAGAAAACTCGTGCCTCTCCTACAACATGCACCCTCCTTTAAAAACATTTCTCTTATTTTATTCCTGATGTTTCTATTATTTTTATCTTTTGATTTTTGCTTTTATTTCTTGTTTTTCTTCTATTTTGGTTTTCTTCCTTTGCTTTTGTTTTTCCTTCTATCTTTTTAATCATCTCCTTATCTAAAGAGATTTAGAAAGGAAAAACTCCAATTGTAAAGATTTTTCTATATATGTGTTTTAATAATAAAATGAAATTTTGTGATATGAACAAAAGGAAACACTAAATTATCCAATTTACTTTCTTTTATTTAAATAATTAAATAATTTCTATGTTTCCTATAGAAGATAAGTGAACAATTTTAAATCACAGTAACTAGATTTATACCATTTTAAATAAAAGAGAGTATGGACTTCTAACTGGTTCTATTTCAAACACATGAAACAATCAAACATAAGGAACAAATTATTTATTTGCATGTCTAATGAAGCATAAACAAAATATTTTATAACATGAATGATAAAGCAAACTCCATCAAACACAGAGGCCATTCAGGAAACAATGAAAAATGCAAATGAAATGCAAGCTAAGTGCGTGTGTGCATCTTCGATTTTCTCTCCATCCCATCCCTGTCAGGTGGCTAAGTCACCTCTACCTTAACCACACTCTTGTCTTTGACAAACCTGCAATCATTAAACTCAACTCTCCATTAATATGTCTGTATCCCAAAGTCAATAGCTGAGGCTTCACATAACATCCATTTCATCATTTTTAATAGAAATAACATTCACTTAGTTGACAACCAATTATCCATAATCATAAATAAACATATAATAGTTCTATTTATAGCTAATGTTCAGAAAGTCCGGCAGTTGAGACGTGACATCCTTCCCCACTTGGAAGAGACATCGTCCTAATGTCTTATTAAACAAATATCAAACATAAATGTCTTACACAACATAATATCAATGTATCAACCAAGTAATAACTATGCAAAATTAAAAGAGTTTATGCTAATTGTTCAAATAAGGAAAAGCTCTATCTATATCATCAGCATTCTCCCAGGTGGCATTATCCACTGAATATTGGTCCCACTGGACCTTATACTACACAACATACCAGTTTTACAACTTAACGTTGCACCTCTCCAAAATTCAGGTGGGCTCCACCAGTACCACCCCTAGATCCTGAACTTGCAATGCACACCAATCAAGAATATGTGAAGCATCTGGATGATATGGCTTAAATAAATATATATGGAAGACATTTTGGATTTGGGATAGAGCAGGCAATAGAGCAAGCCTATATGCATCCGGGTTAATTACTTCCAAAACTTTAAATGGTCCTACATATCTGGGGGCAAGCTTGGAAGCCTTGCCAAATGAAATGGAACTTTCCTGAGGTCTAACTCTCACGAAGACCTTGTCCCCTACTAAGAACTATTTGAATGTTCTATTCTTATTTGCATAAATTTTCTAGCAATATGAAGCTTGTTTCAATTTCTCTTTAATCAACTTCATCTAATCCTCCATCTCTTTCAACATTTCTGGTCCAATTACTATCATGTCTTCCACCTTATCCCAACTGATAGGTGTACGATATTTACACCCATATAGAACTTCAAAAGGAGCCATTCCTAAGGAGGCATGATATGAATTATTATATGCAAACTCCACTAAGGGAAGGTAATCCTCCCACTTATACTTTTGGTTCATACAATACATCCTTAGGAGATCCTCCACCACCTGATTCACCCTCTCCGTCTGACCATCAGTCTGAGGATGATAGGTTGAACTAAAGTTCAATTTAGTCCTTAATGATGCATTCAATGTTGTCCAAAATCTAGAAGTCATGTGAGTGTCGCGATAAGAGATGATCGTCTCCGACACTCCATGCAAATGGAAGATTTCCTCCACAAACATTTTGGCTAGGATCAAAGATCCATCCTTGAGATTCTTTGGAATAAAGTGAGCCACTTTTGTCAATTTAGCTACAACAACCAAGATGACATCATGTCGATTCTTGGTCATGGGCAGTCCTTGAATAAAATCCATACTTATACTGTGTGGCTATAAAAGTCCTGTCGGATGCACATGCTCAACCTTAAACTTGTTGGCATTCCAAGCATCGGGCTACAAGTTGTGTAACATCCTTCTTGAGTCCTGGCTAGAAGTACAAGGGTCTTAATCCTTGTATCATTTTCGTCACTTTGGGGTGCCCTAAGTATGGTGCATTCTAAAATTCCTCAAGCACTAGCTTCTGCAACTCCCCCGAGTTAGGAACATACATCCGTCCTTGATACCTTAATAGTCCATTTGTCTCAATCATATATCCATCAAACTTGTGACCAGAGGAATCCCGCTCTAAGGCTTGTTTCACTCTAACATAATGTTGATCTTCTAGTAGAGCCTGAATCACCTGTTGCTTGAAATTTGATCTTATAGTGAGCATAGCTACAAGATGTCTCCTACTAAGGTCATCCACCACCCTATTTTCTTTCCCCTTAATATATTCGATTCCAAAATCATACTCACTCAAAACTCCAACCATCTTCTCTGTTGAGCATTTAGATTGGGTTGAGTTTAGATATACTTAAGTCCCAAATGGTCTATTTTTAATTTGAAGGGCTTTCCTAAAAGGTAGTGTCTCCACATTTGAAGGGCATGCACTATGGCATCCAACTCCAAATCATGCAGTACATAGTTCAATTCATGTTGTTTCAATTTTTTGGATTCATATGCCACCACCTGTCCATCCTACTTAAGTACTCCTACACCATCACCTGAAGCATCTGTTACCACAATGAAGTGCCCATTTGGATTTGGCACAGTTAAGATAGGTGCGGAGGTGAGCTTCTCCTTCAAAAGCTGAAATGCATGTTCACACTTGTCACACCACTCAAATTTCTTTCCCTTTTTTTGGAGTGAAGTGATGGGTGCTACTATCATAAAGAACCTCTTTACAAACTTCCTATAATATCCAGCAAGTCCCATAAAACTCTGAAATTTCATTACATTATGTAGTGTAGGCCAGTCCATAATTGCTTTGATCTTTTCCAGATCCACTACTATCCCTTCCGCTGAAATGACGTGACCTAAATAGTGCACCTTACTTTGATAAAAAGTGCATTTGGATAGCTTCCCAAAAAGCTTACACTCCCTCAAGCATTGCAAGACTATCTTAAGGTGTTTATCATGTTTCTCCACTCACTTAGAATAAATCAGAATGTCATCCAAAAATACTAACACAAAATCATCCAAACAGTCTTGGAATACACTGTTCATTAGATTCATGAATGCCGCTGGGGCATTGGTTAACTTGAACAGTACCACAGTGAATTCATAGTGCCTGTATCGAGTCCTGAATGCAATCTTAGATATGTCCTCATCTTTTATCCTCAATTGGTGGCATCCCGATCTTAGATCTATCTTTGAGAACACCTTGGCTCCCTTCATTTGATCAAATAGTTCATCTATCTGTGGGAGTGGGTATTTATTCTTTATGGTAGCCTTGTTGAGCATTCTGTAATCTACGCAAAACCACAAGGTTTCATCTTTATTTTTCACAAAAATAACTGGTGCTCCCCAAGGAGACACGCTTGGTCTTATGAACCCTGGTTCAGTAACTCCTGTAACTATGCCATCAGTTCATATAACTCAGTGGTAGTCATTTTGTAAGGTGTTTTGGACTGAGGCTCAGTTCCAGGCAACAAATCTATCAAGAAGTCGAACTCCCTTTTTGGTGGTAACTCGGTTAGCTCATCTGAGAACACATCTTGAACCTCTTTTAGAATAGGATAATAATTAATTGATGGCTTTGAGTTATCAAGGTCTCTAACCTTAACTACATAAATGGCACACCCCTTCTTATTAGCTTTCATCAAGTGCATGGTTGAGATTTGCCTAAGTTCTAAGGACCTCCTCAAACCATGAATTTTCACACAGTTTCCTTGATCATCTAGGCATCTCACAATTTTCCCTTCATAGTCCATTATTGACTTATGCTGAGTGAGCCAGTTAATCCCCAAAATTACATCGTAAGACCCTAAGGGTGCCACATATAGGTTGACTTGGGTTTGGAAGCTGGGGAGGTCTAACTCACTACAAGTAAGACATAGCTCTACCTTCTTTTCTACCCGATTTCCATATTGAAGTTTCCATGAATTAGCCACATAACCGGGTTTAACAGATAACTTAGAAATTACATTAGGATCTACGAAACATTCAGTTGCTCCAGTGTCAATTAATATAGAAACAAGACAACCAAAGAGCTTACCAGTACATTGGATTGGTGTCACTTGGAAATCTGCTTGGTGATTGTCAACCACCACATGGATATGGTCCTGGTTCCTATTCTTTTGGTTATTTGCTCACTGCGGACACACACTAGCATAATGCTCCCCACCACAAGTGTAACATCCTCCACAGGCTGCTCTAGGTCTATCTGACATGTCTCTTATGTTGCTGTTATTATTGTTGTTGTTGTAATTCACCCTTTTATTGTTGTTATTTTGATTCCCACCATTTCATTCTTGTGAGTTATTCCCTCTTTTTAGATTCCTGATCTACTGATTGTTAGTGTTGCCTTTATTATTATTATTCTGGTTATTGTTGTTCCCCTGAAACTTCTTGTTCCCATATTTTGCATCCCTGCTCTTGAGGTAGTTGGCAACCTATTTTAACTTTTGCTCCTATTTGATTGATTTCTCAAAGACTTCATCCATAGTTGAGGGGTTGTGAATATCCACATCTGCCCCGATCTGAGGCCTTAACCCCATAATAAATTTCCAGATTCAAAACCTCTCATCTAAATGGTACTGATGTACATATTTGAGTAGATGGGAGAATCTTTCTCAGTACTGTGTCACTGTCATCCCTCCCTGAGTCAGATTCTTAAACTCAATCATCTTTTTGTCAAAGTACAACTAGGGTAACCATTTCTTCCTAAAAAGTTGCAGGAAGTACTCCCATGTTATTTCTCCAAGTAACAACCGCTTCTTAGATTTCTCATTGTCCCACCAAGTAGCTGCTTCACCGGTGAGTTGATATGATCCCCAGATTGCTTTGGTCTCATTGGACAAGTTGTGAAGGGCAAAATACTTCTCCATTTCTATGATCAATGCCTCCTCCCCATCTCCAATTGTCTTGCCATCAAACTTAGGCGGAGTAACCTAATGGAGATTGAGTGTCATTGATGTCAAAATGGTGTTGAGTTCTCAGTTTGATTGATGTCATCAGGATCAGTGTAGTCAGATATGCAAATGTAGTAAGACATGAGATGCTCCCATTTGATCAGAATATCTTCATGGATACTCATGTTCATATTGGTTCATATTTGATCATCATGGTTATGACAGGTCCTTGGAGTTCTCAGTTTAGTTTTATGATGTTGATCATAGGGTTATCATGTTGATCATGGTGTTATGATGTTGAGTTGATGTATTGAGTTGATTGATCATCATCTTCTTTCATGTCCATGGGACTTGTTTGATCAGTTTGATCACATCAATTGTTGATGCTCACATAAGATATTGATGCTAACTTGTTTGTATTGAACTTACATTCTTGATGTTCACAGGAGGTAGTTGTTCATGAGTTGGTAGTGGTCTGATTCATGTGAATGGTCCTTGATGTCTTCAGAGGCAAAAAATGATTAGAGTTGCATTTGATCAGAACTTTGGTACTTTATCTCCTTGTATGTGGTTATTAGGTTAAGTCAAAGACATCATGTTGAACTTGATTGTAAGGCATCATGTTGAGGTTGATAATGTTAAGAATGTTGCATGCATCATGATAAGATTGTCAAAAAGGATGTGTGTGCTTCATGATGACCTTCATGGTAACTTGTTGAAGGCACTGATTTTATACTCTCAAGTTTAAGAGTTGAAGGTGTTGGTTCTTAATCCGACTGGATGCTTATTCCCAGTTATCCCTACAAGGTAGCCATCAATGATCAACAGGATCTCTGGGCCAGCGGCCAACAGTATAGGAGATAGACTCTATAAATATCTCCTCTTCTTCTTTAGGCTCTGCAGAACCAAGGGGGGTATTCCTTACTCAACATCCATGAGATATGCTTATGGATTGCTTGGGATGTTGATACAAAGCAGATAAATCCTCTTTTATGTAGACCAAAACTGTGAGATAAGTGCAAAGGGGCTAGCTTTGGGCCTATTTTTAGTTGTAGAGAGAGGATTTGGGTCTTAAACTACTCCTAAAGTCCTAAAGGTTTAATTTGAAGTTTAAGTTTGATTTTATGTGGATGCAAAACTAGGACCTTGGGTATAACCTCAATACAAGACTAGATTGGTGCCTATCTAGGGCTCGGAGTCAGTAGATGTACACATGTGAATGGCCTGCATGAACATATACCAAAGACTAGATATCAAGGGGTTTTGTAGTATCTACCTTATAGATACCTCCCAAGATAAGGTATCCTGTTATCTCTACTTACAATATCCTCACTGCAGTATACTATTCCCAACCCTTGATCTAAAACATTTAATCTACTCCTTGAGTAGAAGTAAGAAATCAAGCATTCAACACAACAAACCTGTATTCTAGAATCATAAACACCCCTTAGATGCTCAGACTCAGAGGAAGAACATACTCAGTTTGGAGACAGATGACATAATACATGCAATATAGCATTACTCATTTAGATTAACATGATATCAGTGGATTA
Organism: Cunninghamia lanceolata; assembly: GCA_027924645.1. Lineage (NCBI taxonomy): Eukaryota > Viridiplantae > Streptophyta > Pinopsida > Cupressales > Cupressaceae > Cunninghamia > Cunninghamia lanceolata. Next base: position 1,141,869 of record BSBN01000747.1, read on the forward strand.
ATGCATAAAAACATACAACATGAGACTCATAAACTCACAAGACATCCAGAAAAGGGCCACCAAAGAAGTTGTATTGTGTCATAGCGCCCAAAATTTTGTCTAGTTTTCAACAACCAAAAAATGGCAACACAGCCTGCTATATACAGCAGGAAGGTCCTCAGCATTAATTACATGGCAAAAGTCAAAAGTCTGCCAAATACAGCTCATTTTGAGGAAAGGGCGCTCAAACATTGAATGTAGTAAGTGGAAAAGGAGACAGGAAGGGGTTTCGAGCCACGCGCCGCCGCTTGGGGATCCTCAACCTCAATCGGGTACTAGATCTGTCTATATCATCGCTCATACCCTATAACATCTGCCATTAATGTCCACCTACTCGCGATCTTGAGAATGCAGTGGTCGCATGATTCCTTGAAATCTTTTCCCGCCAAGAATCATGATCCTGATATTTCAAAATATGAGGGAACTAATTATCCCACATGTACCCCGCGGTAACCTCCCCAATACAATATAAATTGGGCCGAGAGCATACATAATGTTGGTGCTTTTGCTCTTGACGGCATCAACATATACCTCATCATGATCCTACCACATGATGCTCCGATGCTCAATATCATCCTGACGTCAACCTCATCGGCACCACCTAATGCATCGGAGGAGAATCCTCCTGCCTTGCCGATACCATATGTCTTGCCGATGATCCACATGATTATGTCTACTAATATCCTGATGATGTCACCATCATATTCACATACCACCCTTCGAGAAACATCACCTCTTCCGCAAGATATCTAGCCGCATTATAGCTTCGCTATAATATCGGGGTGATATTTAAAATATGACTGATATTTGGGATATCACCCCCCTCCTTCAGAAAATGATGCAGCTGTTCGAGAAGCAAATATCACCCCCGCATAAAACTGATGTCAACAGCATTGGGCGATAAAAGAACATCGGGGTGATCTTAACTAAGATCACCCGATATTTGAAACATGATGATGACCCCCTCCTTCAAAATATAGGGTCATGCCAGAATATGAGGAGGAGGCATAAAGACTTAGAACTTTGACAGGCATAACTCCCTCACCAGGCCAAATTTCAGAGTGATGCAAAAGGCAATCCTGCTTGGGATTTTACACTGCTCCACATGGCAAGCCTCTTGAAGCAAGATTCAGACTTTGAGTTTTTCAGATTTCAGACCTCAGGATCACAAACATATTTGACATGATGCTCATGCATACTGAAAGATGCAGCATAGATAGAAATCTTGACATGTCATAACATCATGCCTCAGAAATTTTAGGATTTGAATGAAAAATCCTACAAATACTCAAGCTCAAAATCCTAGACATAAATGGGTACCAACACAGGCTCCGATTGGGGATGTACAGGCACAAGATTGCGGCGAGGACCAGACTACTCTGGGGCAGACTAGATAAAACACAAAACGTAAGACAACACTGACTATACAAGGCATGTACAAAACATTTACATCCAGTTTACAGTGTGCACAAAGATGCTTCATTCATGAGAAAAAGGCCTTAAGGAATTTACCGTGCACAGGCAATTCCAGTAGTTCACCATCCAGGGTCTGGAGGAAGTAGGCATCATCCTCATGGGTGTTACTGATTTGATATGGGCCCACCCATAAGGGCTCAAACTTACCGTGCTTGCCCCTATCCTGATTCCTTGCATTCCACATAAGGACCAGGTCACCTATCTGAAACCTTCTTTCTGTAGTTCTTTTGTCAAATAGATACTTCACCTTTTGCTATTTCATGATATTTGTCCTGTATGCCTCCCTTCTGATCTCATCTAGTGCAACCAGCTGATTTATCCTTTCTGTCATTGAGTATTCAATTTCCTCATCATTTTCTTGTACGAATTTATAAACTAGTAGGAGGTTATTCATAGGCAATCTAGCTGCTGTACCATATACTAACTCAAAAGATGACCTTCCAGTTGCTCTTTTCACTGTCACCCTATCAGCCCATAATGCCAACCTTAACTTTGAATCCTATGCCCTCTTATTTTTATCTATCACCCTCTTGATTATTTTCATGAGGCTTCTGTTGCTTGACTCTACCTGACCATTTCCTTGTGGATGGTATGGTGATGTATGTGACAAACTAATCCCATAGTTATTGCAGAAATCAATAAACTCACTAGACCTGAAGCACATTGCATTATCTGTGACCAATTTGACTGGTACTCCAAATTTGATAATAATATTTTCTAGGATGAAATCCATCACCACTTTGCTTGTAGCCCTTTTAGTTGGAATTCCCTCAATCCATCTAGTAAAGTAATTAGTAGCAACCAAAATCCAACTATGTCCTCCACTTGATTTTTCTGGGATTTCCCCTATAAAATCAATTCCCCATTGCTGAAATGGAGATTCTACAATTATAGTCCTAAGGGGTAATGCACCCTCATATCTTAGCTTTCCTGAGAACCTTTGGCAAGAATCACATCTCCTCACCAACTTCTATGCATCTGAGAAAAGAGTTGGCCACCAGTAGCTTGCTCTAAGAATTTTGTGGGCTGTTGTCCTGGCAGTGTAATGTCCACCACACATTCCTTTGTGCAGCTCACCTAAAATATCAGCAGCCTAATTTTCATCCACACATCTAAGTAGTACACCATCAGGATTTTTCCAATATAGTTCTCCTTGTACAACAATGTATCTGATTGCATGTAGCTTCAATGTCCTCATCTGACTATCATTGAAGTGGGAAGGATAATTCAAATTCTGCAAATAATACACAATGTCCTTGTACCATTCAGACTTTGACACATTTACTACTTCATCTTGAGCTACATTCACTTGGCATGCTTCCAAATTTGACTCAGTCATTATCTTGGCTAAGCCTTGTCCCCTTACCAACTTTGTGATCTGTATCTCTATGTTGAATTCTTGTAGTTTATTTATCCATCTGCACCTTCTTCCAGTTACCTCCCGTTGAGTGAAAATATCCTTGACTGCTGCATGAGGCACATATGCGACTATTTGTGAGCCTACTAAATAAGGCCTGAAGCTCTTGACTGCTCTAACCAATGCATATGCTTGTTTCTCCATGATGTCATACTTCAATTCGGCAGCCTGCAATGACTTACTAAAGAAAGCTATAGGTTGTTTAAAACCTTCTTCATTTTTCTGTAAAAGGTATGCAGCAATAATTTGGAAAGAAGCAAATGAAAATAATTGAAATGACTTAGAAAAATTAGGAGATTTTAATACAGGAGCCATCTTTATAGCTTTTTTTATGTTCTGAAATGATCTAGTTGCTTCATCTTCCCATTTGACAGTTGCATTCTTCTTCAACATTTTAGAGATCTCCTTGGTGGTCTCTACAAAGTTAAGCACAAATCTCCTAAAAAAATTAATTTGTCCAAAGAAGGACTGAACACCTTTCACTGCTTTTGGGATCTAAATTTTGTCAATTGCAGCCACCCTTTCAGGATCAATCCTTACTCCATCCTTGGAAACAATGTGTCCAAGCAGTTTTCCTTCTACAACCCCAAAAGCACATTTCTTTGGGTTGAGTGAGATGCCATACTCTAATGCTCTAATAAAAATTTGTTCCAGGTGCATACAGTGCTGCTCCTCCTTTGAAAAGGTAGTTAAGTCATCTTGATACACAACCAAGATTGAATCAATCAATCCTGCGAAAGCAACATCCATGGCCCTTTGAAATGTGGCACTTGCGTTTGTCAGTCCAAACGGTATCCTTACATAGACATATATTCCCCATGGAGTGGTGAAGGCAGTCTTGAATTGCTCTGATTCCTTTACCTTCACCTGATTGTACCCTAAAAATCCCATGGATAAAAGTTCACAGCCAGTCACTTTCTGCAGCATAGCCTCCATGTTAGGCAGTGGATAATTATCCTTCAAAGAAGATACATTCAAATTTCTAAAGTCCACACAAAGTCCGATATCACCATTCTTTTTTCTGACTGGGACAAGATTAGACACCCAAGTTGAATGTCTGATAGGCATAATTATTCCAGCCTCCCTAAGCTTCTTGAGTTCTTCCTGCATCTTGGGGGCTAAAGTGGGGTTGATAGGTCTTTGTTTTTGTCTAAATGGTTTAGCTCTAGGCTTCAAAGGGATTTCATGCTGAAATAAGTCCTCTCTATAAGCTTTCAGGTCTTCATATGACTAGGCAAAAACATGTTTATATTTTCTCAGTAATGCAATAAGCATAGTTCTGATATGTGGCTTGAGCTGTTTGCCCACGTATACTTTTTTGGGTGCATAAGATGTCCCCAAGTTTATCTCCTCTAAATCATTCTTGTTTGTTGGAGATGACTTTGTAACAAGTTGATCCCTATTGTCAAAAGCTCTCTCTAAAGCGACCAGCCCTCTAGGGATCTTATTTGTCTTGAGTTGAATTATTTCTTTCCCTAAGAGAGTGTCCTTTCCATCTACAACCTCCACAAAATTCTAGAAATCCATTTCTTGGTTCTCAAACTCATCAATGCAATGTAAAAATCTCAGTAAATCCTTATCATCATTAAATACCTGCCAGCTGCATACATTATCTGGCACTGCAGGTCTAAGCTTGACCTCAACATTTGTCACATCAAACAGAGTTATATCATCTGGCCTAATGGCTACATTAGCTAGAAAATCTGCCATAACATTCTTTGACCTCTCTATCCAGTTTATTGAAAATGCATCAAACAATTCAATTGTATTCCAGACAACATGCTTATATTGTTTTAACCTCTTATTTTTTGAAGCATATTTATCTCTAACCTGGGAAACAATTAACTCTGAGTCTCCAAACACCCTTAACATCTTAATTCCATGTCTCAGAGCAACATTCAATCCTAACAACAGAGCCTCATACTCTGCAATATTATTTGTGCAGACAAACTTCAACAAGAAAGAGAATTTTAGAAGATTACCAGCTGGAGACAAAAAAACAATTCCAGCACCAGACCCTTCCTTCGAACAAGCTCCATCAAAATACATGGTCCATAGGTCCTGCTGGTCCAACCGTTGAATGCAAATATTCTTTTCTTTATTTCCTTCATCACCTGAGACAACTCTGAAATTATCACAGTCAGTGTCCACAAAGCATATATGCTCCTTTGATTCTTGATCTTCCACTATCTCTAATGACCTTTCTTCTTTGATCAGTTTGACATCCTTGCCATTCATTGGGATCATAGCATATGACAAATCTAATTGCATACTCCCACCAATTAATGCTGCCCATCTTCTTGACAGCAACATGCCATATTGTGTCTTGATATCAACAACCGTTATGTTCATTTTGTAGGTCCTTTCTGGATATGTTGCCAGTCTGAAATTTACATCTTTCATAATTCCAATGATTGGTACCTCTCTAGCATCCATGGCATAGCACTTCCCACATGCCTTATCTATTTTTAACCCAGCTTGCTGCATGATAGCCAAAGGCATGATGTTTGTAGATGCTCCTAAATCAAGCATACAATTCTTAATTATTTTTCCATCTATGACAAGGGAGACATAAAATGGTTCAACTTGTGAAGGGCATTTTGTCATGGTCATGCCTAGATACACTTCAGGAGTCTCATCCTCTTCAACACACAGAGCTTGCTTCTTACTTTGGGTTTCAACATTCCGATCAGCCTGACAAGCTACCTCTGAGATCAAGGACACTGCCTTATTTCTAAATTCATCCACCTTCATCAGCTCCATTAATGGGACAGAGAGTTTTACCTGGGACAGGACTTGAGTTATATCAAATGGAGCATAATTTTGTATAACAACTGTAGCCTGATCCACATTTTTACTTCTATCTTGGGATGATCCAGCTTTGATTCTTATGGTCCCCTGACTGTCATTCCCGACCTGGGAAATTTTGCTTTGATCCTCAGCCTGGGGAATTCTATTCTCTGGTCCTTGAGGATCATAACCTATTTTTTGCTTAAAATTTTGCTTGTTATTGCTCCATTGTTTCTTTTGTGGTTCAGTATCTTTATGACTGTGCACTGGCTGGTTTGCAAAAGTATTCTCTAGTTGGTGTGAGTTGCTTACCTGAGCTTTACCCCTGAGATTGTAATTGCCTTTGACTTGAGCTACTGCTGCAGCTGTGAGAGCTCTAATCTCTTCATCAAAAGGCCTCCTCAAGTTATTCAAAAAATTATGTGAGTCCTGAGCACAAGCATAATTGTCTTCATCATCTTCATCATCTTTATCACAGGAAACCTGCTGGCAAACCTGGGTCCCATAACCTGTACTTTCAACTGCATGATGATATGAACACCCCCTGTTTGTGGACGACATATTGACATTATCCCCTTGCATATAATGCAGCTTATCGTACTCATCACAGGCAACAACATTGTCATATAGGGATTGAACAATCATACATTGTGACTGTGAATGAGGCATGTGACATATGATACACCATGGGGTATCATTAACAATATTTATAGCTTTCTTCAAAGGGTCAGGTGTTTCTCTAACATTTTGAGTCCTTTGACTTGAGTTGTTATGTGGAAACATAGGCTTACCATTATGCCAATTTGTATTGTATGGCATGTCATGTAATGACGGCCTCTTTTCTTGTCTTTGGCAAACCTGTCTGTCAGGACCTATTCCTTTTTCATTTTTGTCTAATCTATAACTCAGGTCCTTAACATCATTTGTCAATTTATCTATCTTGTCTTCAGAAGCAGATGTATTGCCTTGAGCATTCTGAGATTTAGTATTTGGATTTTGTAGAATTTTTACATCATCTCTTCTGTTTGTCTTACCAGACGCTTTCCTATTATTTTCAATATTTGTTGCAATCCTGAAAGCATCCTTGAGGCTGTGAGGACTCTTGTCTCTCAATCCATATGTTGTTTTGGCATCAAAAGCATTTATATAGAGCACAATGCACATTGGTTCATTAGGCCTCATGTGATGTGGCAATTTGTTTAGTACCTTAGTAAATCTAGCATTGAAATCAGCAACCTGTTCATTTGACCCTTTGGTGATATTGGTAAATTCATTTACAAAGAAGCTTGGGTCAGTTTTGTCACCATATTGTTCTTTGAACATCCTTCTAAAATCATCCCATGATAAGATACTCCTGTTAGGCAGACCCTTGTACCATTCTCTGGCCTCATCAACTAAAGCTTACATAAATAATTTCATAAAGACATCCTCATGCTCAACCTCAAAGTTGTCCATGATGTTCTGAAAAACTTTTAAATGGTCTTCACCTGACACAGTATTGTTTCCTGAAAACTTAGGCACTTGCAGCCTCACATGTTTGTCAATAGGATTGGGGTAATCAGGAATGCCATCAAAAACTAACTGCCTGAATCTATCTAGTTGCATAGGCTGTCTTCCAAACTGATTTACATTTACATTTCTATTTGCATTTTGATTTCTGACATTATTTAATGGTATTCTAAGATTATTTGCATTATGTCTCTGATCATCATGCTGATGATGAACTTCATCTCTGTGTTGAGTTCTTTGCATATTTGCATTGCCAAGGGTAGGAACTGAATCATTCAGAGCAACTCTTAGAGCTTGCACTTTCTGTCTCATGTCATCTCTGATCTTTACTGCTTGCAGATATTCTAATTCTGCCCTTAAGCTCTTAATTTCGTCAGCTAGTTCTTCTTCTCTAGGCATAGAAGAAGATGGCTTTATCACATTCTGATCATCATTATCATCATCCCTTGGAGACTCAACCTCTTCAAATCTATCACTGGGATCCAAGAAAGGGCATTCTTGAAAAACTTCTGACCTTACTCTCAGAGCACCACCCTTCTGTCTTTCATATACATTCTAGATTTTAGCCTCAGTGTTTGAAAAATAGGGCATTGTTTGCTCTGAGGATCCTGGATTGTCCTGAATAAATTCATTTTTCCTTGGGCTAGGAGAACCATCTTGACTAGCTTGAATAGCCCCTTTTTTCTTATACATCATTTTTATAGGTAACTCTTCAAACGAAGGGTTACGTTGGGATCTTCTCCCTTGCGTACAAATCTGTACTCTACCGGTTGGGAGATTGGTTCGGAGTCACCAGTTATTACTAGGAATTGTTTTCTTTTAAAATCTGGGTTCTGTTACAAAGCATTCCCCAGTGGAGTCACCAATTTCTGGTGCAACTCAGATGGGCAATAATTTACTAGGGATGAAAAGATAACACTTCACTTCACTTCACTTCCCTCCCCCAGCGGAGTCGCCAATTTCTGTTGGTTCTTAATTTGAATGGATGCTTATTCCTAGTTATCCCTACAAGGTAGCCATCAATGATAAACATGATCTATGGGCCAGCGGCCAACAGTATAGGAGATAGACTTTATAAATATCTCCTCTTCTTCTTTAGGCTCTGCAGAACCAAGGGGGGTATTCCTTACTCAACATCCATGAGATATGCTTATGGATTGCTTGGGATGTTGATACAAAGCATATAAATACTCCTTTATGTAGACCAAAACTGTGAGATAAGTGCAAAGGGGCTAGCTTTGGGCCTATTTTTAGTTGTAGACAGAGGATTTGGGTCCTAAACTACTCCTAAAGTCCTAAAGGTTTAATTTGAAGTTTAAGTTTGATTTTATGTGGATGCAAAACTAGGACCTTGGGTATAACCTCAATACAAGACTAGATTGGTGCCTATCCAGGGCTCGGAGTCAGTAGATGTACACATGTGAATGGCCTGCATGAACATATACCAAAGACTAGATATCAAGGGGTTTTGTAGTATCTACCTTACAGATACCTCCCAAGACAGGGTATCCTGTTATCTCTACTTACAATATCCTCACTGCAATATACTGTTCCCAACCCTTGATCTAAAACATTTAATCTACTCCTTGAGTAGAAGTAAGAAATCAAGCATTCAACACAACAAACCTGTATTCTAGAATCATAAACACCCCTTAGATGCTCAGACTCAGAGGAAGAACATACTCAGTTTGGAGACAGATGACATAATACATGCAATATAGCATTACTCATTTGTGGATTAATGCAGAAAAACATACAACACGAGACTCATAAACTCACAAGACATCCAGAAAAGGGCCACCAAAGAAGTTGTATTGTGTCATAGCGCCCAAAATTTTGTCTAGTTTTCAACAACCAAAAAATGAGCAACACAGCCTGCTATATACAACAGGAAGGTCCTCAGCATTAATTACATGGCAAAAGTCAAAAGTCCGCCAGATACAGTTCATTCTAAGGAAAGGGCGCTCAAACATTGAATGCAGTAAGTGGAAAAGGAGACAAGAAGGGGTTTCGAGCCACGCGCCGCTGCCTGGGGATCCTCAACCTCAATTAAGTACTAGATCTGTCTATATCATCGCTCATACCCTGTAACATCCGCCATTAATGTCCACCTACTCGCGGTCCTGAGAATGCAGCGGTCGCATGATTCCTTGAAAGCTTTTCCCTCCAAGAATCATGATCCTGATATTTCAAAATATGAGGGAACTAATTATCCCACATGTACCCCGCGGCAACCTCCCCAATACAATATAAATTGGTCCGAGAGCATACATAATGTTGGTGCTTTTGCTCCTGATGGCATCGACATATACCTCATCGTGATCCTACCACATGATGCTTCGATGCTCAATATCATCCTAACGTCAACCTCATCGGCACCACCTGATGCATCGGAGGAGAATCCTCCTGCCTTGCCGATACCATATGTCTCGCCGATGATCCACATGATTATGTCTACTGATATCCTGATGACGTCACCATCATATTCACATACCACCCTATGGGAAACATCACCTCTTCCGCAAAATATCCGGCCACACTGTAGCTTCGCTATAATATCGGGGTGATATTTAAAATATGACTGATATTTGGGATATCTCCCCCCTCCTTCAGAAAATGATGCAGCTATTCGAGAAGCAAATATCACCCCCCGCATAAAACTGATGTCAATAGCATCGGGCGATAAAAGAACATCGGGGTGATCTTAACTAAGATCACTTGATATTTGAAGCATGATGATGACCCCCTCCTTCGAAATATAGGGTCATGCCAGAATATGATGTGGAGGCATAAAGACTTAGAACTTTGACAGGCATAACTCCCTCACCAGGCCGAATTTCAGGGTGATGCAAAAGGCAATCCTGCTTGGGAGTTTACACTGCTCCACATGGCAAGCCTCTTGAAGCAAGATTCAGACTTTGAGTTTTTCAGATTTCAGACCTCAGGATCACAAACATATTTGACATGATGCTCATGCATACTGAAAGATGCAGCATAGATAGAAATCTTGACATGTCATAACATCATGCCTCAGAAATTTTAGGATTTGAATGAAAAATCCTACAAATACTCAAGCTCAAAACCCTAGACAAAAATGGGTACCAACACAAGGCACTGATTTTACTTGAGAAGTTCACATGGAGGAGGTTTCTTGGTGTCTTGTGTGACTTTGTTCTGACTTAGTTGATCATGTCTCTGGAGTAAAATTACCTTCAGGATATCAGGATATGCTTTTTCAAAGCAGTATTTCAAGATGTCATATATGAAAAAGATGTTCACAAATGTGCATCAGTTAGAGATCATATTCATGCATTTAAGCTTTCAAGAGTATTATTAGTTGAGGATCTTTAATGGATGAAAGTGTTATTGATAGAGGTATTAAATGATCAGGAGGTATCTAAAGTCAAATGGTCACACAAAAAAGAATCATATTTGTCAAGGTTTAAATGTGCCTCAAATGTTAAACAAACATCTATTAAAAGTCCTAACATGGTCTATTTGAAACCGTCATACATTGTAATCACTTTTTGTTATATTTCAAAGTTGACCTTTCGAGCAGGTTAGAAGCCACTTAAATGGCAACTAATAGGGGTCGTGAACATTTGGAAACTGGCCCCCTCTTCCTAGCGGGACCGATGACACCAGTCTGCATCATGGGCACGGGGTGCCAAAAGTGAAATTAATGGCCTTCATTTAAAAATTTGATGAGAGTGAAGTGTTAGATCAACAGCCAATGTTTAAAGTTAGTCACCCATCTCACGAGCTTGCTCATTGACATGTATTTAACCATCAATCAAATGTGACAACAAGAAATAAGACTTTTCTAAGGCTATTTTTAGCCATTTTAATCAGACATATTTTTGTGAGATTTTAAAGGATAATTTTTGGAGATTCCTTTCTAATTTTTAATACCTTTCGTGGTAGAAGAGATAAAGAAGGAAGTCATTTTGTTTTTTCCTAAAATGAGTGGAATGTTGATTAATATTCTTTATGAGTGAAAATTATAGGCTTTTTAATGCCTTCTTTTTCTTTACTCATTGAAATGAAGAGTTGGTCCAAGATAATGAAGGGTTTGATGATTTATTTTAATATTGAAGATTATTTGTTGCAGATTGGAGTTTGTAGAAGATTTTTTATGAGAAGGGAAAATGAATTTGTGAAGATAAATGTGAAGAAGAATATAAAAGGACTTCATGCAGATGAACAGAGAGATATTATTTTTAGGGCAGATTGATTAATGATTTTTGCAAAAAATAAATGTCATTTTATGATTTCTAACTTTTATTTTTGCAGATAGAGGAAGATGAATGGTTGTACAAAGAAGAGGGATATGATTTTATTTTTACAGATTCTTCATGAATGGAAATGGTCATACAGAGAAGAGAAATGATTTATTTTTGCAGGTGAATGGATTTTTGAAGATGATTTATGCAGAGAGGAAAGGAATATGAGAGGATATTCTATTTTTTATATAATGAATTTGCAGGTGCATTGTGTGTGATTTTTGGAAATCTAAGATATGATGAGATGAAGACATTATTTTAAGTGTGGAAGAGAAAATGTAGGTGAATTAGGTTATTCAGAAAGTGATTGAGAGAAATGAATGAGATATATTTTGAAGGTGATTTTATGAGATGATTTAAGTGATTGTATTTGAATCTTTGTGTGAGTGATGAATCACAGGGTATGTAATGGTACAAATCATATTGACTTGCAATCATTTCTTGCACATGAGACTTTATGTTTTGATAATGGTGATTTATGCCAATGAAGCTTTGTATCCCAGTGAGGCTTTGTATGTCAGTGAGACAATTGTTGTAATCAGTAAGATTCAAATAAGCCAGTGAGGCAAATTTTCAGAGTGGTTTTTTATCCCTATGAGGGTTTTCCACTCATCAAAACCTATGTCATGTATTTTCATTGTGATTGATTATGTTGTATCTATTTGATCATCTTTATTGAAGTTTTGTATATCATGATGACTATGTTTTTTAGTGAACTCCTTTGCACAACATTTTTTAGTCAAGATTTGAAATGTTAAAAATTATACAACACTGATTCACCCCCCCTCTCAGTGTTGTCCTATATTCCAACATAACCTTCCTAAGGTCCTTGTCCAACTCCTCAGCTACCCTATCCTAATTATTTGCAATTCCTTCATTTTCAGGGTTTCTCACATCACTTTTATGGATCCCATTCCCATTTTGGTTTTGCCCTACTTGGCATGTTTCAATTTCTTGCTCTAGATTGTCCATCCTAGCCCCTTGTTGAGTCAACAGGGCAAGGATTTGGTCCAAACTCTCATTTTGGTCACCATGGGACCCTCCACTTCAGTTAGTGTTTAATCTGCACACATTTGCATCTTTAGCATAGATAGGTGAAGGTTCTAGAATTTAACCTATACTCTCTGATACCAAATGTAAAGTTTGAAAATACCACTTACTAAAAATTACCAACAAAAACTAATTTAAACCATAAATAGAACGTGAATCATTTCTTTAACATAGATATTCATAAATGCACAGTATCTTGCAAGTTTCCATAAGCAGAAAGGTGCATCCACAAGCACAATAAGGAAAATAATCATTACATCTTTTACAGTTTTTCCAAGTACATCGATAATACATCAATGAGGAGTACAATTACATACGTTGGTTATACAAGCCATAGAGTGATCTATACAATGATATATTCAATCTGAATTACATAAGAGGGTAATAAACATGAAACCATATTCAGCTGCCATTACTCACTAGTCTTCTGCAAGTTGAGGTCAAGAGCATGGTTAAGGTGCTTTTTCCACCCAACCACGAAGCATTACACTTCCCTGGGTTTCTTCCTACTCGTAGAATCCCTATTCCTGCACGAGGTGCCTAGCAACTTGGAATAGATGGGTAGGAGGGAAACTCTCAATGTAAGCTTGATGCCTATATGTACTCTAAATTAACTAGAATGAACATATTTCTTGCATGCAGCAGTGAACAATAATAATAATGACTAGGCATTTTAACATCCATCTATTTCAATGGTACAAATAGATTATAAACAATTTTGTAATTTTGAAAAAGAAAATTACCTTCTCTATAAGCCCACATTCGACATCCTGTCCTGAAAGGCAAGCTCAGTATAACGTAACCAAACATCTAACTCTATTGCAACAATCAATTGATGGAGATCTGAATGAGTTTAATTGTATAGGAAACTATATCAAATAATTTGTTTCTGACAAGGTTTTTAATTATTCCACAATACATTGGATCTCAATTTAAATCTCTTGTTAATTGCATAAGGAAGTGATTAAAATCGATAGCAGTGAAGAAAAGAAAACAACTACTTATGAATTCCAATCTTATCCTATTCAACTCAAGACAAAATATATTTCTTTAACGTGCAATCATTAAAATAATACATCATGTTTCTATGATAACATAGTAATATTTAATTCTCTATAAGAAGGAAAAAAAAATAGAAATTTCTAATTACATTAATATAAGTGTTCTCATTGTACATCTAAGTGGCATTTAAAGAGAATTACATTAACGAATTGCACTTACTCCATATTATCCATAATTTTGTATATTGAGAAAGAAGTAAAAATATATATAACCCTAGATCTACGATAATTCAGATGACGCAGGTCGATCCAGTCGAATGGCAAATTTCTACAGCAGATCGAATGATCTATAAGGCAGGCTAGACTCACGTTATCTCTTGGTTGCAATGAAGGTAGGATGGCTCAAAGATAGTATTGTTCAACTACAGATCGCCTCACTATATATATAATATATATGCAAAATAACAAGCCGTGACTACAGTATTTGCAATGCCTTGACTCAAAAAAAGGTCACCTGGTTAAAACAAACTAAACAACAGAGATATGAAAACTTTCATGTACCTTGTATAAGTACGAGTTAAATTTTTTCATCTGGTCCCTGGCAGTGATATGGATGACATTGAGGTGACGCCGATCACCTTACCCAACCGCGGCCTAACACAAAGGGTGAATGAATCTCAAGAGATATTGGCTGAGGAAGAAGATCGTGGGTCAAATACTAAGACTCATAAGGTCATTCGATATTAATGAGAATATAGGCTAAACAGTTTTGGAATGGGGTCAACTCCATGGCCAAGTAAATAGAAAATAATAATATGATATAACTCAATCACTGGCCTGCTCCCATTTATAAGAAATTTGCCAAACATAATATACATAGCGAGCATTTAAGAGGAAACCAGGCATATACTAAAATGGTGTGAATAGACATATATACAGACATAAGAGGTTATCAGCATACCAGAGATTCTACTCGATGGAAGTAAAGAGAAAACCATAGAGTTACGAACCAACGATGACACCAATACAAGGCGATTTAATGCAAAGGTTAAAGGAATATAGAAACTTATAGGTAATGCTACAGTCCACAGCCTTATACAATGTTGTTCAACCTTCGTTTAATGGTATGATCTTCACAAAAGAATTAAAGAAACTGCCAAGATGATATGCCCTCAATCCAACCTAAATCTCCTCGCCTCTATGCGTGCTTCTTTTTCCTTTTTATCCTTCAGAAAACTCATGCCTCTCCTACAACATGCACCCTCCTTTAAAAAGATTTCTCTTATTTTATTCTTGTTGTTTCTATTATTTTTATCTTTTGCTTTTTGCTTTTCTTTCTTGTTTTTCTTCTATTTTGGTTTTCTTCCTTTGTTTTTGTTTTTCCTTCTATCTTTTTAATCATGTCCTTATCTAAAGAGATTTAGAAAGGAAAAAATCTAATTGTAAAGATTTTTCTATTTATGTGTTTTAATAATAAAATGAAATTTTGTGATATGAACAAAAGGAAACACTAGATTATCCAATTTACTTTCTTTTAATTACATAATTAAATAAATTCTATGTTTCCTATAGAAGATAAGTGAACAATTTTAAATCACAGTAACTAGATTTATACCTGTTATCACTCAGAATTGCACCCGTATGCAAGGCTGGTGAAGCACTGCAATTCCGTGTAACATGGGACTAATTTCAGGTTGTGGGTGCCCTATGACAAAATTAGACCTCCAAATTGTGGGCTGGTTCCCTTCAAATGTTCTATTGAGATGTATATTTTTACTATTTTGAAAAAGGGAAGAAAGAAACTAATTGAATATAAAAGATAAAATGGTGATGCACTTGATTTGGGTAAAAATAATGCAATCTGATCCACAATGTTTGCTTAGAAAACTGACTTTTACACAATCCAGAATTGGCATAAATACCACAAAAGTGATTCTAAGGAAGGTTTGAAAATAGGTTTTTATGAAGGAAATTGTTTTTTCACAGCACAAAAAGACTATTTCTGGTTAACACAACCTAAGACCTATGATGAATATATGCTTTAATGTTGCAAACAAGGAAGTGAGACAATAATTTGAAAGGTTTAATAATAAAACACAGCAAAATTTCATCAAATCACTTCAATATTCAGCACTAAAAGGAAAGGTAATTCAACTGATCTGAAATAAACAAAGGAAAGCTTTGCAAATAAGACAAAAAGATAACCTGTAACTTGTCGATCTCTCAATAAAACTGTAAAAAGTGAGCTACAAGAATTCTCCAATCTGTCTGAATCAGAATGAGAATCAAGAACTAGCAAAAACAAACTTTTGCTTTACAATATATAGGTCTGCTCTCTCCAAGAGGCATTCAAAAAATATGGACTTGCAGATCACTGCCTCTAAAAATACTCATTCCCGAGAAACCTTGAAAAACCTCAAAATTAGGGCCTAAAACTGCCACAAATTGAGCAAAAATAGCTTCAATTTGGGTCTCTCTATATGCTTGACCAAAAAGTTGACCAAGGACCCTACAAATACTCCTAAAAGTCATGCAAAACCTCCTTGGTGGCCTAGTTAACTCCACTAATCAATTTGTATGTTTTTGCATGAGCAAAATTGATTGTGAGTAAATAATAAAGTAATAGAATATTACTTTATTATTGGTTACAATATGTTCTATTTTTTATTTTACAACTTGTGAAAAATAATAAAGTAATTTATAGAATATTACTTTATTATTTATTTACAATTGATTTGTATGTAAAATTGTGCATGATTAGAAGAAAAATATCACTCATCACTCTAATTACATTTGCCTATTTTGCATGATATGAGCCAAAATAGGACTTTAGAGATTAATACCATCCTTATAACTCCTTGTGAGAAAAATACATTCACTTGCATGATAAAATATACATTAAAAGAAAAAAAATTATCCTTATCACTCTATGATCAATAAAAAGAAACATTATCTCTCTCTGCAAGATAAAATAATGAGTCACTCCATGCATCATGACACTCCATGCACAAAACAATATGCATAAACATCCTTATAACTCCCCTTTGCTACCTTAGTGCACATATATTACATTTTCTAAACCATCTTATATCTCCATATGCAACTACCATATCTGCCATTTTTGTCCTCTTTTGATAATTCTTCAAAGCACAAGGAATATTCCTTTTGACCTCATTTGGTTGTCTTGCATGACACGTGTTTGTTTAAGGAAGTCTTGTTTTATCAAAAAGCACATGATGAAAAGGAACCTCCTCGACCATGCAATGCCAACCCAAGGTAATGAATGATATTTGAAAATTTTTACAAGGCATAATGCACATCCTTATAACCACCGACCACCATTTGATCTCAAATAATATGTAAGGTTCCCCACTGTGGGCCACCTCTAACAATGATGCTAGGTAATAGATGATTGATGTTTTGACCTCGATGGCATTAGATAAGGTAATTATTTTCTTTTGTGAAGTCAAAACACACCTGGGAGAAAAGAACCTTTGAACAAAAAAGAAGAAAACAACCCTAAAGTTGCTCATTCTTCACTTGGCATATTTTTCACTTGCTCTGCAACCTTGCTCTGCCGACCTAGGGTTTGAAGGCTTGAGGCATATATCTGGTTTTTCACTCCTCTCAATGGCATCCTTGATTGTATCTTAGAACTCTGTATCATTAATAAAGAAGGTAACACTGCTTGAGTTTTATCTGAAGAATTTATTTGATTTGCAGCTTTCTTCCTTCATGGTTGCAGCCTCCTTCTTTATTCATGGCTCTCTCTATATGATGTGCACTCTTTAATACCCTCCTTGTTTTTTAGCATCTTCTTCTCATTGCAATAGTAACCTGTTCATGGTCTTCATCTGTTCTTGAAAGTTTCAAGGCCACTGTGAGGCCGTGAAAAGATATTCTCTGTTAGCAAAAAGAGGTAAGCATTTGACATTCTTCACCTCTATAGCTTCATTTGTCTTTGGTTTTACTCTTTCTAGAATGGCAAGTCTATTGATAGACATGGGTATTATATTTTATAGAAAAAAATTCTATATCACTGTCGGCCATGACTGTATATATCTTCTTTTAGACTTGACTTGATTGTAGATGAAAAAACAACAAGGGTTTGAGTTTTTTTAAGATGAGGGTTTTGACATCTTTTCTCCATTTTCAAAGTCTACTTGTTATGGCCATGATCCTTCTGTAAATAGGCATTAAAAATGTGTAACTGTTGAGGTTTTGTGAGCTTTGAAGCTAGGGTTTCAACCCTTGTTGCACTTTCATCTCTTCTCAATGCCACATCCATGCATGGTCTTAACTGTTATTTCTTTCTTTTCTGACTTGTAAAGAAACAATGGTTGAACCTTCTGTCAAGGGTTTGCTCATTTTACACTTTCATAGTTTCAAACTATTATGGCTGTGACTGTATCATCTTTCTCTTTGAAACTATTTGACTGTGTTTGTAAAAATGTCATTAGGGTTTGATAACTTGACATGGGTATACATTTTTAATGAGCAATTTTTCCTTCTATATAACACCACCTTGACTGTGGTTTTCTCCATCTGTTGGAAAAAAGCATTTAAGAGTTTGAGGTATTAGCAAATGAAGCTTCACACAACATCTTCTTCCTTCTCCTTATGACTGTCATGGCATTAATGATGATACATTTTACCTTGTCTGTCTCACTGTAGCTACTGGGCATAAGCAAGTCTTGATATTCTGTATGAAAACAAATCTTGTGATATTTTGTATGATAGCTGTTATTATTTACCTCCATTTGCATGAGTATCATACATTGACACTTTTGTGAGATTCTCTTGTAGAATAAATAGCTTCTTTAACTTATTTGCATATGATAAACTTGTAATCTTGCAAACTGTATATGGTGGACCTTTGTCATGTGGTATTATCTTTGACTGTGTGTTGTCTTTTGTTGCATCTAGATTCTACCATGGCATAAAGATCATGTTGTCTTCTCACTAGTTGTTTGTATGTTTTCAAAATGCACCTGTAGCTGTGGTTGCATGTTCTTATTTCTCCTACTTATTGCATCACTTGAATGTCTATTGCATCATATGTATCATGCATCTTTCTCCTGCATTTTTACATAATGATTGTTTATCTTATCATTTGGTTCTCACAGTAACATGTATATCAAGCATATTTTCTTATGCCTTTGTGCATAGTAATTGACTACTATGACTGCATCATAAAAGCATAATGGCATAAAAGCAAGAAGACTGTTTACCTTGACTTTCATGTTCTTTGTCTATCATCACTGTAGCGTTTGATATAAGTCTTGTTCTTCTTTTTTGTTGTTCCTCCTTCATCATTGATGCACCTCTATAGGTGGATATGGCAACTTATGATGTATCCTGACATATTCTGACTATATCTTGTTTTGTAAAAGCCACAGATCTTGATCCTGTCCTGACTGTTCATGGTGAAAGTGATTGTATATCACCTTGATCTTGCATTGTATCTCTTCTTAAGGCATGGCACCTTCTTGACTGCACCATGGCATCACTGTAGCTTTAGGCATGGGGAATAAATTTTGTCAAAACAAAACAATGATGAAATGCATCTTATCCACCTTATTTATCCTTGGACTATTGCAATCTTTACACTCCACTGTGCTCCATGTATTCTACTCTTTGTGTGCTCTATACATGACAGTCTCTTGCTTTTGAATATGTACTGACTGTCATGTCAGTGATGACATATGTAGCTGCTCCATAGTTTGTTCTTCTTTTAAGGTTTTTGTTACTAGGTGACAGTCTTTATCATTGATGAATTGTGATCATGTTGTATGCATTTGTTATTTGCATCTTTAGCCTTTAGCATGTGAAAGTTACACTTCTCATATATTACACTTCTCATATATCTTGTGAAGTTTTACTTTATGACAGTCAAGTTCGCATTATGTGAATATGATTGTTTTGTCCTGTAAGCTATCTCTTCTGTTGTCCCATGTGACATTTTACTTGACTGTCTTTATGAGACACTTGCAACTTGGATGTGATATGATTGTTTAAACTTGGATCATCTTAAACAACATGAAAACAATATGAGAAATACCTGGTATAAAGTGTTGTTTCATCTTACTCCTTTGTCATAATGAGATGACCCTTCACATGATTTATTCTGTAACTTGTTCAAATGATACATAAGTTCTTGTATCCTTCTTTACTCTGTCTCTCTTCTTCTTTAATAGGTACAATAATTTGAAAACTTGTATCACCTCCTTAGAAGACTGTAATCTGATTTTTGCATTTTGTCTTTTTGTCAATCTTGACTAAGTCATGTAACTTTGATTTGCTTCAATCAACTGTGATAATGTCATGATGACATCTCCTTTATGTAAGTTGATTAGATGATGCATGATATAGCTTAGAATGATGCATCCTGTCTTTTTTGATACTCTTTTCAAAAAATGAAAAGAAACATGCTGGGCTCAAACCCTTGTGGAAGCCACATTTAATCCACATGTTTATTTGTCTTCAAATCAGCAACAAAACTTAACCTATACCTGCACAGTGAACAAACAAGTTAGCATAAAAAGTACCTGATAGTGCTGATTGATCTTCTTCATGTTTTCTTCCTAATTTGTATCATATATCTGATCTGATTTCTCATCTGAATGCATGTTGTGATAAGTAGATGTCTCTGTTTGATAAAAGCATGTGATAATTTTAAACATCCGGAGCACTAACAGGGTTGTCCCCAAAATTTTGTAGGTTTCAATTTGATGATGGCTTGGAGTGAAGATTGAGGATTTAAGACTTGAAGGCCAGCTTCAACAACAACCTCAATAATTAGGCAATGATGGATGTTTAACCTTATCATGTGTTTATTTCTTTCTCTTTTATCAAATAGATGTATAGCTTGCATGTCTATAATTGCTCAGTCTAGTTACTCCCATGGCTTGTGTGCGACATATTTGAACACTTCTTTTAAACATGATCAGTTAATTTCTCTTATGCATATGATGTATATGTATTTCCTTTTCAATCAATACATGAGATAAAGTAATAGATTCTTGAATGTATGCTCAAAACATGACATGAAATAATAGTGCAATACAAAATGTCTTTCTTTTATTCAAAATTGATTAATTGAATAATCAATTTTAACTTGTAACTCCTGAAAGATCAAACTGTGTAGAACAACTGTATCTCCTTGAATGTTTGATTTCTTGATAATCAATTCTTTTGTCATGATAACTTATCAGTCCTGATTGGACTGATGGGTTATCCTGACAAGTGGATTTTCTTTTCTACTCTGTCAAGGCATCAACCATTCAATGAATGCATAACTTTGAAGTTTTCTTTTATTCCTTCTGAACAACTTCACTCAAGTCCAACTAATTTTAAGTGTGAACAAAAAATTAGTAACAATACCATTTTAAATAAAAGAGAGTTTTGACTTCTAACTAGTTCCATTTCAAACACACGAAACAATTAAACATAAGCAAAAAAAAATTATTTACTTGTCTAATGAAGCATAAACAAAATATTTTCTAACATGAATGATAAATTAAACTCCATCAAACATAGAGGCCATTCAGGAGATGGTGAAAAATGCAAATGAAATGCGAGCTAAGTGTGTGTGTGTGTGTGTGTGTGTGTGTGTGTGTGTGTGTGTGCATCTTTAAATTTACCTCCATCCCATCCTTGCTAGGTGCCTAAGTCACCTCTACCTTAACCACACTCTTGTCTTCAAAAAACCTGCAATCATTAAACTAAACTCTCCATTAATAGGTTAGTATCCCAAAATCAATAGCTAAAGCTTCGCATAACATCCATTTCATCATTTTAATAGAAATAACATTCACTTAGTCCACAACCAATTATCTATAATCATAAATAAACATATAATAGTTCTAACTATAGCTAATGTTCAAAAAGTCTGGTATTTGAGATGTGACATCCTTCCCCACTTGGAAGAGACATCATCCCGATGTCTTATTACACAAATATCAAACATAAATATCTTACACAATGTAATTTCAATGTATCAACCAAGTAATAATCATGCAAAATTAAAAGAGTTTATGCTAATTCTTCAAATAAGGAAAAGCTCTATCTATATCATCAACATTCTTCTAGGTGGCATTATCCACCAAATATTGGTCCCACTGGACCTTATACTACACAACATCCTGGTTTCAGAACTTCACGTTGTGCCTCTCCAAAATTTGGGTGGGCTCCACCATCACCACCCTTGGATCATGAACCTGCAATGCACGCCAATCAAGAGTATGTGAAGCATTTGGATGATATGGCTTAACTAAAGATACATGGAAGACATTATGGATTTGGGATAGAGCAAGCGATAAAGGAAGCCTATATGCAATCAGGTTAATTACTTCCAAAACTTCAAATGGTCCTACATATCTAGGGGCAAGCTTGGAAGCCTTGCCAAATGAAATGGAACTTTTCTAAGGTGTTACTCTCAAGAAGACCTTGTCCCCTACTGAGAAGTGTTTGAATATTCTATTCTTATTTGCATAACTTTTCTGGTGATCTAAAGCTTGTTTCAATTTCTCTTTAATAAACTTCATCTTATCCTCCATCTTTTTCAACATTTCTGGTCCAATTACTATCATGTCCTCCACCTTATCCAAACTAATAGGTGTGTGACATTTATGCCCATATAGAGCTTCAAAAGGGGCCATTCCTAAGGAGGCATGATATGAATTATTATATGCAAACTCCATAGAAGGGAAGGTTCTCCTCCCACTTATACTGCTGGTCCATGTAATACATCCTTAGGAGATCCTCCACCACCTGATTCACCCTCTACATCTGACCATCAGTCTGAGGATGATAGGCTGAACTAAAGTTCAATTTAGTCCCCAATTATGCATTCAATGTCATCCAAAATCTATAAGTCATGTGAGTGTCGTGATCAGAGATGATCGTCTCCGACACTCCATGCAAATGGAAGATTTCTTGCATAAACTTTTTGGCTAGGATCAAAGATCCATCCTTGAGATTCTCTGGAATAAAGTGAGCCACTTTTGTCAATTTATCTACAACAACCAAGATGACATCATGTCGATTGTTGGTCATGGGCAGTCCCTAAATAAAATCCATACTAATTACCTGTCACGTATACTCTGGCACACTATGTGGGTATAAAAGTCCTGTAGGCTGCACATGCTCAGCCTTAACTCGTTGGCATTCCAAGCATCGGGCTACAAATTCTATAACATCCTTCTTGAGTCCTAACCAGAAGTACAAGGGTCTTAATCCTTCTATCATTTTCGTCACTCTGGGGTGCCCTGAGTATAACTTACATTGTGAAATTCCTTGAGCACTAGCTTTCGCAACTCCCCCAAGTTAGGAACATACATCCATCCTTGATACCTTAATAGTCCATCTGTCTCAATCATATATCCATCAAACATGTGATCAGAGGAATCCCACTCTAAGGCTTGGTTCACTCTAACGTAATGTTCTTCTTCTGGTAGAGCCTGAATCATCTGTTACCTAAAATTTGATCTTACAACAAGCATAGCTGCAAGATATCTCCTCCTGCTAAGGGCATCTACCACCCTATTTTCTTTCCCCTTAATATATTCGATTCCAAAACCATACTCACTCAAAAACTCCAACCATCTTCTATGTCGAGCATTTAGATTGGGTTGAGCGAAGATATACTTAAGCCCAAAATCGTCTGTTTTCAATTCGAAGGGCTTTCCTAAAAGGTAGTGTCTCCACATTTGAAGGGCATGCACTATGGTAGCCAACTCCAAATCATGCAATGCATAGTTCAATTCATGTTGTTTCAATTTTCTAGATTCATATGCCACCACCTATCCATCTTGCATAAGTACTCCTCCTACACCCTCTCCTAAAGCATCTGTTATCACAGTGAAGTGCCCATTTGGATCTTGCACAGTTAAGATAGGTGTGGAGGTGAGCTTCTCCTTCAAAAGCTGAAATGCATGTTCACAGTTGTCACTCCACTCAAATTTCTTTCCCTTCTTTTGGAGTGAGGTGATGGGTGCTACTATCATAGAGAACCCCTTTATAAACTTTCCTATAATATCTGGCAAGTCCCATAAAACTCTAGACTTTCATTACATTCTGCGGTGCATGCCACTCCATAATTGCTTTGATCTTTTCCGAATCCACTGCTATCCCTTCTGCTGAAATGACATGACCTAAATACTGCACCTTACTTTGATAAAAAGTGCATTTGGATAGCTTCCCAAAAAACTTACACTCCCTCAAGCATTGCAAGACTATCCTCATGTGTTTATCATGTTCCCCCACTGACTTAGAATAAATCAGAATGTCATCCAAAAATACTAACACAAAATCATCCTAACAGTCTCATAATACACTATTAATCAGATTCATGAATGCCACTGGGGCACTGGTTAACCCGAATGGTACCACGGTGAATTCATAGTGCCCGTATCGAGTGTTGAACATAGTCTTATATATGTCCTCATCTTTTATCCTCAATTGGTGGTATCCTAACGTTAGATCTATCTTTGAGAACACCTTGGCTCCCTTCATTTGATCAAATAGTTCATCTATCCTTGGGAGTGGGTATTTATTCTTTATGGTAGCCTTGTTGAGCATTCTATAATCCACGCACAACTGCAAGGTTCCGTCTTTCTTTTTCATGAAAATAACTGGTGTTCCCCAACGAGACACACTTGGTCTTATGAACCCCTAATTTAGCAACTCTTGTAACTATGCCTTTAGTTCATATAACTTAGTGGTAGTCATTCTATAAGGTGCTTTCGATTGAGGCTTAGTTCCAGGCAACAAATCTATTGAGAAGTCAAATTCCATTTTTGGTGGTAACTCAGTTAGCTCATATGGGACCACATCTTGAAACTCTTTCCAAATAGGATAATCATTAACTGATGGATCCAAGTTATCAAGGTCTCTAACCTTAACTACATAAATGGCACACCCCTTCCTATTATCTTTCTTCAACTACATGGCAGAGATTTGCCTGAGTTCTAAGGGCCTCCTCAAACCATGAATTTCCACACGGTTTCCCTAATCATCTAGACATCTCACAATTTTCCCTTCATAGTCCACTATTAGCTTATGCTCAGTGAGCCAGTTAATCCCCAAAATTACATCGTAAGACCCTAAGGGTGCCACGTACAGGTTGACTTGGGTTTGGAAGCTGGGGAGGTCTAACTCACTGCAAGAAAGACATAGCTCTACCTTATTTTCTACTTGATTTCCATATTAAACTTTCCATGAATTAGCCATATAACCGGGTTTAACAGATAACTTAGAAATAACATTAGGATCTATGAAACATTTGGTTGCTCCAGTGTCAATTAATATAGAAATAGGACAACTGAAGAGCTTACCGGTACATTGGATCGGTGTCGCTTGGAAATTTGCTTAGCGATTGTAAACTGCCGCATGGATCTGCTACTGGTTCCTATTCTTTTGGTTATTTGCTCATTGTGGACACACACTAGCATAATGCTCCCCACCATAAGTGTCACATCCTCCGCGAGGTGCTCTAGGTCTATCTGACATATCTCTTCTATTGCTGTTATTATTGTTGTTGTTGTTGTTGGCCTTTTTATTGTTGTTATTGTAATTCCCGCCATTTCGGTCTTGTGAGTTATTCCCTCTTTTCAGATTCCTAATTTGTTGATTTTTATTGTTGCCTTGATTATTATTGTTCTAGTTATTGTTGTTTTGATTATTGTTGTTCACCTAAAACTTCTTGTTTCCATATGTCGCATCCCTGCTCTTGTAGTAGTTGGCAACTCATTGTAACTTTTACTCTTGTTTGATTGCTTTCTTGAAGACTTTATCCATAGTTGAGGGGTTGTGAATATCCACATTTGCCCCAATTTGAGGCCTTAACCCCATAATAAATTTCTAGATTCATAACCTCTCATCTAATTGGTACTGAGGTACACATTTGAGTAGATAGGAGAATCTTTCTTAGTACTGTGTCACTGTCATCCCTCCCTGAGTCAGATTCTGAAAGTCAGTCATCTTTTTGTCAAAGTACAACTGGGGTAACCATCTCATCCTAAAAAGTTGCAGGAAGTACTCCCATGTTATTTCTCTAGGTAACAACCGCTTCTTAACTTTCTCATTGTCCCACCAAGTGGCTGCTTTGTCGGTGAGTTGATATGATCCCCAGATTGCTTTGCTCTCATTGGACAAGTTGTGAAGGGCAAAATACTTCTCCATTTCTATGATCCATGCCTTCGCCCCATCTCTGATTGTCTTTCCATGAAACTTAGTCGGAGTAACCTTCCTAAGGTCCTTGCCCAACTCCTCAGCTACCCTATCATGATTATTAGCATTTCCTTCATTTCCAGGGTTTCTCACTTCACTTCTGTGGTTCCCATTCCCATTTTGGCTTTGTCCTTCTTGGCTTGTTCAGATTTCTTGCTCCAGATTGTCCACCCTAGCCCCTTGCTCCAGATTTCTTGCTTCAGTAGGGTGAGGATTTGGTTCGACCTCTCATTTTGATCACCATGTGACCCTCCACTTCGGTTAGTGTGCCTTGTATCCATCATGATTAAAATGCGCACATTTGCATTTTTAGCATAGATAGGAGAAGGTCCTAGAGTTTAACCTAGACCCTCTGATACCAAATGTAAAGTCCAAAAATAACACTTACTAAAAATTACCAACAAAAAGCAATTTAAACCATAAATAGAACGTGAATCATTTCGTTAATAGAGATATTCATAAATGCACAGTATCTTGTGAGTTTCTATAAGTAGAAAGGTGCATCCACAAGCACAATAAGGAAAATAGTCATTAGATCTTTTACATTTTTCCAAGTACATTGATAATACATCAATGAGGAGTACAATTATATATGTTGGCTATACAAGCCATACAATGATCAATACAATGATATATTCAATCTAGATTACATAAGAGGATAATAAACATGAAACCAACTTCAGCCACCATGACTCACTAGTCTTCCGCAAGCTGAAGGTTAAGAGCATGGTTAAGGTGCTTTTTCCACCCAACCATGAAGCACTACACTTCCCTGGGTTTCTTCCTACTCGAAGAATCCCCGACCCTGCATGAGGTGCCTAGCAACCTAGAACAAATGGGCAGGAGGGAAACTATCGTTGCAAGCACGAACTTATATGCACTCTAAACTAGAATGAACATATTTCTTGCATGCAAGATGTGGGAAAGAACAATAATAATAATGACTAGGCATTTTAACATCCATCTATTTCAATGGTACAAACAAATTTGGCCAAAGCATAAACAATTTGGTAATTTTGAAAAAGAAAATTACCTTCTATGTAAGCCCACATTTGGCATCCTGCCCTGGAAGGCACGCTGAGTATAACGTAACCAAACATCTAACTCTATTGCAACAAGCATTTGACAGAGATTTGAACTAGTTTAATTGTATAGGAAACTATATCAAATAATTTATTTCTGACAAGGTTTTTAATTATTCCACAATACGTTGGATCTCAATTTAAATCTCTTGTTAATTGCATAAGGAAGTGATTAAAGTTGATAGTAGTGAAGAAAAGAAAACAACTAATCATGAATTCCAATCTTATCCTATTCAACTCAAGACAAAATATATTTATTTAACGTGCAATCATTAAAACAACACATCATGTTTCTATGATAACATAGTAATATTTAATTCTCTATAATAAGGAGAAAAATAGAAATTTCTAATTACATTAATATAAGTGTTCTCATTGTACATCTCAGTGACATTTAAAGAGAATCACATTAACGAATCACACTTACTCCATATTATCCATAATTTTGTATATTGAGAAAGAAGTAAAGACATATGTAACCCTAGATCTATGATAATTTGGATGAGAAGTTATATTGTTGTTGATATTGGCCAAACTATTGTTTCATTTACCAGATATACTACCACAATCTGATTGGATATCATATCAAGTTGTATAACAACAGTTCCTTGAGCATAAAGGTGTGACACATGGTAACAGTTTAGGACAAAGGCAAGAATGCTAATGACAATAAGATTAGATTCTGAACAGAATATGTTAAATGCAATAATTTCATTAGCTTATTTTTGAAATAAATTTTAGGGATAGAGCGAGCAAAATTGCAACAGAAACAAAAATCAAAGATGTTAGTGTTAGATCTAGGACACACAACTGAGAGGGGGGGTGAATCAGTTGTACAAAAACTTGCTTCTACTTCAAACACTTGATTCTTCTTTGTTAGTTAATAGCATATCAATTAACCATCCATGAAAGCATAATGCATAAACACAAGAGCAGATAAACATCAACACATTGGACACCAAGATTTTGACGTGGAAAACCTAGTTAAGGGAAAAACCACGGGGTGATTAACCCAAGGATTATTCTCTGTTAGAAGAATAAGAAAAATGAATGGCACATGCCAATTAAGGCTCACTGCCCAAGCACACTGCTCATAAAGAGGCACACTACCTACAAGAGACACACTGTCTACAAAGTGATAAGAATCACAAACTTGAACTGGAGATTGACATCTTTACCATGACTGGATCAGTTCCATTTAAGTCCGAGATACTTCTGCTCTGCCCTTCACTCTTTCGCTATACCACTCTCATCTGCTCCACACCACACTTTGAAATGAACTCACAAACCTTCATTTTATACAAGACATCGACTTAGGAACAATCATCTAAGTCAGCAATCAACCATAAGGACATTCGCAAGATGATTAATACATCTGGTCAGCCACCACAAGAACATTCGCAAGATGAACAACTCATCCGGTCGGCTAGTCTGAACAAGAACTTCATCCGGAAGCATATCTTCAATTCCAGGCTCTACCACCAATGCGGACTGACAACATAACCTCAACATGATCCAAGAACCTTCACAAGCTTGCCTGATTAACCAGGTACATCCGCACTTCCTCTACTCACTGGAATCTCTTCTCCTCTTCATCCGAAACTTCAAGAACACAGTCTGCCGCCACTGTCATACTGAAGAAGGTGCTTCCAGACCTCCAAACCACGTACCAATCGAGATGACACATCACAAAGACATCCCAAACACTCCTTCCAATCTGCAGAGTTTGACAATTCACCTCCGGATCTCACCGGACCTTTTTGCAACACTCTGTCACTCCTGAACAGCTCCTGGAACCGGTTCTACTTGACCGATCACAAATTTTTCATATCTTCATGCAGACCTTTGAAATCTTAACTAGATCATCTCAAGACTCATATCTACAAACCCTTTAATCTACAGCCTCTGATCCTCAACCTATTAAGTACATTTGCCTTCTTCTTATCACTATTCTTCACTGTTCCTGATTGAGACTACTTTTCTCAATATCCTCAACACACAGCTCATCCAAACCTTCTTACCAATGCAATATGAGTATGTTGACATCAATGACAACATTGGTTCACCTCATACTTGCAACAGTTAGATGTATGAGATAGAGTCGATATCATAAAGTGAGCTAAATTTAATATAAAAAGAAAGTATTACACAGACAATTAGAAGCTCGATGAAAAGTCAATTATATATATATACCAACACTATGTCAAGAGGCGCAGGTCGATCCAGTCAAATGGCAAATTTCTAGAGCAGATCAAATGATCTACAAGGTAGGCTAGACTCACCTTATCTCCTAGTTGCAATGAAGGCAGGATGGATCAAAGACAGTATTGTTCGATCGCAGATCGCCTCACAATATATATAAATTTATGCAAAATAACCAGTTGTGACTACAGTATTCGCAACGCCTTAACTCAAAAAAAGGTCGCCTAGATAAAACAGGCTAAATGACAGAGATATGAAAAATTTCATCTACCAAGTATAGATATGAGCTGAAGATTTGTGTCTGGCTTTTGGCGGTGATATAGATGGCGTTGAGGTGATGCCCATCGTCTTACCCAGTCATGGCCTAACACAGAGGGTGAATGAAGCTCGAGAGATATTGGCTGAGGAAGAAGATCACGGATCAAATAATGACACTCATAAGGTCATTCGATATTAAAGAGAAAACAAGCTGATTGGTTTTGGAATGGGGTTGACTCCGTGGCCAAGTAAATAGAAAATAATAATCTGATATAACTCAATTGCTGGCCTGCTCCCATTTATAATAAAGTTGCCAAACACAATATACATAGTGAACATTTAAGAGGAAATTAGGCATATACTAAAATGGTGTGAATAGACATATATACAGACATAAGAGGTTATTAGCATACTAGAGATTCTACTTGATGGAAGTAAAGAGAAAACCATAGAGGTATGGACCACCGATGACACCAATACAAGGCGATTTAATGCAAAGGTTAAAGGAACATAGAAACTTACAGGTAATGCTACGGTCCATGGCCTTATACAATGTTGTCCAACCTTCGTTTAATGGTATGGGTCTTCACAAAAAAATTGAAGAAACTGCCAAGATGATATGTGCTCAATCCAGCCAGAATCTCCTCGCCTCCATGTGTACTTCTTTTTCCTTTTTCTCCTTCAGAAACTTGTGCCTCTCCTATAGCATGTGCCCTCCTTTAAAAAGAGTTCTCTTGTTTTATTCCTGTTGTTTCTATTATTTTTATCTTTTGATTTTTGCTTTTCTTTCTTGTTTTTCTTCTATTTTGGTTTTCTTCCTTTGTTTTTGTTTTTCCTTCTATCTTTTTAATTGTGTCCTTATCTAAAGAGATTTAGAAAGGAAAAACTCCAATTGTAAAGATTTTTCTATATATGTGTTTTAATAATAAAATGAAATTTTGATATGAACAAAAGGAAACACTAGATTATCCAATTTACTTTCTTTTATTTAAATAATTAAATAAATTATAGGTTTCCTATAGAAGATAAGTGAACAATTTTAAATCACAATAACTAGATTTATACCATTTTAATTAAAAGAGAGTATGGACTTCTAATTGGTTCTATTTCAAACACATGAAGTAGTTAAACATAAGGAACAAATTATTTATTTGCTTGTCTAATGAAGCATAAACAAAATATTTTCTAACATGAATGTTAAAGCAAACTCCATCAAACATAGAGGCCATTCGAAAAATACAAATGAAATGCGAGCTAAGTGCGTGTGTGTGCATCTTCGAGTTTCTCTCCATCCCATCCTTGCCAAGTGGCTAAGTCACTCCTACCTTAACCACACTCTTGTCTTTGACAAACCTGCGATCATTAAACTCAATTCTCCATTAATAGGTTAGTATCCCAAAATCAATAGCTGAAGCTTCACATAACATCTATTTCATCATTTAATAGAAATAACATTCACTTAGTCCACAACCAATTATCCATATTCATAAATAAACATATAGTAGTTCTAACTATAGCTAATGGTAAGAAAGTCTGGCAGTTGAGACGTGACAAAAGATTTCTTTGTGGAGGAATCGTCAAATGTCTTTTTTTTCTTCATCTCTTATTTACATGTCCTCTCTTTTCACAATTCCAACACTTTACTCTTTCCAGGGGTTTTGGACCATCCTTTTGTATTGGATTTAAATTTCTTCCACCCCCTTTAGACCCATCTTTGTCCTTGAGCCTTCCCTATACATGTAAGGCATCCTTAGAATCTTCATCATTAGACTTTCTCCTCATCTCTTCACTAAGTAATGTAGCAATAAGGGAGTCCATCTTTGGCTCTGTAGCGCTACCATGGATAGACCAATTAAGTTCTCTGAAGATTCAGGTAAAGAACAAAGCAACAAGATACATTCATCTTCCTTATCAAATTTAACATCTATTAAACCTAGCTAATTCAAAATCAAATTAAGGGCATTAAATATTTTGCAACAAAATCACCTTCCTTCATTTTTAAAGAATATAAATGTCTTTTGATGTATAACATTAATTTGAATTTTATTTTGATAAATATCACCTATCCTCTTCCACAAAGCAAATGCGGTGGTCTCCTCTGAGACATTCAAGAGAATAAAATTTGAAAGACACAACTAAATGGTCCCCCATGCCTTCTTGTCCATTTTTTAGTCTTCATAAAACATGCCATCAACTTTCCTTCCTTTGAAACCACCCTTTATTGATCCCTTTCTTCCAAGAGATCCTCCATATTTAGCTTCCACAATTCATACCCAAAACCATTGAATTCTCAATTTTTGAATGGAAAGTGGATGCCATGGATACAACCAAAAATGGATCTACAAAACCCACTAGATTAAATACTTCCACTAAAAAAAATACCACAATAGCTCTAGAAAGGTGTCCCTCTCTTATCACAACCATAGGCTTTGATACCAAATGTTAAGAAATAGGTCAACACATGTAATGATAGTTTATAGACCAAGTGTTCAAATATGATTTAAAACATGTGATAAACTATTTAAAATATTAAATAGAACTTAGAGAAACATGTAGGAATTCAAAACAAAAAATTAAAATTAGCAAGCACATATAATTAAACACATAACACTAGAGATATGTGGAGAAACCATTTAAAAGGAACTCCACCATCAAAGAGAGGACAAGTTTGTATTAATGTAATAGAAGTGTTACATCAATACATCCAACTTTCTCCCTTCAATGTGTTATCATTCTAACAAGATAATAGTTCCCAACCTATAAAAGATCCATGAAACACATACTACTGCATCCAATTTATAGAGGATTAGAGAGATTAAACCACAAATGGATTTACCAAAACCAACTATCATGAAACCATGGTATGAAAAATCTAAGTCTCCCATGTGAAAAATATTTTGTGCACCATAAATAACACCACTCATACAAGCAACTTTGACCAATCACAGTCATTGGAACACTTCCCCAAAAATGACACTCCAAAATAGGTTCCATTATGGATGAGGGATCCACCCAATAATTAATTGATGTTCCACTCTCCCACCTAGCACCTAGGACCAAAAATCACTCCAAAACCATCATTAGCATGAGTAACCTCCTGATGCAGAGTGGGTGCACAGCGGATACAGTCACAAAATAATCCCTTCTGTCAATATCAACAAGAGTCTGTCAACGTTTTACTGAACTATGCTTCTTTATCCTTGTCGGCCAGACTTACCTTGTCGGCCTTCCCCAGTTCTTTCTTCTCGACGGTCTCCCTCTCGTCAAAACTGTTAGGTTCATCGGCCAAACACTTGTTATCGGCCTAGCTTTCTCCTTGCTCACCGAAACCAAAACTCACACCGATATGTTAACACTATCGCTCAGACTCCCTACTTCTTACACCGATGGGCATCTCATACCGATATACCTAACACCAACTTCTCCTTCGGCAAGACTACCTCTATCGGTGAAACCTTCTACTCACTCTCCGATGGTTCATCTCTTCCTGACCACTCAATCCTCAGACTCCCTCTATCAGTGAGACATTCACAATCGGCCACAGTGAATCTCCCTCCACCGATGTGCCGATGAACTATCCATCGGTGACACCTTCAGTTGTCACCCCGATACAACTCAATCGGTGAGACTGTATACTGTCGGCTCAACACAATTTCGTCCACCTGATGACTCTTACATATACAATTTGTCTGACGACATACACAAGGTGGTACCCAGATACAACAATGATATACACAAAGAAAATACCTTCATACAGTTGCGATATATACAGGAAATGTATATTCGCTAAATAACACAAACTTGACTAAACAAGACTTTTCATACATATCACTTTCCAATGTGCATACACAGAATGAGGCTCGTAGCAGGTGCGATATATTCATAGACTATCTCAGACATACAATCCCTATATATACTTCAAATGTGTATTTGAATTTTCCCGCTGATGCCCTTCTTTGAGACGGATTTTGTAATTTCTACATTTCCATGTTTATCTAACAAAAGAATGAACCAAAAATGGGAAAACTATTTTACAAGTCCATTCCACTGATTTCACAGAAATCCACCAGTGGAATGGATTTAACCTTGCATCACGGCAACAGAATAACTAAAATTAAAAATACAATGGTTCTATATAGATAATAAACAGAACAATTCGGCTCACCAAGATTTCACACAGGATTCAAAATTTACAGAATATAATTTGCAGAATTTTCTATTCTTTCATTCCAGCTTCTTACATTTGAACAGTTTCAGATAGAAAAAGTGAAAGGACCCCTTTCTTGACCATCTCTCCCCGTTTTTGTTAACCCCTTCCTCTGTTTGCGGGATTTTGATTTAACCAAGATTATTAGCAGAAACCCTAATTAATCTCATGATATCTGTTTTATATAAGACAACAAAACTCCTAATGACAAGACACCTTGTTCAACCCTTCACAACACCCAATATGTCTGAAATGTAAATTTTGATGTTTACAAACAGGAAATGCCAACATAAAATGTCACATTTGACTTAGCAATATAAATGCTACTCTGCAACATGAAATGTCCAATCCTTATTAAAACCTTGTTTATCTTGTAAATGTCTAATGCATATTTATCCTATTGAATTATTGTGCATATTGATCCTGTTGAAGGCTGTTGAAGGGGTTCCCCTGCACCATACTCCCCAGAGAAGAGATCTCAAGTCCCTTTTGAGATTAGAGTTTGAAAATCGGCACCAGATTTTGTAATCTGATCTTCAGTCATCCAGACTGCCTCTGAAACAGGTTGTCCGTGCCAAGCTACCAAGTACTCCATGTACTCTTTGTCCCTTGTCTTCTTTGTCACTCTTGATTCTAATATATTCTTCAATTTTGGTGGATTATGCTTAAGAATATCATCATCTGCTGCATCCTGCAATGGTTCCTGTTCTATATCTGCATTTGGCTTGTATGGAGTCAAATCACATACATTGAAAATGGGTGACAATCCAAGATCAGGAGGAAGTTGGATCTCATAAGCATTCTGCCCACACTTCTTTAAAATCTGGCATGGTCCAATCTTCCTCTACATGAGCTTGGTATACTTACCTTTGGGGAGTCTCTCCTTCTTCAGATTTACCCACACCAAATCTCCAACCGCAAACTATAAATCTCTTTTCTTTTTGTCAGCATAGGTTTTGTATTGCAATGTAGTGTTGAAGCTGGTTCTTCACTTGATCATGTACTTCTTTGATGGCTAAAGCAAAATCTTCTGCATCTGCACTAATAGGCTCTCCTGTAGGTAGATCTCTTAGTTCTAGGATACCCCTTGGATGAATTCCATACACTATCTGAAAAGGTGACTTTCCTGTACTCCTATTGATGGTGTCATTATAGGAGAATTCTGCTTGGGGTAGGATATTATCCCACTTCTCTCCATGCTGCCTTGTTGAACACCTTAACAGATTTCCCAATGAACGATTAACAACTTCAGTCTGCCCATCTGTTTGAGGATGGTAGGCTGATGAGAAGGACAAATTGGTTCCAAGCTTCTTCCAAAGAGTCCTCCAAAAATGGCCAATAAATTTTACATCTCTGTCTGAGACTATACTCAATGGCAATCCATGGATTCTCACTATTTCCTTGAAAAATAGGTCTGCAACATACGAAGCATCACAAGTGGTTTTGCATGGCAAGAAATGTGCCATTTTACTAAATCTGTCTACTACCACAAAAACACTATCATATCATTTCCTTGTCCTAGGCAAACCTAGTACAAAATCCATGCTTATGCTCTCCCATGGCCTTGAAGGAATGGGTAATGGCTGATACAAACCTTCATTTGTGGATCTTCCTTTGGCTTTCTGACATATTACACATGCTTCCACAAATCTTCTCACATCTGACTGTAGCTTAGGCCAATAGTAATGTCTCTTCACAAGATCAAGAGTCTTATCCAGACCAAAATGTCTTGCCATGGCCCCACACTGTTTCTCCTGAATAATATTCAGTCTCATAGAACATCTTGGAATACATAGTTGTCCACCTTTGAAAAGTAATCCATCTTGGATCAGAAATTTAGAGAACTCAACATTATATTTGTCTCCAAAAGAAGTACATACCTTGTAGATCTCGCCAAAGTCTTCATCATCATCATACATTTTCTTCAAATAATCAATCCCAACACTCTCCAATTGGATCTGATTGATGGTCAAAACTCTCTTGCTCAAAGCATCTGCCACTTTGTTCTTAACCCCTTTCTTGTGCTTGAGCGTGAAAGTGAAAGCTTGCAAAGTTTCCACCCAGTTCATATGCCTATGGTTCAGCTTCTTTTGACTGTTTATGAAACTAAGGGCCTGATTATCTGTGAACACTATGAATTCTTTTGGCATCAAGTAATGCCTCCATTTCTTAAGTGACTGGACTAGAGCATACATCTCCAAATCATAGGATGAGTATCTCTTCTTGGCATCATTTAATTTCTCACTGAAGAATGCAATAGGCCTACCTTCTTGGCTGAGTACTGCTCCAATTGCAATATGACTTGCATCACATTCTACTTGAAAATTTTTGCTGAAGTCAAGAAATGTAAGAACTAGCTGCTCTGCCACCTTCTTCTTCAATGTTTCAAAGGAATTATCTGCCTCCTTTGTCCATGTAAACTTGCACTTCTGTCCTCCCTTTATAGTGTCAAGCATGGGTGCACAAATATGACTAAATCCCTTTATAAACTTCCTATAAAAGGTTGCTAACCCATGGAAACTTCTAACATCATTCAAGGTTTTGGGTGTTGGCCAAGACAATATGGCACTTACCTTCTCTTGATCCATTTTCAGTTTGTTATGTGAGATAATAAATCCCAAGTAGATGATCTCTTCTTGCATAAATAGACACTTTGCTAAATTGATCATTAGCTGCTCTTCATATAAACTTTTGAGAACCAAGTCTATATGGATGAGGTACTCTTCCCTCATATTACTGAAAAACAGGATGTCATCTAGATATACTATGACAAAATTTCCTATGAATTCCCTTAAGACCTCATTCATTAGCCTCATAAAGGTACTAGGGGCATTGGACAAATCAAATGGCATGACCTTCCACTCATATAGCCCCTCATTAGTCTTAAATGCAGTTTTCCACTCATCACCAGGTCTGATCCTAATTTGATGATAGCCACTCTTTAAATCTATTTTTGAGAAATATTTAGCACCTCTTAAACAATCAAGTAAATCTTCTATCCTAGGGATTGGAAACCTATACCTGATGGTTATCTTGTTGATCGCCCTTGAATCAGTGCAAAGTCTCCAAGTGCCTTCTTTGGTGCTAGTACAGCCGGTACTACACATGGACTTAGACTTTTGCCAATTAGGCCTGTCTCCAACAACTCTTCAATTTGCTTTGCTACCTCTGTATTCTGATCTGGAGTGAGCTTATATGTTGCTTTGTTTGGAAGTGTAGATCCTGGGATCAGATCTATACAATGGCTAATGTCCCTAATAGGTGGTAGGGAACTTGGCATTCCATCAGAGATAATGCCTTTGTACTTGTCCAATAGCTCTTGGACAGCTGGGTCTATGAATTTTTGTCTTTTCTCTCCCTTGACTTGTTGCTGCTATTCTTTGTTTACCTTTAGGCAAGGGATTAGAGCATATGTAACTGCTCCTTCTTCTCCTATCCCCTTCATGAATTGTTTGCCTTCTACCATCATCACTTTGACTTCTTTTCCTTTTGACTCCACCTCCTTCTCCATTAATGGAAGCAATTCTATCACCTTACCATTCTTGGTAATTGAATAGGTGTTTCTAACTCCATCATGGTATGCTTTCAAGTCATACTGCCATGGTCTTCCAAATAGGAGATGGCAAGCATCCATCTTGGCAATGTCAAACAATAACCTATCCTTGTATGGGCCAATCTGAAATTCTACCCAAGCCTGTTCTTCTATAACTGTTTGCTGACCTTGGTGGAGCCATGAGATCTTGTATGGGCAAGGATGTGGTAGTCTTCTACGCTTAATCTTTTCTACCATTTCAAAAGACATAAAATTTTCAGTAGATCCAGAGTCAATCAGAACTTTACATACCTTTCCTCCTGCCTTGCAAGTAGTTCTGAAGAGAGACTTCCTTTATGGAGGTTCTTTTCCAGGCACCTTCATGGTGGTCATTGCTCTCCTAATCATCAAAGATTCTCCATTCTCAGGATACCCATAACTGTCGGAAGCATTCACACTTTGATTAGTGCTTGAGCTTGCTACACTTTGACAATCAGATTCTTGGATCAGATTGATCCTCTTTTCTCCTATTGAACTTGTTGCCTTTGCTGGACATCTGTTATCTATATGGCCTTCTTGATTGCAATTGTAACATCTAATAGGCCCTCTACCCTAAGATCTTCCTCTAATTGGTGGTCTTCTGCCCCTGAAGTTTCCCCTTTGATTGTAGCTTCCCCCTTGGTTCTGACTGTTGTCTCCTCTGCTGTTCTCATGATTGGATTCACCCTGGTGTCCAAATCCATTTCCTCTACCTTTGAAAGGGCTTCTTCCTCCTCTTTGATGTCTTCCTCTACCTCTATTGTTCTGCTCATGCCTTCTCTTTAATTTTTCTTCCACTTTGAGTGCCAATTGGTAGCATTTCTGAACTGTATCTGGATTATGCAGATTTAGGTCTTCTTGGATGTTGAACCTCAATCCATTGAGGTATCTTGCTACCTTTTCTTCCTCACCTTCCTTTACCTTTGTTTTTACACATAGTTTCATGAACTCTTCTGTGTACGAACTGACATCTAGCTCCTGCTTCAAATTTTGTTTCCTCTTATGTAATTGGATATTGTAATCCAAAGGAAAATAGGCTTCCTTCACTAAAGCCATCATTCTCTTCCATGTCGTAACTCTGTTCTTTCCCTCTTTCACCCTGTCATCTTGGATGAAATTCCACCAAGTCAGTGTAGGTCCCTTCATTTTGGACTAAGCCATCTTCACTCTTTGGTGTTCTGGTATTTCTTCAGTCTCAAAGAAATTATTCAAGGAGTCTATCCACTCCATCACTGAATCAGGTTCCATTTTTCCTGCAAACACTGGCAGGTCTATTTTCATATCCATGGTCCTTCTTTCCATGGACTTGAGGGCATTGAGTAAGGGTCTCTGGTCTGCAGGAACCTCTATCTCTTCCTGCTTTGGGGTCTCCTCTTCATCCCCATCTTCTCGTTCACCAGAGTTTTCTTCCCCTTTCTCCACTCTGTCCCTCAACTTCTCTAGTTCTTCTTTCAATGCCTGATTCTGAGCTCTATCAGCTCTGCTCTCTGCCATGTGCTTTCTTACTAAGGCCGTCAACTCAACGTTGGTCATCTTTGTTGGGTACGTTTCTGATCCTTCTCCTTCTGACATCTTGTCTTTTTCTTCTTCCCAAAGAACACTCCTTAGCTCTGATACCAATTTGATGCAGAGCTGGTGCACAGCGGAAACAGTCGCAAAATAATCCCTTCTGTCAATATCAGCAAGAGTTTGTCAACATCTTACCGAACTATGCTTCTTTATCCTTGTCAGCCAGACTTACCTTGTCGGCCTTCCTCGGTTCTTTCTTCCTGATGGTCTCCCTCTCACCGAAACCGTTATGTTCATCGGCCAAACACTTGTTATCGGCCTAGCTTTCTCTTTGCTCGCCGAAACCAAAACTCACACCGATATGTTAACACTATCGCTCAGACTCCCTACTTCTTACACTGATGGGCATCTCATACCAATATACCTAACACCAACTTCTCCTTCGGCAAGACTGCCTCTATCGGTGAAACCTTCTACTCACTCTCCAATGGTTCATCTCTTCCCGACCACTCAATCCTCAGACTCCCTCTATCGGTGAGACATTCACAATCGGCCACAGTGAATCTCCCTTCGCCGATGTGCTGATGAACTATCCATCGGTGACACCTTCAGTTGTCACCCCGATACAACTCAATCGTGAGACTGTATACTATTGGCTCAACACAATTTCATCCACTTGATGACTCTTACATATACAATTTATCTGACGACATACACAAGGTGGTACCCAGATACAACAATGATATACACAAAGAAAATACCTTCATACAGTTGCGATATATACAGGAAATGTATATTCGCCGAATAACACAAACTTGACTAAACAAGACTTTTCATACATATCACTTTCCACTGTGCATACACAGAATGAGGCTCGCAGCAGGTGCGATATATTCATAGACTATCTCAGACATACAATCCCTATATATACTTCAAATGTGTATTTGAATTTTCCCACCGATGCCCTTCTCTGAGACGGATTCTGTAATTTCTAAATTTCCATGTTTATCTAACAAACGAATGAACCAAAAATGGGAAAACTATTTTACAAGTCCATTCCACTGATTTCATAGAAATCCACCAGTGGAATGGATTTAACCTTGCATCACGGCAACAGAATAACTAAAATTAAAAATACAGCGGTTCTATATAGATAATAAACAGAACAATTCGGTTCACCAAGATTTCACACAGGATTCAAAATTTACAAAATATAATTTGCAGAATTTTCTATTCTTTCATTCCAGCTTCTTACATTTGAACAGTTTCAAACAGAAAAAGTGAAAGGACCCCTTTCTCAACCATCTCTCCCCGTTTTTGTTAACCCCTTCCTCTGTTTGTGGGATTTTGATTTAACCAAGATTATTAGTAGAAACCCTAATTAATCTCATGACATCTATTTTGTATAAGACAACAAAACTCCTAATGACAAGACACCTTGTTCAACCCTTCACAACACCCAATATGTCTGAAATGTAAATTTTGATGTTTACAAACAGGAAATGCCAACATAAAATGTCACATTTGACTTAGCAATATAAATGCTACTCTGCAACATGAAATGTCTAATCCTTATTAAAACCTTGTTTATCCTGTAAATATCTAATACATATTTATCCTATTGAATTATTGTGCATATTGATCCTGTTGAAGGCTGTTGAAGGGGTGCTCCTGCACCACCTCCCCTCTTAATTCTATTACAACTAATATTTGAAGTTGTACTAAGAATTAATAAAATAATATCTCTCAACAACCTACATGGGTGTCCAAGTACCCATTCCCAAGATTATGGAGATGTGATATTAGTAAAAAGGATTGCATGGTTAATATCACCTTAATTCTAACAAAGATCTCTATTGGAAGCACTAGACTCTACATTATATCGTAACCTTCTTGTTTAGATTAATACATTGAGTGTGATTCTTTTGTTGGATCTTCTTGTAAGGGTTTTACTAGGGTATATCATGTGTTATCTTAGTTGTTACTCTATTCATATATATTTTTTCTTGATTGCATTGTTTCTCTCATTAGATTATCATCGATCTAGTCTAAATTCCTTTCACTTTATTCTAATTTATATGCATTTCATGTTTTGTTTTTCCTTTTTATGTTTTATTTTAGCCTTTCTCTTGCATCCCTTATCAATTAAATGGTTGTTTGAGGAGTTCTGGTCACTTAATTTATTATTTTCTTGCATGTTTTTTTGGTTTTGAAGTGTTCCTTGCATTCTTAAAATAATTATTTAACTTACTTAAAACTATTTATTCTTTGTTCAAGTATGTTTTAGATATTCTCTTACATTTTTTAGTTTTGCAATAGGCTAGTTTCTCTTCACTTTTACTTGTACTATCTCTAAAGAAACCTTTGTTAATCATTTTATCCTATCATAGAGATTACTCTTAAGAGTTATTAGAATTATTAAGCTAGCTTATAATGCTATTTCACTTGTCATAAAAATATATAAAACATAAAATTATCATCAAGCTCATGTTCTCAACCTCCTTTTTTTTAATTTTCACAATTGGAATGATATTTTCTTGTTTTGTTTGAATGAGATTAACACAATTTTAAATTAGAGCTTAACACAATTTTAAATTATGGCTTATGTGTTTCCATTTTTCTTTGGCTAAGAACTAGATATTTCATATGATTAATTAAATTGTGTGTGTTGAACAATATTGTTTATTTCTCATATTAGTACATAGCATTATATTTCCTTTCAAATATTTATATTAGGTCTAAAGAGGCATACACTAATTTGAAATGATCTATTCTATCCATTTTTCCCTTCCTTTTCTAGCTCACTATTATAAAACTTGTTCTCTAGTAATGCTAATTTGAGAGAGTATCTTCTTTCTTTTCTTTCCTTTCATTTTTTTATATCATTTAGTGACTATATAGGGTTAGGATAATCCCATTAGAGATGAAAGCCTATTTTATGCAACCATTACTTATAGGCTTTAATCAGAATAGCATCCATCAACAATATCAACACCATGTCCTTCAATTCACATCATACACACATAAATTTAACATGATATTAGAGCTAGATTAGGAGCTTGTTGACACCAAAGTATGTTAAGGCATAAATCATAATCATATTCTATAATACCAAAAGAAGACTAGTGGAGAAGGATCTTTGATCTACAATCCTCATCAAAAAGGATCCAATTGTTGATAGTGGTCACCAATTAGAGATGAAAATGCTAGGACTAGGTGTGTTATTCACCTTACAAGTCCTTGTAAACATTGTTTTAATTCAAATGCTAACTAGGACTAAATGTTTGTAAATAATATTTCATGTGTGTATCTCCATAGATCATGGAATGGGCCAAATGGAATGCCCATGAGTTGGAAGCACATGTGAAGTGGAACATTCCTTTAGACACTTGGTAAAATTGCTTGCAAGGGGTATTGTATAGGGGGTTTCATTGTTTAGGAACCCTTGAGCACTTGTCTTGTTTTAAGAATGTTAGGAATTATTAGTGCATGATATCGAATAATGTAATAAATAATAAATTAACATGCTGATGTTAATTTATTAGATGTTAGTTTTTAGTTAGTTATTAGTTATGTCTTAGTTGGTAGTTAGTGGTTTGGGTAATTAATGCTATGGAGTAAAAAGTGGAGACATATCTTTTTACCTCCTTGTTAGCCCTGTTGGCAAATGGACAATGCTCCCTATGGGATTCGTGACATGGACTAACCGCCTCCCATGAATTCATTAACTCTGGCGCTTGTATCAGAAATTGACAGGTTGACCTTTTGGTTTAACGGTAATCATGGGCCAACAATTGGTATCAAAGCGAAAGGTCACGGGTTCGAATCCCCCAGTGTAACTCTAGGGGGGAGTTTGTTGGCAAATGGTTAGCGCTCCCCGTGGGATTCATTACATGGACTAACTGCCTCCCGTGGAATCATTAACTCTGGCACTTGTATCAGAAATTGACAGGTTGACCTTTTGGTTTAAACAGAAATCATGGGCCAACAAGCTCTTAGGTCCCTATGAATACATTATACATTATAAATATTCATCCCAATGCAAAATTTCCTGAAACCAATGTAAATTGGGAACAAGGGGCCCATATTTTATCTTAACTTGGACCAAAAAGGAGCCTCAAGACTTGGGTGCCACCGCCCAAGTCTTCCCTGATTGGTTGGGACAAATTTAATTATATGTCAGCTTAGGACCTTTAAAAAGGTTTCTCCTTGTTGGCTCTTTTGGTTTAATTTGACGAATGTTAGCAGTAAAGTGTATATAAGTGTGTTTTTGAATTCATTATGAACCTAGATAGAGATATCCAACTTGAAGCATTGGAGAAAAGAGCATTCAAAGCATTCATTGTGATTCTAGAGCATATTTGTATTGTCATTGTGTATGTTTTTGTAGGCTTGAAGTTATCATCTATCTCTCCTTATGAGTTGAAGAGCCTTCATCCTCCTAAGGGTTTCATCACATAAGTGATATCATTGTTGTTCATCATCATTTGATTTCAGCATATTGTTATTGTATTTAGCCTCTATCCTGCAAGGGTATGCTCTCTTTATCTATCTAAAGTGTTGGGAAGCTTGAATGCTATCCCAAAATTTGACTGAGGAAAGTCCATAAACACCATAACCCCCAAACTCCTTTTCTTCTTCTTGTGTGTAGGTTATAGGTGCGAGATCTAGGAAATATGAAGATACATGAAGACCAAGCAAGGATCAAGGTTTCAAGATCTGACATAAATTTGGTAATATTCTTTTGTATAGGACTTGGGCATTGGCGCCCTAGTCTTTTTGCCTCAACAAACTTTAGATATGGCATCAGGGCAGTCTCTACAATATTTCTCCAGTTTACAGTTTCTAAAGATTCAACCTTTCAGGACTTGGGCACTCTCAAAATTGTCCTACAATATCTCTGCTTCCAAGACACAGGTGCTATCATATTCTTGATCCTCCCTGTACAATTGGTTTCTAGAGATTTATTGTACATCTTCTGTTATAATCAAATCATCATAGAACTAGGGTTTGGTTCATTATTGACCTAGGGTTAGATAAAAAGGCTTGATTAAATCTGATCTTTCTATAGAATTCCTAAGTACAAGATCTGTAGCTAAGCCCACCTCCATTTGGTAGTGATTTGGCTTGGTCTTGTCCTTGAATGTTATTGTGAAAGAGGGATTGATCTAGTGTGCGTGCTAGTTGTCATCATTCACCTTTCTCACACTTAACATTTTGGTGAATGTGTAGCTTCAAGATTTTGCATCTTGTTGATAGTTCAAATTAGATCTTACATTGATTTATAACATATTTTTCATTATTCATTTGAAAATCTTGCATCATTTCATATCATTGGTTTGAAATTTCATAGTTTTGCAATTACACTGTGTATTTCAGCAAGTATATCTACTCTAATATTAATAATTTTATTGATAATCTCTTTGATTAGTGCATTGAGTGTTATAAGACATTGCATGAGTTGCATAACCCACTACCCTAATACTAACACCTTGGTAAGAAGAAGTTGTAGACTAATGAATTCTAGTGCTTTCAATAGCAACAATATGCAAACATCAAAAAATCCATTGCACAACTACTTTACAAAAGGTGAATCAATATCTTTGCAATATATTATAAACACCAACATGTCAGAAGAAGAAACATTTCATGATTTTGAAGATGTTATTGACATAGTTACACATGTGCCTGGAGATCAACTCAATAAACTAGACAAACAACTAGCTGATTTCCAACAAATTGTAGGAGGTGCACATCTAGCTCAAGAAGTGATACCTCTTGTTTATGGTACAAGAGGATTATTA
Organism: Cunninghamia lanceolata; assembly: GCA_027924645.1. NCBI lineage: Eukaryota > Viridiplantae > Streptophyta > Pinopsida > Cupressales > Cupressaceae > Cunninghamia > Cunninghamia lanceolata. The sequence continues at coordinate 1,186,298 of BSBN01000747.1, forward strand.
CAAGAAGGGCAAGAAGGTGTTGACATGCTCCATGGAATATCCCACATAGTGGATCACAACATTATGTCAGTGGCTAGCCACACGAATGTCATAGAAAATGTGTCACCACTGAAGTATATAAGCTCACAAGTATCAACACCCATACCGACTATTGGAATATCCACTTTTACATCATCAATTATCAGCACCAATGCACAATATTATAGTAATGTTACCACTACCATGGGAACATCTACTGGAAACAATTACAAATTCGTAACATTTAATTATCAAAACTTAGTACCTCCTGTATCCATACCCATGAATAATTATTCTCAACCACCTATCACCTCCACTTATTACCAACCACCTCTCAATTTCATGACTACAGGATCAAATCATCTTGCCTCAAATTAGCAAACCACATCACTGAATGATGCACTCCTCAACCAACTTTTGCGAAGTATGACATCCTTGCAACAAAAAGTGACAAATCTGACTAATGCTTCCACTCAACCTAATATACCAACATATCATACTCATAGTCCTTTATCTTATACAATCCTAAGAGCTCAAATGCCTCACAAATTTGAGACTTCTTGGTTTGAAAAGTACAGTGGTAAAGGTGATCCTAATACTCATGTGGTAGCATTCATAGCAACATGTAGTGATTTCTTCTTTGATGAGGCATTGTTAGCAAAACTCTTTCCTCGTTCTCTCAAAGATACCACTTTGGAATGGTTTTTCTCTCTACCTCCTAATTCAATACATTCCTTCTCACAGCTAGTTGATCACTTCTTGCAACATTTCCAAGAAAACATTGGACCTTCTATCTCATTGATTGATTTGGTCCATTGTAAACAAGGTCTGAAACAGAAATTAACAGAATTCATTAGTTGATATCAAGATCTCTTTGTGTAAATATGATATCCAATTATAGATGAGGAAAAAGTATTCATTACGAATCTACAACTGAACATATGTGATAAAATATTGTTGATGAAGTACAGTTCTTTTCAACATCTATGCACAACTCTATGAGATTACCAACTTTCAGCTAGTTAGTATGAGAATCATAACTCATCGGCTCCTATTGGTCAATTTATAGCTGGAACATCTCAAAATTCATTAAGAAGCATAAAAATAATTTCATCAAGATCAATGGGCAACATTTGAATAACTTTCAATCACAAGTGTCCGCCATTACAAAACCTCATCAGACACCATTTCAATTCAGGAAACAATAGAGACAATTTACTCCATTATCAGATTCTCTCCATTTGATAATGACTCAAGCAGTAAACAACAATCTTTTGAAGATTCCTCCTACTCGTCCACTTGATAGTAGCAAGATGCAAGGAACTTTGTTTGATGCTAATTTCTATTGTCATTATCATCGTTCAGTGGGGCGTGACACCGAAAGATGTATGCGTCTGAAACATGAAATTCAAGATGATGCAGAGGCATCCACACTATAACCTTCGCATACAGCATGGATGTCTGCAGCCCATCATCATCATCATATTTATCCTCATCATCATCATATTTGACTTCACTGTCAGCATCATCATCATATTTCACCTACCGACTGATATCCTCCTGCAGACAAGCCTTCGCACTTTCGCCTGTCAACAGCATCACCTTACTCGATTATCGGCAGCATCATCATGTTCGACCAGCGCGAACATCCTCCTGACGTCCACTGATCACTTCAGCGATAACCTCCATCTTCACTACCTTCAACATCATCATGATGTTCAACGGGCGCAAACATCCTCCGGTTGCACTGTTCATCGGTTGCCAAACACTAGCGGCATCATCATGATATGCGACACCACCCTCGTCAGCAGGATATCCAAATATCCGGTTGCTCCAAATATCCTGATGACGACCTTCAGCACCTTCCCTTCGATGCTCCGATAGCCGACGACACAAACAACAGCATCATGATATTCAACATCATGATAATCAACAGGATAACGAACATCCGGTTCCTTCCATTTATCCTGATGATGACAAAACCTTAACTCCTCGCACCGTAGCCTCGATGCTGACGTCACCCGATATCTTGATGACATAGATCCTGATGACGATGACGTCACCCGCAGTTGCTCAATATCCTGCTGCCCCGAAATGTCCTGATGACGTATATCATGATGATGATGACGTCATATCCTGCTCTTGGCCGAACTTAGTGTTTTTCGGCCCGCGATCAACTTGATCAACCCGATCTTCAACCTGATGCCGATACGCTCCTCCTCGGCCCTCCTGATGATGATCACCCTGACGCACTTACACTTCATGCACTCGAAAACATCATGCTCTCCTTCACTTATCCGGATGACGATGCCCGAACTGACTACAGGATAATTACAGAAATATCCTGATGATGCCGTCTTCACGAACTTCCAACCTTAGGCGGATTTTCACTGTTCTGATCCACCGAACCTCCTGGGATGACTTGATCCACTTCCAGGGTGATCTTCCACACTCTATCAGCTCGACCTAGCACATGAGGATGCTAGGCTTCTCAACACCTCTCGACCACGATCCTGCACACCTGCATGCGAACAAACAGAAAACACAAACTACAATCTAATCTACTATACAGGACCATTCCACCGATCAGACGAATCAACCGGTGGAATGGATCAGCATGTCCATGGAACCACCAGATCTGCAAATCGATTAGACAATGGAATCCAACCAGAGAAAGAACACAAACAGGATCTCTTTATTGATTTCAAAGATGCAATTACAAATGATCAGTCTCTCTCTGCAATCTGACTTCTCAATGCGATACAATGCTATGATCGATGATATTCGTCTGTATATCCAATATCGACCGATCTCATGCTTAAATAGATTTGTCTTCGAGTACTACTGACCCGACTCCAAGCGGCTGGGAACTCTCTCCAAGCGGCTGGGAGATCCTACCGAACATACATCATGACAGCTGTGCTAACAAACTTCCTAAAAATAGTAAAAGCCTGGTCAGCATGATCTTATCATGATCAGCGTGACCTTATTACATGCATTTGGTCTTAACAGACCTTCTTGAAAACATAAACCAGACCTAAAACAAACTAACTGCCTTATCAAGACCAGCTGTCAGGTAGGTGCTCCTGCACCATACTCCCCAACAGAAAAGAACTCATGTCCCATGAGTTTAGTATGTGGAAGACTTCCACCTTTACACTTTGCCTTTGAAATATGCTGATCTGTTCCAGCTGTGTCCTCTGCTGGCTCTTGGCTGCTCCAAGACTTCTGAACTGTAACTTGCTTTCTGGCAAGTAAATCCTCATGCCTGTCAATGTAGGTCTTTCTCTCACAGACCCTGTGTTTGTCAGGTTGTCTGACCAGAACCTCTGTCTGAACTGCCTCTTGAACTGCTGAAATGTTCAATCCTATCTTCCTGTCAACCTTTATAGGACAAGCAATAGTCCCAACTATGACAACATCCTTGTCATTCTTCTGAACTGATGGCTGTGTGCAAACCTGTTGCTGCACCTTCTGCTGACCTCTGTCAGTCACAACTGAAACTTTCTTCAGCTTGTTGTCTGTAACAACTCCTTTCCCTGCAGTATCTTGAACTGCCTTTATGCCTGCTCCTCCAGGCATCTGCACAAACTCCTTCTTTCCCATTAAAATGACTTGGGCTGCCTTCTGTACTGCAGCTTTTGCCTGCAATGGCATCAACTTAATAATCTTCCCATCCTTCTTGATGGTATAGGTATTAGCATACCCATCATACAGTACCCTCCTATCAAATTGCCATGGTCTACCCAACAATAGGTGACAACATTCCATAGGCAAAATATCACACAAAATTCTATCATGATATGCTCCAATCTGGAAATCCACATATGCCTGTTCAGAGACAAAAAGTGATTGACTATCACTCACCCAAGATGCCTTGTAAGGGTGTGGATGTGGAATCCTTTCCAGCTTCAGTTTATCCACCATTTCCTGAGATACCATGTTGTCTGTTGAACCAGTATCAATGACAACCTTACATATTTTACCTTTGCTCTTGCATGTGGTCTTGAAAAGAGCTCTTCTTTGCATCATATCCTTTGATGCCTGCAAACTAATTCTCCTTAGCATCAATGATTCTCCACTCTCTGGATATGCATCAAGCTCTCTGTTTGAACTCTGTGCACTTTCTTCTACTTTCTCTTCTTGTACAAGTTGTACTCTCTTGTCACTAGTTCTATCATTTCTGGATGATGAACCTTTGTTTTCTGGACATTTGAAGGATGGATGACCAAACTCACCACAGGTGTAACATTTCCCTGAAAATGTAGTAGAACCTCTACCACCTCCAAATCTTCCTCTATTACCTTTCCATCCACCTCTGAAATCAGACTGTCCCTGTCCTTTACCAGTGTCTTCTTGACCCTCATTGGTTTGCTTTTGTGCAGGGGCTACTCCTCTTCCCCTATGGTTTCCTCTTCCTCTCATGGACTTATCATGTCCTCTATTCATCTTTTCTTCAATCCTGATTGCCATTTGATAACAATCCTCCACATTCTTAGGGTTAGCTAAAACTAACTCATCCTGTATGTTAAATCTCAAACCAGCCAAGTACCTAGCCACCTTTTCTACCTCATTCTCATGATGACCAGATCTCATACTCAACTTATAAAACTCCTCAGTATATGTCTTCACATCCCTTTCCTTCTGCTTTAAAAATTGCAGCTTCTTAAACATCTGGATTTCATAATCCCTTGGCAAGAATTTACCTTTGATCCTTGCTACCATCTTATCCCATGAAGTGATCTTAGACTTTCCTTGTTTCCTTCTCTCAGACTGTACATAATCCCACCATACCAAAGCATGACCTCCTAACTTGGTCTTTGCAATCTTCACCTTCTGATCCTCAGCAACATCTTCACATTCAAAATGATTATCCAGTGCAGCAATCCAATCCAGCAACTCATCTTCATTCAAGCTTCCAGTATACTTGGTAACATCAACCTTTACCTTAGGTTTATCACCCTGTACTGCCTTTAACAGTTTTACAAATTTCTGGTCTTCAGCCTCCAGATCTTCAGCTACCTCTTCATACTCTTCAACAGTACCTTCATCTTCTTCAGACTCACTGTCTTCCACTTCCCTCTTTTTGTTCTTTTCCAGGGCTGTCAGCCTGGCTTGAAGTGCTTCAGTAAGCTCCTTCATCTTCCTCATCTCTCTAGCATGTTTCTCCTTCATTTCCTGCAATTCCCTTGCAGTACCACTACCTTTCGGAGGCATTTTGTCAACCTCTTAATCAACACACAACACACAATCAACTCTACCTCTGCCCTTTCGGTGACAGAATCAACACACAACAGCCTAGACCTTTTGCTGAGCTCTGATACCACTATGATGCAGAGGCATCCACACTATAACCTTCGCATACAGCATGGATGTCTACAGCCCATCATCATCATCATATTTATCCTCATCATCATCATATTTGACTTCACTGTCAGCATCATCATCATATTTCACCTGCCGACCGATATCCTCCTGCAGACAAGCCTTCGCACTTTCGCCTGTCAACAGCATCACCTTACTCGATTATCGGCAGCATCATCATGTTCGACCAGTGCGAACATCCTCCTGACGTCCACTGTTCACTTCAGCGATAACCTCCATCTTCACTACCTTCAACATCATCATGATGTTCAACGGGCGCAAACATCCTCCGGTTGCACTGTTCATCGGTTGCCAAACACTAGCGGCATCATCATGATATGCGACACCACCCTCGTCAGCAGGATATCCAAATATCCGGTTGCTCCAAATATCCTGATGACGACCTTCAGCACCTTCCCTTCGATGCTCCGATAGCCGACGACACAAACAACAGCATCATGATATTCAACATCATGATAATCAATAGGATAACGAACATCCGGTTCCTTCCATTTATCCTGATGATGACAAAACCTTAACTCCTCGCACCGTAGCCTCGATGCTGACGTCACCCGATATCCTGATGACGTAGATCCTGATGACGATGACGTCACCCGCAGTTGCTCAATATCCTGCTGCCCCGAAATGTCTTGATGACGTATATCATGATGATGATGACGTCATATCCTGCTCTTGGCCGAACTTAGTGTTTTTCGGCCCGCGATCAACTTGATCAACCCGATCTTCAACCTGATGCCGATACACTCCTCCTCGGCCCTCCTGATGATGATCACCCCGACGCACTTACACTTCATGCACTCGAAAACATCATGCTCTCCTTCACTTATCCGGATGACGATGCCCGAACTGACTGCAGGATAATTACAGAAATATCCTGATGATGCCGTCTTCACGAACTTCCAACCTTAGGCGGATTTTCACTGTTCTGATCCACCGAACCTCCTAGGATGACTTGATCCACTTCCAGGGTGATCTTCCACACTCTATCAGCTCGACCTAGCACATGAGGATGCTAGGCTTCTCAACACCTCTGGACCGCGATCCTGCACACCTGCATGCGAACAAACAGAAAACACAAACTACAATCTAATCTACTATACAGGACCATTCCACCGATCAGACGAATCAACCGGTGGAATGGATCAGCATGTCCATGGAACCACCAGATCTGCAAATCGATTAGACAATGGAATCCAACCAGAGAAAGAACACAAACAGGATCTCTTTATTGATTTCAAAGATGCAATTACAAATGATCAGTCTCTCTCTGCAATCTGACTTCTCAATGCGATACAATGCTATGATCGATGATATTCGTCTGTATATCCAATATCGACCGATCTCATGCTTAAATAGATTTGTCTTCGAGTACTACTGACCCAACTCCAAGCGGCTGGGAACTCTCTCCAAGCGGCTGGGAGATCCCACCGAACATACATCATGACAGCTGTGCTAACAAACTTCCTAAAAATAGTAAAAGCCTGGTCAGCATGATCTTATCATGATCAGCGTGACCTTATTACATGCATTTGGTCTTAACAGACCTTCTTGAAAACATAAACCAGACCTAAAACAAACTAACTGCCTTATCAAGACCAGCTGTCAGGTAGGTGCTCCTGCACCACAAGACCTCATTGATTCTAACATAATACAAGTGATCAGTGTGAATGACAATGGAAATAATTTGTTGACCCCTCTGAATTAAAATCTGCAAATCTTCACTAATCCTTTTTCCTAAGCATAATGACAACAACATGGTGGAACAATAGAATGAAGTAGAACATGAAGATGAATATCTCAATTATGATGAAATAATTGGCATAATAGAAGTAGATAAAATAGAAAATAAAGATCTACCTCAACCACGAGAAAAAGGGATCTACACCGAGGTTACTCCTTCGTTATCCCTTCAAGGATGGGGAGATAACCAAAATGCACAAGATATGCAAATGGAGTAGCCTACATGCAATTACTTTAAGCAAGAGAAAGTTATGACAATGAAAAGCATCCCATTTCATTGTTAGTAGTTCATTCATCAAGCAAAGCAGAATAAGAAAGAAAAAGAAAGGAAAAGAGAAAGGCATGAGTGATCTGTTGAAAAAGGTAATGATTCACCTTCCCACAAGCATCAGAAGATTTCAAACATAAGCAATCTTATGAAACAAACATCTTGTGACTACTTAGGTAATGAAAATCAACTAAGTATGAATCTCTCCTCTATTCCACCACACTTGATGGAGCACCTTTCCAAGATGCTCGCAATTTTGGCCTCCTCTTAAATAGATATATTTATATGTGTATGTGTTGTGTTGTCTTCCCCTGTATTGTGTTAAATGTTGTTTATGTCTCCTTGGATGACCCTTGATACTCTTGTAAGGTCAAGGATACAAGGAGAGTGCCCCTGTTGTGATACTTCTTCTATTTGTTTCTCTATTCTTATATTCTTCTCTCTTATTGCAATTGTTGTGTGTGGTGCCTTAGGGGCATAACATTGTGGAGTTTGTCTTGGGGGTGTTGGTTTTTCTTTTGAATCAGCATCAGGGTTTGCCAATTCCTATGCACGTGCAGATTCAGCCAACTAATACAGGAGGTTGGGTGAGCTCCTCCCCTTCACTTCTGGTTCTGCCGCACCAAGGGGGGTGTCCCTATAACTCAAGATATAACCTTGACTAGCTTAAAGATAGAAAGATCTAACTTGACAACAACAGGTAGAATACTCTCATGTATGGACCAAGATCTGCGTGATAGATCACAAGGTGGGCAACGTTCTTGGACATATATGTCTGGTCGGGTATGAGAGCATGCATGGGGTTCCTAATCCTACTCCTACAACTAACAGGTGGAAGTGATGAAATGGGCAGACATAATGTCCGGGATACAAGACAAGGGGTTTTGGCTCATAACTACTGATCCAGGAGCAGACTGGTGCCTATCCATTGGGCAAGGAGTCAACTAGACGTATACAACAGATGTTTTGCAACTTTCACTCAAGTTTCAGGGGGTTGGACTGATGCTTGCTTTACAAACATCACCCAAGAATGGGTAGCTAACTGCTTCTACTTACAGATATCCCTGCTGACATGCAACCAGATTCAAAAGAAGGAGAATAACATGCAGCAAATGGAGACAAGCCGATAGACACATGCAATAAGCATTTTTCATATAACATTAACACTAAAACTGAAAATATGTGCAAAATACATTCATGTTGCAACTCATAAACTCCAAAATGGGATAAAAACAGCCAAGATCATGCCCTGTTCTTCATTATTTACACCAAAATGCCTCAGTCCTTCAACAACCTTCAAATGAGCAACACAACCTGCTATATACAGCAAGGAAGGTTCCCAACATTAATTACATAGTTGACCAAAAATCTTGCCAGATACACAGTATCAGAAAAATGGCACTCAACGCATTGAATGCGATAGGTAGGGGAGGAGATGGGAAGGGATCTCGAGCCTTGCGCCGCCGCTTGTGGATGTACAACTCCAATCGGGTACCAGATCCGTCCACACCATCGCCCATACCTCTGCAACAACCACCATTGATGGTTCAACCACCCGCGGCCTACTTGGAAACTGTCGCTGCGATCAAAATGGAGCTTCCTGCCAAAACGCGTTTTACTGAAGGTTCAAGTTATGCAAGAACATTAATCCCACATGCACGGTGCGAAGACTCCTTCAGTAGTTCAAAAACATGGCCACAAGCTCAATAGGTGTCGAGCGCTTTTGCCACACTCGACACATGCCTTTCTCTCCAAAAGCCCATCGGCCAAACTTCTACCATCGGCTCACCCCAAAAAACTCTCGCCGACCTCAACGGTCTCGCCGACCGCGAACTCCACACTTCACCATCGGTATGACTAAAGCCATCGGCAAGCACAAAAGATCCTTCACCGACAACACAAGTCACCCCGATGGTCCTTCAACAACCTCACCTTCTTCGGCAAGATGACCACCATCGGCCCAACATCTCAAACCTATGCCGATATGCAATTTCCTACCGATGCCTTCAAAAATCCTGATGACGTCATCATCATATCCTGATGATGTCACCATCACCCATCTGCATACCGCGCAACTCTCATATCCGGATGACGTCATCGCCATATCCTACCTACTGCACAACTCCAAATATTTGGATGACATCATCGTCATATTCGTAACATCGGGGGATCTCCATAAAATGACTTAGTGTTAGCAATATGACCCTCCAGACCTTGATGACGTCACCACCATATCGGCATCAGGACGATATTCTTAAGATGACCGGATATTTGGAAATATCATCCTGATGCACAAATATCATGCTGCACTGTAGCTCCACGAAACATCAGGGTGATGTTAGATCATACCTGATATTTGGAAATATCACCCCGCACTAGACAATGCATGAAGCCGACAGGCGGATATCTCCCTTTGGAAATATCATGATGCAGACAGGCAGAAAAGTGGATATCACCCTGATGTTCAAATATGATGACCCTGATGACTATCAGGTCATGCTTAGGACTTTGCAGCAACATCATCAGGATGATGACCGGAAACATGATGATGATGACCTCCTCCCCTTAAGAAAATATGATGCTGCAGCTGAAAAATATTAAGGAGGTCCAACACTTAGAATATTTTTTGGATTTTTAGGGAAGGTGCCTGCATGAAAATTGCTCAGAAACTGACAGTGAATTCAGGCACCAACAGTGGCTCTGTCTGGGGACGTGTAGGTGCAAGACTGCAGCGAGAACCCCAGATCTCTGGGATGCAGACCAGTCCCTTATCCATTGGGCACAGAGTCAAATACTGCACTAACCTGCATCACCAAACACACTTGATGGCCTAAGGCCACCAAGAAAAGGAAAAACATGTATCTCCCTTTGTCAAATATCTTGTTTTCATCTGCATGCACTGGGTCAAGCTTGGAGATACTGCAAAGATCCACCCACAAACAAACCTTGTCATCTGCATAGTCAACCCTCTAATTTGGCTTGTCATTGTCACCCCTATGCAGACAACCTTCAGCATCTGGCAACAAGTGGATGCAGAATGTATCAGGCAATGCATACCCATATGGCATAGAACACATGTTATCATCACTATGCATTGTAAAATGATTTCCTAGCTGGACTGAAAACTAAAAACACTCAAAGTCCACCACACAGCTAGGAAAAACAGAGCTCATTGTATATGGTGGCACATCAAAAGAAAAGCTTTCAAAATCACAATTGTGTACATCATGTACACAACCATCTGGTACACCAAGCTGGAAAAGATCAGGCTCCGGCACCTCCTTCAAATCAGGCACATTTTTACAATCACTTACCTAATGTATGTTGGTCTCTCTTTCATCAGGATGAGAAATAGAATCCAAGTCAAAAATAGTGTCAAGATCCTCACCATACTCAGACAGATCCTCATAACCATATGTGTCATAAATGGGTGACCCAGGTGCATCAGTTTCATCATAGTATGCCATTTGTTCATGGGCAGCAGAGCATGCATCTTCATCACCAATGGATTCCCCTTGTGGAGGAGTATCAGCCTGTGTGCTTATTTCTTCTCTATCCTGAGCACAATACTCACAATTGTCTCCACAGGTCCATTCAAAAAGTTGCTCATTGGTGTCCACAACCTCGTTATTGTTTTCATGGTCAGATGCCTCATCATTGCAATGGGAATCCTCGTTAGTCCTTTCACTGGCACCTTCAATATTCATCTTTTCATCTTCACATGATGCCTTAATTTCTTGGTCATTTGCAGCTTCACAACTATTATTCACACCAAGGCCTGGGGACAGGGATATCAATAGGCACCCATTTCTGAATTTTTCTATATTTTCAGCAAACTTGTATGCCATCTGCATACTTGTCACCTTGAAATCCCTCAGTATTGCACTAGAGCCCTCCTCAAAAGCTTCAAAATATATGCCAACACAGGCTGAAATATCAGGTCTGAAGACTTCTGGGATCTGTGAAAGGGCTACTGCAAACCTATGAATGAAATCAACACATAGCTCTTTATCTTGTTTTCTGATGTTCATCAATTCTGCAACAAGATCAGTAGGTTTTCTTGCAAATTCCTCTTTAAAACAGTCAGTAAGCTCATCCTAACAGGAAAAAAATCTCTTTGGAAAGCTCAAATACCAGTCTTTTGCTTTTGCATCAAAGGACCTAACAAAAAACCTCATCCACATATCCTCATCTCTAAATGAATGTTTTCCCATGAAACTGTGAAAATTTTGGATATGTGCATTCCCATCACATACACTGTGACCACCAAATCTAGGCATCTGACAGTATATCCTAGCAGGCATAGTTTCTACTTTATAATCAACCCATGACAAATCCAGTTGGTCATACAAAGGATCAAAAGGGCTGAGAAGAGGTTTAGCCTTCTGACTGGCAGACATAACAGGGTTATTGCTTTTTAACCGGGCCTGCTCAGCCTCTAAGAATATCAACCTATTTTTTATCTCTTCTATTCTTTTCTCCAACATTTCACCACTGAGTACGGGATAATTCATACTTGGATTCATAAAAAACTTACTCTTAGACATCCTTTGTCTGCCTAAGACCTGTAACCTCCCTTGGCATCTAACCTATGCAGCAAAACAGTAAATATATAAAGGGGAAGGAACAAGGTACCTTTTCTCATACAGATGCAGAAATATGAACAACACATTTTTGTTACATCACATACATCCATCTTTCATGTGCATTTAGATCTTTTGCAGAGTCGCCACCTCTCCAGAGAGGACAAAATTTTCAATAGCTGAAAGCTACTTTTCCAGGTTCATTCCACTAGTAGAGCATCATTTTGTTGGTGACTTGGATGGGTCACAAATATATCATTTCTTTTATCAGTCCATCCCCAGCAGAGTCGCCATTTTGTTGGTGACTCAGATGGGTCACAAGATATAACACTTTTTCATCAATTTTCTCCCCAGTGGAGTCGCCATTTTGTTGGTGACTCGGATGGGTCACAAATATATCATTTCTTTTATCAGTCCATCCCCAGCAGAGTCACCATTTTGTTGGTTTTTCTTCTGAATCAGCATCAGGGTTTGCCAGTTCCTATGCACGTGCAGATTCAGCCAACTAATACAGGAGGTTGCGTGAGCTCCTCCCCTTCACTTCTAGTTCTGCCGCACCAAGGGGGGTGTCCCTATAACTCAAGATATAACCTTGACTAGCTTAAAGATAGAAAGATCTAACTTGACAACAACAGGTAGAATACTCTCATGTATGGACCAAGATCTGCGTGATAGATCACAAGGTGGGCAATGTTCTTGGACATATATGTCTGGTCGGGTATGAGAGCATGCATGGGGTTCCTAATCCTACTCCTACAACTAACAGGTGGAAGTGATGAAATGGGCGGACATAATGTCCGGGATGCAAGACAAGGGGTTTTGGCTCATAACTACTGATCCAGGAGCAGACTGGTGCCTATCCATTGGGCAAGGAGTCAACTAGACGTATACAACAGATGGTTTGCAACTTTCACTCAAGTTTTAGGGGGTTGGACTGATGCTTGCCTTACAAACATCACCCAAGAATGGGTATCTAACTGCTTCTACTTACAGATATCCCTGCTAACATGCAACCAGATTCAAAAGAAGGAGAATAACATGCAGCAAATGGAGACAAGCCGATAGACATATGCAATAAACATTTTTCATATAACATTAACACTGAAACTGAAAATATGTGCAAAATACATTCATGTTGCAACTCATAAACTCCAAAATGGGATAAAAACAACCAAGATCATGCCCTATTCTTTATTATTTACACCAAAATGCCTCAGGCCTTCAACAATCTTCAAATGAGCAACACAACCTGCTATATACAGCAAGGAAGGTTCCCAACATTAATTACATAGTTGACCAAAAATCCCGCCAGATACACAGTATCAGAAAAATGGCGCTCAACGCATTGAATGCGGTAGGTAGGGGAGGAGATGGGAAGGGATCTCGAGCCTTGTGCCGCCGCCTGTGGATGTACAACTCCAATCAGGTACCAGATCCGTCCACACCATCGCCCATACCTCTGCAACAACCGCCATTGATGGTTCAACCACCCACGGCCTACTTGGAAACTGTCGCTGCGATCAAAATGGAGCTTCCCGCCAAAACACGTTTTACTGAAGGTTCAAGTTATGCAGGAACATTAATCCCACATGCACGGTGCGAAGACTCCTTCAGTAGTTCAAAAACATGGCCACAAGCTCAATAGGTGTCGAGCGCTTTTGCCATGCTCGACACATGCCTTTCTCTCCAAAAGCCCATCGGCCAAACTTCTACCATCGGCTCACCCCAAAAAACTCTTGCCGACCTCAACGGTCTCGCCAACTGCGAACTCCACACTTCACCATCGGTATGACTAAAGCCATCGGCAAGCACAAAAGATCCTTCGCTGACAACATAAGTCACCCCGATGGTCCTTCAACAACCTCACCTTCTTCGGCAAGATGACCACCATCGGCCCAGCATCTCAAACCTATGCCAATATGCAATTTCCTGTCGATGCCTTCAAAAATCCTGATGATGTCATCATCATATCCTGATGATGTCACCATCACCCGTCTGCATACCGCGCAACTCTCATATCCGGATGACGTCATCGCCATATCCTGCCTACTGCACACCTCCAAATATTTAGATGACATCATCGTCATATTCGTAACATCAGGGGATCTCCATAAAATGACTTAGTGTTAGCAATATGACCCTCCAGACCTTGATGACATCACCACCATATCGGCATCAGGACGATATTCGGAAGATGACCGGATATTTGGAAATATCATCCTGATGCACAAATATCATGCTGCACTATAGCTCCACGAAACATCAGGGTGATGTTAGATCATACCTGATATTTGGAAATATCACCCCGCACTAGACAATGCATGAAGCTGACAGGCGGATATCTCCCTTTGGAAATATCATGATGCAGACAGGCAGAAAAGCGGATATCACCCTGATGTTCAAATATGATGACCCTGATGAATATCGGGTCATGCTTAGGACTTTGCAGCAACATCATCAGGATGATGACCGGAAACATGATGATGATGACCTCCTCCCCTTAAGAAAATATGATGCTGCAGCTGAAAAATACTAAGGAGGTCCAACACTTAGAATATTTTTTGGATTTTTAGGGAAGGTGCCTGCATGAAAATTGCTCAGAAACTGACAGTGAATTCAGGCACCAACAGGGGGAATCTTCCCACATTGTGAACCTAAGTCACTTTTGTCTCCTCTATCATTTTTCATGATTTCAATCTTCTGTGGCTCTACTAGTCGATAAATGACGATAAAAAATAAAAACTGATAAGGATTGTGTGTCCCTAAAACAAGAAAATAAAAATGGACCCAACCCATATATGAAGATGGGGTTAATATGTTACTGATGCTTGACTAGTAGAATCACTTTCTGTTGTGATGTGATCGTGTACCGTATTTTGAAATTGTTGTAACAAGCCTTTGCAATACTCTAAATCTACTTCTAGGAACTTTGGAATGTTTTATATCTCACCTTGTAGACACACTCAGTTCTGAGATACCTGAAGTATAACCTAATGGCTATACTCGGTTCTGAACCCGCAAGTGTAGCCTTAGTTGATTAAGTGATATGTATAAATTTCATGAGATGAATTGGTTATTATCTTAGCTTAAGATTTTCTAACCGAAGTTTGTTAATTGTTAGCATATAATATTAATGTGTTTCTATTGTGATGGAAACAATTGATTATCGTAAGCACATGCCACTCTGGGGCATGGGCTTTATGAAAGCTCTTGTTCCCTTGCATGTTTTCAACTTTACCTTAAATGTGATTTCTACCGAAAAGCGGGATCAACCACTTTAAGGTGGGGGCATGTATTATGGTAAATGCTTGGATATCTTAGATATTGTGATAAAGTGTGTTTTCTTATGCTTCCTTTTCACTGTAAGGTGTCTCCGTGATGTAGGTGGGGTTGTATACTTTGTTTTGTGTGTTGTGTATGCTTCATTTTCACTGTAAGGCATCTCCATGATGCAGGTGGAGTTGTATAATTTGTGCACATGCTTCCTTTTCACCGTAAGGCATCTCCATGATGCAGGTGGGGTTGTATGTTTTTGAAAGCCCTTCTATGGAAGGTGAGATTGTGTATTCCCTTGAGTGGTTGTACATCCTTTTAAAATGTCCTCTGTGGAGGTAGGGTTGGATCTTGAGTTATTCAACCTTAAGCATGTCTTTGGCGATTGTGGTAGCATAGCTGAACCGTTAGATGTGTTTGGCATGTCTTAGATGGTGGAGTGTAGCGATGAGCTCCTCCCCATCGCCCATGTTTTATGTGTTTTAGATGTATAGTATGTTGACGACATACTCTATGGTGCTCATGTATTCCATGTATCTTTCATGTGTTTTCCTTGTGTGTCTTGCATGTTTTAGTGGTGGCGCATAGTGATGAGCTCCCCCCATGACGTGTGTTTTGTATGATTTGTGGTGGCTTGTAGCAATGAGCTCCCTCCCACACTATGTGTTTTGTGTACTTTTGATGGTGGCATGTAGCGATGAGCTCCCCTCATCACGTAGTTAGGGTTATATAATTGTTTAATCATGTCTTCTCTTCATGTATGCCTAGTGTACTACATGAATGCGCTCATGCCTTCTCCATGTATTGCATGTCTTTTTACTGTCTTCTTTGTGTATTGTATGCTTCCTAACTGTATTCTTTGTGTTTTGTGTGACTGTCAAGTGTTTTCCTATGTTTTCCTAAGCTTGGGGGCTAGAAATGGTTTTTCAAACTTAG